>CAVLGL010000024.1:19605884-20814634 GCA_963668995.1 Parnassius mnemosyne
CTAAGATGGAATGCCTCGTTTCCAGTAAAAAGGGTCTCCGGTTCTCTACACTCACCATACGAAACACAGCAGCGTTAGGCTGCTATTTGACGCTGGTATTCTGTGAGAGCGTGGACCTTCCCCGGTCGAGCCGATCCATTCGTGCTACAACCATAATATAGCTGCAGCATGGCTCTACCACGTATGAATTACTTTCTGTGTAATTTTACGACGTTCGTGAAGTAAAATTACAAAACAATGTTCTAAAAAAAATCTAAATGTCTGTAATAAAAAAATTGAATATAATAATAAGGTTACGAAATATAAGTAAATCGAAGGACAATTATTAATATTGCTTTATTTACTTTTTTTCATTTACTAGCTGTGTCCGCCAACTTCGTTCGCATTGAATATGTTTCTTCAATAGTCGAAGCCGAGTAACTTAGTGATTTACTTGGTTTGAAGCTTAATAACTTTGAGCTAGTTTTCATTTTACAAACTACACCACTATTTCGACACGAATAATAAACATGAGGTATAATTTGAATAAACATGAGGTCATTGTAGAAGCGTGCTCGTCGCGACCCCTGCCAGCCCTTTTCAGGGCTGCAATTCTACTCAGCTGCGCACCCATGTCAACGAGGGTTAGGGCGTCCCCCCAAGGCGACGCACACCAGCTCGTCCCCGTTGGTGTGGAATGCAGCGCGCAAAGAGGCGATGGGGACCGCCACCCGTCACGCACAGCCCGACACGGCGGAAGGTGGAGGATGGAGTGCAAAGTTGGCACGTGGAATGTTAGAGGAGGCATGAGAGATAAAACGAATGTGTTGATCGAAATAATGAAAGAAAGAGAATTAGATGTACTGTGTATGTCGGAGACCAAACGGAAGGGCAGTGGTACTGAAGAGCTCCCTGGCGGGGCGTTTGCTCTATGGTCCGGAGTCCCGGAGAGCGAGAACGCCTGCCAGGGAGTGGGGGTGCTGCTGTCTTCTCGGTTGGTCGATGTTATGACTGAATATAAGTTTGTGAACTCAAGACTTCTCTGGGTTCGCTTTAAATTGGGACTGACGAAGTTATTCCTTTTGGCTGTTTATGCGCCGGTGGCTTCGTCGTCCAGGGCTGAGCTGGAGGAGTTTTGGGAGAATGTAAGAGAAGTTCTAGATTTGGCTAGGGGAAACGAAAGGATTGTTGTATGTGGTGATTTTAATGGATGGGTTGGTACCGCTCGACCAGGGTACGAGTCGGTACTTGGAAAGTTTGGCGATAAAAGGGTTAATGATGCTGGCAAGCTTATACTGGCGGTATGCAAGGAAAAGGGTCTTCTTGTGACAAACACTATGTTTAATCACAAGAAAATCCATATGTATACTAGAGAAAGAAAGAATGAGAGAAGTATGATCGATTTGTTCCTGGTGGATGACCGACTGCGAAAACAGGTTATGGATACGCGAGTGTTCAGGGGTGCTGACCTGGGAACGGATCACTATCTAGTGATTACTAGATTTAGGGGTCTGTTCGCGGGTTGGCGCTACCGGACGACAGTGACAGAACCACAGTCGGTCTGTCGCATCCGAAGCTGGAAGCTTCAGGAAGCGGATACTAGGGACAAATATCATGCGAGGGTAGCCGAAAAGCTTGACACCATCGATGGCAGAAACGAATGTGTAGAAAGAACATGGCAGAACCTTAGGGATGGAATGGTAAGTGCAGCGGAAGAAGTGTGTGGAACAATAAAAAGAGGCAGTAGTAAAAGAAGAGATGCATGGTGGAATGATGAAGTGAAAGAAGCTGTAAAGAAGAAGAAGAAAGCATGGTTAGACTACTTGGCCTCTAGTAATGATAAGGATATGAGAGAGAAGATGAAAGAAAGATATAAGCTGCAGAAAGTTCACACGAAAGCATTGATTGAGGAAGTGCGTGAAAGGTGTAGAATGGAAGCGGATGAAAGGTTGTCGCACAACTTTAAGGAGAACTCCAAACTCTTCTGGAAAGAGGTTGGAAGGACCCGAAGTGGTGCGACGGCCTTAAGAATGAACAAAGTGCTTTCGAGAACTAATGACGTCCTCTCAGAAAAATCGGACGTCATGCAGCGATGGAGCGAATTTTATAGAGAAATGTATGCGTGTGATGATCTTAGTGAGGGATCCGGGGATGACGCCGTGACTGGCACGCCAGACCCGGACCTCGATGACACTGAGGTCATCAGTATGAAAGAGATTGAACGTGCGATTCGAAGTTTGAAATGTGGTAAGGCTGCGGGACTAGACAGAGTTACTGCTGAAATGGTCAAGTATGGTGGGCCTCGCGTCTGGGACAGCTTTCATCTGCTGTGCAATTTGTGCTGGCGGACGGGGGATGTCCCGGATGATTGGCGATCCGCAGTCATTGTGCCTTTATATAAAGGTAAAGGTTCACATTTTGACTGCGGGTGCTATCGGGCGATCAGCTTGACCAGTTTAGCAAGTAAAGTTTACTCGAAGGTTTTGACACGTAGGATGCAAGAGAAATCGGAAAGATTTCTATGGGAGGCACAATGCGGATTTAGACCTGGAAGAGGATGCACGGATCAAATGTTTTCTCTCCGTATGATCACGGAAAAGCTTCTGGCTGTTAACCAGAAGATTTTCTGTGCTTTTGTGGATCTTGAGAAAGCATTTGATAAGGTTGTAAGGAAGAAAATGTGGGAACTGTTGCCGGGGTATGGTGTGGATGGCCGATTGCTAAGGGCTGTGCAGTCTCTTTACTGTGACTGTAAAGCCTGTGTGCGGGTAGGGCATGACCTGTCAGCCATGTTTAGCGTCCAAACGGGCGTAAAACAGGGTTGTGTCATGTCTTCCTGGCTGTTCATACTGTATCTCGACAGCTGTTTACAAAAGCTGAAAGATAGCTGTTTGGGTGTGAAATTAGGTGACATAAAAGTAAATTGTCTGCTGTATGCTGATGATGTAGTGCTTATTGCACCATCAGAGGCAGAACTGCAGGCATTAGTCACGTGTATGAAAGAGGAATGTGAAATTAAAGGTCTCCGTTTGAATGCTAATAAAACTAAGGTTCTGGTATTTGAAAGGGACGAAGAGAGAACGAAGTGTGAAATATGGGTAAATCAGGAATGTCTAGAACAGGTAAATGAAATTGTATACTTGGGGAGTGCTTTTAGCCGGGATGGAAGATGTGATTTAGATGTGGACAGGCGTGTCGCTGCCGGGAACAAAGTCAATGGTGCCCTGACTGCGTTAGTCAAAAGGCAAGGCGTAGCGAAGAGTGCACGCCTTGCAATACATAACGCAGTGTTGGTAACGACTTTGTTATATGGCAGCGAAACCTGGGTATGCCAGAAGAAGCATAAAAGTAAGTTGAATGCAGTGGAGATGCGATCTCTTCGTAAAATGTGCGGCGTTACTATGGCCGACCGAAAGCGAAACGAAGAGATTCGCAATATGGCAGGTTTGAAAGATGACCTTATCACAAAAATTGATAAGGGCGTGCTTCGGTGGTTTGGGCACGTTGAGCGAATGAGTGAAGACCGAATGGTGAAGAAAATATATAGCGCGAAAGTTAATATTAAAAGGTGTCGAGGTAGACCGAGACTAATTTTCGAAGACCATGTGAGCAAATTGCTCGAAGAGGGTAGGGTCAAGAGTACTCGGATACCTAGACGTGCATGTATGAAGAAGATAATGAATCTGAAAGAAGCGAAAGAGATATGTAAGGATCGTGACACTTGGCGATCTGTTCTCTCTGGCTACCCCGTCAGAGATTGTGCGTGAAAATAAGTAAGTAAGTAAGTAAGGTATAATTTTATCATAAATCCGATAATTTTTGTATGATTTTCAATTACTATTGTTAAAAAGGTAGTGTTAAAAGTTTTCATTTAAAACGTATAAAATCTGATCTTAATAAACGCATCATTATATATTCCAAAAATACTTAACAACTAGGTGTAACATTGTTCACGAGAATCTTATGAGAATACTAAGCCATAGTCATGTCATCGGTGCTTAAGTACGTCTGCAAAGTTTCAGATTATTGAGTCGACTGATTACATTTATACATATACATAATATACATACGTACAGGTCAAGCTAATACAAAGCGTGTAAAAACAAAATTTTAACAACATCCTCTTTAAAAAATAATACTCTGAACCCAGAGGGATATACGGAAATTTAAAATGTTCAGGTTTATTTTAAGCAAAAAAAAGTCTTTTAAAATAAAATAAATGGGTGATGAATTTGAACTAACTGGTGGTCAATAGAAATGAAATAATTAAAATGGCAACATAATTTGGAAGCCACACTAAAACTGTATTATGGCTTCAGCACGAAGTATTCTAAGAATTAGTTCACGCAACCAGGGAAGGACCACGTTATCACAGAGTGACAGTGCGAAAAAGTAACGTAATGCTGCTAAATATCGTGTGGTGAGTAATAAGAACTAGATCTTTGGGATTGGGTTGTCTATTTATTTTTTATTGTTTTTTTAAATTAAAAACGTTACATGCACCCTAGGATTTTCTGCTGTATCGTGGGGGCAGTTTACATACATAAATTTCATACATACAGGCCACGAACAATTATTTGTAGGCCATACAAATACTTATTCCGTTCCAATCCAAACCCGCGGCACTTATAGCAGCAATTCATTGCTAAACTAAGTCACTGCGCCACGGAGCCGTGAATCCTGTGGCGCATATCTAAGCGCCACACGTACAAAGAAATTTACATTTCATAAAGTATCATGAAAAGATATTGTAAAATATTTTAAAACGATTGATGTTAAGAAAATTGCGGATCTGTGTGGGATTCCCGTTAAAGTTATTGCGTCTATAATAGATACAATCGCGCCGCATATTATTTTTAATACTTGTATCGAATCTGTTGTGTTTCCTGATTTAATGAAGCATAGTAAAGTTATTACTTTACTATGCTTTTTATTTAAATCTGGTAGTACGTTAGACCCCGCCAATTTTAGACCTATTTCTGTACTACCTACACATAGCAAGATTTTTGAAAAATATTCTTGATCAAATGTTAAATTTCTTTAATATAAATAATGTACTTCATAAAAATAAATTTGATTTCACAAGGGGTCGCTCGACAACTGATGCCAGTGTTGAGCTGATTAAATATATCTTTAATGCATGGGAGAATTACAGAATATTTTTCTTGGAATTACACTAGACGCGAAGCTTCAATGGAGCCCCCATATATCAAAACTAGCAAGCAGACTTAGTTCTGCAGCATATGCTGTAAAAAAGATTAGAAGTCTAACCAGTGTTGAAACAGCTAGACTAGTTACTTTAGCTATTTCCATAGCATAATGTCGTATGGTATTTTGCTATGGGGACACGTCGCTGACACTGAAATTATATTTGTTTTACGGAAGAGGGCCATAAGAGCAATTAATGATTTAAAGCCTAAAGAGTCACTGCGACAAAAATTTAAGGAAATTAATATGTTAACTTTGGCCTCTCAATACATTTATGAAAATGTAATGTAGGTACACAAAAATAAAAGAAGTTTTACAAAAATAAGTGATATTCATTCTGTAAATACTAGGAACAGACACAAGCTAGTAGTACCAGTTACTCGACTCCATCGAGTCAGTAATTCATTCTTGGGGCGATGTATACGCTTTTACAACAAAATTCCAGGAAATATACAAAATTTGACCTGCTCAAAGTTCAAAAACTTTATCAAACTAAGTTTGTATAAAAAGGGTTATTATAATACGAGTATTAAGGAATTTATGGATGATAATTACCCCTGGAAATGAGG
The DNA here is from genome assembly GCA_963668995.1 of Parnassius mnemosyne. Classification (NCBI taxonomy): domain Eukaryota; kingdom Metazoa; phylum Arthropoda; class Insecta; order Lepidoptera; family Papilionidae; genus Parnassius; species Parnassius mnemosyne. Next base: position 19,611,641 of record CAVLGL010000024.1, read on the forward strand.
TGATCGCTACCAAGCTATTTCTAATTTGTTGTGTTGTTAATTTATGTTATGTGTAACATGCATGATTGTAAGCTGTTATTTAAAAAAAAAGTCCCGCTGGGTTTTTTGCTGGTTCCTCCCAAGACAGAGGCTATATTTTCGAACCAGTGGTAATTAAACAAAAGAGTGACTTTCAATAAGTATTATTTATAATCTATATTGAATAAAAAAGTTTCTGATTCTATTTCTGTTTCACGTACCATTTACCACTGGGGAGAATCTCAAAAAAAATTCACTCTATTCTTGACGGGCAGAATAGAGAGCCGGACAGTGCTATACTCGTATGTCGCCATCGCTTTATCGCAGTTTCTCTGTCGCAAAATAATTAAATGTTATTTTGGTAATTGAATCCTCCTTAGAATAGGAGTACTACGTCTGTCAGACAGAATTTTCAAAATTTAAAATTTTGATATGTATTAATATGTTATTTTATTATTTATTGTAAATACATTAACCTAATATTGCAATGGGTGGACGTAATGCCTTCTGGACTTGTGGTCTTGTAGCATTCTCTCCTAGTTGTTAACCTTGGTTGAATTGAAATTATCAGGTGCTTTCAATCACTAACTAAACATACAAGGAATAGTAGAGCAAAATATTTAAACACTATATTATAATACAATATAAAAAAGTAAACATACAACGTGGCCGCTACAATGGTGACTTTAATTTAACACACCGGTAAGGTAGGTAAGGTATGATTAATGGGCACTAGCCCATTAATCATATTAATTTTTATAGGTTAAAATTTTTTTTTTCAAACGATCTTAATAATAAAAAAGTAACTAAAATTAGGATCAGCCTTGCAAAAATTCTTTAATGAAATTACTTACTTAAGGCTCGATGACACTGTGCTAGTTTACAAGCTACAAGCCACTGAGTTCGCGAGCAGCTTGTAAACTCGCTCTGTGTCATTGAGCTTTTTTACAATCTGCTTTTGAGAATCCGATTGTAAAAAAGCTGCTTGAAAAATAGAAAGCCGGGCAAATTTACTCGCCATTCGCTGGCGTGTTGGTTTGTAAGTTAGCTAGCTGTGTGTTAACTAGCTAACTAGCTGTGTGTCATCATTGTTGCTGTTGAACAAGTTGCGAGCATCTTTTCGTTTTGACAGTTTAAGCTAAAATATCAAAGGAAGTAGTTCACGCGGGAGTAGTTCTTTTAGCTCATGTTATCAAGAACGATTCACAAATAAAACTAAAGAAAAATTTGAAACAAAAATGAAAATGGGTAAGACCGTGGATAGAAAAACGCGATGAATATGGTGCTTCCAGTGGTTTATTGAGAGAGTTGAAGGACCAAGATCCTTTGGCCTATAGAAATATGTTGACGCTAAACAGTTCCAAATTTGATATTAGCTAACTAGCTAGTTCGCTACTGAGTGAGTGGAATGAAGTTTGTGTCATCGACACTCGCTTGCTTGCTCACTCGCTAGCTTTTAAACTCACCGACTAGCAGCTCGTAAGCTAGCCCAGTGTCATCGAGCCTTTAGTAAGCTTACGTCAACTCGGAGCGGCAACGCGTCGCTTCGCGGGTGTGCTGGCGCGCCACCTAATTGGTACCACATTCGTTGGTATCGATGGACGTTTAGGTTGTTTGTGTATTCTGATACCGTATCATTTAGCAGATTAACAAACCTTTCTCCGTTCAAAGCCTCATCAACGAATACGAGTCCGATGATGTTGTGACCGTGAATAGCTGTCCAAACATTTACCAAAATCTGTACTGATTGGCTGAGTCCCGCCAAACGCGCGGATTTTGGTTTTTGGGTGCCCAATGGTGCATATTGTGCTGGTTCCACATGCCGTTTCTATGTGCTTTTGTCAGTCCGACAAATTTGGGAAAGAAAGTCACAGTCTTCTTCAATTTTACTCAGTAACCGCAATAATTCACTCTTATTAATTTATCAAGCGATGGCAGAGTATGTACTTTTTTAAACTTGAATGGGTGCCACTTTTCGCGCTTTAATATCCTATGGTGCTGTAATGGACTTGGAAATGTCTAGTGCTCTGGCGGTGGCTAGGTTTGGGTTGGTCTTAGAAATATTGTATCACATTTTTAGTTAACTGAATTGGGTTTTTTCGTGTAGGCGGTCGATTAGGGCGTTGAGACCACTGGCCGGTTTTTGCGGATGCGCTGAAAAGCTCCTGCAATAGTGCGATGATGAGAAGGGCATGGTCTTGAATCACCATATCTCTCGCGATATGTCCTTATTGTAAGGGCGGAATTTTGACGACATTCTCCGTAAATTAGGATCATGTCCGCATATTCAGCTGCTGCGTAGTTCGGATGTGTATTTGCCATTACGATTACAAGTTTACACAAGCACTAATGACACAAATAAAAGCGCCCGTATCGCAAGAGATGGAAACATATCTCCGTCGATTGACCTCCTCGTCGAAGTTGGACTTACCTAGTTGAACTATTTGTCCCAGGTAAACGTACTCGTCAAAAACTTCGAGCTTAGTGCTCGCAACAACTACTGGCATAGGTGTGACATGGACATTAAACATGATCTTTGTTTTGTCCATGTTCATCTTAAGACCTATCCGTTGGGAAACACTATTGAAGTCATTGAGCATAGTGCTCAGGTCCTCCAGCGATTCTGCCATAAGGACTATATCGTCGGCAAATCGAAGGTGAGTGATGTACTCGCCATTGATGTTGATACCGTATCCTTTCCAGTCCAGAAGCTTGAGAACGTCTTCCAGTGCAGCGGTGAAGAGTTTCGGGGTTATCACGTAACCTTGTCTTACACCTCTCTGCAATTGGATAGGTTTCGTACTCTGGTTCTGTACTCGGAAAGCCATCGTAGCCCTACTGTAGAAGCACTTCAACACTTCGATATACCGACAGTCAACTTGGCACCACTGAAAGGACTGCAGCACCGCCCAAATTTCGATGGAATCAAAGGGTTTCTCATAGTCCACATACGCCAGATATACTGGCAAATTGTACTCCTCGGACTTCTGTATAATTTGCGGAAGGGTATGTATGTGGTCTATGGTGCTAAAGCCTTTTCGGAAACCGGCTTGTTCTGGAGGCTGGAAGTCGTCAAGTCTCTGCGCGTACGATTCGTAATGACTCTCGAAAACAGCACGTAGACGCGGCTCAGAAAGGGAATCGGTCTGTAGTTCTTCAAGAGAGCGTTGTCGCCTTTCTTGAAGAACCGCACTTCTGTTCCACGCCTCCGGTGTAATGTCACCATGGAGGACGGAATTAAAAAGCTTTTGAAGGACTTCAAGTACCGGTTTTCCACCCGCTTTCAAAAGCTCCGCTGTAATTCCATCCTCGCCTGGGGCCTTGCCGTTTTTAAGGTACAGGAGAGCTATTCTAATCTCGCTCGTACTGACGTCCGGGATATTTTCGGAATAATGTCGGATAAGACTCACTCTTGTATCGTTACTCACACTTGCGTGTGGCTCCAACGACGATGTGTATAGCTGCCCATAGAACCTCTCAATCTCACTCAAAATCTCAGGTGTCCCAGAAATGACGCTGCCTTCAGCTTCGACAGTTGGCTCTTTCTGGCAGACAAATCTTTAGCAAAGACTTTGGGACCCCGGTTCCGCTCGATCGCTTCTTTAACACGAGCAGTATTAAAGTCCCGCCGCATGCATTTGGAGATCTATCTGTTCAGATGCCTGTATACTGTCAAGTCTACTAAAGAATGCAGCTTCATATCCCGTGTAACAGCCATGAGATTAAAAGTGTGATCGGAGAGTTTTTGTGTTCTTCTGCGGTGGGTCTTGCAAAACTTAGCTCCGACCGCATAGACAGTTTCCACGAGCTTATTATTCATATTGTCCACTGCATTGCAATCTTCACTGAAAACGGTTTCGTAGCTTGAGCTGAAAGATTTCGGGACTTTGTATTAGAGCACGAGTGGGACAGAGCGTTGACTTAATTAGACGCGACCTCTCCAACTTAACGTTTAGGTTCAGTGTGCCTCTCACCGATCACTGAGACATCACTGAACAGTTGTTGTCTGGTCGTCATAATGAAGTCAATCTCCTTTTTTGTCAAACCGTCGGGGCTCGACCAGGTCTTCGGGATTCGGAATAGGACAACGGAACCCAAGGGGGTTCCGTTGCCCTATTGCGAATTTCCCTACTTTCGGCTCACTGTTCTCTCTTGTGCCTCGTTTTGCGTTGAAGTTGAAGACCTACATAAACATAAACACTTACGCCTATCACCCAGAGGGGTAGGCAGAGACTACGGACTTCCATTTGGCACGATCCTGACACACCTCTCTCGCTTCCTCCACATCCATATACCTACGCATACACGCTCATTGGTTAAAGGTACTCTTGATTTGGCCCATTTTCAATATATCGCCAATTTGGTCGATAAACTTTTGCCTAGGGCGTCCCTTCCCAACTCTGCCGTTCACCTCTGCAACATAAATTTGCTTTGTCACTCTTTCCTCATTCATTCTTTCTACATGAACAAACCACCGAAGCATTCCTTTCTTAATCCTGATCGAAGTATAATCCTGGTTGAAGGATTCTTTATCGCAGTACCATAATCTACTTACTATTCTGTTTACACAAAAATTAATAAATAAAACAATAGGTAAGCGTCTTTTACGCGGAAAAGTTCACAAAAATATTAGTCGATGTAATCATGCGCACTACTGTGAAGAATTGTGTCAAGGACACGGATTCGGCTAGCACTAGAAAAGCGAAAAAAAAGAATTCGATTTCGGTGCAGCGGGCTGGGGGGGTGCGCGTCGCCTACCCGCCCGCTCGCCAACAAAGGGATGTCTCTTTCTTTTAATTATTCTTATTCGTTTTAATTTCAATGATGGAATCTTATGATCTAAGTACAGGTTGCTCTAAGATGCTATTTTCTAAAATTTTAAATAAATCCGTAAATAATAACATATAAATATGATTTATTCATGGAACGAATATGTGAAAACGTATATGTGTCTTAAATTAAAGTCACCATTGTAGCTGCACGTTGTATATAAACGGATTCAATTATGATGTAATGCATAGGATTCATGCATTCATTTATTACAGTCTGCTGAAGATATACACATAGGAAGCTTCCCACAGATTGCTTCACGGGCGGTCGAGTTGACAAGCGCAGTTATATAAATTATAAATTATATGTACTAGCGGTGTAATAATGTCCATTACCGTGGGTGTCGTAAGAGGCGACAGAGGAAAACCAACCAGGAGATGGTCAGGAGTGTCTGTCATCATACACTAAAATAAAGAACTGCGGTTGCGAATCCGCCCCCCAAGCGAGGCAACTATGGCAATTCGCCCCTGTGAAACAAACTTTTAGGGAGGCCTTGGTTCAGCTGTGAACTTTGTATAGACTGTAAGGGTATGAGGACGATACTCCTGGCTTCCTCATCCAGTTTATCTCGATTGCATACTTAAGAATATATAATAATAACAATACGTACACAAAACAACTGTAAGAGAGAAAACGAAAAGTCGGATCAATCAGACGAAGTTTCCTTTTTATAATAGTTCTCTTACTAGTTTTTTTTTAAATCGTTTTAATACAGCTTTTTTATATAAACATAAACGGCGTTCTTAAGAAGTATGGACAGTACATTAAAAAATAATTGTAGATATCAATGTTATGTTGTGGAACACCTACGGATTTTAAGACTGTTGTGGGAACGAAGTACTCGGTTAAAAGTAAAATAAAGATAAGTATTGATAGTTATTCTTTAGACAAGAAGTAAAATTTATATCATTTGAATTATCGAATATAGTACCAGTTGAATTCGAGAGCTACGCCTCTGACAAAAGCATTTAAGCTCGAAATGGTTATAGCAAATATGGGTAATTATACTTACGTAAGCCGTAAATTAATCTCAAACATTTGTTGAGGAGGCGTTCTAAGTTATAACTTATTAAAAAGGGGTTTATTATATAGATATGGTTAACACACGTCACGTCTACATATCTAAATCGACAAAATATTAATTTTTGAGTTCAACGTTAGTCTAGTGGTTATAAGCGCGAATACTGATCATGTGGTTCAAATTTTGGTCAGCCCAGTATCTGTTATTGGCACTTAGCCACCAGGCAGTCGTCCTTCACTTTAACTTATGCATAATTTTCACCGTCTTCTAAGAGTTAAGGTTCTATACAGAGGTTGTTTGGTTGTTACTATTGAACAAATCGTTCTTTCATTACGAATAATAACTAAACGCATTTCTTTATAGAGCTGTTACTATAGAAGATTGAACCCGTACATTAGTTTTGATTTTTGAAAATTTTGTACCGCGTTACATTTGGGATGGAGTAAAAGTGGCCGTGTAGTGGTGGTTAAGAATATCCACTACCCCATATCTACCCGTGGGTTTCGTAAAAGGCGACAGAGGGAAACTGAGGCAGAGGACGTGCAGCAGCATCTTTCTTATAACAACAAAACTACAATAAAAAACTGCAGATGCCAACCCGCTCGCCAAGCGTGGCAACTATGGCAATATACCCCCCACGCGCAATGACATTAATAAACGGCCCCCAGTCCCCGGCGGCCCTGCTATTCCTGGCTACGGTGGCTACCATGGTAACGGGGGGCAGGGAGTGCTAAGAATCTCCGGTTGAGGTTCGTTTGCCACCTAATATGACTCGACCTAGCAACATACAACGCACGCACCCTGAGGACTGACGAGAAGATCGTGGAGCTGGAAGAAGAGATAGACAAGTTACGCTGGCATATTATAGGATTGTCCATGGTTCGAAGAGAGGGGAAGGACACGGTAATCCTTGAATCCGGCAACTTGCTCTATCACCGAGAGGGCGACCATCTGTCCCAAGGAGGTGTCGGATTTATCGTCCACAAGTCTCTCGTTAACAACGTTCTAAAGATTGAGAGTGTGTCGACGAGGGTTGCGTACCTTATACTCAGAATCACCAAACGGTATTCGCTGAAGGTCATACAGGTTTACGCACCAACCTCGGCACACCCCGATGAGGAGGTGGAGGAAATGTATGAGGATACCTCTAGAGCCATGTATTCCTCCAAAATCCACTATACAGTGTTAATGGGAGACTTCAATGCAAAACTAGGTACAAGAGAGAACGGTGAGCTGAAAGTATGGAAATTTTGAATAGGGCAACGGAACCCAAGGGGCCAGCAGCTGGCCGACTTCATGGACAAAGAGGGACTCTTTATGATGAACTCTTTCTTCCAGAAGCGGCCCCTCAGGAGCTGGACCTGGTCGAGACCCGACGGTTCGACAAAAATGAGATTGACTTTATTGTGACGACCAGACGACGACTGTTCAGTGATGTCTCCGTGATCACGAGGGTGAAAACTGGTAGCGATCACCGAATGGTTACAGGCACACTGAACCTAAACGTTAAGTTGGAGAGGTCTCGTCTAATGAAGTCGACGCTCCGTCTCCCTCGTGCTCTGTTCCAAAGTCCTGAAACCTTTCAGCTCAAGTTACAAAACCATTTTCAGTGCCTAGAAGATTGCAATATAGAGGACGATATTAATGATAAGCTCGTGAAAACTGCCCATGCGGTTGGAGCTAAATTTTGCAAGACGCGCCGCAGAAGAACACAAAATCTATTTGATCACAATCTTAATCTCATGGCTGTTAGATGGGAAAAGAAGCTGTAGTCTTCAGTGGATTTGACAGTATACAGGCAACTGCACAGACAGATCTCCAAATGCATGTGGCGGGACTTACGCAATTTCAATACAGCTTGTATTGAAGAAGCGATCGAGCGGAACCAAGGCTCCAAAGTCTTTGCCAGAGATCTGTCTGCCAGAAAGAGCTAACTGTCAAAGCTGAAAACCGAGTGTGGCCGCATCGTTTCCGGGACACCTGAGATTTTGAGTGAGATTGAGAGGTACTATGGGCAGCTGTACACGTCATCGTTGGAGCCACACGCATGTGTGAGTAACGATCCAATAGTAAGACTTATCCGACACTATTCCGAAGATATCCCGGACTTCAGTCTGAGCGAGATTAGAATGGCTCTTCAGCACCTTAAAAACGGAAATTCCCCGGGCGAGGATGGAATTACAGCGGAGCTTTTAAAAGTGGGTGGAAAACCGGTACTTGAAGTCCTTCAGAAGCTCTTTAATTACGTCCTTCATGGTGGCATTACACCGGAGGCATGGAGCAGAAATGCGGTGGTCTTGTTCTTCAAGAAAGGCGACAACCCTCTCTTGAAGAACTACAGACCGATTTCTCTTCTGAGCCGTGACACTTGAAAACATGCTGTTTTCGAGAGTCATTACGAATCGTCTCGCACACAGACTTGACGATTTCCAGCCTCCTGATCAAGCCGGTTTCCGAAAAGGCTTCAGTTCCATAGACCACATACACACTCTTCGGCAAGTTGTACAGAAGATAGAGGAGTATAATCTGCCAATTTGCCTTGCATATGTGAACTATGAGAAAGCCATTGAAATATGAAATTCCGTCGAAATCTTGGCGGTGCTGCAGTCCCTTTAGCGGTGCCAAGTTGACTGTCGGTATATCGAAGTGCTGAAGTGTTTGTACAGTAGAGCTACGATGGCTATCCGAGTACAGAATCAGAGTACGAAACCTATCCAAATGCAGAGAGTTGTAAGACAAGGTGACGTTATATCCCCGAAACTCTTCACCGATGCATTGTAAGACGTTTTCAAGCTGAAGGACTGGAAAGGATGCGGTATTAACATCAATGGCAAGTACATCACTCACCTTCGATTTGCCGACGATATAGTCCTTATGGCAGAATCGCTGGAGGACCTAAGCACTATGCTCAATGACCTCAATAGTGTCTCCCAACGGATAGGTCTTAAGGTAAACATGGACAAAACAAAAATCATGTTTAACGTCCATGTCACACCTATGCCGGTAGTTGTTGCGAGCACTAAGCTTGAAGTTGTTGACGAGTATGTTTACCAGGGACAAATAGTCCGACTAGGTAAGTCCAACTTCGACCGAGAGGTCAATCAACGGATTCAAGTCGGCTGGGCAGCGTTCGGGAAACTACGACACATCTTCCCGTTAGACATACCTCAAAACCTTAAAACGAAATCGTACAACCAGTGCGTGTTGCCAGTGATGACTTACGGATCTGAGACGTGGTCCTTCACTGCTGGCCGTATGAGGAAGCTCAAGGTCGCTCAGCGAGCTATAGAGAGGGCTATGCTCGGGGTTTCTCTGCGTGATAAACTTAGAAATGAGGATATCCGCATTAGAACCAGAGTAACCGACATAGCCCAACGGATTAGTGAGCTGAAGTGGCAGTGGGCCGGCCATATAGCTCGAAGAACCGACAACCGATGTGGAAAAAAGGTTCTCGAGTGGCAGCCTCGTACTGGTAGGCTAAGTGTAGGGCGACCCCCCTTGCGATGGAGTGACGACCTGGTAAGACATGCAGGAAGTCGATGGATGCAGGTGGCTCAGTACCGTGCTTTGTGGCATTCCTTGGGGCTCAGCTCAGCGTGGCTCTACCACGTAAAAATAATTTTATAATATATTTAATATATTTAAATATTTAAATTATTAGAACCTAAATTTTATCAAGGACTACTTCCTAATATATAAGTTAATTAATTAATGTGAAATGAATTCTCTCTACTTCAGTTAAGGTAAAAACTTAGGAATAGCTCCTGGTAAAAATAAGAAAAACACTGAGATGAAGAAAATATATTAAAGCTTCTGAACTCGAATCGATTCTTTGCCAAACCTTGTTCTATGCTAATACTAAACTATTATTACTCCCGTCATTGAAATTCAAGAATCCACCTTTTTAGGCACTCTGTCTCAGCTTGATTTTTATTTTCAACATCTGTAGTATGCTAATCAATCCCTTTTTATCACGTAAGTAATCAATCAACATTGATCGTTACTCATGTACGTAAATTAAAGAAGTCAAATAGCAATAATAAAAACGACTACTTAACCATTCCAGACTGTGTGGGGCTAACTCGCAATAGCATTCACAATATAAATATTGAAATAGTCAAATTCGAAGTAAAGTTTGAACATTTTATGCAATTTATTAAAATTAAAATTAAATATTATTAAAAAAATTATCATTATCATGGTCATAATGATGGCTCAATTATTTTATTTTAATATGTCATAAATAATTTTTCAGTCATTTTTATTCCGCGAAAGGCACGGTTGTCCGTCTCGATCAGACTCGAACTACATGCATTTTTTGATTCAGAATAAAAAAACATGAGTGAGTGTCGTGGAACAATCGCTTGAAAGTTCCTTTAGTATTATGTACATTGATAAACGTATTATATTATTAATAAACAAATACAAATAAATGAATTACTAGCGTCTATTAAAATGAAGTGCTATTTAAAATAATATTTCTTTCATGGCACAATAAGAAAAAGTGCGAGGGAGATGGATATTATTCCATCTCGGTTCCTTATAGCCGCCAAGACTTACACTTTTTCTCGCCTAGCCCCCATCCACCAAATTCGTACCGTGCGATAAGGAAAATTTGACGACATAATTATTTGCTGGACTGGCACAAAGAGGCAACTGGATGTTTTCCTTAATAAAATTAGTAAAATCCACGACAAAATTAGCTTGAATTGGAACAAGATTGTGTCCTTAATTTCCTCGACTTAACAATAACAAGGAAAGAGTCGCGTCACATGAATTTCAAATTTATCGAAAACCAACTCATACCGACACGGTCATTCCTGCGTCATCATGTCATCCGTGGCAACATAAATTAGCCGCTTTTTATTGTTATGTTAATCGTATGTTTACTGTACCGTTAAGTAAAGAAAATTATTTAATATAACTTAATGTGATTTATCAAATTGCGGTCTCTAACGGTTATTCAATGAATATCATTGACAATGTAATAAAAAAGAAACAAAAACTTGTCGTACGCAATTCTCTGTACGCGGTTAAACCTCAAAGTGATCGTCGATATGTTGGCAGTTTGACCTACTTAGGTTGTATATCTGAAAAAATAGCTAATACTTTTCGACAGAGTGGCGTGTACGTGGCATTCAAAACTAACAAATTCACTTAGGAATATCTGTCATTATAAAGATAAGTTAGATATTCGTCTAAATTCTGGTGTTTATAAACTTGTTTGTGACGAATGCCAAGCCGTTTACGTGGGTCAGACTGGTCGCAACTTCGAAACACGTTATAAAGAGCATTTAGCCGCGTACAGGAATTGTAACCCCGATAAATCACATTTTGCTAAACATATCTTAGACACTGGACACAGCCTATCAAACGACCACTCCTTTAAAGTCTTACATACTTGTAATTAAGAGCTAAGACTGTGTGTGCTGGAACAGTTAGAGATATTAAAAAATAATAACGGTAATGTTGCACTGCTGAATGAACAAACAAATGTTTCCAACTCGCCTCTCTTAAACATGTTTAAGCCTGCTTCTTGATGATATATAGCCTCGCAACATGGTCGTTTGTCACCCTCACGATACGGTTGTCAGCGTTTGGTTGCGTGGTTACAGGGTAGGCGGACGTTTCGCAGTAGCTTGTTGTTAATTTCACAGCAAATATCGGCGTACGTCTGGCGGTGATTGATCGCATGACGTAATCGCTCGCTACGTAATTGGAGCGCGGTTGCGTCAGCAAGTATATAAATAGCAGTAGTTTCGGCTCGCCGCTCACTTAGCGGCCAGCCTCCGCAGAGTCTACTTCACCTGAGGATGCCTCGTGTAGAGGCGAAACACGTGTCGTATTTTCGAGAGTGGTGTGTCGTGCCTAGTGGTGCTGGTGCTGGGGGGGGGGGGTAGTGCTGGGATTGACAGGACGGATATAGTGCGCGTGATTGAGGGAGGGTGGGAGGTCCCCTTAAAACTGGGCAGGACACATCATTTTCTTTTTTTACGCGGAATTAAGCAAATTAGTTTATAACAACCCCATTATAATGGATTTCCGCAAAGTAACGCCTGATTCTATCAATTACAATATTCTCTGTTAAAAATGATAATGTACCCATAGGAAATCAAACTATATCTATATATATATATATATACTAGCTCGCGAGGCAGACGTTGTTCTGCCCTTTCTCGTTAGAAAGGGTCGTTACCCTTCCTATAAAAATCCTTAATATCGCAATAAAAAAAATTGAAGGGATTTATCGAGATAAGAACTATCCTATCTCTCAAGTTGGACCAAAATGCACACAGTGTGCAAAATGTCATTGAAATCAGTTCAGTAGTTTATGAGTCCATCGCGGACAAACAACGTGACACGTAATTTTTATATATAAAGATAAGTCAATTGCTGTCCGTAAATCTCGCTAAAATTCAAAAACGGCTAGAAATATTTTTTGTCGAGTTACGATGACGTCTCAAAAAGAAGCTGAATAAAGTGAGATTGTCTCACTTTATTCAGCTTCATAAAGTGAGATTGTCTCACTTTATTCAGCTTCAAGTTGAATAAAATGTCAGCGTATTGCCTTTGTGTTTTATATTACGATACGTAAAATTTTTATTTCTTTGCTTGATTTCTAATTTAATTTACTCACAATAACCCTTGCGTTAATTTTTAGTTTACCTAGACCTCCTTAAGTTTGGATTTATTTTAATTAACGAACAGTTTGTGCGAAGTAAACCCGTCTATTTATGCAAACTAAAAATAAACAACAAACAATTCGTTACGCTGTGGCAAAAAGTTATTGTTTTTCTCTTACACTTTAAAAATTAATTCAACAAAACGACTTAATTTTTAAATCATAACAAAGTACGCGAATATCTAGTAGTAGTTTTTCTAGTAATTCCAGTTTGGTCACAGAATTGATACTAGTACAAGTTGCATGCAACAATGCATTTGGTTAATGTAAAAAATATTTGTTGTCGTATACATATTTGAATTTTAATTTGTATATTTGAATGTTTTTGTCTCAGTACAATAACTAGTAATAACATACATACCTAGTCAGGTCATAAATCTGTCACATGTTTAATATAAAATAATTGAAACAAGTTTATTCATTATGTAACCATTTATATACCAAAATGAACTTAACAAAACATAGATTCTTATGACACTAAAGTTTATTCAAAATGACCTCCGTGTATTTTGAATACAGGCCTTCAATCTGCGCGGCCAGTCGTCTATCGCAGCACGAACGAGGTCTATGTCAATATTGGCGGCTGCCTTAATCAAGGATGTCTTGAGTGACTCCAAATTGGGATGAGGCTTTGAGCACGCCTTTTCCTCCAAGTGTTGCTATATCTTGTAATCTAAGGGATTCAAATCTGGACTGGAGGAGGGCCAGTCTTCGTGCCGGATGAAGTCGATTTCACGCGCCGCCAGCCAGTCTTGTGTGCTCTTCGCTCTATGAGCTGGCGCCGAATCTTGTTGGAATACCCAGTGCCTGTTATTGAACATGGTATGAGAAACAGGTTCCACAAGGTTCGTCAAGACTGTATTTTGATACATAACTGCATTCGGTTTTACACCTTTCTCACAAAAATGTACCTCTGTTAAGCCCCAATAAGAAACTCCCAACCATACCATGAGCGAGGATGGAAAATGACCTCGTTGGACACGCGGAATACGGTTGCTCGCTTCTGCACTACTGTGTGCGTACACCTTATCATTTTGTTTGTTGTAGCTAAAAATTTTTTCATCCGAAAAAAGAATTTCCCGATATTTTTTTCCCGCGTACCGCTTCAACAAAGCGCGGCATCTCTTCAGTCTCAGGTCCATTAGACGAGCATTAAAACGATGTCCTGTTTTTCTTCGATATGCCCGAAGCCCTAAGTCTTCATTTAACACCCTTTTCACCGTGGTTCTGCTTAACCCCATCTGAAGGGCCAACAGTTTCTGCTTACGTTTGGGATTTCTTTGAATTCGCGCCTTCACAGCTTTTATCACTGCTGGAGTCCTAACAGACCGAGGGCGACCACTTCTTGACCTGTCATCTACACTAGAGTCTTCATTGTATCGTTTGATGGTACGATAAACGAAACTTTTGGTTATATTCAAATTTTTCAGTATGTCAAAAATTTGAATTGGCGCGTAACCGCAACGATGCAACGCAATAACTGCAACACGGTCTTCTTTAAGCGTCCACTCCATATTTAAAAATGAGTAAAATTCTAAAAAGTATACAGTTTTATTTTCATGAACAATTCGAAATTCAATAAACTTTTTTGTGGCCAGCATTCTAAAAGAAAAGTTTTTACTCTGTGACAATACTTATGACCTGACTAGGTAATTATATGTGCGAATAAAAACAATTTTATTTATTTAGGATAACAACAGCATTACAATATTATAACAAACAAATTTTACAAATAATTTTTGAAAATTCGGTCAATAAAAGTTATCCACTAACTACATATTATAAATTTATTTATTTATACTTTATTGCACTAAATATTTGTACAAAAGGCGAGCTTAATGCTATATGGCATTCTCTACCAGCTAACCTTGGGTAGAACAGAGAGTGAGTTTGGGCAGTTAAATTGTCATGATAAAATTCAGTAAAATAAATAAAATAAAATACATATATTTGATAAGGATATGTGTTAACAAAAACATTTAAATTAAATAATTATTGCCGTCTCAATAAATACATACGCATCAAGATAATTATGTGATTAATCAATCAAATAAAGCAGAAAAAATGTTATAAGTACAATACGTACAATAATAATATCTCAAAATATAAAGTAATATTAAATTATTCATTTAGAAATCTAATATTTAAAATAATATGAATGTAACGTCTAATTTCGATGCCTTACAAAATCAAAACATTGAACTCACTTACATACATTTACTTAAAAATATTTATTATAACAGCCAAAAGATATATATATACCGCCGCCATAAAACTAAATACTACAGGACCTTCTCTATTATTCCCTATTCTAAAAGAAGTTAAACAGGGCGACCCGTTATCGCCGAAACTCTTCACTGCCACCTTAGAAGAAGTATTTCGGAAACTGGCAGATAGTTGGCTCGACAAAGGCACCAAAATCGGATCAAAGAGGTTAAGCAATCGTAGATTTGCTGATGACATTATTCTCTTCGCGTCCTCGGCCAACGAAATGGGAGAAATGCTCGACGAGCTACGAAGAGCTAGCCTGGAGGTTGGACTTCTGATAAATATGGAAAAGACCAAGTTAATGTTCATGAGTATGTTTATTTGGGCCAAATAGTCTCTACCCAAACAAGGCAAAAATAAGAGATCGCCTGAAGAATAGAAAACGCCTGTAGGAGCTATTGGGCCTTAAAACATCTAATAAATAATGCGTCGCCCACCAATATGTCTTAAACGCAAACTCATGGACATGTACTTAAATTTATATTAATTATTTCTGTATTGACTCTCTTTCTATTGACGTCAATTTTTATGAGTCCTCATACTTAAAGCAAAAAAAAGAATTTATAAATGTTTAAAAAAAACTTAACACGCGTCGATCATGAGCTCCTGAATAATCATTTTATTTTGTCCTGGTAATCCTGATCAGGATACTAGAATAAAGTTATTAAATTATTTAATTGTCATTGGCCGTCTACAAGTTGGTAAAAGTTACATTAAAATATTGCGTTACATAGATATATAGATAGATAGATATACGCGAAGCTAATAAAAGCGTGCTAAAAATATAAAAACGACACCTAAAAATTTACATACTCAATCTTTCATTCTTTCAATAAAAATAATCTAAACATATAAGTGGAATAAAATAAATTTCATATAATATTATGTATTTCATATGACATCCCTCTCAACGCAGCCCACCGACACATATCCGAAGTGGGCTCGCCAAGCCCACTCGGAGTGGCCACTTTGGGCCGGCCCTACACCACGGGCCAGCCAAGGGGTTCCTCTTTGTTCACTGCGGGTAACCAAGCCACGGCTACTAAGCCGACAAGACAAGGCGGGAAGCCGTTCAAGGGGGACAGTGCACTGCATGCAGCACGCAAGCTGCAAGTTGATATTCGGAGAAAACATTTATTTCTTGTGTATTAATAGTAACACATTGAGTAAACCTTTTACGGGTTTACATAATGATTTCTTATATTTACGCGAACACTACACATTTAAATGAAACTAATTTTACGTAGATCGGAACAAAAATTAATAATTTTTAATCTGGAGGTACCGTGGTTAACTATGACATTGGGTCGTCATACACCTCAGTCCCCCCGTGACCATGGGTGCTGTAAAGTGCTCGAAACGTCGGGAACATAAAATGAGTTAATATACGCGATAAAATCCGTAAAATTAGTTTTATTTAAATTTTACGGGTTTTATCGCATTTAATTTTAATATAATTTCGGTTCGTGCGCTTTGTTTGGCGTCTCCATGTCACAGTTAACGACTGCTAACTTCAACTTTTAAACATTAATCAGTATAAGGAGCATGACAACTGTTTCGGAAACACGTACCGTCTTAAAACAAAACGTGGTTTATTAATAGTCTCGGGCTTAAACCTTAACTAAAGCTTGAGTTTTTGTCACGAAATAAGTCCCTTACCCGCGGAGCCACAGTCTTCGCGAAATTTTACATTTGTTGTCTAATTCAATAATTTACATTTAAGTTCGCATACTTCCGCGAAACTTCTTTCGTGAAACTGATTCTGGTTTAAGCCTGATAGATACCACGGAGCAAGTACAAAGAGGAGACGGCTTAAGCAACTGTGCACTGTGATTCTTACTAGGTCCTGACATCATCACGGTGGTATGCAAGGTATAGTTCGTTATCGAAGATAATAATAATCATCAACAGTTCATCAGCAGTTGTTAAGTTGTTTTACAAGCAATATAACAATAGCCAATACGATAAACTATAATATGTGTACGCCTGTCTGGTAAATAAATGCATTTGCTTTCTATTTATTTTCTGTAAAACCACTTACAGACGTATAAATAAACATATATAACAATAATAGAACACATAGAACGCATAGAACGTGAGCGTGAAGATTTGCGGCTTATTAGGCACCACGGCCATAATTAAAATGTGTATAGTGATAGAGGTGCTATTAGTTTTGGCAAAACTAATAACACCACCCAACTCGGTAGTTTCTACATTTTTTTTTGTGTGACCTGAATTAATTAAGCTAATTAGTCCTTGTTATTAAAATAAAAGCAAAGGAACATACAAACGACACCCTTCATTTTTAGGTGTTTTGCAACACGAAAGAGTTTGTCCGTGCTACCCCAATACGTGTTAACGAACATTATATGCCCTCAAAATATTCATAATTTCTCCGATAGCTCACTTCCTGTAATAATGTCCACCATACCGAATTTTGGTCACGGCGGTCAGCCTCAACAGAGACTAGCCGTCGGCACCTAGCCTCCTGCGCAAATAAAGGTATACTTTCTATTCTCTTACTCTCATAGTCCGAATGGATGGCAAACCAACGAAATCTGAGGGAGATCAGGCGCAGAACCAACAGTTTTACGTGATTTCCGAGGCACAAGTTTGAAACACCGCCAAATTCGAACTACGGACTGCTAAGAATTACTTGATAGAAAATCTCAATAATCGATTTTTGGGCACAATCCGGGATTCAAACCCTGGCCGGGTCAAAAATCTTCACATCACCAACGAGACAGTCACTCGCTGACTTGGACCTAGAAAACTGAAATTTTCAACAATTATAATGAAGACAAGGTACAAGGAAGGATTTTTCGAAATTCCTAAATAGGATTTACCTTTTTATTTTAAAGTTGCCATATTTACGTAACTACAATTATTTGAGATCTTAAATTCAAAATTGCAACCGAATAGGAAAGAAAAAAGATTATGTATACTGATTATATATATTATATGATATATTTTCGCTTTAAAGTGGCCTTATTTTCCTATAACTATAAATATCACACACATAATCACTAATAAGTAATAACTGTTTTTAGGATTTTTCAAAATTCCCAATACATAGAATTTATCAAAATTATCGTAATTTCCCCTTCCACGCGAGCGATGTCGCGGGAGGTCGCTAGCTCGCGTATAAAAATTCCAATTACAAGTACATTTCAGTGGTAGAGCTAAGCGGTAGCTTTTGCTGTCGCACTGATGGGCCAGCTCGAACCGGTGTGGTACCACGACCTCACAGAATACCAACGTGAAGTAGAGGTTTACCTCTGCGTTGCGTTTGATAAGTGCAGGTGGCCGGGGGCCCAATCCCCCCCCCCCCCCATCAACATGGTAGTGGAATTAAATAAAATACTACCCCAGGAGGGTACCAGCACCCCTGGAGAATCCCTCGCTGAGCATCCACGACCAAACTACTTCACTCCTGAGCGTGGGTAATCAGGCTGCCCCGCGTATTCTGGGGGGGGGGGGGGAGGCAAAATTCCGCTCAAAAACGTTACTGTTCGGGGCAAGCGGAGCAATACAACCAAGGCGACCCCTGTCACGCTATCCGTGAATTTTTGCAACATCAGGGGACTTCATTCCAACCTTAAACGCTGTCCATTACCATCTAGAGACGGCGAAGCCGGCCTTGCTCTTTTTAACCGAGACTCAGGTGTCCTCTCCGGCTGATACTTCATATCTCCCCTACCCGGGGTACAAATTGGAACACTCCTTTGTGCCCCGGGCTGGAGTTTACGTATACGTCAGAGAGGACATCTGTTTTCGACGCCTCGGCAGTCTTGAAGGTACGGACCTGTCCATCGTATGGCTGCGCGTAGACAGCGACGACCATCCCCGCGTCTACGGGTGCCTCTATAGGTCCCATAGCGGTAATGCCGACACAGACCGACTCATCGACCACGTCCAAATGGCTGCAGACTCCGTGCTACTACAGGTCCCATCCGCAGAGATCGTGATACTCGGTGATTTTAACGCCCACCACGCTGAATGGCTTGGTTCTCGTTTAACCGATCATGCGGGTAGATCTGTCAATGACTTTGCTTTGGCATATGGTCTGACACAACTGGTTACTTCGCCTACGCGCATCCCAGATGTGGAAGACCATGTACCTTCCCTGTTGGACCTTCTGCTGACCTCTCATCCGGACGGATATAAGGTCTCCGTTGATGCCCCTCTGGGCTCTCCGGACCATTGTCTGATCCGGAGTACGGTGCCACTCACGCTCCAATCGCAGTTGCGATCTGCAGCTTGCCGGCGTGTTTGGCACTATAGGTCAGCTGATTGGGACGGGATGCGGTCTTTTTTTGCATCCTACCCTTGGGGGCGGGTTTGCTTCTCGCCGGAAGATCCCAGCGTTGGTGCCGATTCTGTGGCTAATGTGGTACTTCAGGGTATGGAACTTTTTATTCCATCCTCTGTGGTGCCCATCGGAGGCAGATCCATCATGCTTTGGTCGCTCCTGTAAAATAGCATCACGCTATAAGCAGGAGTGCTACCGGGCCTGGGCTGACGCATCAACGTCTCGGGATGTAAACACCAGCGCACTTAAAAAAAAGTATGATTCCGCCTCCAGGTCCTTCAAAAGCGTCATTGCCAAGGCAAGGTCTGAGCACATCGGCAGAATTGGCGAGAAGCTAGTTCGTCTTCCTTCGGGAATCCGTGCATTCTGGTCTCTTGCCAAGGCTGTCCAAGGGAACTTCTCTCAGTCATCTCTTCCATCTCTGCTCAGAGAGGATGACTCACTGGCCCATGCTGCAAAGGAGAAAGCCGATCTGTTGAGCTCTCTTTTTGCATCCAACTCGACTCTAGATGACGGGGAGAACACACCGCCGACCATCCCGCGATGTGAGTGCTCTATGCCGGATGTGCGGTTTACACAGCGCTCGGTTCGCAAAGTACTCTTCTCCCTGGACGTCAGCAAGTCGAGTGGGCCCGATGGAGTCCCTCCCACTGTGCTGAAGACGTGTGATCCGGAGTTGGCACCGATTTTAACGCGTCTTTTCCGGTACTCCTACTCCCAAGGCGTAGTCCCGAATTCATGGAAAACAGCTTTGGTCCACCCGATCCCTAAAAAAGGCGACCGCTCAGACCAGTCCAACTACAGGCCTATCGCCATCACCTCCTTGTTCTCCAAAATAATGGAATCCATTATAAACTGCCAGCTCATGAGGTACCTTGAGGATCACCAGCTGATTAGTGACCGCCAGTACGGTTTTCGTCGAGGTCGATCAGCTGGTGATCTTCTAGTCTATCTGACTCATAGATGGGCGGATGCAGTAGAGTCCAAGGGGGAGGCATTGGCCGTTAGTTTGGACATAGCGAAGGCCTTCGATCGGGTCTGGCACAAAGCGCTTCTTTCGAAGTTTCCTTCCTATGGGTTTCCCGAGAAATTGTGCAAATGGACCACCAGTTTCCTTGCTGATCGGAGCATCAAGGTCGTAGTAGAAGGTGCATGCTCTGATCTCAAACCTATCAACGCTGGTGTTCCACAAGGCTGCGTGCTATCACCAACGCTGTTTCTCCTGCATATCAATGATATGTTGCTAACTGGTAGCATTCATTGCTATGCGGACGACAGCACTGGTGATGCCTTATATACCGGCCGTGCCAATATTTCTCGGGAAAACGTCGCTGAGTACCGGGACAAACTTGTGTCTGAAGTCGATTCTTTGCTTAACAAAGTCTCGGATTGGGACCGACTAAATCTAGTCCAGTTCAATCCCCAGAAGGCACAAGTTTGCGCGTTTACCGCTAAAAAGAACCCCTTTGTCGTATCTCCTCAGTTTCAAGGCACTCTCCTTGCTGCCTCAGCTAGTATCGGAATCCTTGGCATCGACATATCGAATAGTGTGCAGTTTCGTGGTCACTTGGAAGGGAAAGCCAAATTGGCCTTTAAAAAGCTTGGCGTGCTCAGAAGAGCGAGACGGTATTTCTTGCCGGCACATCGCTTGCAACTTTACAAAGCGCAAGTTTGGCCCCACATGGAATACTGTTCTCATCTCTGGGCCGGGGCACCCCAGTGCCAGCTCCTTCCACTTGACCGCATCCAGCGCAGAGCGGTTCGAATCGTCGACGACCGAGTTCTTTCTGATCGGCTCGATACATTGGCACTGCGTAGAGATGTTGCATTTCTTTGCGTATTTTATCGCATCTATCACGGGGAGTGCTCTGAGGAATTGTTCGGGCTAATTTCAGCCGCTCAATTTCACCATCGCACATCGCGACAAAACTCACGTTACTATCCATACCATCTGAATGATTGGCGGTCCACCACTGTGCGATTTAGAAGAAGTTTTCTCCCTCGCACAACTTCCTTGTGGAATTTATTACCACCAGCGAATTTTCCGTACCGATACGACTTAGGAACCTTCAAGAAAAGAGCTTACACCTTTCTAAAAGGCCGGCAACGCATCTGCGATTCCCCTGGTGTTGCGGTTGTTCATGGGCGGCGGTTGTCACTTACCATCAGGTAAGCCGCATGCTCGTTTGCCCCCTCTTCTATAAAAAAAAACATGCCTTATGTCGAGAGCCTTAAGCTTATAATCGGGTTAATTTATAGTTTTATGGAACTGTGTGGCTCTTCACTGCTGGCCGTATTAGGATTATTTACTCCAAGTCATTCAGCGAGCTATGGAGAAGGCATGGCCTGGCGTTTCCCTGCTTAAACTTCGTAATAAGGATAACCACAGCAAACTAGAGTAACCAACATAGTGAAAAGGATCAGTACGCTGAAGTGGCAATGGACTGGCCATATAGCTCGAAGAACCTATCACCAGTTATCAGGAAGAAAAGTTCGCCAGTGGCAGCCTCGAACCGGTAAGCGAAGATAGCGACTCCCACTGAAGGAAGCCGATGGATGCAGGTTCCTCAAGTTCATGATTTATAGTCATTTTTAGGAAAATCTATTAGTCAGCAGTCGACTTGTGAAGGGCTGTAATGATAACAGTGATTAATTTTCGTTAGTCTTATGTACTACGAGATATACTTTTTATTAAGAATATTCCATTTGCGGCTGAAACTGATCGCTTTGAGATGAAACTTTTCTCTCAAAAGAAATCCTTTTTACCAATAAGATGAAGTTGGAACTAAGATAAAGTTTTTTATTTTGTTATTGCTTCACGCTCAGTAATAACTTGTTAAGAGATAAGAAAAACGTCGAACTTATGATATACTAGCTTCTGCCCGTGACTTCGTCCACGTAGATTTTATACTTTAACCCATAGGTGATACAACATATATACGTGGTAGCGCCATGCTGCAGCTATATTAATTGTATAATTGTAGCACGAATAGGTCGGCTCGATCGGGAGGGACCACGCTTTCGCAGAATACCAGCGTAAAATAGCAGCTCAATGCTGCTGTGTTTCGTATTGTGTGCTTCACGGCTGACAACGCTTCTGCATTTTGATTTGAAAACGAATCCTCGTTGCGATAGATGTAGATATCTATGGACCACACCACCCACTTATCATCAGGTGGGCTGTGTGCTCGGTTGTCACCCTTATCCTATAAAAAAATCTATAACCGCAATTTCATAGTAAATTCCATCACCTTCTTTGAGGATGATTTCCGTGATCAAGGCTTACCAATTTAGTTAGTTTCAAGGCTTTTATTACATACATCGGGACTTAAAATATCTCGATACCAAATTTCATCTAAATCGGTTAGGTGGTTTAAGTGTGAAGAGGTACATTTGCTCACGCGGCGATGAGCGATGTCCCCCCACTTCACTTGCAATATGCCCGACCGCCCAATTTACGGAGTTTAAAAGACCTAAAACCAGACCTAGAACTGAAAAGTCATCTTCTTTGAACACCAGAAGCGATTAAAGTAGTTATTTTGATAAAAACCATTTAAAATGTGCATTGGAAATAAAGTATCAAATTTTATTTTATTTGTGGTTCACTATTTTGATAATAATGGCTTACTTATACTGTCATATATACAGACTTTTTTGTAGAACTATTTAGGAGAAACAATTCCACCACACATTATGTTTGTGTAACTCTTGCAGTTTTTGCACCGCACGGCAAAGTAGCTCGCAGATGACAGATTTTTCCGACTTACTTAATACTTATCGTTATATTTGAACCAATTTACACAATATCTTTATTAATTATAGCCTATGTGATTTCTGCTGTATGCGCTATATTATTGTAAAGTTCCATTAAAATAACATCAGGTGTTTTTGCGAAGAAGAGTATCAAACCTCCATGCTTCCTCACAAACTTTCACGTTTATAATATTAGTAGGACTGAATTTTACTATAAGTTTATCAATTTCGAGAGAACAAACATGACACCGGTATATAAATCAAAACAGCGATTTTTGTTATTTTATGCGTTTGTTCATCCAGATGGAAACGCACATAATTTCCATGTGATGCGTTTTCAGGACGAACGGATATTGATGCAATTTTCAAAAGTGGCTTATAGTTCGGTAGAGATTTATTGAGCTAAGACTATTTAAGTATATAAAACTTGTATTGTTTTGAGATAAGTGTTCTTAAATAAAAATTTGGGCTTCATTTTACATTTCACTGCTGAAAATAGTCTTCGAAAGCTCTAGAAGCCGTTTATTTCCTAAAAGAGGTGATAAGAGGAAACTCCTCCGAGAAATGCAACGCTAGACATCGCAATTAGTTAGCGAATATCCGAAACCCTAGCACTGGTAATGCCGTACCCATCAACAGTCTGTTGTACTTAGCTATAGTTCCCTGCCATCAATCAGCACAGTGAGCTGCCTGCAGTTGCAAGTTGATATTGGGAGAAAATATGTATTTCCTATGTATTAATAGTACACATTGAATAAAACTTTTACGGGTTTAATCCCGTTTAATTTTAATATATTTTCGGTACGGGCGCTTTGTTTGGCGTCTCCATGTCATTTTTAACGACGGCGAACTGCAACTTTTATATATTAATTTTTGTTCCGGTTTACTCAGAACAAGCTTACAGCGTCTTGATGTCTTCCTGTAGTTTGTTTGGGTTTGGATTTAATTTTATTAATTATGGGATCCCAGGCAAATAGTAGCCCCCAGCCATCTTCTCCTTTGTAATTAGGATATTTTTTTTAAATTTCATTAGCCTTGAGAATCACTATTGGTAGCAATCGGTTTCTTTTGCGAGAATTGGCCTATTAAATATCATGTAACATTTGGGACGATTCTAAACATGATGACATACTACAGACTCTTCGGAGCGTCCTTACTTGACATTAGCTATATTATGTTCTTTTATGCCGGTTTTTGATCTTTTTGTTGTTTGTTCTATGTAAGAAAAAACACATTCACAATCAAGCTTGTACACTACTGCATAGTGCATATTGTAGTGGGATATGACTAGGTTTAAGATGTGTGCGGGACGCCAACTATCTCGCTTTATTGTATGCGACACAATTATATCTATAGGTAGAAGAGTACGGTCTTTTTGTTTCACCTATTTGAATGAAAATCAATAAATACTTTAATGTGCAAAATCACAAGAAAAGTATTCTTTTCAAAATAAATAATTATAATGATCTCTATAAATTCAGAAGAAGAGATTTAATACTATTTTTATTTTATTGAATATGTTTTACTGAGGCAAAAGGTCCTTTTATTTTCGATACACTTTATGTAAACCAATTCCTAAAGCCATTATATGGATTTTTTTAAATTTTTGAAGTTTTTACTTGTTATATGGTTTTTTTTATCTTTTTGAGTGGTTAAAACAATATCACAAGCTCAACGTAAGGCAGGTAACAAGAAAAATTTTGTCTAAATATATTATAATAAAAACCTCACCCCTATTTTTGCATCATCAAGAGCGGAATTTTTCTTCGAATTTATATGGGACCATCTTGAGGTATAGCCTACTTAATAAAATAAAGAATCATTTTAATCAGTTACCAAACATGCACAAAAAATGTTGAATATAGAGGATATCTTATTTGTGATAAAATGTTGTGTTTTATAAACAATTCCTATATTATGCAAATCCTTGCACTGAGGACAGCTTTATGGCAGCCATACACGATCAAGTCTACCGTCAAGTTTGCAGCGCGCTTGAAGCGGCGTCAAGTTTGCAGTGCATTCATATAGACCACACACGTTCAATTTCGCCGTCAAGTTTGCACGGTGCCGCATCAATTGAAACCATGGCGTCACTAGTGACAGACGACGATGCGTTAGCCATCCTAGGCTTACTGCTCGCTATTAAGAAAACAAAAAGGAAAGATCGTTCGGTGTGGTGCAAAAACTGCTTAATGAAACGAAGAAAATTATCTCAATAGTAAATAGCAAAAAATGTGAAACAGACAAGTGACGGTTCCGTGGTGCAGTGGCTTAGCAATGAGTTGCAGCGCTAAGGGCCACGGGTTCGAATCCCGGACGGAACAAGTATTTGTATGGCCTACAAATAACTGTTCTGGGTCTGTTATATGTATGTAAACTGTCCCTGCGATACAAAAAAAAAATCCTAGTGTGGAGGTAACTTTTTTTTTAAAAAGAGAGGAAGAGAGACAACTAATGAAATTAAAAATTTTGTACAACGGACTTCAATACGAATACGTATTATTAAGGACAAACTGTTCCCCGCGACTTCGCCCGTGTGTTATTTGGGGTTTTAATTTTTTTGCGCAGAACCCTAATTCTTTTTCTAAAATAAAAGTAGCCTAAGTTACTTATTGTGACATCAGCTATCTTCCAGTGAAAGTCCCGTCAAAATCGATCCAGCCGTTTCGGAGATTAGCCGGAACAAACAGAAAGACAGACACACAAAAACTTTAAAAATTGTATTTTTGTTATTATTACCGTATATACTTTCATATGCATTTAGTAAAAAGCTGTAATTTTGACATTACAAACAGACACTTCAATTTTATTTATTTGTATAGATAATTCCAAAACTACTAGTTAGATCTCGTTCAAATTTATATGTGATGTTTAAATTATAAGCACCAGCTTTCAAATAAAATAGAATCATCAAAATCGATTCACCTAGAAAAAAGTTCTGAGGTTACACACATTAAAAAAACAGTCGAATTGAGTACCTCCTCCTTTTTTTGAAGTCTATTAAAATGGTAAGTAGGTAAATTATCTCTGTTTCAAGCACGTTCACGTTGTTATAATGTTAATTTGCCGCGATGTTGCATATTAACCTTCCTCACATTGAACAATACATTTTTGGCTTAGCAATGAGTTGCTGCAACGCTAGGGACGCGGGTTCGAATCCCGCACGGAACAAGTATTTGTTTGACTTACAAATAATTGTTCCGGGTCTAGATATTTATCCTTGTGCAATTTATGTTTGTTAACTGCCTCCACGATACAAGAGAAAATCCTAGTGTGGAGGTAACGTCTTTAAAACAAAATAAAAAAAATAATAATACATTGCATAACACCTCGGTGTATTCTACTATATAGCGCATGCGCGTGTCGTCGCTTGCCGAAGCCGACTAACGTCATGCATACTTGACCGCTCATACACACGTTCAAGTTTACATGACGCTGCAAGATTGATCAAGTCGGCAGAATCGAAATTCTATTTTTGCTTCAAGTAGACTTGTCATGCACATTGCACACAGCTAGCCATACACCGTCAAGTTTACCGGAAGTCGCTTCAAGTGCGCTGCAAACTTGACGGTAAACTTGATCGTGTATGGCGGGCACACACATTAAAAAAACAGTCGAATTGAGTACCTCCTCCTTTTTTAAAGTAGGTTAAGATGGTAAGTACGTAAATTATCTCAGTTTCAAAGACGTTCACGTTGTTATAATATTAATTTTCCTCGTTGTTGCATACTAACCTTCCTCACATTGAACAATAACATTTTGGCTTAGCAATGAGTTGCAACGCTGGGGACGCGGGTTCGAATCCCGCACGGAACAAATATTTGTATTTGTATATGTGTAGATGTTTGTCCTCGTGTAATTTATGTTTGTTAACTGCCTCCACGATACAAGAAAAATCCTAGTGTGTAGGTAACGTTTTTTTTATAACAAAATAAAAAAAAAATATTTATACATTGCATAACACTTCGTTGTATTCTACGATATACCGTGTGCACGCGTCTTCGCTTGGCGAAGCCGATTAACGTCATGCATACTTGACCGCTCATACACACGTTCAAGTTTACATGACGCTGCAAGCTTGATCAAGTCGGCAGAATCGAAATTCTATTTTTGCTTCAAGTAGACTTGTCATGCACACCCATAGCCATACACGCCGCTTCAAGCGCGCTGCAAACTTGACGGTAGACTTGATCGTGTATGGCTGCCACTAGTCAATAAGTCGGTTCTTACCTTCCGAATCCCGAATCCGGTCGAGACAACCCATTCCTGCTGCAGAGGTAATAGAATTACAGATTAGCTCTACCACTTACAAGAGCAAAGCATTATTTTTTAATATTTTATTGCTTCATTGTAGCTTATATATCTCTTATCTATCTCTAAAAGTCTCTACATACGATTTAAAAAATATTTAATTATTAAAGTAACTACTACACTACAGCCTATGAAAATCTCATTGCTGAACATAGGCCTCCCCCAAGTTGTCGCCACGCTTGGCGACCGCAGATTGTTATTTATATTCTGTTATTATCAGGAAGATGCTGCTTATTGTGTTATATATTTTGTAATCCATCCTATTATACCTTCCTGTATGTGATTATAGGAAGAGGAAATATAAATATTTTGAATGTATAACAAATATTAAATACACAGAACGGTAACGGGTGCGGGAGGGTGGAAAAATAGAGGATTAAGTTTATAACATACAAACAACAAAAAGATAAAATAATAATTATACTTTTTATAATATGTAAAAAATGCCTTTAAAAACTAAAATTTTTGTTCCAAAAACGACCTTTAAAATTGGGGCTTTACGGCTGATTCAAATAAATATTTTACTAATCTTTGCGGCTGATGCCGTGCGTGTTGCGTGTCTGTGCGTGTCTGATTACTCTGATTTGTAGGATTTGTTGTGTTGAAGTTATAAATTGTAAATTAGAAGACTAAAGCATCTAGTGCTACGGCTTTGTTACTTTAATTTAATTCTCCTGATGTTTATTTTTACAGTTTCTCGTTATACTTTATGCGATAATGCTTTATATAGTATACTTTTGTTCAATATTTACCTATCGCAGTACTACTTTAATTTTTTGACTGCCTTGGTCTAGTGGTCTAGTAGTCGTAAACGCGGTTGCTGATTACGAGGTCTCGTGTTTGAAATCCAGGTCGTTTTTCTGTCACGAAATATTAATAGTCAGTAGCAAACTGGAGTCAAAAAAATTTGCGAAGGTTCACCCCGTGCCTTGCAAAGTAAAGCCGTTAGTTCTGCGCCTGATCTCTTCCTGATTGTGAAGATTAATTGTCGCATTGGACTATAAGAGCAAAGAAATTGATAGTGCACCTGTGTTTGTACATACACTGGGATACTATAATCCTGTACTGTGAAATTTGGTCTGGGGTACATTATTAGTAGTACTATGCCTGATGACTGCTTCTAGGTGGTTAGTGGCACCGACAGAATAACAGCGCTGAGCAATACTGCTTAAGCATAATGGAGAGTCGGTGAACTTTTCGTTGCTGCAATCCAATCAATTATTAAATTTATATTTCATAATGATTTCTTATATTTTCGTGAACATTACACATTTGAGTAATACATACATAAAAACCCTGCAGGCACCATGGGTGTTGTAAAGTGTTCGAAAAGTCGGGAATATAAAATAAGTTAATAAACGCGACAAAATCCGTAAAAACTAGTTTTATATTTCATACATAAAAAGTAAATTGTGTATTGTTATAATATATATAAATAAAATGTGTATTGTTTTGTAGCAATTTTTTTCGTTTTTTCTCCGGGAAGTTTAACGCCATTTTAGCACAGTAGTACGAGTAGATAAAATAACGTATTGATGTTTGATAAACGAAATTTTATTTTCTTACGTCTAAAAATTAAGTTTTTATTTTATGTCAGTTTTCATTTAAATTCGCCTACAGAACAGGGTGATGGATTATCTTATGCTACCACAGGGCAGTTATGAAGCGGCCTTTTGATTTAGCCATTAGTGCCTGTTACGATCCACACTCGAGTTAAATCTGGGTGAAGGATTCAGTTTCACAACTCAATAAAAATACGACTCTCCTCTAATTACACTAATGGTTATGACTACACGGTGAACTAAGAGAAATCCACATGGCTGGTCGGAGGTGGCCAAACAGTGGTGTGTGTCAACCAAGGGGGAGTTGCAGTATTGGTATGGCAAGGCGCCGCTCTCCCTACCCTACGCAGCCGAAACTTGGTTGAAATCCATTTTATGGCCTCCGTAATAAGGAGAAGAGTTGTCTTCTCCCGAAGATGGGTGACCAGGGCTGGCGGAGCCGCAAAGTGTTTCTCTGGCCTTGTCATTATGCGGCAAAGTTGGAATAGCACGGGGTATTAGTCGTACATAACGTAATGTTTATCTTTATATATAAAAATTCCGTGTCACATTGTTTGTCCGCGATGAACTCCCTAAACTACAGAAGTGATTTCAATGAAATTTTGAACACTTTGTGCTGTTTGGTCCAACTTGAGAGAAAGGATAGTTTTTATCTCAATAAGTAACTCTTAATATTTTTTATTGCGAATTCAAAGATTTTTTAAGACTAAATGGCCAGCTAGTTTATATATATATATATATATATATATATCAAGGAATTCAGTTGGAGGTTCCCGTTATTACTTATTTTTATCAGAGGCTAAAAGCTTTTATATTTGTTATGGGAGAAGAGGCTTTCAGAGTTTTAATTAACCTTTTTATAATATAAAAATCGACTACAAAGAACTTAAAATAATAACGTAATCACTGTACTTGGACAACGTGGTTAAGAATTATCACAGAACATACATACAAAAGTATTCCGATGAGTCTGCGCCCTATTTTTATGTCGGATGAAAATAAGATCTTTTTCAAATTTAGCCTTCCATGTTTTCAACGTGTAAATTCCTTAAATAACTCACTAAGCAAGACATCTACGTAGCTCGCTTATAAATTCTACGGTATAATTGCCCTCTTTATAATTCATGTTTCCTGGCAAAGCAAAATTAGCTTGAGAAATGTTTTCTATAAAATTGCGCGTTTAAAATATAACCGAATTTATTCTAAAAACAAAATACTCCACCTCAGTCCTTTTATAAATGCTGAGTATCGTGACGTCGTCACATACTGGTCCGTTTCTTAATCAGTGCTTTTTTTTAGTGTATTAAGACAGTGCTCGACTATTAGCCCACCTGAAGGTAAGTGGTGATGCAGCTGAAGAAGGTAGAGTAGAAGTCTTAGCTTAAGAAAAGCCTATTCCTTTTTACTTGTTGGCCAGGCTTCCCGATCTACCGTCTATTGTAGATAACGGTGACATGTTCAGAAGCTCATATACCAGATTCACCCACTGATGGTCTTCTACTGAGCTGTCAAGGTTTGTAGGATGTCGTTACACCACGTACCACAATATTAAAATCCTACGATATTGAGAGTTTAATTCATTGGGCCGTCCTGCTTAGACATAAAATAAGGTTCCCGCCCCACTCCATTAAATCTATCAATACGTTTCAGGTCAGCACCCTGCTAGTTGTCGCTGTTCTGAGTATTTTTCGCCTGGTGTAAAGAGACGTCTACACAACTGGTTTTTTTCTTCAAATAATAAAACTGAAGTGATAAACGAACTTACAGTCCAACTGATGGTAAGTGGCTACAGCTTTCCATGGACACCTGCTGCCAACTTCAAACAGAGAAGGTTAAAGATGCGTTGTCACCTCTGAGGACTAAAATTAATGCTTATTATTATAGAATGCCAGCATTATCATACTGGCTATAGTATATTTGAAGTCAAAAGCTCTTTCTGGCATTCTTGACTGTTGCCCCTTTTTACACTCGTGGGACGAAATGGAGTGATGGAAATGAATTCACCGTCACCACACGAATTAATATAATATTGGCATTTAATCAAATATTACTGTTGATTTAGAATATTCTTTATTTTCTATGCATTAGGTCGTCCACTTGCCTCTAATATGTTTGGGGAGGGCAATGGCTGCTACTGCGTCATACTTGAAAATTCGACAAACAAAATTCGACGAAAATTGACAAATTCAAAACGTCGACGAAATAAATACATTTTATTTAATTTAATTTCATTACATTTGTTCCAGGGTTGTATTCACGCCCAAGCTATGTAACATATATTTTGGATGGTTATTCCTAACAATAAACATATAATTAAAATTAATCTTAACATATTTATTGAAAAAGTAAAAACCGAAACAAAGAATACAGTTCCTTTAAGAACTTCACCGTAAGTGGACCTCATGGATCGATAGTCTTTACAGTGAATAACACAATTATGTAATAATCTCACAGAGGTTCATATTTGCGCCAATCAGTCAGTTCAGCAGCCTCTGATGCCATCCTAACTCTACCCCTGAGATAAAGGTTCGTCAAAGTATCATCGCACGTAGTATCATCCCGCAGTAGGGGTTTTTACTGTGTCCCAAGGGATCAAAGCCATACCGTCGGTTTTCCTATCATCATTTCTAAATATTCCAATGGGGTTTAAAACCAAGGGATCATTTGTCAATACAACAGCCCTTCAGATAACATCGGTCGAAAAAACGTGGCGGGTCACCCCACTATTTTAAGTTACAGATTAGTTCGTAAGTGGGGATCGTTACCTTATTTAAAATGTTTATTTTGTTAGTTTAAGTTTATTGCTTTAATCATGTAACATAGTAAAAATTCTGAAATCTAACATGATTTATAGATAACCTAAAAAGCACAGATTTAGATTTTATACTGCAATAAACGGTAAAAGTGACAAAATCTGCTAAAACACAAGAGCGGTGCGCACAGTTTTAAATAAGGCGATCTCTACTGTATCACTGTTGTACCTAGTATTAGTTGTTTGTCACATATCTTATAGTCGTGCATTTCTTTTATAAAAGTTGCAATTATAAGACCTAATTTATCAAATGCTTGGGGAACACAACGTGAGGAAACCCATATGTCTAAAAAATATTTGTAAAGTCTGCTATCATGCATTGCGGCATCGCGACGGAATTTTCTCAGCTCCAAAACCCTCTCAGAAAATAACAGCATGTGATAAGAAATAGAACGTGGTACACATTCCTACTTTCTTCTTTATTCCTTTGTAAATTCACTATGACACTATGTCTTTAGGCCAAACAATTAACATTTGAAATTTGCAATCCACTCGTGTCCGCCCGCTGACTTTGTAAAGGTCACCCTTGCCCCACTCCCGTGTGCGTTGCTCGGCAGAGGGCGTGGGCGCAGAACGCGAGTGCGAAGTCGGTAGTGGCTCGCTGGCAGCAGTACAGTTAATTAGCATACCTCGGTTGCCGCTGCCGAAGTTTCGCGCGACCGATTTTGGGGATACGGTCAAGATTTTTAGAATTTGTGCGTGGGACTTCGCTACGTAATTGGGGTTTTGTGAAAACCGCCTCGGGTTAGGTTGTCTAGGGTTTAAATTCTTGACAAGAGGCTTGTATTGAGTTTGACTGATTAAAGTAACTTCTTTGAAAGTAATTGTGCAAATTATATAGTGATTGTGTGTAGAAGTGCATTTTGCAATATTTAACTTGTCCGGGTGACGTGGAATTTCGCACGCGCGCGCCGAGTAGATATACGGTCTAGATTCAAACCGCGCATTCCTTATTTCGAAGGCGTCTCCCGGTTGATTGTTCTAGAAATCATTGTTTAATTATACCGTCGCGTCAAGAGCCTTTTGTGTGGCTTTGTAGCTAGTTTGTGTGTCAGCTAGGTTAATTTTGAATTGTTATTGCGGCGTGGTGTTTAGTATCGAACAAAGGAACTTAGTTTTCTTTAACGCTGAACCATGTGACTCATGAAGAGATCTAGTTAGTTACCTATTTATTATTTGGTGATAAGTGAATCCGGGACATTGAATGTTGAACTTTGAACTACTGTCCGTTACTGTGTCTGGTATCACGTGTTCGATTCTACGATGAATGTGGAATAGGCGAGTTTAAGTTAGTTAAATGTACAATGAACTTAATAGACTGAAATAGTGACATGAAAAAATAAATGTTCTAGCGGGGAAGCCTGCTGGAGTGATGCAGCATTGTGGGGCAGCATGGAAATCGGCCGCTGCTGGTCACCTCAGCTGGGCCAGGCCTCATACACATACACATCACTAAACACTACGTTCCATGCACCTTACACCCACCTACGGCCTGACCGAGCCTTGGGGCGCTCTTAGATTCGGATACAGGTACGTACTATATTTTTCTAGCCTTCTCCCTACAGTTTAGCATGATAGGACATTTTTCCATATGGCATTTTGAGCCCCGTCCTTAGTTGTCCGTCGAGTCTACAGCTGTATGGGCCCCTGTATGAACGATCTTTGTCGGGACAGCTAGGGGCGTGTACATTTTTGGTAGCAGAGCGTGGTTAGATTGGTTTAATTTGTGTCTACAATCACGCCCGGCCGTAATACGTAATAGTAAAATTCTTTTCTTTTGTTGCTTGCTTTTTTTTGTTTGTTAGCGGGTAGTTTTGAAAGCCACGCCCGTAGGTTGCGCAAGCGGGAGTTTGTTAGGGCTCGATCTGCGTCGGGTAGGTAGATGGTTATTATCACGTAATCGAATAATTATCATTTTCGTATAATTATAGTAGATTAATTGTCGAAGGGTCGGTCGTCCGAGCGAGGCATTATTTGTTGATCGACTGTGGTGTGTATCTTTATTTGTATTGTACCTAGTCAGGTCATAAATTCTGTCACATGTTTAATATAAAATAATTGAAACAAGTTTATTCATTATGTAACCATTTATATACCGAAATTAACTTAACAAAACATAGATTCTTATGACAATAAAGTTTATTCAAAATGACCTCCGTGATTTTGAATACAGGCCTTCAATCTGCACGGCCAGTCGTCTATCGCAGCACGAACGAGGTCCATGTCAATATCGGCGGCTGCCTTAATCAAGGATGTCTTGAGTGACTCCAAATTGGGATGAGGCTTTGAGCACGCCTTTTCCTCCAAGTTTTGCCATATCTTGTAATCTAACAGATTCAAATCTAGACTGGAGGAGGGCCAGTCTTCGTGCCGGATGAAGTCGATTTCACGCGCCGCCAGCCAGTCTTGTGTGCTCTTCGCACTATGAGCTGGCGCCTAATCTTGTTGGAATACCCAGTGCCTGTTATTGAACATAGTATGAGAAACAGGTTCCACAAGGTTCGTCAGGACTGTATTTTGATACACAACTGCATTCCTTTTACACCTTTCTCACAAAAATGTACCTCTGTTAAGCCCCAAAAAGAAACTCCCAACCATACCATGAGCGAGGACGGAAAATGATCTCGTTGGACACGCGGAATACGGTTGATCGCTTCTTCACTGCTGTGTGCGTACACCTTAAATTTTGTTTGTTGTAGCTCTCTTCTACGGTAAAAATTTTGTCATCCGAAAAAAGAATTTCCCAATGTTTTTTTCCCGCGTATCACTTCAACAAAGCGCGGTATCTCTTCAGTCTCAGGTCCATTAGACGAGCATTCAAACGATGAACTGTTTTTCTTTGATATGCTCGAAGCCCTAAGTCTTCATTTAACACCCTTTTCATCGTGGTTCTGCTTAACCCCATCTGAAGGGCCAACAGTTTCTGCTTACGTTTGGTATTTCTTTGAATTCGCGCCTTCACAGCTTTTATCACTGCTGGAGTCCTAACAGACCGAGGGCGACTACTTCTTGACCTGTCATCTACACTAGAGTCTTCATTGTATCGTTTGATGGTACGATAAACGAATCTTTTGGTTATATTCAAATTTTTCAGTATGTCAAAAATTTGAATTGGCGCGTAACCGCAACGATGCAACGCAATAACTGCAACACGGTCTTCTTTAAGCGTCTACTCCATATTTAAAAAAGAGTAAAATTCTTAAAAAGTATACAGTTTTATTTTCATGAACAATTCGAAATTTGAATTCAATAAACTTTTTTGTGGCCAGCATTCCAAAAGAAAAGTTATTACTGTGTGACAATACTTATGACCTGACTAGGTAATTTGTATTTAATTTAATAAATAGTAATCCGCATTTGTGTAATTTGTATTTAACTTGATTTGATAGGAATTGTATTTGTTATTTGTTAATTAATTTATATTTGAGCCGCGTAGTAATTTGTATTTAGAAGTGATGCCATCGCGCTGCCAGGGCTATCACCATGCCGTTTTGTGTCTGGGTGCGAACGGCGTTTCCTCTCTGGTCTCTTCCGAGCCCTCGACTCCCACGGGCGGGGGCGCTCAGCCGCGCCCCCTGTCGGAGGGTTGTTCCCCCGGGGCGGAGGGGGGGGGTGTCGCCCCTCCTCAGTATGTTGAGAGGGACTTCACAGCCACTCAGCGGTCAGCTAGACCCTTCTCACCCGTCAGCTGTGTGGCCGCGGCTTGGGGTACTACAGTTCCCCCTTTAATGCAGGCAGCCCAGCTGGGTGGCTGCCGCCCTAGCTCCCACCAAGGTCGCCTCCACTAATTCTTTGAGCCGCCAACAGCTCACTTATCAAACTGTTCTATTGCCGACGGCTTCAGTGAGAGTGTGCAACCCGAGTGTCGATTGTTTAAAGGTACGCGCTCTATTGGTTTCGGGTTCACAACACGGTTGGCCTCCGCTGGGTTGTTGGGAAGACTAGGACTCCCTGGCAGCGTTGAATTGTGCTGTTAGGGATTGTTAGATTTGGTTTTGGTCGAGCACTTAATTAACGATGCTTTAAATTAAAATTAAAAATGGTTTTGTGCTTTCCGCGAAATGTTTCATATTTGTGGCGGTTGTGATTAAGAAGGCGAATTTAGTGTGCTCTTTGAATGCTTGTGCATATGTTTTGTAATTGTATTTGATCAGTGTGTTTGTTTTGTTGGAAGGAAAATTTAATTGAAGTGCATGTGCTCTTTGAATGCGTGTGCATATGTTTTTGTAATATATTTGATTATTATGTTTGCTTTGTTGAAGAGAAAATTGAAATTGAATAACCCTATTTGTGCCGAAGGAAATAAAAATCAATCCTCTCTTTGTTTTCACATTTTGTTGGCACTGTCGAAGATATTTGTTTGGAAAGAGAAATAGGGCTGTCTCTTACGTTTATCGTTTTGTTTAATTTGTCAGTTTGATCTATGCGCATCGGTGATTTAATTTGTTTGAATTGATTCGGTAGTTGAACACTGATGCTTTTGAAAATTGTTTGAAATATGAGCATAGGACTACTTGTCTAAAAGGCTAGCTAGTTTGGAAATTATCAGATTGAAATCAGTTGCCGCCCTATTGAGTAAATGATTATATGGTAGATGGCTTGGTTATGCCTACTTGTTTGAAAATTATTACTAAGGACTATCTGTGCGTTTCGTTTGGCTCTCCACAGACGCCGTTCATGTGGAACTTGTGAGTGCTCTCTGCACTGAAGCTTAGGAGGCCACGCTGGGCCGCTTCGTATCGCGTCGCTGTTTGCGGATCTGATCCGGTCGGATTGCGGAACGAATCAAGGGGGCACAGATAGGTGTTTGATGGAGGTCGTCGGATTTCTGTCCAGTAATAGGACTTATTAAGGTGTTGCGATGCCCATGTAGGGCATCCAGTGTAGGTTCGACCCTCCGGCTTGCCTACGTTGGGGCTGTATTTTTGAGGCGGTGATTAGAGTTGCAAGATCTGATGGGGTGCCTAAGGTGGCCTAGGTTTGGTTGTAGATTCGGTCTTGCAACGTGCCGTCGCGACCCTATCCCGCTTGCCGGTTTGCTCGCGGACATAAATCATTATGTCCGGGACGGGGGTTTGTTTAGGCCAAACAATTAACATTTGAAATTTGCATTCCATTCGTGTCCGCCCGCTGACTTTGTAAAGGTCACCCTTGTCCCACTCCCGTGTACGTCGCTCGGCAGAGGGCGTGGGTGCAGAACGCGAGTGCGAAGTCGGTAGTGGCTCGCTGGCAGCGGTACAGTTAATTAGCATACCTCGGTTGCCGCTGCCGAAGTTTCGCGGGACCGATTTTGGGGTTGCGGTCAAGATTTTTAGAATTTGTGCGTGGGACTTCGCTACGTAATTGGGGTTTTGTGAAAACCGCCTCGGATTAGGTTGTCTAGGGTTTAAATTCTTGACAAGAGGCTTGTATTGTGCTTGACTGATATAAGTAACTTCTTTGAAAGTAATTGTGCAAATTATATAGCGATTGCGTGTAGAAGTGCATTTTGCAATATTTAACTTGCTCGGGTGACGTGGAATTTTGCACGCGCGCGCCAAGTAGATATACGGTCTAGATTTGAACCGCGCATTCCTTTTTTCGAAGGCGTCGCCCGGATGATTGTTCTGGAAATCATTGTTTAATTATACCGTCGCGTCAAGAGCCTTTTGTGTGGCTTTGTAGCTAGTTTGTGTGTCAGCTAGGTTAATTTTGAATTCTAATTGCGGCGTGGTGTTTAGTACCGAACGAAGGAACTTAGTTGTCTTTAACGCTGAACCGTGTGACTCATGAAGAGATCGCGTTAGTTCCCTATTTATAATTTGGTGATAAGTGAATCCGGGACATTGAATGTTGAACTTTGAACTACTGTCTGTTACTGTATCGGGTATCACGTGTTCGATTCTACGATGAATGTGGAATTAGGCGAGTTGAACTTAGTTAAATGTACAATGAAGTTAATAGACTGAAATAGTGACATGAAGAAAGAAATGGTCCCGCGGGGAAGCCTGCTGGAGTGATGCAGCATTGTGGGGCAGCATGGAAATCGGCCGCTGCGGGTCACCTCAGCTGGGCCAAGCCTCATACACATACACATCACTAAACACTACGTTCCATGCACCTTACACTCACCTACGGCCTGACCGAGCCTTAGGGCGGTCTTAGATTCGGATACAGGTACGTACTATATTTTTCTAGACTTCTCCCTACAGTTTAGCATGATAGGACATTTTTCCATATGGCATTTTAAGCCCCGTCCTTAGTTGTCCGTTGAGTCTACAGCTGTATGGGCCCCTGTATGGACGACCTTTGTCGGGTTAGCTAGGGGTGTGTACACTAAGAATTTTTCCTGTACCGTCCGAAAGTGATTAATCTCGGATAATTATTTGCAGGTTATAAAAATATTTGTTATGCGCGGGATTCCAACCGGCGGCTTTATAGTACTCTTAACTACTTCACTACCGATCCGTCAAAATTTACATTTTATGCACTCTTTATGTAAATAAAGTACTACCAGATTCAACACAGTATAAACTGTGAATCGTGTTTCGTTGTCACTCGTTATTACATGCATGTATCTGACATCAGTAAACGGATTTATGGTACGTTTTACGCAATCTACTTGTCATGTAGGTACGTGTTGCGCTTAAATTAATTTTAAAATTTGGCACCACCTAATAATGACGATAGTGATGATGATGATAATGATGTTTAAAACTTAAATTTTATATATTTTTTGCTACTTTGCCTTTCTTAACCTTTTGCCATCTATACATATAATAAAACTGTAAATAGCAGATGTCTGTACATTTTATATTTTTGTAATAAAAGTGATTAAGGGGTACTAAAAATAAGTAATTAAATACATTTCTACCATTTTTAGAATTTTCTGTCTGTCTGTCTGTCTGTCTGTCTGTCTGTTTGTTTGTTAACGTATCACGTATAAAGTACTAATTTATATCATAAGAATTGTTAAGGAAATTATAAAGTGTATCTTCGGGTTACATTTAGTCTTTATTTCATTAAAATCAGTTCATTCCATCAAAAGTTATGATAAATATTCTGAAGTATGGGTAGGGAAGTATAGGTACGAATTTGCTCAACGGTGGCTTTGTTTGAGTCATCAAGTGCATTTTAAACTAATATCATATCATAAATCATAGTTAAATTATGTAAAATAATGATATAATTATGTATATCTAAAACGCAGTAAACAAAAGTAATAAAGAACGTATTAAATATAAATATATTAACCTTATTAACTAAATCTGAAGCATAATAGTTAACCCATTTCTTCGATAGATGGTAGTGTTGTGAAAATGTTATGCAATTGCAAATGTGGTTTTTTCCTGTAGATGAGTTTTCATATTTACTGCTAATCTTTATTATATTACTCGCTGCCCTACTGCCTGTTGACAAACTCAATTTATTCTTTACCGCCGAGTACTCTATGTGGTAAATCAAATTTTAAAAGAGCTATTAACAATTGCGTTGGTTTTGGCGAGAGTCAAACTTTATTTTTTGCTTATTGTGCAGGCACTGATTTATAAGTTCTCTTGCGTTTTATATAATGTATCAATCGCGTCAATTAATCTCTTTTATTTTTAGAATTGATGTTAGCAGCGCCATCTCTCTTTAAATATAGCCATACAACGGAACCCGACCAAAAATAAAAATTTTACTAAATTAGAACTGCCATTTTAGCGCTTTGGGAACTAGATTTAGCACTTTTTTGGAATGTATAGCGTGCATTTCGAAATTTTAGCTCCTAGCGCTTAATCCAGCGCTTTTTGATGTATTTAGCACACATTTCAATATTTTAGCGACTAGCGGGTTATTAACTCTTTTATAGCAGCACTGTTAGATGTTAGTCCACATTACCGATAATAATAATAATGACCTTTATTATTTTTTCCCACAAATAGTACATTGCAGTTTATCTTTTTCAAACATATTTTTTCCACAAAACAAAGAGCATAGGAGACGAGTCCAAACTAGGATACCCTGTGCTATGGATCTCCTGGCTTCCCCTTTAGGATGATCAACTTGATTTTTTTACCGACGACTATAAGTGGGGAAATCCCCTTTATTAAAGTTTTCGTTCATGGTTTTGGCAACGCATTTATTTTGCTTTATTCAGTTTCAGTCAGTTGCTTAGAGCACAGCTAAAATAAAAGTTACTTAGTAGTTATAACACAAAGAAACTGTGTAGCAACCGCAATCAGATGCTGACATCTGAAACTAAGTTGCGAAATACATTGCACTTTAAAACAATTAATGACATTTTTATTGTTCGTACAATACTAACTACTGTTGACAGCAATTGCTATAATTATAAGTCGATGTCCTGCGAAGTATTGATACATCAAAAAAATATTGCCAGAAAAAAAAACTTAATGTTGTTTTCTTTATTATGATTATATAAAAAAACACAAACTTTGTTTGTAGTTAATTTAGCGCGAAAACTAGGGCTTTTTTATAGCGCTGTTTTCATGAAATCTAGCGCTTTTTGTGTTGTCCTAGAGCTGAATGAGTTTTTTTTTATCTGGCAGCACTGCCCAAAAACCCTCTATTAAGAAGTAACTTTCCTTTCAGTTTTAAGCGCGTTCAGTTCCCAGTTACAGTGAGTGTGTGTTATGCGATGACCGTCAATAAAGCGCAAGGTCAAACTTTACGCGTTGTAGGAGTGTACCTCAGTACTGACTGTTTTGCACATGGCCAACTCTATGTTGCTTTTTCCCGCGTTAGTAGCCCCCTTAACCTTTTTGTGTATACCCCGGCTAAGCCTACTTCTAACGTCGTTTACACAGAAGCTCTATCATAAACGACTTAGAACTTTGATGATAATGATTTATTTTGTTACCACTTATTGATACAGTAATGAAATAAATCGTTTAATATTCTCTTACCTAAACGACAAATTCTTTATGTAAAACCTGTATACGCGAGCTACGCCGCGGGCACAGCTAGTATTAAAATATAGTAGTTTCGCCAACTACGTGGGGTACACTAAAAGTTTTGCATAACTTATAAATAAAACTATTTATATGTAAGCTAATATATTTATTACTGTTGTTCCAAAATAATCTGCATTACATTTTGAACACTTTTTATTCTTTCAAACTATTTTTGAAAAACACGCCCTCAGTCCAATGGTGAAAGCTATCATAACTTCTTCTAGCTCGGTAATCATCAAACCTCTCAAATTAAAGTTGGTAAAAAATTACTTCGCGAACATCCGCTCGATAAAATAAAATGATGTGTCTTACCTAGTTTGAAGAGCACCTCCCGCCCTCCCTCAATTGTGTGCACTATCCCCGTCATCACTAATCCCAGACCAGTAATCCGAGGACCACTACTCCCAACACCACTACACTAGGAAAGACACACCACTGACGACAGTACGACACGTGTTTCGCCTCTACACGAGGCATCTTCAGGTGATGTGGACTCTGCGGTGGCTGACCGCCAAGTAATTTTTGCCAACTTTAATATAATGGACTTCCGCAAAGTAACCCCTGATTCTATTAATTATCAAACCTCTAGTCAAATCA
Source organism: Parnassius mnemosyne (assembly GCA_963668995.1). Lineage (NCBI taxonomy): Eukaryota > Metazoa > Arthropoda > Insecta > Lepidoptera > Papilionidae > Parnassius > Parnassius mnemosyne. The sequence goes on from CAVLGL010000024.1 coordinate 19,652,743, forward strand.
TTGATTTTCGGGTTTACAAAGAAATCGCATAGTGCGAGGTCTGGACAATGTACGAGATGGGCCACGAGCTCCACCTTTTCAGAAGCCAAAAATAACTATCTTGTTCGGGGTGTGCGCCGCGACTTCTTGGTAATTTTTTCCTAACTTTTTGAAAGATACTTAGCAATCAAATGGTGGTGTACCACTCAGCATTAACTTTCTTTTGCTCTTCAAGTGAGATCGTGCAGACAGAAATCAGTCCCAGAAAAAAAATGCAATCTTTTTTTTTCACTGTTTATGCCTACCTCAACTTTGTTGATTTGCTGACGCCTTCGAACACCCATACAGAAAACTGTTGCTTTGTTTGTGGGAACCAATAACATATCCATGTTTCATCTCCTGTCAAAATCTCTGTTCGGAATCACATTCCGTAACCTCATAAATACAAATATGGAGACTACTTAAATGTTTCGTTTAGGGATTTTAAGTATTTATGTTTACTATTTCAACATCCTCCCTTAAACAGGAATCAACTCCATCTTAAAAGCACAATAAGCCAGTTTTGAGAATGGAGTTGCTTTGGTAAGAACATCAGCTACCATTTCATTCGTCTTTATATACTGAACACCAATGTTCCCTTGAACAATTTTATCACGTACAAAATGGTGCCTATATGCTTAGTCCTAGAATGATACCCATCGGAACCTCTACTAAAACCCGTGAAGGTGATTGGTTGATGACATAGGCAGCAGTAGTGACTGCTTCTGTCCACAACTGTTTATTCAGCTTAGATTCAAATAACATGCATTACTCACGCGCTCTGTTAGCCCGTTTTGCTCAGGCTTATATGGAGTACTGGTCTGATGTTTGATGCCAGAAGCTGCTAGAAAATCAGGAAACGCTCTATTACAATATTCTATTTTTTAATATTCTACTAAGTCCGCACTTATCTACGATACCCGCTGATGGTAAGTGGTGATATAGACTAAGATGTTGAATCGCAGTGACTTAACAAAAGCCTATTCACTCTTGCCTTGAAGACACCCACACTGTAATCGGATGTAAAGTCAGATGCTAGCAACTTATTCCACTCTTTTGCTGTACGCATGATGAATGACGTGGCGAACCGTCTGGTTCGAATTCGTGGTAAGTCAACAAGGAAAGGGTGGAGACTGGCCGAACGTCTGGTAGTCCGATGGTGGAAGGGAGAGGGAGGAATTATTTTATGCAATTCCTGCGCACACTCAAGATAAACACAAACTTTACGACAATAAAATATATCATCTGTCAAGGTTATGAAGTACTTTGCACCACCAGCAGATGGTGTCTCCTTCGGACCACACAGATCAGTATGTACTATTTCTAGTAATGCTTTTACTGTCGAACCAGAATGTAGAAACGGTAATCGTGTTTGCTTTGCTTCATAACATGATATATATATGATAGTGCTTCACAACATGATAGTTATACCCTCAGCATATGTCTCTAACCTTTTAACATCAGCTAAGATTAAATGACCCATTCTCTTGTGCCATGTTATTACAACTAACCTTCGTGATAGAGATAGGATTTCATGGCAAACTTCCACTTGGAATAACTATTCCAACCGGCTAATTTATGAATTTGTAGATTAGACCTAGACATTTTTTCAGGATGATACTCGCAAATAACTTATTCTTAACAATAATGTTTGATAGTTTATAACAATAAATATTAAATTTTCTATCTATTTAATTATATGGACTGTATCTGGGCCCATAACCTGCTAATATTAATAACTCGAGATAGAAAATATATAACAACATTTATTGTTCGGTAAAGCATTACAAAAACTGACTAAAACTGGAATCACATTCGATGTGTGTGTCGAGGGTCGATCTTTACGAATTTCAACATGAAGAGGTACACGGCCACGATAAAATTCTGCGTACCAACGCCTTACAGTGTTGAAATGAGATACTTTGCTACCAAAAGCATTATTGAAGGCGAACAGTACACTCTTGCGGACTGCGTGAATTTTAAAGTCTTAAAAAATCATGGCCCTATTAAAAAGAAATATCAGTGTGCCCTATATATATAATTTTAGAAATATATTACTTATTTACTTAAACTTTAAATACACACATGGTGTATAGGCAGATTTCATGCCCAACTATAGTGTATTCGCGGATGGGAAAACTGGGAGCTTTGAAGATCGTCCAAAAATATTGATACAAGAGGAATTTGCGAAACTTTTCTTCGATTATTTTACAAATAATTTATATTCCCTGTATGGCTGTTCTTTTTCATACTATGTAAATTTATTGCAATTTATTTTGTTATGCACATTTACATATTTTTATGTTTATTTGTTATATTTTTTGATATTTTTAAATTACGTTTAGCATAGCATAAATACTATTAGCTTCCTGTGTCCTTTTCATATTAATATTAGCTTGGGGCATTGAGGTAATATGTACCATGTATTAGAAAATACACTGTGAACAATATCTGTGCGGTTGTGCAGAACGCTTAAAAGAAGGCACAAAGCACATTTTTAATGGCTCCGCCACATTATGCTCCTCGCGTTGCTCATCGCTCTGCTCCTCGCGCTGCCGCGATGTTGCGCTCTCAGGCCACACACGGCTCTACTCGCGCAATTAATCGTGACACTCCGCACTAAGCTACTTGCGTTTGCAACAATGGATGTTGAAACTGTGGTAGCGTGCACGCTATTTGCATATTTAGTAGGTATAGCTAATTATATCAATGTCATAAAAAAAAATATACGTAATAATATCTTTGCCAACAGAGATGGTGGATGACATCTATTCATCGCGATAGAACGACGCTTCCGTAACAAGCGCTCGATTCAGACTGCGTTCGCACTGTATGTAATCACACTAAGGTTTGTCCGATTATGTGGCCGGCCACTCGCGCTTGCATTGCCAGTCCATTGACTCGCGCCCAAAAACACAATAAAACGGGGATCGATAGGCATGATGAGGAGCATGACGTGCGGCATGACGAGTATTGTTGCCATTCTACTTCTCTGCCTACTTTCCTCGCTACATAACATGCTAATATGAGCCCGCGAGCTCTAACGCGAGTTGCAAACAACAAAGTCTCGTCATTTCTTCTAGTACGTAGTACAAATTACTTCAATGGTTTGAGAAATGTAATATCATTATATTACATATCACAAACTCACAATAAAAATAATGTACAAAAGATACTGACTGCTATCGAACACAACGCGGGACGTATGTCACTTTGATCTGTTTTTTCTGAGCGCTTGGATTACGCGACGGCTAAGCTAGTTGTAGACAATAATTATATTATTTATCTGTTTCCGAACTTCCTCCCTGTCCGCTCATTTTCTTCTCTTAATTGCCTTCTTCTAGCTACAAACTGTACTTACTCTATTTACATTGCGGCACCTACTAATGATAGAAAGTGTACAACAATAAAAAGTTTCGACATTCCGTTATTTTATTTGGACTTTGACCGACATACACGCCCACAAGTGTAGGGAAACTGTATCGTACAGAGGAAATTCATTGTAGGGTTTAATAATATCAACCATAAAACGTAGCGCGAATAATGGTTAGGAGTTTATTAATGATTATGCCAACTGCCAACGCCGTGTAGTGGCGGTGTACATAACCACTACCACACATAATCCCGTGGATGTCGCAAGAGACCACAGAAGAAAACAAACCAGGAAATGGGCAGCAGTGTCTTTTTAATAAAGACTAAAAATAAAAACTGCGGTTGCCAATCCGCTTGCCAAACGTGGCAACCATGGCAAATATACCCCTATTTGTCTCATCAATAGGGGAGGCCTGTGTTCAGCAGTGGACTAATAGTCTGTAACGGTAACGGTAATCTCTGTGCAGCCAGCCAGACTTGTTAAGCGTTTACTATGTAGGCAACTAAAATGAGTAGGTTGTTCTTATTTATTAGATCGTAATAATACAACGCTGGACATAGCTCTTTCTCGGAGAAAGTATTATTAGCCAGTAAATAGGGGAAAGATCCTTAATATATGCTACAGTTACGAGCCCCTCGAAAATAATTAAGAACCCCTAGCTGGCTCACTTAATGTATCAAAGACAAACACTATATCTGCTATTGCCATAATTAAATGTAAGCATTATCAAATGATACTTGCTGCTCGCAGTAACCGATGTCTCATGCATCTGAACATTCATTTATCCTCCATTGTACGTACCTGAAATTTCCCATGGTCATGCTTACGCCACACAAGAGGTGAAATAGCGAAGAAAAAAAAATTGCATAGAGCACAAATAAAGAGAGAGTGGAAAAATGTTTTTCATAAAAAGAAAGTTGCATTTGTAAAAGCGTTCAACGTACCTGTACTTTCATAATAGGAACACACTTTATTTTTAAAACATCATATAAACTCACTTTAATGATACTACTATACTATTTCAGAACTCTTTCCTGGAGAAACATTATATAAAATTTATTAAAAAGTTCAAAGAATGAATAACAATAATAAATGAAGTTATTTAAAAAAACATAATTACAAATATAAATTTATTTTAGAATCAACTTAGGTTTGGACGTGGTAGAGCCATGCTGTAGCTATATTACAACTGTAGCACGAATGGATTAACCCGACCGGGGATGGACAAGGTTCTCACAGAATAGCAGCGTAAAATAATATCTTAATGCTTGCTGTGTTTCGTATGGTGAGTGTAGAGAGACGGAGACCGTTTTTACTAGAAACTAGGTATTCCGTCTTAGTCCTCAGGGGTACAACGCATCTGTATTTTGATTCTTAATCGAACATGATCTAGATGTCATCGACCACAGCAACCAACCCCAAAGGAAAATTCCTTGGTAACCCTTTTTTAATCTTTGATTAATGGAGACAGTCACTTGTAAAAAATAATAGAATTTATACTAATTACCGTTACAGCCTACTAAATTCCATTGCTGAACATAGGTCTCCCCTATACATTTGACTTATACTAATTAGTAAGCGTTAATTATAATTTTAGAAGACTTCCAGCCTCCGGAACAAGCCGGCTTCCGAAAACGCTTTAGCACCACATACATAGCTCACATACAAATCCTTCGGCAAATTGTACAGCAGACCAAAGAGTACAATCTGTCACTTTGTCTTGCGTATGTGGACTATAAGAAATCCTTTGATTCCGTTGAAATTCAGGCGGTACTGCAGTCCCTTCAGCATTGCCAAGTTGACTGTTCGTATATAAACGTGGTGGAGTGTTAATACAATAGGGCTACGATGGCTATCCGAGAACAGAACCAGATTACGAAACCTATCCAAATGCAGAGAAGCGTAATACCGGGTGATGTTATATCCCCAAAACTCTTTACCACTTCATTGGAAAACCTTTTTAACCTACTGGACTAGAAAGGATACGGTATTAACTTCAATGGCGAGTGAATTACCCACCTTCGTTTTTCCCACGATATAGTCATTGTGCCAGAATCGCTGGAGTACCTAAGCACTATGTTCAATGACCTTAATAGTGCCTCCCAACGGATAGGTATTAAGATGAACATGGACAAAACAAAGATCATGTGTAACGTCCATGATGTCACACCTATGCCTAGTATATCGCAGTAGTTATTAGGAGCACTATGCTCGAAGTTGTTGACGAGTATGCTTGGAACTGGAACAAATAGTCCGACGAGGTAAGTCGAAATTCGACCGAGAGGTCAATCAACAGGTTCGATTCGGCTGGGTAGCGTTCGGAAGATTACGACACACCTTCTCGGCGGGTATACTTCAAAACTTGGAAACGGGATGGACAACCAGTGCGTGTTTCCAGTGATGACTTATGGATCTGCCGGATGAGGAAGCCCAAGGTGTCTCAGCGAGCTATAGACGGGGAGCTCGAGAATAATCTCAGGTGACAGGTACAAAATATCGCACAGTTTTCCTTCTCGTAATCATATTCTACGAACATTCTAATAATTGAGCATGTGAAGAGGCGAGGAGTGTCTGGTAACACTAATTTGCAAAAAAACAAATAATAAATTATGTATTGTTTTTTCTCCACAAAAAGGTTTATAATAATATCAACGAATTAAGTGATCGCTTCCCAGCTGTTATTATGTTTTTGATTGTGTAACATACATGATTATAAGCAAGCACAGAGATTTATTTCCGAATCAGTAGTAAATTAAAGAAGGCTTTCAATAAGTATTATTTATAATCTATATAGAATAAAAAAGTTTCTGTTTCTGGTGATATTTCTATACTAAAAACCAAAATCACGTATCGTAAAAAATGTTTAAATAAAGTAGTAAAAAAAGACTGATATATGATGATATAAAGAAAAAGGTAAAACTAATGCAAAGGGCGTGTTCAAACGCCGGATGTTGCTCGAAATGTTAGATTTACGCACCGAATATCCTACTCCCGCTAAAAGCTTACATTCAAGAAAACCTTTCCTTAAAATATGATCAAAGACAGGAAATTAAGTAGACTTTTTGGTTTGACAAAATACTCAAATATTTATTAATAGTATTATTAAATATATAGTTTTCAGAGGTGACAATGCATCTAGAGCTTTCTTTGTTTGAAGGTGGCTGCCAGAACCAGGCGAACAATAATTTCAGTCATTTGTCACCTCAGTTTTATAATAGAAATTATTTGTATTATTTTTACATTATAATATTATATTATTATGTTCATTGTTCTTAAAAGTGGGCTCTGTTTTACCTAACCTATATATAGCTTAACTAATATTTTTCAGATCAGGACTTATGAAATCACCTCGGTATCCTTATTCATTACTTTCTGTGTAATTTTACTTTACGTATTTCCAAAACGATGTTCTGAGAAAATCTAAATGTCTGAAACAAAAGAAATATAATATATATAAGTTTATGAAATATAAGTAAATCGAAGAAAAAATATTAATATTGCTTTATTTACTTTTTATTCATTTACTAGCTGTGTCCGCCGACTTCGTTCGCATTGAATATGTTTCTTCGATTTTCGAAGCCGAGTAACTTAGTGATTTACTTTTTTTGGGACAAATGAGCATGCGGCTCACCTGATGGTAAGTGACTACCACCGCCCATGGACAACTGCAACACCAGGGGAATCGCAGATGCGTTGCCGGCCTTTTAAAAAGGAGTAGGCTCTTTTCTCGAAGGTCCCTAAGTCGTATCGGTCCGGAAAAATCGCTGGTGGTAACCGATTCCACAAAGAAGTTGTGCGAGGGAAAAAACTTCTTCTAAATCGCAGTGGTGGACCGCCAATCATCCAGATGATATGGATGGTATATATAGATATATACTTGGTTTGAAGCTTAATAACTTTGAGCTAATTTTCATTTTATAAACTACACCACTATTTCCACACGAATAATAAATATGAGGTATGATTTCATCATAAAAACCGTTAATATTTGTATGATTTTAACTACTAATGATAAGAAAGGTAGTGTTAAAAGTTTTAATTTAAAACGTATAAAATCCGATTTTGATAAATGTATCATGATATATTCCAAAAATACTAAAACAACTAGCATTGTTCACCAATACTAGGTCATAGTCATGTCATCGGTTCTTAAGTACGTCTGCAAAGTTTCAGATTATTGATTCGGCTGGGGGGAATGGAATTTACATTCATACATATACATAATAGGCATAAATACAGCTCAAGCTAATACAAAGCGTGAAAAAACAAAATTTTAACAACATCCCCTTAAAATGATACTCTGAGCCCAGAGGGATATACGGAAATTAAAAATATTCAGACGGGTTCATTTTAAGCATGTCTTTTAAAACAATATCGTGTAGGATCATCGAACTCCATGTTTTCATTTTGCATAATCAGAATTGTCGAATACAATTGTTTAAATGTTATTTTTTATTTCATTATAATATTGTGAGGGCCGGCCTAATAAATATAAGGTTGATGAATTTGAACTAACTGGTGCTCGATAGAAATGAAATAATTAAAATGGCAACATATTTTGGAAGCCACACTAAAACTGTATTATGGCTTCAACACGAAGTACTCTACTCGTAAGAATTAGTTGATGCGACCAGGGAAGGACCACGTTATCACAGAGTAACAGAGCGAAAAAGCAATTAAATGCTGTGTGTGTGGTGAGTAATAAGAACCAGAGACATTTTTCATGACTTTACATCTAGATCTTTGGGATTGGGCTGGCAACACATGATTATTCCTTTTTATTTTGACGTAGAAGTAGTTGTCTATTTTTTTAAAAATTAAAACTTTACATGCACACTAGGATTTTCTCCTGTATCATGGGGGCAATTTACATACATAAATTTCACGCATACAGACCAGGAACAATTATTCGTAGGCCATACAAATACTTGTTCCGTGCGGGATTCAATCCCGCGGCCCTTAGCGAAGCAACTCATTGCAAAACTAAGCCAATGCGCAACGGAGCCATGGATCCTGTGGCGCATATCTATCCGCCACACGTACCATTTATCATTGGGGAGACATCTTAAAAAAAATTCGCTCCATTCTTGACGAGCAGAATGGCGAGTCGGACAGTGGTACATGTCGCCATCGCTTCATCGCAGCTTCACTGTCGCAAAATAAGTAAATGTTAATTTGGTAATTGAATTCTCCTACTCAGTCAGAGTCAGACAGAATTTTTTAAAATTTTAAATTGTGATATGTATTAATATGTGATTTTATTATTTATTGTAAATACCTTTGATTTTTTTTATAGGATAACGGTCACACACGAGCCACCAGTCCACCTGATGGTAAGTGGTATTGCTGTGGCCCATAGACATATACATCTATCTTCGATTACGAATCAAAATGCAGATGCGTTGTCACCCGTGAGGACTAAGATGGAATGCCTCGTTTTCAGTAAAAAGGGTCTCCCGTTCTCTACACTCACCATACGAAACACAGCAGTGTTAAGCTGCTATTTTACTCTGGTATTCTGTGAGAGCGTGGTCCTTTCTCGGTCGAGCCAACCCATTCGTGTTACAACCATAATATTGCTGCAGCATGGCTCTACCACATGTAAATCATAATTGAAGGTGCTTTCAATCACTAACTAAACATACAAGGAATAGTAGAGCAAAAAATTTAAACACTATATTATAATACAATACAAAAAGGCATAGGATTCATGCATTCATTTATTACAGTCTGCTGAAGATACACATACACATGGGAAGCTCCCCACAGATTGCTTCACGGGCAGTCGAGTTGACAAGCGCAGTTATATAAATTATTAAATTATATGTACTAGCGGTGTAATAATGTCCATTACCGTGGGTATCGTAAGAGGCGACACAGGAAAACCAACCAGGAGATGGGCAGCAGTGTCTGTCTTCACACACTAAAATAAAGAACTGCGGTTGCGAATCCGCCCCCCAAGCGAGGCAACTATGGCAATTCGCCCCTGTGAAACAAACTTTTAGGGAGGCCTTGGTTCAGCTGTGAACTTTGTATAGACTGTAAGGGTATGAGGACGATACTCCTGGCTTCCTCATCCAGTTTATCTCGATTGCATACTTAAGAATATATAATAATAACAATACGTACACAAAACAACTGTAAGAGAGAAAACGAAAAGTCGGATCAATCAGACGAAGTTTCCTTTTTATAATTGTTCTCTTACTAGTTTTTTTTTAAATCGTTTTAATACAGCTTTTTTATATAAACATAAACGGCGTTCTTAAGCAGTATGGACTGTACAGTAAAAAATAATTGTAGATATCACTGTTATGTTGTGGAATACCTACGGATTTTAAGACTGTTGTTGGAACGAAGTACTCGATTAAAAGTAGAATTAAGATAAGTATTGAAAGTTATTATTTAGATAAGAAGTAGAATTTATATCATTTAAAATCTAATATAGTACCAGTTAAATTCGGGAGCTACGCCTCTGACAAAAGCATTGAAGCTGGGAATGGTAATAGCAAATATGGGTAATCATACTTACGTAAGCCGTAAATGAATCTCAAACATTTGTTGAGGAGGCGTTCTAACTTATTCAAAGGGGTTTATTGTATAGATATGATTAACACACGTCACGTCTACATATCTAAATCGACAAAATATTAATTTTTGAGTTCAACGTTAGTCTAGTGGATGTAAGCGCGAATACTGATCATGTGGTCTCGGGTTCAAATTTTGGTCAGACCAATATCTGTTATTGGCACTTAGCCACCAGGCAGCCGTCTTTCACTTTAACTTATGCATAATTTTCACCGTCTTCTAAGAGTAAACAGAGGTTGTTTGGTTGTTCCTATTGAACAAATCGTTCTTTCATTACGAATAATAACTAAACGCAATACTTTATAGTGATATTAATAAAGAAGATTGAGCCCGTACATTAGTTTTGATTTTTGAAAATTTTGTATCGCGTTACATTAGGGATGGAGTAAAAATGGCCGTGTAGTGGCGGCTAAGAATATCCACTACCCCATATCTTCCCGTGGGTGTCGTAAAAGGCGCCAGAGGGAAACTGAGGCAGAGGATGTGCAGCAGCATCTTTCTGATAACAGCAAAACAACAATAAAAAACTGCGGATGCCAACCCGCTCGCCAAGCGTGGCAACTATGGCAATATACGCAAGAGCAATCACATTAATAAACGGCCCCGCGGCCCTGCTATTCCTGGCTACGGTGGCGTCCATGGTAACGGCGGGACAGGGGGTGCTAAGAATCTCCGGTTGAGGTTCGTTTGCCACCTAAGATGACTCAACCTGCCAACATACAACGCACGCACCCTGAGGACTGACGAGAAGATCGTGGAGCTGCAAGAAGAGATAGACAAGTTACGGTGGCATATTGTAGGATTATCCGTGGTCCGAAGAGAGGGGGAGGACACGGTAACTTGCTCTATCACCGAGAGGGCGACCATCTGTCCCAAGGAGGTGTCGGATTTATCGTCCACAAGTCTCTCGTTAACAACGTTGTAGAGATTGAGAGTGTGTCGACGAGGATTGCGTGCCTTATACTCAGAATCACCAAACGGTATTCGCTGAAGGTCATACAGGTTTACGCACCAACCTCAGCACACCCCGATGAGGAGGTTGAGGAAATATATGAGGATATCTCTAGAGCCATGCATTCCTCCAAAACCCAATATACGGTATTAATGGGAGATTTCAATGCAAAAGTAGGCACAAGAGATAACGGTGAGTTGAAACAAAGGATATTTTGAATAGGGCAACGGAACCCAAGGGGCCAGCAGCTGGCTGACTTCATGGAGAAAGAGGGACTCGTTATGATGAACTCTTTCTTCCAGAAGCAGCCCCACAGGAAGTGGACCTGGTCGAGCCCCGACGGTTCGACAAAAATGAGATTGAGTTCATTATGACGACCAGACGACAACTGTTCAGTGATGTCTCCGTGATCGATGGACGATATTAATGACAAGCTCGGGGAAACTGCCCATGCGGTCGGAGCTAAATTTTGCAAGACACGCCACAGAAGAACACAAAATCTCTTCGATCACAATCTTAATCTCATGGCTGTTAAACGGGAAAAGAAGCTGCAGTCTTCAGTGGATTTGACAGTATACAGGCAACTGAACAGACAGATCTCCAAATGCATGCGGCGTGACTTACGCAACTTCAATACAGCTTGTATTGAAGAAGTGATCGAGCGGAACCAAGGCTCCAAAGTCGTTGCCAGAGATCTGTCTGCCAGAAAGAGCCAACTGTCAAAGCTGAAGACGGAATGTGGCAGCATCGTTTCCGGGACACCTGAGATTTTGAGTGAGATTGAGAGATACTATGGGCAGTTGTACACGTCATCGTTGGAGCCACACGCATGTGTGAGTAACGATCCAAGAGCGAGTCTTATCCGACACTATTCGGAAGATATCCCGGACGTCAGTCTAAGCGAGATTAGAATAGCTCTTCAGCATCTTAAAAACGGAAATCCCCCGAGCGAGGATGGAATTACAGCTAATCTTTTGAAAGTGGGTGGAAGACCGGTACTTGAAGTCCTTCAGAAGCTCTCTAATTCCCTTATTCATGGTAGCACTACTCCAGAGGCGTGGAGCAGAAATGCGGTGGTGTTTTTCTTCAAGAAAGGCGACAACGCTCTCTTGAAGAACTACAGACCGATTTCTCTTCTGAGCCGTATCTACATGATGTTTTCGAGAGTCATTACGAATCGTATCGCACGCAGACTTGACGACTTCCAGCCTCCCGAACAAGCCAGTTTCCAAATAGGCTTTAGTACCATAGACCACATACACACCCTTCGGCAAATTGTACAGAAGATAGAGGAGTATAATCTGCCACTTTGCCTTGCGTATGTGAACTATGAGAAAGCCTTTGAAATTTGAAATTCCGTCGAAATCTTGGCGGTGCTGCAATCCCTTCAGCGGTGCCAAGTTGACTGTCGGTATATCGAAGTGCTGAAGTGTACAGTAGAGCTACGATGGCTATCCGAGTACAGAATCAGAGTACGAAACCTATCCAAATGCAGAGAGGTGTAAGACAGGGTGACTTTATATCCCCGAAACTCTTCACAGTTGCATTGGAAGACGTTTTAAAGCTGCTGGACTGGAAAGGATGCGGTATTAACATCAATGGCAAATACTTCACTCACCTTCGATTTGCCGACGATATAGTCCCTATGGCAGAATCGCTGGAGGACCTAAGCACTATGCTCAATGACCTCAATAGTGTCTCCCAACGGATAGGTCTTAAGGTAAACATGGACAAAACAAAAATCATGTTTTACGTCCATGTCACACCTATGCCGGTAGTTGTTGCGAGCACTAAGCTTGAAGTTGTTGACGAGTATGTTTACCTGGGACAAATAGTCCGAATAGGTAAGTCCAACTTCGACCGAGAGGTCAATCGACGGATTCAACTCGGCTAGGCAGCGTTCGGGAAACTACGAAACATATTCCCGTTAGACATACCTCAAAACCTTAAAACGAAATTGTACAACCAGTGCGTGTTGCCTTACGTGTATGTGTGTAGTGATGACTTACGGATCTGAGACGTGGTCCTTCACTGCTGGCCGTATGAGGAAGCTCAAGGTCGCTCAGCGAGCTATAGAGAGGGCTATGCTCGGGGTTTCTCTGCGTGATAATCTTAGAAATGAGGATATCCGCATTAGAACCAGAGTAACCGACATAGCCCAACGGATTAGTAAGCTGAAGTGGCAGTGGGCCGGCTATATAGCTCGAAGAACCGACAACCGATGGGGAAGAAAGGTTCTCGAGTGGCAGCCTCGTACCGGTATGCGAAGTGTAGGGCGACCCCCCTTGAGATGGAGTGAAAACCTGGTAAGACATGCAGGAAGTCGATGGATGCAGGTGGCTCAGGACCGTGCTGTGTGACATTCCTTGGGGGAGGCCTATGTTCAGCATCGGACTTATGAAAGGCTGTAATGATAATGATTCAGTGAGAGCGCGCTTCTCCCGGTCGAGCCGACCCATTCGTGCTATAACCATAATGTAGCTTCAGTGACTCTACCAAGTAAAAATAATTACCAAGTGAAATAAACATGTCGTATTGTCGTCAGTGGTGTGTCTTGCCTAGTGTAGTGGTGTTGGGAGTAGCGGTGCTGGGATTAGTGGTGACGGGGATAGTGCACGCAATTGAGGGAGGGCGGGAGGTGCTTCTTCATACTAGGTAAGACACATCAGTTTATTTTATAACGCGGATATTTGCGAAGTAAATTTTTGTAAAAGCTTTTATATAATGGCTACTGAACCATTCCAGACTGTGTGGGGCTAACTCGCAATAGCATTCACAATATAAATATTGAAATAGTCAAATTTGAAGTAAAACTTTGAACTTTTTATACAATTTAGGTTTGTTTGGAATAGTTTGCCGTGTCAAATGAATATTAGTATATATAAAGATCAATTTTAACTTGTACATATTAAGTAGCCAAAGCGCTAATTTAAGGAGTGTGAATCACAAGCGCAAAATGTCATTAGTCGCCTTTTACGAGGTAAGTAACATACTTCTCAAATTCTTTTTTATTATTAAGTCCCACATAAAAATAAGACCTATAAAAAAGTTTGCTATAGCAAGCAACGTACCACTGCTGGGCACAGGCCTCCTTTCATTTCTGAGAGCAGGCCTGTGGCCAGCCTCACATGTCTTTGAAATATTTTTTTTTCTTATTTCTTTGACATGTAGATTTCACGAGGTCTTTTTCACCGCCGAGCACGTGGTAAATCAAGACTTAAAATTGCAATTAACAATTTCATTGTTGACGGCGGGGATCGAACCCGGGTTGCCCGGGAAGACCTATAAGTCCCAGCATATTGTGATCTCTCCGTGTCCTGCAGTTCTTAGAAAATTCTGGTAGATTGTCATGAAAATCTGTGCAGATTGTTTCTATATACAAAATTATTTAAATTTAAGTTGAATTAAATATGTGTCATTTATCTTTTCATTACATTAAATATAATATAGTATCAAATTAAAAATATATAAAGGTCTTATTTTTATTAATTTCTGCTAAAATGCAAATAAAGGAAAATCAAACTAAAATCGTAATAAAAGGAATCTGAATGTCCTACTTGTGATAAAAATTCAGTCTTTAAAGATTTAACGAACTGCTTATGATACGCTCGTTCCACGGTGTCCTTAAGCCTGCGAACAAAGCAAATTCACGCAAAGTAAAATTGAATTTTACAATATTAAATCAAGTTCACAAACAAGGATATTTTATGTTAATTTATTATCATTCTACGTGCTGTATTTTTTAAAATACAAAGCGTAAACATACAGCCCACTCCTGGGCACAGGCCTCCTCTAATAACTTTTTATTTCCTGCCTAGCACGCCATCAATTTCATTAATGTAGGCGGAGATCGAAACCGGGCTGCCCGTGTGCTGTGAAATTTAACCCTCACCTAACACTTACATAGCCCCTGAGCGACCGAGCGAGCGAAGGAGTCGTGACGGAAAAATCTTACACTATTTCTCGCCATCCCCCATTGGAATTGGTCCCCATCCACCAAATTCGTACCGTTCAATAAGGAGCTTCGTTCCTATAAGTATATGTACCTAGTACGAATGCGGAGTCAAGACGTGTGGGTGCAATCTTCTGATCTAATTTCTGGCTTTTTAAGCACATTTACTTCTAATCATATATTTGTTTCGAAATAGTTTGTCATATAATATTATCATACTCTTATATCAAGATATAAAATTAATGAAAATGAATGGAAACATTACATGTTTGTACGTAAGAAATTAGAATTTTGTTTTTCAAACGTTAATCATAATAGATTCGTTCATAATGATGTTCTTCAGCCCAGAAAAGAAACGGCGAAAGAACGGACGCAGGTATCTTCCAATCATGTTATTTTTTTAACGCCAATAACTTTTTATAGAACAAGAATAGCATACGAGCACATAGTTAAGAGCAAACGATTGTTAGTTTGCCTCGATTAAGAATCAAGATGCGTTGTAACCCCCGAGGACTAACATAGAATGCCTCATTACCAGTAAAAAGGAACTTCGGTTCTTTATACTTTCAACCCGAAACTCAGTAGCAATAAGCTCCTATATTACGCTAGTATTCTGTAAGAGCGTAATCCTACCTTAATCGAGCCGACAGAATACAGCCGCGACCTTGCTCTACCACTCAAAAATTTTTACATAACGAAATAATATTCTTCGTTAAAAATGAAAATTTATAGACTCATAGGAAATCAAACTATACCTCTATATATATAAAAATCAATTGCTGTCCGCTAGTCTCGCTTAAACTTGAAATCGGCTCGAAAGATTTTCATGAAATTTTTTGTGTGCGTTTGAGACGTGACGCTGTTATCGAGATCCAGAAATCACCTGTATGAAGCCGGGGCGGAGCGCTAGTTCTGTGATTAAAAATGTTTGATTTCTATGAATGAAATGTTAAGTACCGAGTCATAACCCTTAAGAAATTAGTCATATCTTGTGTGTAGCAATTTGGTTAGTCGAAAGGATCTCTCGGTTAATTTTACGTGTTTATGCGATGATTACAACACGTCTAAGGAAAATTATGAGTCTGGTTTAGAAATCGTTGTAAGATTCATTTCTAGACCTTAAATTGCCATTAAGATATCTCACTACTAAGGGATGGTAAGTACACATTTTTTTTAAATGCACGAAATAAATTGACCCTTATTGCACCTCCGAATGACTTCTTAAAACAAGCTCAATAAAGTGAGACTATTGGATATTCTCTTGCTTGTCAAGTTGACAAAAATGTCAAAGTATTGGCTTAGTGTTTAATAATACGATACATACAATTTTAATGCCTTTGCTTGATTTCTAATTTAATTGATTCACAATAACCCTTGCGTTAATCTTTAATTTACCAAGACCTCCTTAAGTTTGGATTTATTTTAATTAACAAACAGTTCGTGCGAAGTAACTCCGTCTATTTATACAAACTAAAAATAAACAACAGTTAGTTACGCTGTGGTAAAAAGTTATTATTTTTCTCTTACTCTTTGAAAATTAATTCAATGAAACAAATTAATTTTTAAATCATAACAAACTACGCGAAAATCTAAGTTCAATAAAATATAGGATGCATTTCGGCGAGTGTGTTCCACCATCGGAAAACCAGGCGGTCGGCGGGTCTTCATTTCTTTGTTGTCGATATTCCACGCATTAGAACCAAACGGTTTGCTTCGTCGTTTGTAATGCCTACAGCAAACGAGTGGAATAATTTGCTAGCGTCCATCTTTCCATCCGAATACAATCTGGGCGTTTTTTAAGCATGTCTTTTATAACTATATCGTGTAAGGTCATTGAATTCCATGTCGTCATCTTGTGTAATCAGAATGGTCGAATACAATCGTTTAAAGGTTTGTTTAAAATGTTATTTTTTTATTTTATTATAATATTGTGAAGCCGGTCCTAACAATATTATAATAAATAAAAGGCAGATGAATTTGAACTAACTGGTGGTCGATAGAAAAGAAATAATTAAAATGGCAACATAATTTGGAAGCCACACTAAAACTGTATTATGGCTTCAGCACGAAGTACTCTACTCGTAAGAATTAGTTGATGCGACCAGGGATTAGCTGAAGAATAGAATAGAATAGAATAGAATATTTTTTATTCAATATACATTACATGTGTAATTCTTATTGAAAGTCATTTTTTACTTTACCACTGGTTCGAAAAAAACCCTCTGTCCTGGGAAGAACCAGCAAGAAACCCAGCGGGACTTTTTTTTTAAATAAATTTTACAATATAAATGATTACGAACTATTTACAAAATTTATTTTAGAAACTGCTTGGAAGCGATCACCTCATTCCCAGGGGTTATTATCAACCATGTATTCATTTATACTATAATAACCCTTTTTATACAGTTTCAGCTTAATAAATATTTAAACTTGGTAATAGAGAGAACCTGTACACTTTCCGGGACCTTGTTGTAATAGCGTATACATTGCCCCAAGAATGAATTACTGACTCTGTGGAGTCGAGAAACTGGTATCACTAGCTTGTGTTTGTTCCTAGTGTTTACAGAATGTATATCACTTCTTTTACTAAAACTATCTTTGTTTTTGTGAACATAAATTAAATTTTCGTAAATATACTGAGAGGCCAAAGTTAATATATTAATATCTTTAAATTTATCTCTAAGAGACTCTCTCGGTTTTATATTGTAAATAGCTCTAATGGCCCTCTTCTGTAAAACAAAAATAGTTTCTGAATCAGCCGCATTTCCCCATAGCAAAATCCCATAAGACATTATGCTATGAAAATAACTAAAATAAACTAATCTAGCTGTCTCGACACTAGTGAGACCTCTAATCTTTTTTACAGCATAGGCTGCAGAACTTAGTCTGCTTGCTAATTTGGATATATGGGGGCCCCATTGGAGCTTTGCGTCAAGAGTGATGCCAAGAAAAACAGTGGATACAACAGGGCTCAATTCCTCCCCATTTAAAAACACATTGGTATTCAGATTTTGAACATTCGTTGTTGTAAATTTAACACAATTAGTTTTTTTTCCGTTCAAATGCAAATTATTAACGTTAAACCAATGCACTAATTTTGATATAGCATTATTCACTTCGTCACATTTAAATGATTGACGTTTAAGTTTAAAAATCAAGGAAGTATCATCAGCAAATAATACTATATCATGACTATCCCCTACAAGGTGAGGTAAGTCATTAATATACACCAGAAACAGGAATGGGCCGAGAATCGAGCCCTGAGGTACACCCATTAGTACAGGTGACCCGGAAGAACTTTTACCATTGATAATAACCTTCTGTTTTCTATTACTTAAATATGAAATAATAAGTTTAAGCGCTGTGTTCTTGACACCATAGTACTGTAGTTTCCTGATTAATGTCTCATGGTGAACACAGTCGAAGGCCTTGGAAAGGTCACAAAATATACCCAAAGCATCCTCTGATTTCTCCCATGCACAAAAAATATGTTTAATAAGCTCAACTCCCGCGTCAGTTGTCGAGCGACCCCTTGTAAAACCGAATTGATTATTATGTAGCAATTTATTAATATTAAAGAAACTTAACATCTGATCTAAAATAATTTTTTCAAAAATTTTACTTAATGTTGGTAGTACAGAAATTGGTCTAAAATTGGCGGGGTCTAATGTACTACCCGATTTAAATATAGGTATGACTTTACTATGTTTCATTAAATCAGGAAACACACCAGATTCGACGCTTATATTAAATATAGTGGCTAGATAAGGTGCTAATGTATCTATTATAGATAAAATAACTTTAACGGAAATCCCCCATAAGTCTGCCGTTTTCTTAACATCAATAGTTTTAAAATATTTAACGATATCTTTTGGCAGTACCCTATGGAATTTAAAAGTATTTGAACAAGCCTTTACATTTTGTTTGAGCAATGATTCGGCGACAGTAGGAGAAGAATTTAATGATTTTGTTGTCAAAAAAGGAACATCGGTAAAATGTTTCTCAAAGGCCATAGCAACTTCTTGATCAGATCGCGTTAAATTATTGTTAATATTCAATTGAAAATCCGAGTTGCGCGGTTTGACCTTGCCCGTTTCACTATTTATTATTCTCCAGATCATTTTAATTTTGTCGGATGCAGTTTTAATTTTGTTGCTTAAATGTAAAGCCTTAGCAGTGGAGCACACTTTTTTAAATATTTTAGAATATGTTTTTACATAATCTCTATATATAACACTACTATTATATGATCTCTCATCATAAAGCTCGTATAACCTTCGCCTACATTTATAAATTCCTACTGTCGCCCATTCATTAAATGATTTGCGACTGTTAAAAGAGAAAGTTTTAGAAGTAAATATTCTACTAAATTCACAACGTATAATTTCAAATAATGTAGCATACAAATAATTAGCACTATTTTTAAACGAAAGTGATGGAAGTCTTTTTATTATATTACTTCTAAACCTCTCCAAGCGATGTTCATTTATTGGAACAAACACAACTTTTTTATTTTTCTGTTTTTTGTGTATGTAAGGTAGTGATACTAACTGTCCACAGTGATCTGAACTTAAATTTTGAATAATTGATTTATGCAAGTGCTTAACATCTGTAAAAATGTTATCTATACAGGTCGCACTAAGCCCAGCAATACGTGTTGGTTCTAAGAATAAATTTACAAGATTATACGATTTAAACAATGAGCTAAACTTAATACTAATGGAAGAAGTTTCAAGGAGATTGATATTAAAGTCTCCACACATTACAACAGACTTGTTCTGTTTACTAAGTTTGAGTAAAACTTCTTCCACAATCCTATCAAAATGGTCATAAGTAGCACATGGGGGTCTGTAAACACTTACAACAATGAAGTGCTCGAGCTCGACACAAGCCATTTCTACAGTTCGTTCAACAGAGAGGCTCACAATATCCTTACGTTCTTTACATAATAATGATTTATCTGCTAATATTAAGGAGCCACCACGTAAACTTTTTTCTCTATTGAAGGAACTGACCACCTGGTGATTTCTGAAATTAAACATGAAATTATAATCTTTTAGCCAATGTTCAGTAATACAAAGGATGTGTATATTGTTACTATTTAAAAACAATTCAACCTCCAATTATTTGCCCAACATGCCTTGTATATTTTGATGCACCAGGTGTAAACAATTTTTATTACTTATTTGTGGGCTGTATTCAAAATTAATTAAACTCTTATTATTGTTAGAGATTGCCTCTATTGTCACATTCACTAATTTAAATTAGTTGGAACTGATTCCAAATTAAATGTCAAATGATTATGCTCAATAAAAGCAGTCTTGGTAGCCAAAAACTTGGCTGAGTTAAAAAGTAAATAATAAGATAGCAACAGAAGGACAACGTTATCACAGAGTAACAGAGCGAAAAAGCAATTAAATGCTGCTAAATTTCGTGTGGTGAGTAATAAGAACCAGAGACATTTATCATGACTTTACATCTAGATGGCAACACATAATTATTCCTTTTTATTTTGACGTAGACGTAGTTGTCTATTTTTTTTTTGAAATTAAAACTTTACATGCACACTAGGATTTTCTCCTGTAACATGGGGCCAGTTTACATACATAAATTTCACGCATCCAGACCAGGAACAATTATTTGTAGGTCATACAAATACTCGTTCCGTGCGGGATTCAAAGCCGCGGCCCTTAGCAAAGCAATTCATTGCTAAACTAAGCCAATGCGCAACGGAGCCATGGATCCTGTAGCGCATATCTATGCGCCACACGTACCATTTATCATTGGGGATACATCTCAAAAAAAATTCGCTCCATTCTTGACGAGCAGAATAGCGAGCCGGACAGTGGTACATGTCGCCATCGCTTCATCGCAGCGTCACTGTCGCAAAATAAGTAAATGTTAATTTGGTAATTGAATTCTCATACTCAGTCAGAGTCAGACAGAATTTTTCAAAATTTTAAATTGTGATATGTATTAAAATGTGATTTTATTATTTATTGTAAATACCTTTGAGTTTTTTATAGGATAACGGTGACACACAAGCAGACAGTCCACCTGATGGTAAGTGGTATTGCTGTGGCCCATAGACATATACATCTATCATTGATTACGAATCAAAATGCAGATGCGTTGTCACCCGTGAGGACTAAGATGGAATGCCTCGTTTTCAGTAAAAAGGGTCTCCGGATCTCTACACTCACCATACGAAACACAGCAGTGTTAAGCTGCTATTTTACTCTGGTATACTGTGAGAGCGTGGTCCTTCCCCGGTCGAGCCGACCCATTCGTGTTACAACCATAATGTAGCTGCAGCATGGCTCTACCACGTGTAAATCATAATTGAAGGCGCTTTCAATCACTAACCAAACATACAAGGAATAATAGAGCAAAATAGTTAAATACTATATTATAATACAATATAAAAAAGTAAACGTATATAAAGGAATTCAATTATGATGTATTGCATAGGATTCATGCATTCGTTTATTACAGTCTGCTGAAGATATACAGATGGGAAGCTCCCCATAGATTGCTTCATGGGCAGTCGAGTTGACAAGCGCAGTTATATAAATTATTAAATTATATGTACTAGCGGTGTGATAACGTCTGTTACCGTGGGTATCGTAAGAGGCTACAGAGGCAAACAAACCAGGAGATGAGCAGCAGTGTCTGTCTTCATACACTAAAATAAAGAACTGCGGTTGCGAATCCGCCCCCCAAGCGAGGCAACTATGGCAATTCGCCCCTGTGAAACAAACTTTTAGGGAGGCCTTGGTTCAGCTGTGAACTTTGTATAGGCTGTAACGGTATGAGGATGATGCTCCAGGCTTCCTGTTCCAGTTTATCTCTATTGCATACTTAAGGGTATATAATAATTACAATACGTACACAAAACAACTGTAAGGGAGAAAACGAAAAGTCGGATCAATCGGACGAAGTTTCCTTTTTATATGGTTCTCTAACTAGTTTTTTTTTAACATTTTAATACAAAAAAAATACATCATTTAAAAAAATATATAAACGGCGTTTTAAGCAATATGGCCTATACAGTAAAAAAATAATTGTAGATATCACTGTTATGTTGTGGAACACCTACGGATTTTAAGACTGTTGTGGGAACGAAGTACTCGGTTAAATGTAAAATAAAGATAAGTATTGAAAGCTATTATTTAGATACAAAGTAAAATTTATATCATTTGAAATCGAATATAGTACCAGTAGAATTCGGGAGCTACGCCTCTGACAAAAGCATTTAAGCTCGAAATGGTTATAGCAAATATGGGTAATCATACTTACGTAAGCCGTAAATGAATCTTAAACATTTGTTGAGGAGGCGTTCTAACTTATTCAAAGGGGTTTATTATATAGATATGGTTAACACACGTCACGTCTACATATCTAAATGGCCAAATTATTAATTTTTGAGTTCAAAGTTAGTCTAGTGGTTGTAAGCGCGAATACTGATCATGTGGTTCAAATTTTGGTCAGCCCAGTATCTGTTATTGGCACTTAGCCACCAGGCAGTCGTCCTTCACTTTAACTTATGCATAATTTTCACCGTCTTCTAAGAGTATACAGAGGTTATTTGGTTGTTCCCATTGAACAAATCGTTCTTTCATTACGAATAATAACTAAATGCATTACTTTATAGAGCTGTTACTATAGAAGATTGAGCCCGTACATTAGTTTTGATTTTTGAAAATTTTGTACCGCGTTACATTTGGGATGGAGTAAAAGTGGCCGTGTAGTGGCGGTTAAGAATATCCACTATCCCATATCTTTCCGTGGGTGTCGTATAAGGCGACAGAGGGAAAATGAGGCAGAGGATGTGCAGCAGCATCTTTCTGATAACAGCAAAACAACAATAATAAACTGCAGATGCCAACCCGCTCGCCAAGCGTGGTAACTATGACAATATACCCCCACGCGCAATGACATTAATAAACGGCCCCCAGTCCCCGGCGGCCCCGCTATTCCTGGCTACGGTGGCGACCATGGTAACGGCGGGGCAGGGGGTGCTAAGAATCTCCGGTTGAGGTTCGTTTGCCACCTAAGATGACTCGACCTGGCAACACACAACGCACGCACCCTGAAGAATGACGAGAAGATCGTGGAGCTGGAAGAAGAGATAGACAAGTTATGGTGGCATATTATAGGATTATCCGTGGTCCAAAGAGAGGGGGAGGACACGGTAATCCTCGAATCCGGCAACTTGGTCTATCACCGAGAGGGCGACCATCTGTCCCAAGGAGGTGTCGTATTTATCGTCCACAAGTCTCTCGTTAACAACGTTGTAAAGATTGAGAGTGTGTCGACGAGGGTTGCGTAACTTATACTCAGAATCACCAAACGGTATTCGCTGAAGGTCATACAGGCTTACGCACCAACGTCGGCACACCCCGATGAGGAGGTTGAGGAAATGTATGAGGATATCTCTAGAGCCATGCATTTTTTTTCTTTTTTTTTTTTTTTATAGGATAAGGGTGACAAACGAGCACACAGTCCACCTGATGGTAAGTGGTTGCTGCGGCCCATAGACATCTACATCTATCCTCTGTTACAAATCAAAATGTAGATGCGTTGTCACCCGTAAGGACTAAGATGGAATGCCTCATTTCCAGTAAAAAGGGCCTCCGGCCACCTGCACTCACCAAGCGAAACGCAGAGGTAAACCTCTACTTCACGCTGGTTTTCTGTGAGGTCGTGGTACTACCCCGGTTCGAGCCGGCCCATCCGTGCGACAGCAAAAGCTGCCGCGTGGCTCTACCACTGTTTCCTCCAAAACTGACTATACGGTGTTAATGGGAGATTTCAATGCAAAACTAGGCACAAGAGATAATGATGAGTTGAAATAAGGGACATTTTGAATAGGGCAACGGAACCCAAGGGGCCAGCAGCTGGCTGACTTCATGGAGAAAGAGGGACTCTTTATGATGAACTCTTTCTTCCAGAAGCAGCCTCTTCCTCTGCCTCTTCCTCTTCTTCTGAGTATAAGTTACGCAACGTACCTGTACTTTCATAATAGGAACACACTTTATTTTAAAAACATCATATAAACTCACTTTAATGATACTACTACACTATTTCAGAACTCTTTCCTGGAAAAATATTATATAAAATATATTAAAAAGTTCAAAGAATGAATAACAATAATATATGAATTTATTTAAAAAAAAAACGTAATTACAAATATCAATTTATTTTAGATGATTTTGAAATATATAGAAGACACATATTTGAGGCTTTGGAACACAAGATAGAAAATACAAATTCTTCTATACACTTTGCCATCGATCAAGTTATAGTTTTCAACTTAGGTTTGGACGTGGTAGAGTCATGCTGTAGCTATATTACAACTGTAGCACGAATGGATTAACTCGACCGGGGATGGACAAGGTTCTCACAGAATACCAGCGTAAAATAATATCTTAATGCTTGCTGGCTATGGTGAGTGTAGAGAGCCGGAGACCGTTTTTACTAGAAACTAGGCATTCCGTCTTAGTCCTCTATGGTACAACGCATCTAAATTTTGATTCTTAATCGAACATGGTCTAGATGTCCATTGACCACAGCATCCAATTGCCATCAGGTGGAGTGTGTGATCGTTTGTCGTCCTATTTTATAAAAAAAGGGTTACCATGAAAAACCTTGGTAACCCTTTTTTCATCTTTGATTTTTGGAGCCAGTCACTTGTAAAAATTAATAGAATTTATATTAATTACCGTTAAAGCCTACTAAATTCCATTGCTGAACATAGGTCTCCCCTATACATTTGACTTATACTAATTAGTAAGCGTTAATTATAATTTTCGAAGACTTGCAGCCTCCGGAACAAGCCGGCTTCCGAAAAGGCTTTAGCACCACATACATAGCTCACATACAAATCCTTCGGCAAATTGTACAGCAGACCAAAGAGTACAATCTGTCACTTTGTCTTGCGTATGTGGACTAAAAGAAATCCTTTTATTCCGTTGAAATTCAGGCGGTGCTGCAGTCCCTTCAGCAGTGCCAAGTTGACTGTCGTTATATAAACGTGGTGGAGTGTTAATACAATAGAGCTACGATGGCTATCCGAGAACAGAACCAGAGTACGAAACCTATCCAAATGCAGAGAAGTGTAATACAGGGTGAAGTTATATTCCCAAAACTCTTTACCAGTTCATTGGAAAACCTTTTCAACCTACTAGAAAGGATACGGTAATAACTTCAATGGCGAGTGCATTACCGACCTTCGTTTTTCCCACGATATAGTCATTGTGGCAGAATCGCTGGAGTACCTAAGCACTATGGTCAATGACCTCAATAGTGCCTCCCAACGGATAGGTCTTAAGATGAACATGGACAAAACAAAGATCATGTGTAACGTCCATGATGACGTCACACCAATGCCTAGTATATCGCAGTAGTTATTAGTTATGCTCGAAGTTGTTGACGAGTATGCTTGGAACTGGAACAAATAGTCTGACGAGGTAAGTTGAAATTCTATCGAGAGGTCAATCAACAGGTTCAATTCTGCTGGGTAGCGTTCGGGAGATTACGACACACCTTCTCGGCGGGTATACCTCAAAACTTGAAAACGGGATGGACAACCAGTGCGTGTTTCCAGTGATGACTTATGGATCTGCCGGATGAGGAAGCCCAAGGTGTCTCAGCGAGCTATAGACGGGGAGCTCGAGAATAATCTCAGGTGACAGGTACAAAATATCGCACAGTTTTCCTTCTCGTAATCATATTCTACGAACATTCTAATAATTCAGCATGTGAAGAGGGGAGGAGTATCTGGTAACATTAATTTGCAAAAAAAACAAATAATAAATTATGTATTGTTGTTTTCTCCATAAAAAGGTTTGTAATAATATAAACGAATTAAGTGATCGCTTCCCAGCTGTTATTATGTTTTTGATTGTGTAAGATACATGATTATAAGCAAGCACAGAGATTTATTTCCGAATCAGTGGTAAATTAAAGAAGACTTTCAATAAGTATTATTTATAATCTATATTGAATAAAAAAAATTCTGTTTCTGGTGATATTTCTATATTAAAAATCAAAATCACGTATCGTAAAAAATGTTTAAATAAAGTAGTAAAAAAAGAATGATATATGATGATATAAAGAAAAAGCGAAAACTAATGCAAAGGGCGTGTTCAAACGCCGGATGTTGCTCGAAATGTTAGATTTACGCACCGAATATCCTACTCCCGCTAAAAGCTTACATTCAAGAAAACCTTTCCTTAAATTATGATCAAAGACAGGAAATTAGGTAGATTTTTGGTTTGGTAAAATACTCAAATATTTATTAATAGTATTATTAAATATATAGTTTTCAGAGGTGACAATGCATCTAGAGCTTTCTTGGTTTGAAGGTGGCTGCCAGAACCAGGCGAACAATAATTTCAGTCATTTGTCACCTCAGTTTTATAATGGAAATTATTTGTATTATTTTTCATTATAATATTATATTATTATGTTCATTGTTCTTGAAAGTGGGCTATGTTTTACCTAACCTATATATAGCTTAACTAATATTTTTCAGATCAGGACTTATGAAACCACCTCGGTAACCTTATTCATTACTTTCTGTGTAATTTTACTTCACGTATTTCCTAAACGATGTTCTGAGAAAATCGAAATGTCTGAAACAATAGAAATATAATATATATATAAGGTTATGAAATATAAGTAAATCGGAGAAAAATTATTAATATTGCTTTATTTACTATTTATTCATTTACTAGCTGTGTCCAACGACTTCGTTCACATTGAATATATTTCTTCGATTTTCGAAGCCGAGTAACTTAGTTTTTTTTTTTTTATAGGAGAGGGGGCAAACGAGCGTGCGGCTCACCTGATGGTAAGTGACTACCGCCGCCCATGGACAACTGCAACACCAGGGGTATCGCAGATGCGTTGCCGGCCTTTTAAAAAGGAGTAGGCTCTTTTCTTGAAGGTCCCTAACTCGTATCAGTCCGGAAAAATCGCTGGTGCTAATCGATTCCAGAAAGAAGTTGTGCGAGGGAGAAAACTTTTTCTAAATCGCACAGTGGTGGACCGCCAATCATCCAGATGATATGGATGATATATATAGATATATACTTGGTTTGAAGCTTAATAACTTTGAGCTAATTTTCATTTTATAAACTACACCACTATTTTCATGCGAATAATAAAGATGAGGTATGATTTCTTCATAAAAACCGTTAATATTTGTATGATTATTAACTACTAATGATAAGAAAGGTAGTGTTAAAAGTTTTAATTTAAAACGTATATAATCTGGTTTTGATAAACTTATCATGATATATTCCAAAAATAATAAAACAACTAGCATTGTTCACGAGATTCTTATGCCAATACTAGGTCATAGTCAAGTCATCGGTTCTTAAGTACGTCTGCAAAGTTTCAGATTATTGAGTCGGCTGGGGGGAGGGGAATTTGCATTCATACATATACATAATAGGCATACATACAGGTCAAGCTAATACAAAGCGTGTAAATACAAAATTTTAACAACATCCCCTTAAAAATGATACTCTGAGCCCAGAGGGATATCGAAGTGCTGAAGTGTTTGTACAGTAGAGCTACGATGACTATCCGAGCACAGAATCAGAGTACGAAACCTATCCAACTGCAAAGAGGTGTAAGACAAGGTGACGTTATATCCCCGAAACTCTTCACCGCTACATTGGAAGACGTTATCAAGCTGCTGAACTGGAAAGGATGCGGTATTAACATCAATGGCGAGTACATCACTCACCTTCGATTTGCCGACGATATAGTCCTTATGGAAGAATCGCTGGAGGACCTAAGCACTATGCTCAATGACCTCAATAGTGTCTCCTAACGGATAGGTCTTTAGATAAACATGGACAAAAAAAAATCATGTATAACGTCCATGTCACACCTATGCCGGTAGTTGTTGGGAGCACTAAGCTCGAAGTTGTTGACGAGTATGTTTACCTGGGACAAATAGTCCGACTGGGCAAGTCCAACTTCGACCGAGAGGTCAATCGACGGATTGAACTCGGCTGGGCAGCGTTCGGGAAACTACGACACATCTTCTCATTAGACATACCTCAAAACCTTTAAACGAAATTGTACAACCAGTGCGTGTTGCCAGTGATTACTTACGGATCTGAGACGTGGTCCTTCACTGCTGGCCGTATGAAGAAGCTCAAGGTCGCTCAGCGAGCTATAGAGAGGGCTATACTCGGGGTTTCTCTGCGTGATAAACTTAGAAATGAGAATATCCGTATTAGAACCAGAGTAACCGACATAGCCCAACGGATTAGTAAGCTGAAGTGGCAGTGGGCCGGCCATATAGTTCGAAGAACCGACAACCGATGGGGAAGAAAGGTTCTCGAGTGGCAGTCTCGTACTGGTAGGAGAAGTGTAGGGCGACCCCCTTGCGATGGAGTGACGACCTGGTAAGACATGCAGGAAGTCGATGGATTCAGGTGGCTCAGGACCGTGCTTTGTGGCATTCCTTGGGGCTCAGCTCAGCTTGGCTCTACCACGTAAAAATAATTTAATAATATATTTAATATATTTAAATTATTAGAGCCTATAGTCGCCTTTTACGAAATGTTAGGTAAGTAACATACTTCTCAAATTCTTTTTTATTATTAAGTCCCACATAAAAATAAGACCTATAAAAAAGTTTGCTTGCTATATACGTCCCACTCCTGGGCACAGGCCTCCTATAATTACTTTTTCTTTCCTGCCGAGCACGCCATCAATTTCATTAATGTAGGCGGAGATCGAAACCGAGTTGCCCGCGTGCTGTGAAATTTAACCCTCACTTAACACTTACTTAGCCCCTGAGCGACCGAGCGAGCGAAAGAGTCGTGACGGACCATTGGGATTGGCCCCCATCCACCAAATTCGTACCGTCCAATAAGGAGCTTCGTTCCTTTAAGAATATGTACCTAGTACGAATGCAGAGTCAAGACGCGTGGGTGCAATCTTCTGATCTAATTTCTGGCTTTTTAAGCACATTTACTTCTAATCATATTTTTGTTTCGAAATAGTTTTTATGATATTATCATACTCTTATATCAAGGTATAAAATTAATGAAAATGAATGGAAACATTACATGTTTGTACGTAAGAAATTGGAATTTTGTTTTTCAAACGTTAATCATAATAGATTCGTTCATAATGATGTTCTTCAACCCAGAAAAGAAACGGCGAAAGAGACGCCGCAGGTATCTTCCAATCGTGTTATTTTTTTAACGCCAATAACTTTAGCACATAGTTAAGAGCAAACGATTGTTAGTTTGCCTCGATTAAGAATAAAGATGCGTTGTTACCCCCAAGGACTAACATAGAATACCTCATGACCAGTAAAAAGGAACTTCGGTTCTTTATACTTTCAACCCGAAACTCAGTAGCAATAAGCTGCTATTTTACGCTAGTATTCTGTAAGAGCGTAATCCTATCTTAACCGCACCGACAGAATACAGCCGCGACCTTGCTCCACCACTCAAAAATTTTTACATAACGAAATAATATTCTTCGTTAAAAATGAAAATGTATAGACCCATAGGAAATCAAACTATATCTCTATATATATATATAAAAATCAATTGCTGTCCGCTAGTCTCGCTTAAACTCGAAAACGGCTCGAAAGATTTTGATGAAATTTTTTGTGTGCGTTTGAGTGGTGACGCTGTTGTCGAGAGAAATCACCTGTATGAAGCCGGGGCGGAGCGCTAGCTCTGTGATTAAAAATGTTTCATTTCTGTGAATGAAATGTTAAGTACCGAGTCATAACCCTTAAGAAATTAGTCATATCTTGTGTGTAGCAATTTGGTTAGTCCAAAGGATCACTGGGTTAATTTTACGTGCTTATGCGATGATAACGGGTTGTAAGGAAAATTATGAGCCTGGTTTAGAAATCGTTGTAAGATTCATTTCTAGACCTTAAATTGCCATTAAGATATCTCACTACTAAGGGATGGTAAGTATACATTCTTTTTTTAAATGCACGAAATAAATTGACCCTTATTTCACCTCCGAATGACTTCTTAAAACAAGCTCAATAAAGTGAGACTATTGGATATTCTGTTGCTTGTCAAGTTGACATGTCAACGTATTGGCTTAGTATTTAATAATACGATACATACAATTTTAATGTCTTTACTTGATTTCTAATTTAATTGATTCACAATAACCCTTGCGTTAATCTATAATTTACCAAGACCTCCTTAAGTTTGGATTTATTTTAATTAACGAACTGTTCGTGCGAAGTAACTCCGTCTATTTATACAAACTAGAAGTAAACAACAGTTAGTTACGCTGTGGTAAAAAGTTCTTGTTTTTCTCTTACTCTTTGAAAATTAAATCAATAAAACAAATTAATTTTTAAATCATAACAAACTACGCGAAAATCTAAGTACAATAAAATTAATTTAATATAATATTATGTATTTCCCTTATAATAATAATAATAATAATTCAGTCAGCACCTTGCCAAGAGGTAGGTGTTAGCGCCGTGCCTCGGCAAAATTGGAGGTGCAAAGGCCCGATCACCATGAAACGGTGTCGGGTCTGGGCGTCTCCCGTTAACTGACGCCCAATTCATGGATGATGGAATTAAGGAATACGCGCAAAGGGCCGCTGCCTGGAGGTCGCCAGGGCGCGTCTGGAGCTGGCGCTGGACGCGGCAGCATGCGAACCGCCAGTCGACCGCGAGGTGCTGCACGACCACCCAGCAGCCCCTCGCATCCATCATCCCCACCAGCTGGCTTGGTGTTGGCAGGGTCTTCGTTGGCCCAGCAATCAACACCCGCCACTGGTGGAGTACGCCGCATGCGTTGGTCAATGCAAATGAACAAAAATGCATTGCGGGCGTATTTTGGGGCGAAAGGGAGAGAAATTGGAGGTTTTGGGTACCGGGCTAGGATGCACCGACTATTTGCTGAGCTGGAGCCATCTATTACCGTTACCGAGCAAAACCTGGCAGACCGAGTTCGGTACATTATGCACTCAAAAATATTTGATGACGCCGAACTCGAACGGCTACGACGTGAGGCTATTCCTTTGTCGAATGAAAATGCTACGACAGGAGATGCGGCTCTACGAGTTGCAGAGCAACCCGCACAT
The DNA here is from genome assembly GCA_963668995.1 of Parnassius mnemosyne. Taxonomy (NCBI): domain Eukaryota; kingdom Metazoa; phylum Arthropoda; class Insecta; order Lepidoptera; family Papilionidae; genus Parnassius; species Parnassius mnemosyne. The sequence goes on from CAVLGL010000024.1 coordinate 19,683,733, forward strand.
GTAGATGACGCCGTAGATCTCCTTGTAGTTGACTCAGGCGACGATGGAATAGTCGCCCCAGAACAAGAGCATATGAGGAGCATAGTGGAAGAGGCGATTAGGGAAACGCGCAGTACGCCTCTCGAGAATCGACCGGGACTTTCCCGTATACCCTTAAGCAAGCGGAATCGGGCTGTCGTGAGGGCTCTCAACCCTATGCTGGTGACCTATTTGGAAGCCAGCCGGGACCTTTGCGAGACGGACTCAATTCTTTTTCGCGCCGCACTGGCAGTTTGCCGTATTATTGGCGCCAAACTTTCCAAGGCTGGACGCGCTACTAGACAAAGTAGCGCCATCCCAGCCTGGAAAAGAAGGATTGAGGACCGTATCGCAAAGGCAAGGGCCCTCATCCGCAGGCTGATAAGTTTCAGGTCGGGCAATAGTAGGCCGAAAATTGTGCGCACCGTCAGGATGGCGTTTGCTGGGACAAACATCAGTTTGTCCCAGCCGGATATAACGCAAAAACTGACGGAGCGCATAGACGACCTGAAGCAGAGAATCGCTGCTTGGGGGAAGCGGATTTGGCGATATACCGAGAGGTCGACACGGTTCAACCAGAATCGTCTCTTCCAGAGTGATCAGAAGAGGCTCTATTAATCATTGGAGCGACCAATGGTACGTGGAACGGGCCCAGCACCGAATCAGGCCGACACTATCGCATTCTGGCGCGGCCTGTGGTCAGAGCCCGTAAACCACAGTGAGGGCCCTTGGACGGAAGTTGTGGCGAGTCAGTGTGCGAATGTTACGCCCATGGACCCCGTCATCATTACGCCGGATGACGTAGCTGAGGCGGTCCGTAGGGCCCCGAACTGGAAAAGTCCGGGACTCGACGGACTGCATCACTACTGGCTGAAGGGGTTCGTGGTGTGGCACGCTGTTCTCGCCCGACAGTTTCAAGAGGCTCTCGACCAAAAGTCGCTCCCGAGCCTCTTCACTACTGGGATCACTCATTTGGTTCCTAAAGACCGAGATTCCACAGACCCGAGCAAATACCGCCCCATAACGTGTCTACCTACCATATACAAGACACTAACATCCATTTTGAGCGCGAGAATCACTCGTCACCTGAACTCAAATCAGGTGATGTCACGCGCTCAAAATGGATGTCGGGGCGGCGGTCGTGGAACCAAGGAACCACTCCTCATTGATGCGGTCATTGGCAAGGTGGTTAAACGCAACCGTCGGAACCTCTCCGCCGTCTGGATAGACTACAAAAAGGCATTCGACTCGGTGCCTCATACATGGCTGAAGAGGGTCCTCGAGCTGTACAAGGTTGATTGTACAGTTCGAGACTTCCTCGGGCAGTGTATGGGGCAGTGGAGTACGATCCTTTGTCATCTAGGCGAGCGGATGACGGCTGCGGAGAACCACATAAGGATAAGAAGGGGTATCTTCCAGGGCGATTGTCTGAGTCCAATCTGGTTCTGCCTCTCTCTGAATCCTCTTAGTACCTTACTGGAGGGTTCCAGGAGGGGGTTTCAGCTTCGGAGAGGAGGTACAAAAGTGACCCACCTTTTCTATATGGATGATCTCAAGTTATTCGCCTCCAGTCGCTCTCATCTTATGGAATTGCTAAACATCACTTGTGATTTTAGCAATTCTATTAGAATGGAGCTGGGGACGGATAAGTGTGCGGTCCTCCATGTCGAAAGGGGTAGGGTTGCTAACTCTGAGGGCATAGACTTATCTATGCCCATCAACATAAAGACCCTATCCGAGGCTGAAACATACCGATACCAGGGTATGTCACAGAACATAGGTATCGATGAGGCGGACATGAAACGGTCAGTTTGCGGTGTGTTTTATGCACGCTTGACAAAAGTGCTTAACAGTCTTTTGTCGGGCGTTAATAAGACACATGCATATAATGGTTGGATCATGCCTGTTCTCATGTATACCTTTGGCATGCTCAGGTGGACTCAGACCGAACTGAACGCTCTGGACAGAAAAGTCCGCACTATAATGACGTCCCACAGGATGCATCATCCGAGATCGCCAGGAATGAGGCTGTACTTGCCGCGGAAGCATGGTGGGCGCGGCTTTTTAAGCGCGCTTACCATGCATAATCGCGAAGTGTGCAGCCTCCGTAATTACTTTCTGACGAGAGCGGATGATCCTTCTATAGGGACGTTATTTCTTGTGATAAAGGACTTACCCCTCTATCCTTAGCCAACTAGCAATGGCAAGACCCGGCAGTACAGACCATTTCCGACCGGGAGACCGTATGGAAGGAGAAGGAGCTCCACGGGAGGTTCTACAAGGCTGACATGAGCCTTGCGTAGACACAGTCGCCTCCCTCCACTGGCTACGTTTCGGTGACCTCTTTAGGGAAACCGAGGGTTTTGTCTGTGCGATACAGGATCAGGTTATTAAGACCAACAATTATCGGAAATACATCCTAAAGGATGGCGCCGTCGACATCTGTCGAGCTTGTCGCCATCCCGGTGAGTCACTTAGGCATGTCATCTCCGGTTGTTCGGTGCTTTCTAACTCTGAGTGTTTGCACAGACACAACCTAGTAGCCAGGATTCTACACCAGGAGCTCGCTCTGAAATACGGTCTCGTGGGTCGGAAACTGCCATATTATAATTACTTGCCGGAAGCCGTGCTCGAAAATGACCGCGCCAGGCTCTACTGAGAACGGGCCATCATCACGGACAGGACTATTCTTGCGAATAAGCCTGATATTGTGCTGATGGACCGGGCACAGTCAAGGATATTTTTGGTCGACATTACCATTCTTTATGACGAGAACCTCGTGAAAGCCGAAACAGATAAGCTGACAAAATATCTGGACCTGGCTCACGAGGTGACCGACATGTGGGGTGGTCTGCCGGCCGAAATTATTCCTGTGGTCGTCTCTGCGAACGGGTTAATCCCAGTCAGCCTCTCGGGTCATCTGAGGCGACTGGGACTCCGTGACGGATCGCTCCAAGCTCAAATGCAGAAGGCGGTGCTCCTCGGTACCGCCCGCATCGTCCGCCGGTTTCTTTCCCTTTCCCCCTAACCCTCGGCCGTTTGGTCTCCCCTGCCAAGGGCTTCCATCTGGTTGGGTTTTTATATATTTATGTAATTTTTATGTATTTATTTTATTTTATTGATATTTATGCAAGTTTATCATTTTCATTTACAATTATATATTTATACAGCCCAACCAGATGAGAAAACTATACAAATACCCCATAATAATAATAATTTATTTGATACAGACAAAATCGATCCATTACAAAATTAAAATTAAAATTTTTAAAACTATACCTTAAATTTTAATTATAATTATTGGTTAATCAATGATATTATTACATTTTATTAATTACATTTTAATAAATTTGACCATCTATATTTATAACCAGACTCCGAAATTGATTTTTATTTTTAAAATCCTAAGACAATCTGCTGACCGTAAGATTATTAGGATGGTTTACTACACATTATGCCAATTCCTAATCGAACACTGCATCACATAATGATAAGGAATGTCACACACTTCAGTTTAAAACATATTTCTCACATAAGTTCTTTTGGATTCTTGGACATAATCTATATAACAAATTAAATAGCATGCTTCATATACCTAGTCAGGTCATAAATTCAGTCACATGTTTAATATAAAATAATTGAAACAAGTTTATTCATTATGTAACCATTTATATACCAAAATGAACTTAACAAAACATAGATTCTTATGACACTAAAGTTTATTCAAAATGACCTCCGTGATTTTGAATACAGGCCTTCAATCTGCGCGGCCAGTCGTCTATCGCAGCACGAACGAGATCCATGTCAATATCGGCGGCTGCCTTAATCAAGGATGTCTTGAGTGACTCCAAATTGGGATGAGGCTTTGAGTACGCCTTTTCCTCCAAGTGTTGCCATATCTTGTAATCTAACGGATTCAAATCTGGACTGGAGGAAGGCCAGTCTTCGTGCCGGATAAAGTCGATTTCACGCACCGCCAGCCAGTCTTGTGTGCTCTTCGCTCTATGAGCTGGCGCCGAATCTTGTTGGAATACCCAGTGCCTGTTATTGAACATGGTATGAGAAACAGGTTCCACAAGGTTCAACAGGACTGTATTTTGATACACAACTGCATTCGTTTTTACACCTTTCTCACAAAAATGTACCTCTGTTAAGCCCCAATAAGAAACTCCCAACCATACCATGAGCGAGGATGGAAAATGACCTCGTTGGTCACGCGGAATACGGTTGCTCGCTTCTTCACTACTGTGTGCGTACACCTTATCATTTTGTTTGTTGTAGCTCTCTTCTACGATAAAAATTTTTTCATCCGAAAAAAGAATTTCCCGATATTTTTTTCCCGCGTACCGCTTCAACAAAGCGCGGCATCTCTTCAGTCTCAGGTCCATTAGACGAGCATTCAAACGATGTCCTGTTTTTCTCTGATATGCCCGAAGCCCTAAGTCTTCATTTAACACCCTTTTCACCGTGGTTCTGCTTAACCCCATCTGAAGGACCAACAGTTTCTGCTTACGTTTGGGATTTACGTTTGGGATTCGCGCCTTCACAACTTTTATCACTGCTGGAGTCCTAACAGACCGAGGGCGACCACTTCTTGACCTGTCATCTACACTAGAGTCTTCATTGTATCGTTTGATGGTACGATAAACGAATCTTTTAGTTATGTTCAAATTTTTCAGTATGTCATAAATCTGAATTGGCGCGTAACCGCAACGATGCAACGCAATAACTGCAACACGGTCTTCTTTAAGCGTCCACTCCATATTTGAAAATGAGTAAAATTCTAAAAAATATACAGTTTTATTTTCATAAACAATTCAAAATTCGAATTCAATAAACTTTTTTGTGGCCAGCATTCTAAAAGAAAAGTTTTTACTGTGTGACAATACTTATGACCTGACTAGGTATATCCTAAAACGAAATTTAACTGTTAACAACATTAAAAAACTATTTAAAAAATCTATATTATGAAAAATCAGAGCACCTTTTGACTGTAATTAAATAATCCTAAATTCAAGATATATCTACTCATAGCCGTTAACTCCATACTCGCAACACACATACACATTATTTACACATTTACCTACTTTTGTGTGACCGTAGCTGTTGTTGTCGAGAATTAAAAAGTTAAATTAAATATATTAGAATAAAAACCTCACCTCTATTTTTGCATCATTAAGAGCGGAATTATTTCTTCGAATTCATATGGGACCATCTTGAGCCTATTTAATAAAATAAAGAATCACTTTAATCACTTACCGAACACGCATTAAAAAGGTTGATTATAGAGCATATCTTATTTATGATTAAATGTTGTGCCTTTATACACTTTTACAGCCTTATCGCGCTTATTATAAACATGTCCTGCATTATGTAAATCCTTGCACTATGGTCAACTTTAGATGTGACACTTGACGGATGTTAAAAACTGTTTCATCTTCTTCGGCGGCTTATGTCAATAAGTCAGTCTTACCTTCCGGATCCGGAATCCGGTTGAGCCAAGAATTATTTTTTAACATTTTTCTTTATTGTAGCTTATACTATCTCTTCTTTAGAATATAAAAACGTCGTCTAAAAGTTGATACATACGCTTTAAAAAAATAACTATTAAAGTAACTACTACAGCCTATCAAAATCCCACTGCTGAACATAGCCTAAACTAACCTCCCTCAAGTTGTCGCTACGCTTGGCAACCGCAGATTGTTATTTTTATTCTGTTGTTATCAGGAAGATGCTGCTGCCCATCTCCTCAACAACATGTGTGATATATTGTGTTATATATTTTGTAATCCATCCTATTATAAGTTCCTGTAGGTGATTATAGGAAGAGGAAATATAAATATTTTGAATGTATAACAAATATTAAATACACAGAACGGTAACGGGTGCGGGAGGGTGGAAAAATAGAGAATGAAGTTTATAACGTACAAACAACAAAAGGATAAAATAATTAGACTTTTGATAATATGTAAAAAAAAAACTAAATATATTTTTCCAAATAACAGCCTTTGAAATTGGGGCTTTACGGCTCATTCAAATAAATATTTTACTAATCTTTGCGGCTGATGACGTGCGTGTTGCATGTCTGTGCGTATCTGATTACTCTTAATTTGTAGGATTTCTTGTGTTGTAGTTATAAATTGTAAATTAGAAGGTAAAAGCATCTAGTGCTACAACTTTGTTAGTTTTATTTAATTCTCCTGATATTTCTTTTTACAATTTTTCTTTATACTTTATACGATAATCCTTTATATAGTATACTTTTGTTCACTTTACCTATCGCAGTACTATTTTAATTTTTTGACTGCCTTGGTATTATGGTCTAGTAGTCGTAAACGAGGTTGCTGATTATGAGGTCTCGGGTTCAAAATCCGGGTCGTTTTTCTGTCACAAAATATTAGTAGTCAGTAGCAGCCTGTAGTCAAGAAATTTGCGAAGTTTCGCCCTGTGCCTTGCAAAACCGTTAGTTCTGCGGCTGATCTCTCTCCAGTCATGAAGGATAATTGTCCCATCGGACTATAAGAGCCAGGGTATAGATAGTGCACCTGTGTTTGCGCATACACTCTGATACTACAATCCTGTACTGTGAAATTTGGTCTGGGGTACATTATTAATAGTACTATGCCTGATGACTGCTTAAAGTGGTTAATGACACTGACAGAATAACAGCGCTGAGCAATACTGCTTAAACATAATGGGGAGTCGGTGAACTTTTCGTTGCTGCAATCCAATCAATTATTAAATTTATATTTCATAATGATTTCTTATATTTACGTGGACACTACACAATTAAGTAATACATACATAAAATCCCTCAAATGACCATGGGTGTTTTAAAGTGTTCGAAACGTCGGGAATATAAAATAAGTTAATGTACGTGATAAAATCCGTAAAAGCTAGTTTAATATTATTTCATACATAAAATATGTACTTAAGGTTTTGAAGCTATTTTATTCGTCGTTTTTTTTTTCCGGTAAGCTTAATGCCTTTTTAGTACAGTAGTAGATAAAATAACTTATTGACGTTTGACAAAGAAAATTTTAATGTCTTACGTTTAAAAATTAAAAGATTTCATTTCATCTTTTGTCAGTTTTCATTTAAATTCGCCCACAGAACAGGGTGATGGATTATCTTATGCTGCCACAGGGCAGTTATGAAGCGGCCTTTTGATTTAACCATTAGTGCCTGTTACGATCCACACTCGAGTTGAATCGGAGTGAAGGATTCAGTTTTACAACTCAATAAAAATACGACTCTCCTCTAATTACACTAATGGTTACGACTACCCGGTGAACTAAGAGAAATTCACATGGCCGGTCGGAGGTGGTCAAGCAGTGGTGTGTGCTTGGTGAGCTCCCATATGGATATCTTGATGGACTACGGCGTCTTCTACCCAAATGCTACAACCAAGGTGGAGTCGCAGTATTGGTATGGCAAGGTGTTGCTCTCCTTAACCTCCGCGGCCGAAACTTGGTTGAAATCCGTTTTATGGCCTCCGCAATAAGGAGAAGAGTTGTCTCCTTCCGAAGATGAGCTAGATGGCCAGCTAGTTTATACATATATATAGCTCTTCAAGGAACTCAGTTCGAGTTACCCAAAAAGCTTTTATATTTGTTATGGGACAAGAGGCTTTCAATGTTTTAATTAACCTTTTTATAATATAAAAATCGACTACAAAGAACTCAAAATAATAACGTAATCACTGTACTCGGACAACGTGGTTAACAATTGTCACAGAAAATACACACAAAAGTATTCCAATGAGTCTGCGCCCTATTTTTGATGTCGGATGAAAATAAGATCTTTTTCAAATTTAGCCTTCCATGTTTTCAACGTGTAAATTCCTTAAATAACTCACTGAGTAAAACACATCCACGTAGTTCGCTTATAAATTCTACGGTATAATTGCCCTCTTTATAATTCATATTTCCTGACGAGGCAAAATTAGCTTGAGAAATGTTTTCTATAAAATTGCGCATTTAAAATATAACCGAATTTATTCTAAAAACATAATACTCCACCTCAGTCCTTTTATAAATGCTGAGTATCGTGACGTCGTCCAAACTGGTCCGTTCCTTAACCAGTGCTTTTTTTACTATATTAAGTCAGTGCTCGACACTAGCCCATGGTAAGCGGTGATGCCAGCCGAAGATGGTAGAGTAGAAGACTTAGCTTAAGAAAAGCCTATTCTCTTTTGCCTTGCTGGCCAGGCTTCCCGATCTACTGTCTATTATAGATAACGGTGACGTGTACAGAAGCTCATATTCACACATCGAGCTGGTCTTCTACTGAGCTTTCAAAGTTTGTAGGATGTCGTTACATCACGTGCCACAATATTAAAATCCTACGATATTGAGAGTTTAATTCGATGGGCCGTCCTGCTTAGTCATAAAATAAGGTTCCCGCCCTACTTCTTTAAATGTATCAATACTGTTACGAGCTTGGGGTTCGAGACAATTAAAAACTGCCGGTTGAAATTACCAAAATTGACACTTTAATTATAAAACACTAATTACAACTTACAACCACACTAAAAAAAATAAAACGCAATTGTACTATTGATCACTTTAGTTGGCAGTTATTTCGCTTTGAAGTATTCTCTTGTATCGCCAATTCAATACTGACTCGGTCGTGGTCTATACCGGCCTTATATAGGGTCTCAGATAGTTTCCAGAACCTTCTACTGTAGCGACATCTAGAATGTTCGAGTACATATCGGTCCCGAAATTTCTAGAAGCATCTTGACTCTCCTAGTTCTGCTACTCGACACTAGAGGGCGCTAGTGGTAACTAGTGTTGCCATGTACAAGACATTAATAGTGGCGCGCAATACTGTCCCATCCTAAGACATACTCGTCCCGAACATTATTGGCCCCATAATAACGCGCCAGTCGATCCACATGGACGATCTTAGGAGTACCTCTGGCACCTTTCTGTATCCGGTAGGTTACGTCATTGATCCTTGTCACAATCTGGTACGGTCCGTCCCATTTAGCTTGAAGCTTAGGAGATTTCCCTTTGCTGCGAACTGGATTGTGTAACCACACTAGTGAACCTTCGTCAAACCCTTTGTTGTTCATTTTTGCTAGCCCGTCTGTCTGACGTGCTCATAAATGTCATTCATTTTGTTCCGCAAGTCATTTGCATAATCGGTTATACTGCGTGGGGCATCAGGTAGTATTCCGTTGATCAGGTCTGCAGGCAGCCGTAATTTTCTCCCAAAGTTTGCAAAAGCTGGTGTCACTGATGTACTTTCGTAAACAGCGCTTCGATATGACAACAAAAACGGTTGTATGTGCCTGTCCCAGTCTCGTTGCCGTTTTTCCACTACTTTTGCTAGGTACATCTCCAATGTCTGATTAAATCGTTCTACCATTCCATCAGATTGTGGGTGGTAAGAAGTTGTTCTTGTTTTATGAGTACCCATAACTCGGCAAGTTTCCTGGAATATTTGAGACTCAAAATTCCTTCCTTGATCGCTTTGAATCTCTAAAGGTACTCCAATACGACTGAAAAATTTATGAACTAGTTTATCTGCAACTGTCGAAGCTTCTTGATTTGGAATGGCGAAGACTTCTGGCGACTTAGTGAAGTAATCCATCACAACCATGAAATACTTGTTACCACTTTCACTTTCCGGAAACGGCACCGCAAAGTCAATGGCTACCCTCTCCCATGGTGCACCAACATTGTACAATTTCAATGCGCCTCTACTACGAATTTGAGGTCCCTTTACAGCCGCACTACTTGTACATTTGCGGCACCAGCCCTCGACATCGTCACGACAGTGGACCCAGTAAAACCTTTCTTGGATCTTCAGTAGAGTTCGTTTAACTCCCAGGTGGCCTCCTGAACAACCACTATTGTACAGCTGTACTAGTGTACATCCGGTACTTTAGCCTTAGGGACAACCATTTGCAAATGACAACTGTCTCCCCGACCGTTTTCCCATTTACGGCACAGGACTCCATCCTGAATCAGCAATCTGTCCCATTGAGCCCAATAGCTTAGGGGCACTGGCCTTCATCCATTCCAGAATCGGCTTTATGTCCGAATCTTCCAGCTGTGCATTTTGTAGGCTGTCCTTCCACTCATTGCGGAGCTGATCTGTCCTGAGTATCCTCACAGATACCACTTCCTTACCCTCTTGCCTAGTACAATGCTTGCAATCCTCAGGGCAAGGTCTTCTTTAGTAGAGGACCAACCTACCACCAGTATGTAGTACTGCTCGTTTAGCACTACCCAGGGGATACGTGTAGGGAATCAGGATTCAAGTTATTCCTACGAACGCGAGCAGCTTCTTCTCTATTGTAATTAGGCTCTACCACGTACAAGAGCAAAGAATTATTTTTAACATTTTTGGTTTATTGCAGCTTATATATCTCTTCCTTAAAATATAAAAACATCGTCCAAGTCTCTACATACGATTTAAAAAATATTTAATTATTAAAGCAACTACTACACTATAGCCTATCAAAATCCCACTGCTGAACATAGGCATAGGAACCCAGTTGCCGCCACGATTGGCAAACGCAGATTGTTATATTTTTTAATCTGTTGTTATCAGGAAGATGCTGCTGCCCATCTCCTCTACAACATGTGTGATATATTGTGTTATTTATTTTGTAATCCATCCTATTATAAATTCCTGTAGGTGATTATAGGAAGAGGAAATATAAATATTTTGAATGTATAACAAATATTACATACACAGAACGGTAACGGGTGCGGGAGGGTGGAAAAATAGAGGATGAAGTTTATAACGTGCAAACAAGTGATATTTTTTATTTTACCCTAAAAGTATAAAATAATTAGACTTTTGATAAAATGTTAAAAATGACTTCAAAAACTAAATATATTTTTTCCAAATAACAGCCTTTGAAATTGGAGCTTTACGGCTGATTGAAATAAATATTTTATTAATCTTTGCGGCCTATGACGTGCAAGGTACATGTCTATGCGTGTCTGATTACTCTGATTTGTAGGATTTGTTGTGTTGTAGTTATAAATTGTAAATTAGAAGGCTAAAGCATCTAGTGCTACGGCTTTGTTAGTTTTATTTAATTCTCCTGATATTTATTTTTACAGTTTCTCTTTATACCTTATGCGATAATGCTTTATATAGTACACTTTTGTTCAATATTTAAGTACCTATCGCAGTACTACCTATTTTAATTTTTTGACTGCCTTGGTATAGTAATCTAGTAGTCATAAACGCGGTTGCTGATTACGAGGTCTCGGGTTCGAAATCGGGGTCGTTTTTCTGTCACGTAATATTAGTAGTCAGTAGCAGCCTGGAGTCAAGATATTTGCAAAGGTTCGCCCCATGCCATGCAAAGCATGTAAAGCCTTCGTTCGGCGCTTGATCTCTCTCCAGTCGTGAAGGATAATTGTCCCATCGGACTATAAGAGCCAGGGTATAGATAGTGCACCTGTGTTTGCGCATACACTCTGATACTACAATCCTGTACTGTGAAATTTGGTCTGGGGTACATTATTAGTAGTACTATGCCTGATGACTGCTTAAAGTGGTTAATGACACTGACAGAATAACAGCGCTGTTCAATACTGCTTAAACAGAATGGGGAGTCGGTGAACTTTTCGTTGCTGCAATCCAATCAATTATTAAATTTATATTTCATAATGATTTCTTATATTTACGTGAACACTACACATTTAAGTAATACACACCTACATAAGCTCCCTCCAGTGACCATGGGTGTTGTAAAGTGTTTGAAACGTCGTAATTATCAAATAAGTTAATAAACGCGATAAAATTCGTAAAAACTAGTTTAATATTTCATACGTAAAATATGTACTTATGTGTATTGTTTTTTATTTATTTATTTATTTATTTATTTAAAACTTCATATACACATGTGGTATATAGGCGGACTTAATGCCTAAGGCATTCTCTACCAGTCTACCTTGGGATGATGCAGAGATATAATGAAGTAGGAGTAATAAAAAGGTAATATGTTAATACTAAACTAAAATAACAACAAAAAATTGTAGCACATCGAAATAAAATACATAAGATATAAATGGTATTAAAAAATATAATATATATATAATATATATATATATATATATATATATATATATATATATATATATATATATATATACTTATAAAATAAATTATGATAAAAATAATAAGATAATAAAAATGTATATTACTTAAGTACATATTAAAACGTCAGATGTATGTAAACTCATGAAGATATACAATTATAGACATAATCAAATAAAATATATATATTTATATATAAAATATATATAAACTATTACTATGATGAATCTGCTAATTTATTAATTAAGTATTCCCGAACCTTCATCTTGAAGCGTAACGATTGCTAGCCGTCCTGATTTCGAGAGGTAGTGCGTTCCAAAGGAGAATAGATTGAATGTGGAAAGAAGAATGAACAAGTCCAGAGCTATGGGAGGGACATAGGAGAAGAAGGTTGTTCGTAGAGCGGAGGTTTCTCTCATGACTAGCGCTAAGCAACTGAAAGTATGGAGATAAGTAGGAACAGGAAGTTGGAGACATCAGGATAGAATAAAGGGTAGTGAGTGCACGCAAACTACGGCGTTGACGAATAGGTAACCATTTTAATTGAGATCGATACGTGGATACATGGTCATACTTTCGAAGATTGAAAATGAATTGAATGCAGTTATTCAGAAGACGGTCATATTTATTGAGAAGATCTGCATTCAGGTCGAAATAACACACATCACCATAGTCGATTAGGGGAAAAATTAAGCTTTGCACAAGCATTGCTTTGATTGCAGATGGCAGAAAATTTTTTAGGCGATAGAGAGAACGCAGGGTACCGGTAACTTTCTGGCTAACGGTCGTTGCTTGGTCTTTCCAACTCAAAGTAGAATCAATTAATAAACCTAGATCCTTCACAGTAGAACACAGTTGGATCTCAGTACTATTAAAAAAGATAGGAGGTAAAGCTACCGTTTTCAATCTATGAATCATCCGACGGCTACCAATTATTATGGCCTGACACTTCGAAGGGTTGACCATTAGGCCAAACCTGTCAGACTAGTTCTTAATATACTCAAGGTCCCTGTTAATTATGTCCATCGCTGTAGAAATATTGTCAATACTCGCTTGTGTGTACAGTTGCAAGTCATCGGCATACAGATGATACGCAGACTGAAGGTCTTGGGTAATGAGATTAATAAATATAGAAAACAACAAAGGAGATAATATGCCGCCTTGAGAAACACCAGCATGTAAGTCAAGCCAGCTAGATGATAGCTCATCGATGCGAACCGACTGCTGGCGACCTCGAAGATATGATGAAAACCAATCCAGTGCTTCGGGTGAGACCATTGAAAGGGAAAGGATGGAAATTAGAAAGTCATGACTGATGGTATTAAAGGCGTTCGAGAAGTCAACTAAAACCAACACAGTGACTTTAGTATCCTCTATGCCTGCCCTAATATCACCAGTTACTTTCAGGAGTGCGGAAACGGTTTTTTAGCAATACACATAAGTACATATTTTACGTTTTTTTTCTCCGGGTAGTTTAATTCCTTTTTAGTAGTAGATAAAATAACTTATTGACGTTTGACAAAGAAATTTTTAATTTCTTACGTCTAAAAATTAAAAGGTTTGATTTCATTTCATCTTATGTCAGTTTTCATTTAAATTCGCCCACAGAACAGGGTGATGAATTATCTTATGCTGCCACAGGAAAGTTATGAAGCGGCCTTTTGATTTAACCATTAGTGCCTGTTACGATCCACACTCGAGTTGAATCGGAGTGAAGGATTCAGTTTCACAACTCCTATAGTGATAAAAATACACGTGTTCATTTGGTACAGACAATCTGACTCTCCTCTAATTACACTAACGGTTACGACTACCCGGTGAACTAAGAGAAATCCGCATGGCCGGTCGGAGGTGGCCAAACAGTGGTGTGTGCTTGGCGAGCTCCCATATGGATGTTTTGGTGGACTACGGCGTCTTCTACCCAACCGCTACAACCAAGGGGGAGTTGCAGTATTGGTATGCCATATTGGCGCCGCTCTCCCTACCCTACGCGGCCGAAACGTGGTTAAAATCCGTTTTATGGCCTCCGCAATAAGGAGAAGAGTTGTCTTCTTCCGAGGATGGGTGGCCAGGGCTGGCAGAGCCGCAAAGTGTTTCTCTGGGCTTGTCAATTTGCGGCGAAGTTGGAACAGCACGGGGTTTTAGTTAGTGCGAGCATTTTCCCACGTAAAAAATTATAAAGTAGTCGTATATAACGTAATGTTTATCTTTATCTTTATATATAAAAATTCCGTGTCACATTGTTTGTCCGCGATGAACTCCCTAAACTACAGAAGTGATTTCACTGAAATTTTGAACACTGTGTGCTATTTGGCCCAACTTGAGAGATAGGATAGTTTTTATCTTAATAAGTGACCCTTAATATTTTTTATTGCGAATTCAAAGATTTTTTTAAAGACTACATGGCCAGCTACTCGTAGTTTATATATATATATATATAAATAGCTCTTTAAGGAACTCAGTTCGAGGTACCCATTATTACTTATTTTATCAGAGACTACAAGCTTTTATATTTGTTATGGTACAAGAGGCTTTCAGTGTTTTAATTAACCTTTTTATAAACAGAACATACATACAAAATTACTCCAATGAGTTCTTGCCCTATTTTTGATGTCGGATGAAAATAATATCTTTTTTAAATTGAGCCTTTCATGTTTTCAACGTGTAAATTCCTTAAATAACTCACTGAGTAAGACACATCCACGTAGTTCGCTTATAATTTCTACAGTATAATTGCCCTCTTTATAATTCATGTTTCCTGACAAAGCGAAATTAACGTGAGGAATGTTTTCTTTAAAATTGCGCATTTAAAATATAATGGAATTTATTTTGAGAACAAAATACTCCACCTCAGTCCTTTTATAAATGCTGAGTATCTTGACGTCGTCGCAAACTAGTCCGTTCCTTAATCAGTGTTTTTTTTTTACTATTTAAGGTTAGTGCTCGACTACCCATCGACGACTAGCCCACCTGATGGTAAGTGGTGATGCAACCGAAGATGGTAGAGTAAAAGACTAAGCTTAACGAAAACCTATTCTCTTCTGGCTTGCAGGCCAGGCTTCCCGATCTACTGTCTATTGTAGATAACGGTCGGTATATTACCGTGTTCAGAAGCTCATATACGAGATTCACCCATAGAGCTGGTCTTCTACTGAGCTCTCAAGGTTTGTAGGATGCGTTCCACCACGTGCCACAATATTAAAATCCTACGATATTGAGAGTTTAATTCGTTGGGCCATCCTGCTTAGACATAAAATAAGGTTCCCGCCCCACTTCTTTAAATGTATCAATACTTTTCAGGTCAGCACCCTTCTACCCGTCGCTGTTCTGAGTATTTTTCGGCTGGCGTAAAGAGACGTCTACACCGCTGTTATTTTTTCTTCAAAGTAACAAACGAACTCACAGTTCACCTGATGGTAAGTTAACAGTGGTAGAGCCACGCGGCAGCTTTTGCTGTCGCACGGATGGGCCGGCTCGAACCGGGGTAGTACCACGACCTCACAGAAAACCAGCGTGAAGTAGAGGTTTACCTCTGCGTTTCGCTTGGTGAGTGCAGGTGGCCGGAGGCCCTTTTTACTGGAAATGAGGCATTCCATCTTGATCCTCACGGGTGACAACGCATCTACATTTTGATTTGTAACAGAGGATAGATGTAGATGTCTATGGGCCGCAGCAACCACTTACCATCAGGTGGACTGTGTGCTCGTTTGTCACCCTCATCCTATAAAAAAAAAAGTGGCTACTACAGTCCATGGACACCTGCAGCCAACTTAAAACAGAGAAGGTTAAAGATGCGTTGTCACCTCTGAGGACTAAAATGGTTGCCTATTATTATAGAATCATTATTATACTGGCTATAGTATATTAGAAGTCAAAAGATCTTTCTGGCATTCTTTACAGTTGCCTCCTTTTACACTCGCGAGACGAAATGGAGTGATGGAAACGAATTCACCGTCACCACAGCGGTGACACTCTCTGTACGTGAGAGTTCAAGCGCCAATGACATTAAACCGGAGCGTGTAACGCTAGGGTTGATACCGAATCGAAATGGAATATTATAGACTTGTGCCAAAGAAGATACATAGTAGGTATATGTTATATAATATAAACTTTTGTATTTAGGTAGTGAAAGATACGATCAATTTTAAATCAACTGTTATTAAATATCTTTACAGATGGGGAAAATTAAAATTTCTAACGAAGCAAAATATGGTAATCTTAAATAATTAACCAATACTTAGTATTTCAGTACGCAATATGATTATTATTACCTACTACCCATGAAAATTACTTACTCTTATATATTTTTGGCTTTTTACATGACTTTTGTAATTTTTATTATTATTTCTATGAATTGCAAAAATTTGTAGCCGTATGTATATTTTTTTTTAGTAAATCCATAGGGAAGCATAGATAGATAGATAGAAAGATAACACTTTATGGTACGCCCAAAAATAACATAAATATTAACAAAAAATGAGAAAAATAAATGTGGTACAATGGGTGGTCTTATCGCTAAGAGCGATCTCTTCCAGACAACCTTTGGATGGACAGGATTGCAAGAAAACAATAAAAACGTGTGTAGTTTGGCGACAAAAATAACATTATTTTTATGAAAGCCATAAAATAAAAATATACAATGGTATATAAGGACATAGATAAGATACATAAATACATACATATAAATATTTATTTTTATAAATACAAATATATAAAAGTACAAATATATACTTTAAAACTGTTATATATAACATAAATTTGCCATACATATAAATAAATATTGTAAATAAGTAAAGGTAGAATAATTATATACAAATGAATAGGCATTATTTTTATATAAATCGCAATCAGTCTGTGCTTGCGTGCGGTGCGTGAGATTAGAGAGAGGAGACGCGAACTACTACGTACTAACGGTACTAGCCCTCGGCCAGGGCAGTCGGCGACGGCCCGTTCCACGCCCCGCGCGCCTCTCAAGGCCCCCGCATACATCCAGACACCCACACATAGCCGCAAGCGATTTTACGTGCACACATGCTTAAGTGTCGTTTCTTTTCGCGTAGTGTATATATTCTTTGCCGTCACCATACGGATTAATATAATATTGGCATTTAATCAAATATTACTGTTCATTTTGAATATTCTTTATTTTCTATGCATTAGATCGTCCACTTGACTCTAATATGTTTGAAGAGGGCAATGGCTGCTACTTGAGTCATACTTGTAAACAGGTGTTACTTGTGGAGTCTGCTTTGGTTTGCTACGCACTGGTAAGCTTCAAATTTTTAACTATCCTTTTTTTGAGTACATCATATAGGATATTTCAGTTACCCATGGGCCTGTTTTGTTTTCCATTTTCTATATACTATGCTACATACTATACTATACTATACTACATGCTATGTAACTTTAAAAAATGACAAATAGTGTTAGCTGTGGAGTTTTTTCGCTGTTTTTTCTCCGGTCTGAATACCTCATTTAGAAACGGTAGTAGATAAAAAAAAAACATTTGACAAACAAAATTTAATTTTCTTATGTAGACGAAATAATTACACTTTATTTAATTTCATTTCATTACATTTGCTCCAGGGTCATATTCACGCCCAGGCTATGTAACATATATTTTGAATGGTTATAGCTAGCAATAAACATATAATTAAAATTAACCATAACATATTTATTGAAAAAGTAAAAACCGAAAACAAAGAATACAGTTCCTTTAAGAACTTCACCGTAAGTGGACCTCATGGATCGATAGTCTTTACAGCAAATAACACAATTATTTAATAATCTCTCAGAGACTCATATTTGCGCCATTCACTCAGTTCAGCAGCCTCTGATGCCATCCTAATTCTACCCCTGAGATGAAGGGTCGTCAAAGTATCATCGCACGTAGTATCATCCCTCACTAAGGGTTTTTTCTCTCTCCCAAGGGATCTAAGCCATACCGTCGGTTACCCTATCATCGTTTCTAGACATTCCAAAGGGGTTTAAAACTCAGGGATCATTTGTCGATACAACAGCCCTTCAGATAACATCGGTCGCATAATCGTGGCGAGTCACCTCATCATTTTAAGTTACAGATTGGTTCGGAAGTGGGGATTGTTACCTAATTTAAAACTTTTATTTTTGTTAGGTTAAGTATATTACTTTTATGATGTCAAATATAGTAAACAATCTGAAATCTAACATGATTTACGGATAACGCAAAAACGAGCACATAATCAGATTTTATAATGCAAAATACGGTAAAAGTGACAATATCTGCTGAAAATACAAGAGCGGTGCGCACAGTTTTAAATAAGGCGATCTCTACTGTATCACTGTTGTACCTAGTATTAGTTGTTTGTCACATTTCTTATTGTCTTGGATTTCTTTTATAAAGGTTGCACTTATAAGACCTAATTTATCAAATACTTGGGGCACACAACGTAAGGAAACCCACATGTCTAAAAAATATTTGTACAGTCTGCTATCACGCATTGTGGCATCGCGACAAAATCTCCTCAGCTCCAAAACGCTCTTAGAAAATAACGGCCTGTGACAAGAAGTAGAACTTGTACGCATTCTTACTTTCTCCTTTATTCCTTTTTAAATTCACTACGACACTAAGAATTTCTCCTGTATCGTGGAGGTGATTAATCCGGAACAATAATTTGCAGGTTATATAAATATTTGTTATGTTTAAAATTTAAATTTCATATTTCAAAGGAATATTTTTTGCTAATTTGCCTTTCTTAACCTTTTGTCATATTAAAATATAGTAGATTCGCCTACTACATGGGGTACACTAAAAGTTTTGCATAACTTATAAATAAAACAATGTATATGTAAGCTAATATATTTATTACTGAATTTCCAAAATAATCTGCATTAAATTTTAAACACTTTTTCATCCGTTCATACTATTTTGAAAAACGTGCCCTCAGTCCAATGGTAAAAGCTATCATAACTTCTTCTAGCTCTGTAAATATCAAACCTCTCAAATTAAAGTTGGTAAAAAAATTATTTCGCGAACATTCACTCGATAAAATAAGACGATGTGTGTTACCTAGTTTGAATACCACCTCCTGCCCGCAATCAATTGCGTGCACTATCCCCGTCACCACTAATCCCAGCACCACTAATCCCAACACCACTACTCCCAACATCACTACACTAGGAAAGACACGCCACTGACAACAATACGACACGTGTTTCGCCTCTACACGAGGCATCTTCAGGTGATTCAGAGACTCTGCAGTGGCTGACCGCTAAGTAATTTTTTACCAAATTTAATATAATGGACTTCCGCAAAGTAACGCCTGATTCTATTAATGATCAAACCTCTCGTCAAATCATTGATTTTCGGGTATACAAAGAAATCGCATAGTGCGAGCTCTGGACTATGTACGAGATAGGCCACGCGCTCCACGTGACTTCTTGGTCATTTTTTTCCTAACTTTTTGAAAGATACTGAGCAATTAAATAGTGGTGTACTACTCAACATTAACTGTCCTTTGCTCTTCAAGTGGGATCGTGCAGACAGGAATCCGTCTCAGAGAAAAAATGCAATAATTTTTTTTCACTGGTTTTGCGTGCCTCAACTTTGTTGATTTGCTGACGCCTTCGAACACCCATACAGAACACTGTTGCTTTAATTGTGGAAACTAAAAACATATCTATGTTTCATCCTCTGTCAAAATCCTTGTCAGGAAGCACATTCCGTAACCTCATAAATAAAAATATGGAGACTTCTTAAATGTTTCGTTTAGGGACTTTACCAAGAATGTAAATACTAGGCATAAACATAGGTTATATTTACCTCCATCTAGAACCAAAATGCTCAATTGTAGTCCATATTACATGGCAAATAAAATATTCAATAAACTACGCATAGATGTAAAATCTGAAGTTAAATTAAGTTCATTCAATAAAAAACTTCATGATTATCTTATTTCCAAATGCTTTTACACGCTCACTGAATTTTTTGATAGTTAATTACTAAGTAGTAAATTACTAAGTATTAAATAAAATTTTATTTTCAAAATAGCCAAATATAATATAATGGTGTTACATAGTTATAAGTCCATTTAATTATTTTATTGGTAATGGTCACTGTAACTGCTAATGTATTGTACATTATAGAAGCAATAAACGATTTGATTTGATTTGAAAGTATTTATGTTTACTATTTCAACATCCTCCCTTAAACAGGAATCAACCCCACCTTGAAAGCACAATAAGCCAGTTTTGAGAATGGAGTTGCTTTGGTAAGGACATCAGCTACCATTCCATCCGTCTGTATATACTGAACACCAATGTTCCCTTGAACAATTTTGTCAAGTATAAAATGGTGCCTCTTATATGCCTAATCCTAGAATGATAGCCATCGGAACCTCTGCTAAAACCCGTGAAGGTGATCGACTGCATAGGCAGCAGTAGTGACTGTTTCTGCCCACAATTGTTTATGCAGATTTGATTCAAATATTATGGATTTTTCACGTTCCACAAATTCCCGGCTCACCCGCTCTGCTAGCCCGTTTTGCTCAGGCATATATGGAGTACTGGTCTGATGTTAGACGCCAGTAGCTGCTAGAAAATCAGGAAACACTCTATTATAATATTCGTTTCCGTTATTGCTTCTTACAATTTTTATTTTCTTTTATAATTCATTTTCTACTTCTTCTTTAAAGTTTAGAAACACTGATTTAATACGCATTTTGTTCTTGAGAAAATATTTTATTTAATATTCTACTAAGCCAGCGCTTATCTAAGATCCCACATGATGGTAAGTGGTGATGTCGCCTAAGATGGTGAAGCGCACTGACTTAACAAAAGCCTATTCACTCTTTCCTTGAAGATACCCACACTGTAATCGAATGGAAAGTCAGATACTGGCAACTTATTCCACTCCTTTGCTGTACGCATGATAAACGACGTGGCGAACCGTTTGGTTCGAATGCGTGGTAAGTCAATAACGAATGGGTGGAGACTGGCCGAACGTTTGGTTGTCCGATGGTGGAAGGGAGAGGGAGGAATTACATTATGCAATTCCTGCGCACTCAAGATAAACACAAACTTTACGAGAACAGTCATCTATCAAGGTTATGAAGTACTTCGCACCACCAGCAGATGGTGACTCCTTCGGACCACACAGATCAGTATGTACTATTTCTAGTAATGCTCTTACTCTCGAACCAGAATGTGGAAACGGTAATCGTGCTTGCTTCCCTTCACAACATGGTATACACAGTGGCATAGCTATGTAACCAAGGGCCACGGGGCAAAAATGAAATGGGGGCCCTATTTAAACTTAACTAAATACTTTATAGGTGCAAAACTACTTTATCATCAGCTCCTTGTCCAGCGTGAAGTAGAAGTTTACTTCGTCTGTTGAGTGCAGGTGGTCGGAGGCCTAACCCCTCTTCTCCTTAACATGGTACTTTAATGAAATAAGAAATATTCCCAGAAGGGTACCAGCACCCCTGATATTGGAGAGTGAGCATCCAGGCCCAAGCTACCCTACTCTTCCTTAGCACGGGTGCTCAGTGGAGGGGGGCGGAATTCCGCTTAAGACTAATACTGCTTGTGGTAAGTCCTGACCTGAATACAGCGAAGCCGACCTTGCTCTTTCTAACCGACAGTTCCCATCTGCAGAGTTCGTGATCCTTGTTGATTTTAACGGCCACCATGCTGAATGGCTTGGTTCTCGTTTGACAGATCATGCGGGAAAATCTGTTTATGAATTTGCCTTAGAATATGGTCCGACACAAATGGTTACTTCACCTACGCGGATTCTAGATGTAGAGGTTCGTGCACCTTTACTGTAGGACCTTCTGCTGACCTCTCATCCGGACGGATATCAGGTCTCCGTCGACGCCCTTCTTGGCTCATTGGACCATTAATTGACCCGGAATATGGTTCCATTCACACTCCCATCGCGGTTGCATTCTGCAGATCGCCGCCGTGTTTGGCACTATAGATCGGCCGTTTGGGACAGGATGCGGTCTTTTTTTTGCATTCTTCCCTTAAGGACAGGGGCGGGTATGCTTCTCACCGGATGATCCCAACGTGATTCTGTCGCTGATGTGGTACTTCAGGGAATGGAAGTCTTTATTCTATCAACTGTGATGCCTGGTTTGGTTGTCCCTGTAAAATTGTATCGCTCTATAATAGGAGTGCTTAACCAGCACTAATTAAATTTGACAAAAAATAACTTTGCCTACATCCGCTAGATAAAATAAAATGATGTGTCTTACCTAGTTTGAAGAGCACCTCCCGCCCTCCCTCAATTGCGTGCACTATCCCCGTCACCACTAATCCCAACACCACTACTCTCAACACCACTACACTAGGAAAGACACACCACTGACGACAATACGACACGTGTTTCGCCTCTACACGAGGCATCATCAGGTGATATAGACTCTACGGTGGCTAAGCGCTAAATCCGCCCAGCTGACGACAATACGACACGTGTTTCGCCTCTACACGTAGCATCCCCAGGTGATATAGACTCTACGGTGGCCAACCGCTAAGTCCGCCCAGCTGACGACAATACGACACGTGTTTCGCCTCTACACGAGGCATCCTTAGGTGATATAAACTCTAGGGTGGCTAACCACTAAACGGCTTAGCGGTTAGCCACCGCAGGTGACCCGCATGATCGTTTGTCACACTCTTCTATATAAAAAAGACAAGAAAACGAAGTAGACAATCTTTAACAATGTTTGTTTATATTTATGTTCTGGAAGTGGGGGTAATTTTTGTGATTTCAGTTCGAGCCGTTCGCGGTCAGGGGCCAAAAAGTTAAATCTCGAAAATTCTTTATATAACTAGGATAATACATAATTTTTTGAACGTCGTTGTTGGCGGCTGAGGGGCCCCTTTAGCTTGGGGGCCCCGGGGCACTGCCCCGCCTAGCCCCTGGGTAGCTACGCCACTGGGTATACACACATAGTATACGTGATAGTTATACCCTCAGCATATGTCACTAACCTTTTAACATCAGCCAAGATTAAATGACCCATTCTCTTGTGCCATGTTATTACATCTAACCCTCGTGGTAGAGATAGGATTTCACGGCAAACTTCCACGTGAAAGAACTATCCCGACCGGCTAATTCCTGAATTTCTAGATTAGACCTAGACATTTTTTCAGGATGATACTCGCAAATAACTTATTCTAAACAATAATGTTCGATACTTTATAACAATAAATATAACAATTTCTATCTAATAGAAAATATAAAACAACGTTTATTGTTCGGTAAAGCATTACAAAAACTAACTAAAAGGAATCACATTGGATGTGTGTGTCGAGGGTCGATCTTCACGAAACTTTTCTTCGATTAGTTTACAAATAATTTATATTCCCTGTGTGGCTGTTCTTTTATATATAATGTAAATTTATTGCAATTTATTTTGTGGTGCACCTCTACATATTTTTATGTTTATTTGTTACATTTTTTTGGTGTTTTTAAATTATGTTTACCATAACAAAATTACTATTAGTTTCCTGTGTCCTTTTTTATATATATATATATATATATTTGTTTGGGGCATTGAGGTAATATGTACCATGTTTTAGAAAACACTGTGAACAATATCTGTGCTGTTATGCAGGACGCGTAGAATAAGGCACAAAGCACCTATTAATGGACATGCCAAACTATGCTCCTCGCACTGGTGACACGCTCTGCTCCTTGCGCTGCCGCGATGTTGCCCTCTCTGGCCACACACGGCTCTATTCGCGCAATTAATCGTGACACTTCGCACTAAGCTACTTGCGTTTGCAACACAATGGATTTTGAAACTGTGGCAGCATGCGCGTTATTTGCATATTTAGCAGGCTAATTATATCAAAGTAATAAAAAAAATACTAATTATATCAAAGTAATAAAAAAATATACGTCGTCATCTTTGCCAACAGAGATGGTGGATGACATCTATTCATCGCAATATAACGACGCCTCCGTAACGAGCGCTCGATTCAAACTGTGTTCGCACTGTATGTAATTACACTAAGGTTTGTCCGATTATGTGGCCGGCCACTCACGCTTGCATTGCCAGTCCTTTGACTTGCGCCCAAAAAAAATAATAAAACATGGAGCGATGGGCATGATGAGGAGCATGACGTGCAGCATGACGAGTATTGTTGCCATTCTACTTCTCTGCCTACTTTCCTTGCTACATACCATGCTAATTTGAGCCCGCGGGCTGTAACGCGAGTTGCAAACAACCAAGTCTCGTCATCTCTTCTAGTACGTAGTACAAATTACTTCAATGGTTTGATAAATGTAATATCATTATATTACATATCATAAAAATAATGTACAAAACATACTGACTGCTATCGAACACAACGCGGGACGTATGTCACTTTGATCTGTTTTTTCTGAGCGCTTGGATTACGCGACGTCTAAGCTAATTGTAGACAATAATTATATTATTTATCTGTTTCCGAACTTCCTCCCTGTCCACTCATTTTCTTCTCTTAGTTGCCTTCTTCTAGCTACAAACTGTACTTACTCTATTTACATTGCAGCACCTACTAATGATAGAAAGTGTACAACAATAAATAGTGTCGACAAACCGTTATTTTATTTGGACTTTGACCGACATACACGCCCACAAGTGTAAGGGAAACTGTAATTCATTGTAGAGTTTAATAACATGAACTATAAAACGTAGCGCGAATAATGGTTAGGAGTTTATTAATGATTATGCCAACTGCCAACGCCGTGTAGTGGCGGTATACGAATAACCACTACCACACATAATCCCGTGGGTGTCGCAAGAGACCACAGAAGAAAACAAACCAGGAAATGGGCAGCAGTGCCTTTTTAATAAAAACTAAAAATAAAAACTGCGGTTGCCAACCCACTTGCCAAACGTAGCAACCATGGCAAATATACCCCTATTTGCCTCATCAATAGGGGAGGCCTGTGTTCAGCAGTGGACTAATAGGCTGTAACGGTAACGGTAATGCCAACTGGTGCGGTGTTTGATCTCTGTCCAGCCAGCCAGACTTGTTAAGCATTTACTATATAGGCAACTAAAATGAGTAGGTTGTTCTTATTTATTAGATCGTAATAATACAACGCTGGACATAGCTCTTTCTCGGGGAAAGCATTATTAGCCAATAAATTGGGGAAAGATCCTTAATATATGCTACAGTTACGAGCCCCTCGAAAATTTAGAACCCCTAGCTGGCTCACTTAATGTATCAAAGGCAAACACTATATCTGCTATTGCCATAATTAAATTCTAATCATTATCAAATGATACTTGCTGCTCGCAATAACCAATGTCTCATGCATCTGAACATTCATTTATCCTCCATTGTACGTACCTGAAATTTCCCATGGTCATGCTTAAACCACACAAGAGGTGAAATAGTGAAGAAAAAAAATTGCATCGAGCACAAATAAAGAGAGAGTGGAAAAATGTTTTTCATAAAAAGAAAGTTGCATTTGTAAAAGCGTTCAACGTACCTGTACTTTCATAATAGGAACACACTTTATTTTTAAAACATCATATAAACTCACTTTAATGATACTATTTCAGAACTCTTTCCTGGAAAAATATTATATAAAATATATTAAAAGTTCAAAGAATGAATAACAACAATAAATGAAGTTATTTAAAAAAAAAACATAATTACAAATATAAATTTATTTTAGATGATTTTGAAATATATAGAAGACACATATTTGAGGCTTTGGAATACTAGATAGAAAATACAAATTCTTCTATACGCTTTGCCGACGATCAAGTTAGTTTTCAACTTAGGTTTGGACGTGGTAGAGCCATGCTGTAGCTATATTACAACTGTAGCACGAATGAATTAACTCGACCGGGGATGGACCACGCTCTCACAGAATACCAGCGTAAAGTAGTATCTTAATGCTTGCTGTGTTTTGTATGGTGAGTGTAGAGAGCCGGAGACCGTTTTTACTAGAAACTAGGCATTCCGTCTTAGTCCTCAGTGGTTACAACGCATCTGTATTTTGATTCTTAATCGTACATAGATCTAGATGTCCAAAGGGTTAAACCTTTTTTAATCTTTGATTTATGGAGCCAGTCACTTGTCAAAAAATAATTGAATTTATACTAATTACCGTTACAGCCTATTAAAGTCCATTGCTGAACATAGATCTCACCTATACATTTGACTTATCCTAATCACTAAGAGTTAATTATAATTTTTGCCGACTTCCAGCCTCTCCATCAAGCCGGTTTCCGAAAAGGCTTTCGTACCATAGCTCACACACATATCCTTCGGCAAATTGTGCAGCAGACCGAAGAGTAATATCTCCCACTTTGTCTTGAGTATGTGGACTATGAGAAAGCCTTTGATTCCGTTGAAATTTGGGCGGTGCTGCAGTCCCTTCAGCCGTGCCAATTTGACTGTCAGTATATCAAAGTGGTGTAGTGTTTGTACACTAGAGCTACAATGGCTATCCGAGAACAGAACCAGAGTACGAAACCTATCCAATTGCAGAGAAGTGTAAGACAGGGTAACGTTATATCCCCAAAACTCTTCACCACTTCATTTGTATGAGTAGCATTGAGTGGCAGTCTCGTACCGGTAGGGATGTACAAGGCGGGCCCCCACTACGACTGGGTTCAAGTTCAAGTTGTGAGAAAGAAATCCAACATAATCCAAGTTATTCTCAAGCGTGCTTTATAACACACTAACAGACTATTCTATGCAACTCACCTCCTGTAGCTGAGGCAGATGGTTAAAAAAATATTAATGATCTTAAGTCTCAGTAATAGGTACAGAATGTGGCAAAATTTACCTTCGCATAATCATATTCAACGAACATTCTAATAATTCAGCATGTGAAGAGGGGAGGAGTGTCTGGTAACACTAATTTGCAAAAATACAGATAATAAATAATGTATTGTTTTTTTCCCATAAAAAGGGTTATAATAATATTAACGAATTAGGTGATCGCGTCCCAACTATTATTATGTAGTAGATTGCGTAACATACACGATTGTAAGGTGTTGTTTTTCTTTTCAAAAAATAAATGTCCTGCTAATCTTAGAGAAAAGAGTGACTTTCAATAAGTATTATTTATAATATACATTGAATACACAGTTTCTGTGTCTGTTTCTATATAAAAAATCAAAATCACGTATCGTAAAAAAAATTTAAATAAAGTAGGAAGAAAAGAATGATATATGATGATATAAAGAAAAAGCTAAAACTAATGCAAAGGGCGTGTTCAAACGCCGGAAGTTGCTCGAAATGTTAGATTTACGCACCGAATATCCTACTCCCACTAAAAGCTTACATTCAAGAAAACCTTTCCTTAAATTATGATCAAAGACAGGAAATTAAGTAGACTTTTTTGGTTTGGCAAAATACTCAAATATTTATTAATAGTATTATTACATATATAGTTATCAGAGGTGACAATGCATCTAGAGCTTTCTTTGTTTGAAGGTGCCCATGGACTTCAGTAGCAACTTACCACCAGGCGAACAATAATTTCAGTCATTTGTCACCTCAGTTTTATAATAGAAATTATTTGTATTATTTTTACTTACTTACTTACTTACTTATCTTCACGCACAATCCCTGACGGGGTAGCCAGAGAGAACAGATCGCCAAGTGTCACGATCCTTACATATCTCTTTCGCTTCTTTCAGATTCATTATCTTCTTCATACATGCACGTCTAGGTATCCGAGTACTCTTGACCCTACCCTCTTCGAGCAATTTGCTCACATGGTCTTCGAAAGTTAGTCTCGGTCTACCTCGACACCTTTTAATATTAACTTTCGCGCTATATATTTTCTTCACCATTCGGTCTTCACTCATTCGCTCAACGTGCCCAAACCACCGAAGCACGCCCTTATCAATTTTTGTGATAAGGTCATCTTTCAAACCTGCCATATTGCGAATCTCTTCGTTTCGCTTTCGGTCGGCCATAGTAACGCCGCACATTTTACGAAGAGATCGCATCTCCACTGCATTCAACTTACTTTTATGCTTCTTCTGGCATACCCAGGTTTCGCTGCCATATAACAAAGTCGGTACCAACACTGCGTTATGTATTGCAAGGCGTGCACTCTTCGCTACGCCTTGCCTTTTGACTAACGCAGTTAGGGCACCATTGACTTTGTTCCCGGCAGCGACACGCCTGTCCACATCTAAATCACATCTTCCATCCCGGCTAAAAGCACTCCCCAAGTATACAATTTCATTTACCTGTTCTAGACATTCCTGATTTACCCATATTTCACACTTCGTTCTCTCTTCGTCCCTTTCAAATATCAGAACCTTAGTTTTGTTAGCATTCAAACGGAGACCTTTAATTTCACATTCCTCTTTCATACACGTGACTAATGCCTGCAGTTCTACCTCTGATGGTGCAATAAGCACTGCATCATCAGCATACAGCAGACAATTTACTTTTATGTCACCCAATTTCACACCCAAACAGCTATCTTTCAGCTTTTGTAAACAGCTGTCGAGATACAGTATGAACAGCCAGGAAGACATGACACAACCCTGTTTTACGCCCGTTTGGACGCTAAACATGGGTGACAGGTCATGCCCTACCCGCACACAGGCTTTACAGTCACAGTAAAGAGACTGCACAGCCCTTAGCAATCGGCCATCCACACCATACCCCGGCAACAGTTCCCACATTTTCTTCCTTACAACCTTATCAAATGCTTTCTCAAGATCCACAAAAGCACAGAAAATCTTCTGGTTAACAGCCAGAAGCTTTTCCGTGATCGTACGGAGAGAAAACATTTGATCCGTGCATCCTCTTCCAGGTCTAAATCCGCATTGTGCCTCCCATAGAAATCTTTCCGATTTCTCTTGCATCCTACGTGTCAAAACCTTCGAGTAAACTTTACTTGCTAAACTGGTCAAGCTGATCGCCCGATAGCACCCACAGTCAAAATGTGAACCTTTACCTTTATATAAAGGCACAATGACTGCGGATCGCCAATCATCCGGGACATCCCCCGTCCGCCAGCACAAATTGCACAACAGATGAAAGCTGTCCCAGACGCGAGGCCCACCATACTTGACCATTTCAGCAGTAACTCTGTCTAGTCCCGCAGCCTTACCACATTTCAAACTTCGAATCGCACGTTCAATCTCTTTCATACTGATGACCTCAGTGTCATCGAGGTCCGGGTCTGGCGTGCCAGTCACGGCGTCATCCCCGGATCCCTCACTAAGATCATCACACGCATACATTTCTCTATAAAATTCGCTCCATCGCTGCATGACGTCCGATTTTTCTGAGAGGACGTCATTAGTTCTCGAAAGCACTTTGTTCATTCTTAAGGCCGTCGCACCACTTCGGGTTTTTTTTACATTATAATATTATATTATTATGCTGCCTGTTCTTGAGAGTGGGCTCTGTTTTACCTAACCTATGTTTAGCTTAAATTATAGTTTTCGGGTCAGGACTTATGAAATTACCTCGGTATGTACCTCGGATGTTCTGAAAAAAATCGAAATGTCTCAATTAAAAGAAATAGAATATAATAATATAATAATAAGGTTACGAAATATAAGTAAATCGAAGGAAAATTATTAATATTTCTTAATTTACTTTTTATTCATTTACAAGCTGTCTAGTAGTCTTCCAACTTCGTTCGCATTGAATATGTTTCTTCGATTGTCGAAGCCGAGTAACTTAGTGATTTACTTGGATTGAAGCTTAATAACTTTGAGCTTATTTTCATTTTATAAACTCACCACTTTTTCGACACGAATAATAAATATGAGGTATAATTTCATCATAAAAAACGATTATTTTTGTGTGATTTTCAGTTACTATTGATAAAAAAGATCGTTTTAAGAGTTTTAATTTAAAACGTATAAAATGTGATTTTGATAAACGCATCATGATATATTCCAAAAATACTTAAAGAACTAGCATTTTTCACGAGATTTTTATGATAATACTAGGCCATAGTCATATCATCGGTTTATAAGTACGTCTGCAAAATTTCAGATTATTGAGTCATTAAACGCGTCGGCACAAAGCTCTCTGTAAAACCATCTAGCAGTAGAGCTTTTTGCTCTCTCGCCAAAGCGGTCGAGACAAACTTCTGTCGGTGTACACTGTCTCCGCTGGTAACCAGACCAACCAGATGGCTCACTGGCGCATGCACCTAAGGAGAAAGCGGACTTATTTGCTTCTCTTTTTGCTTGCAATTCTAGTTTGGATAGTAGCAACAGCGTACCATCTCAATAACCTCACTGCGGTACCTCTATGACAGAGGTCCGTATCATCAACAAGGAGGTCCTTAAAACCTTGCGACGTCTAGACGTGAACAAAGCTAGTGGACCTGATGGTATACCAGCTATTGTTCTAAAGGCTTGTGCACCTGAGTTGTCTCCTGTGTTGACACGCTTGTTCCGCCTCTCATTCAGGACTGGAATAGTGCCCAAATCTTGGAAGCTGGCCAATGTGCAGCCTGTGCCTAAAAAGGGTAGCTGTACCGACCCTGCCAACTATCGGCCAATTTCAATTACCTCCATATTCTGCAAGATTATGGAGCGTATATTGAACGCCCCCCTCATGGCATACCTAGAGCAAAATAATCTTCTCAGTGATCGCCAGTACGGGTTTCGCCGAAATCGATTAACTGGGGACCTTCTAGCGTATGCCACTCACATATGGGGCGAAGCCCTCGAAAACAGTGGTGAAGCACTTGCTGTTTCCCTCAATGTTTCGAAGGCCTTTGACAGGGTTTGGCACGCTAGTTTATTGGGCAAGCTTTCAGCGTACGGCTTATCCCCTGGCCTGATTGCCTGGGTGAAGGACTTTTTGAGTGAACGATCTCTTCGGGTCGTCGTCGATGGCTGCTCATCCGGTACAGTGCCAACTATCGCCACAGTACCGGATGAGGTGTTCCTCAGAGTTCCGTTCTCTCCGCAACCCTCTTTCTGCTACATATAAATGATCTGCACATTCCCGGTATCTAAGGGTATGCAGACGACACCACAGTTGTGGAGAGATATCGACCAAGTGCCTGGGCCAGTCGGGATCAAATCCAGTCAGAAATATAGGCTAAGGTTGAGCGTATGAGTCTCACACTACAGGCAGTCTCCAAATGGGGCGATGCCAATCTCGTGAGATATAACGCCTCCAAAACACAAGCGTGTCTTTTTACCGCTAAAAGGAGCCCGCTCACCTTAGTTCCTACTTTTCGGAATGTATCCTTGGAGTACACTGACTAGTTGTTAGGGATTGTATTTTCTCCGACCCTAAACTATGGGCGGTTCATTGAGTCCAGAGCCAAAGCAGCCGCAAGGAAACTTGGTGTCCTTGCAAGGGTGCGGCGGTACTTCACGCCGGGGCAGCTTCTTACCTTATATAAAACGCAAGTCCGGTCGTGCATGGAGTACTGCTGTGACATATGGGCTGGTGCTGCAAAATGCCACCTGGCAGCATTGGACTCAGTGGAAAGACGTGCTAAGAGGCTCTTTGGTGACCTTGATTGAGTTGAAACCAATCTTGTCAGCCTTGAGCACAGGCGTAAAGTAGCCAGTCTCTCGGTATTCTATAGGATGCATTTCAGCGAGTGTGTTCCACCATCATTTTTTTTTACATGGGAAATGCCTACGCATATCCGCCTCGCGGGGCAAGGACGGGTTATGTCGGACTCGCACCGACTAAAACCCCATGGTGTTCCACCCTCGTCGCACATTGGCAGGGCCACGGGAACGCTTTCGCACACTTCCGTGGCCCCACCTACGCTGGCCACTCCATGGCGGCCCCTCCTCGGGAGAGGACCACTCCTCCCCCATCTCCCTCTCAGGTAAGGCGCACCAGAACACATGGCGCGCCCTCCTCCTCGGCCTCCAATTTCCAATGCGCAACAGACTCCCCCGAGTCCGATGCGCGAAGGCCATGGGGCCAGCAAAAAACTAGCACTCAGAAGCACCGGCCTTCCTGGCCCCAGCGGCGGATCTGGTCTATGGCTCCGCCGCCAACCAAGATTCGGCTGCGGAGGTTAGGGAGAGCGGCGCCTCGCAATACCGACACTCCTCTCCCCCCGCAGCCCCACCACCACCGCATCATTAACGGTGCGGCCCCGTCAGAGTCGCGGAGGATAGGGCGAGTGGCGCATCGCCATACCAATACTCCTCTTCCTCCGCGACTCCACCTCGGCTGCAGCGGTAGAGGGTGCGGACTCCCCTCTCACCGCAGCCCCCCGACACACATCCGAAGTGGGCTCGCCAAGCCCACTCGGAGTGGCCACCTCGGGCCGGCCCTACACCACGGGCCAGCCAAGAGGTTCCTCTTTGTTCACCGTGGGTGACCAAGCCACGGCTACTAAGCCCCCCCGCCACGACAAGGCGGGTACCCGTTCGGAGGGGCGTTTGTAATGCCTACAGCAAAGGAGTGAAATAATTTGCCAGCGTCCATCTTTCCATCCGAATACAATCTGGGCGTCTTTAAGGCAAGAGTGAATAGGCTTTTGTTACGATAAGACGTGGTTAGTGGTGATGTAGCCTTAGATTTACCATCTAAGGCTACATCACCACTAACCACCAGGTGGGATTGTGGTCAAGCACTGCCTTATAATAAGTAAAAAAAAGTCGGCTGATAACATTCATACATATACATAATAGACATACATACAGGTCAAGCTAATACAAAGCGTGTAAATACAAAATTTTAACAACATCCCATTAAAAAATGCTACTCTGAACCCTTTTTTGTCTTTTATAACCATATCGTGTAAGGTCATTGAATTCCATGTTTTCATTTTGCGTAATCAGAATTGTCGAATACAATCGTTTAAAGGTTTGTTATTTTAATATGTTAATTTTTTATGTATATATATAATAAATGTTATTTTTTATTTTATTATAATATTGTGAAGCCGGTCCTCACAATATTATAATAAATAAAAGGCTGATGAATTTGAACTAACTGGTGGTCGATAGAAATGGAATAATTAAAACGGCAACATAATTTGATGGCTACACTGCAACTGCATTATGGCTTCAGTTCGAGGTATTTTTTTATAAGATAAGGATGTCAAAAGAGCGCACAATCCACCCGATGGTAAATGGTTGCTGTGACCCATAGTAATCTACATCTATCTTCGATTACGAATCAAAATACAGATGCGTTGTCACCCGTGAGGACTAAGATGGAATGCCTCGTTTCCAGTTAAAAGTATCTCCGGTTCTCTACACTCACCATACAAAACACAGCAGCATTAAGCTGTTATGTTACGCTGATATTCTGTGAGAGGGTGGCCCTTCTCCGATCGAGCCGACCCATTTGTGCTACAACTATACAATTAATATAGCTGCAGCATGACTCTACTATATTTAAAAACTTAGAAATGAGTATATCCGCAGTAGTTCTAAGAATTAGTCGACGCGACCGGGAAAGGACCGCGTTCTCACAGAGTAACATCTACTGCTAAATTTCGTGTGGTGAGTAATAAGAACCAAATACTTTTTTCATGACTTTACATCTAGATCCCAAAGGTTGGCAACACATAATAATTCCTTTTTATTTTTACGTAGACGTAGTTGTCTATTTTTTTTAAATATAAAAACGTTACCTCCACACTCGGATTTTCTCCTGTATCGTGGGGACAGTTTACATACATAAATTTCACAAGGATAAACATACAGACCCGGAACAATAATTTGTAGGCCATACAAATACTTGGTAACGTGCGAGATTCGAAGCATGATACTCCACATTTGGAATCCGCGTAGGCATAGTAACCAATTGTCTCAGACCATAGGCCAAGGCAAAATCATGAACAGATCTCCTCGCATGATCGGTTAAACGTGAACTGAGCCATTCGGCGTCGTGGGCGTTCAAATCACCAAGGATTACGATCTCTGCGGATGGGACCTGTTGTAGCAAGGATTCTGTAGCCATTTGGACGCGGTCGATGAGTCAGTCTGTTTCGGCATTACCGCTATGGAACCTATAGAGGCACCCGTAAACGCGCGGATGGGTGTCGCTGTCTACGCGTAGCCAAAGAATGGACAGGTCCAAACCTTCAAGACTGCAAAGGCATCGAGAACAGATGTCATCTCTGACGTATACATAAACTTCAGCCAGAGGCACTAAAGAGTATCAGCCGGAGAGGACACCTGCGTTTCATTTAGAAAGAGCAAGGCCGGCTTCGCCGTCTCAACATGGTAGGGGACGCTGTGTAGTTTCGAGTGAAGCCCCCTGATATTGCAGAAATCCACGGATAGCGTGGCAGGGTTCGCCTTGGTCTTGTTGCTCAATTTTCCCCGAGGAGTTATTGTTTTGAGCGGAATTTTGCCCTCCTTCCCCTCCCACCCCCCGCTTGGTCATGGATGCTCAGCGAGAGTTTCTCCAGGGGTGCTGGTACCCTCCTGGGTAGTATTTCATTTAATTCCGCTAACATGTTGATGGGGGAGGGAGGGGTTTGGGCCTCCAGCCACCTGCACTCACCAGACGAAACGCAGAAGCAGAGCTTCCCCTTCATGCATGGTATTCTCTGAGGTCGTGGTACCAACCCGGCTCGAGCTGGTCCATACGTGCTGCCGCGTGGCTCTACCACCGTTAAAGTGAGTTGGCAAGCGCAGTTCTTTTCATTATGAATATGTTTTTTGTGGGGAAGATGACTGTGTAGTAGCAGTGTAATAATGTCCACTACCGGGGGTATCGAATGAGGCGACGGTAGGAAAACAAACCAGGAGATGGGCAGCAGCGTCTTCATACACTAAAAATACGATTCAACTATGGCAATTTCCCCCTGTTAAACAAACTTTTAGGGAGGCCTTGGATCAGCAGTGACCTTTTTATAAGCTGTAACGGTATGAGGATGATGCTCATGCCTTCCTGTTTCAGTTTCTCTTTATTGCATACTTAAGGATATATAATAGGTACAATACGTACATAACATAACTGTGAGAGAGAAAACGAAAACTCGGATCAATCGGACGAAGTTTCCTTTTTCTATATTTTTTCTCCAACTAGGTAGTTTTTTTTTTTAAATGGTTCTTATACAGTTGGTTTTAATATAAACATAAACGGCGCTCTAAAGCAGTATGGGCTGTACAATAAAAAATAATTGTAGATATCACTGTTATGTTGTGAAATACCTACGGATTTTAAGACTGTTTTGGGAACGAAGTACTCGATTAAAAGTAGAATAAAGATAAGTGTTGAAAGTTATTATTTAGATATTAGAAGTAGAATTTAGATCATTTGAAATCGAATATAGTACCAGTTGAATTCCGGAGCTGCGTCTCTGACAAAAGCATTTAAGCTCGGTATGTTAATAGGAAATGTAGATAATCATACTTACATAGGCCATAAATGAATCTTATACATTTGTTGAGGAGGCGTTCTAACTTATTCAAAAGGGTTTATTATATGGATGTGGGTAACACACGTCACGTCTTCATATTTAAATCGACAAGATATTAATATCTTTTGAGTTCAACGTTGGTATAGTGGTTGAAAACGGGAATACTGATCATGTGGTCTCGGTTTCAAATTTCGGTCAGCCTAATATCTGTTATTGGCGCTTTGCCACCAGGCAGTCGTCCTTCACTTTAACTTACGCATAATTTTCAGTACCTTCTACGAGTATAAGGAGGTTGTTTGGTTGTTCATAATGAACATTTTTTTTCTGTGGCAACCCCGGTGACAAGTTGTAAAATAATTGCTCCCAACTATTTTTAAAAATTAAATATTGTAAATTGATAATATCCACCTCAATTTTGAGTTACAGTTGTTAAACACGACTTATTTGTATTTGTGAAATAAGTAAAAGTCAGAAGTACCTATTTTAATTACATTGTGTTAAATGTTCCAATCAAAAGTAACAGCTGTAACGAACATCGCTTAAACTTATTGAAGTGTAATTTTTGTTATCCCTTTAACATTTTAATATTTACCTAGAGTAAGTGTTGTTCTGGATTTCATTTTGAATTGTTTACATGATAATTTAATTTGAGATCTGTAAATAAGCCCATACATCTAGACATTTGCTTACTCTGCTTCTTTGGTTTTCTTTCTTTGTTTTCTTTTGCTATTTACACTTAATAGTAAAATGAATACACGCAACGCCAAAACGCGCCAGTTAGAGGACCAGCTTCAAATGGCGCTTCAAGAACTTAAGGAGTCAAGGGAACAGTGTGAGCTATTATGTAAAGAAAAGGATGACAATGAAAAGGAAATAATAAATATAATTGCTAAAAATACTGAGCTTAAAAGTGACATGGTTAAGCTGCATAAAGAATATACATTTGTTTTAAAAGAAAGGGATCAACTTCAGAGAACAGTCGATGAGTTTGACCAATGCAACAAGGAATATGAGGAACCCCTCAGATTAATTGCTGCATTGCCGTTACAGTTAAGTGAGGCTAATGAGCAGATTGTGCAATTAAAAATGACATAGATAACATGAAAGCGACCCAAACTCAAAGTGTGTTCAATGCGCTCATAGAACGTGAATCATCGAAGGCATTGCAACCCTCCATAACAATCGATTTGACTGGTGATAATTATGCATCAAGAACAGCAGCAAGGACTACTTGCAGTAGAAGAAAATTTAAGAAATATATAAAAATTAATAAATATATTAGAAAACTTCAAAAATTAATTAAAACTAAAATTAATGTTAAAAATTATATAAAAGTATGCAAAGAAAAGCAATAACTAATTAATAAACTTAAAATATATTCAATTGAGTTGGAAAATATGAATCACTGTTATGAGATTGATAAAGTGTCTAAATTCAACAATTTTATCACTTAAAAACTCCCTACAACTTGTATCAAATAAATATGCATCAGCTCAAGATGAGATAACAGAACACATATTGGCCATAACTGATCTGGTAAAATCATGTAAATATAATGAGGAGCGCTTTGACTCCTTAATAAATCATCAGAGTAAGTACCAGCGCTCCATACCAGGTTCATCGGGGACAATATGTGTAAATAATAATGTAAACAGTAAGGACTCATTCTTTTCACCTCCACTCTATGACAGTGCCATGACAAAATATATAAACCTAAAAAGCAATGTAAATATTAAGAAAAATAAAGTTCTTATGTATTGGATGACCTAGGCAAAAATTTGGGCATGACGTTAAATAACTGTTTAAAAAGGCATCTGATCAGTAATTATTGCATACCTGGAGCATCCTTTAGTCACATAATGAATAAAATTTTAGCTAGTAAA
The DNA here is from genome assembly GCA_963668995.1 of Parnassius mnemosyne. NCBI lineage: Eukaryota > Metazoa > Arthropoda > Insecta > Lepidoptera > Papilionidae > Parnassius > Parnassius mnemosyne. The sequence continues at coordinate 19,721,005 of CAVLGL010000024.1, forward strand.
TTTTGCCCTAATAGCACAATAATAATTCTAGTTGGGAGAAGAGGCAATGTAAACAAAAATCAATTATTAAATATATTGATAATCTAAATACTTTAAATGTACATGAAATTATCTTGTTTACATTGCCTTATATACAGCGTTTGCCGCAGGAAAATAAAATAAGATACGATTTAAATTTATTAATGAATAACTTTTCATGTAATAATAATTTAAACTTGACATTTGTTAAAATTATAATAATAGAATTAATTTAATAGACATATATAATTTATTTAAGAAATTTTTGACTAGAGATAGGTATTACCTATCTAAATATAATTTAAGACAGATAGCAAATGTGCTATCTTATTGTTTATATATTAACTCAGCCAAGGACTTGGCTACACAGACATCTGCTTCTTTTGAGCAGAATAATGACTTAATATTTAATTTGGAATCAGTTCCAAGTAGTTTAAATTAGAAAATGAGACAATAGAGGTAATCTCTAGCAGTTCTAGTAATTAAAATAATTAAGAATGTAGCTTACAAATCTTTAATTGTATGACTCCATAGAATGATAATGAAAATCGTTTACACCTGGTGCATCAAAATATACAAGGCAAGGCAAAGAGCTAGAAATTGAGTTGTTCTTAAATAGCAACAATATTCATATTTTATGTATTACTGAACATTGGTTAAAAGCTTATGACTTAATGTTTAACTTCAGTAATCACCAGGTGGTCAGTTCTTTCAATAGAGAAACGGTTTTAAGAGGTGGCTCCTTAATATTAGTTAGTAAATTATTATCATGTTAAGAACGTAAAGATATTGTGAGCCTCTCTGTTAAGCGAAATGTAGAAATGGCATATGTTGAGTTTGAGCACCTCATTGTTGTGAGCGTCTACAGACCCCCATGTTCTATATACGATACTTTTGAAAAAATTATGGAGGAAGTTTTTGCTAAGCTTAACAAACAGAATATATCTGTTTTAATATGTGGAGACTTTAATATCAATCTCCTAGAAGCTTCCTCCATCAATATTAAATGTAGATAATTGTTTAAATCATATGGTCTTATTAATTTATTTTTAGAGCCAACCTGTATTGCTCAATCTAGTGCAACATGTATAGATAATATTTTTACAAACGTGAAGCCGTTGCATAAATATATAATTCAAAAAGTAAGTTCTGATCACTGTAGACAAGTGGTATCTTTACCTTATGCTTACAAAAAAGCAAGTAGATGAGAAAGTTGTGTTTGTTCCAGTAAATGCACGGCACTTGGAGAAGTTTAGAAGTAACATAGTAAAAAAACTTCCATCACTTTCGCACACTCTTTTAAATATTTTTGAATATTTTTTTACATATTCCCCAAATTCGACGCTATGATTATATGACCTTTCATGGTAAAGATCATATAACCTATATCAGCTCTTATGGACTCCTTCTGTCGCCCATTCATTGAATAACTTCCGGCTGTTCAAGGAGAATGTTTTAGAAGTAGAAGTATTATTAAATTAATTGCAAATAAGCTTAAATAATGTTCCATACAAAAAATTAGGACACTTCTTTAATTTTCAAATTAAGTCGACAATCACTAAAATATTACGAAGTAAATAATCATCATCGTCATTATCATCCGAGGCATTACAGCCGCGAGTGGGCCTTAGCCTGGTCCAGCAAAGCTCTCCAGTCCAATCTGTTAGAGGTTTTCCTTCTCCAACTTGGTTTTCCCAAGATCTTGATATCTTGTTCGACGCTGTCCAACCATCTGAACTTCGGCCTGCCTCGATATCTGCGGCCCTTAGGTCGGCCTTCTAAAAGGCGTATGGGTACTCTGGCCTCGTCCATTCGCAACACGTGCCCTGCCCAACGCAGGCGTCCGATCTTTATGGTCTTAATTACGTTTGGCTTATCGTACATTTGGTATAGCTCGTGGTTATAACGTGTTCGCCATCTCTCATTTTCCATCACAGCTCCGAAAATGCGTCATAGTATTTTCCGCTCAAATACCAACAAGAAGTTTTCGTCTTTTTTGCTCAGCACTCAACATTCGGAACCGTAGGTGAGTATAGGTCTTAGTAAATTATGTAATTATTAAGTAAATAATGCTATATCTAAATTAATAAATTGGTTCAATGTTAATAATTTGCATTTAAATGGCACTGAAACGTAATGTATGAAATTCATGACTCCAAATGTGAAACAATTAAATACTAATGTAATTTTAAATGGGGAGAAACAAAGTCTTGTAGATACCACCATTTTTCTTGGAATCACACTAGACGCAAACTTCAATGGAACCCCCATATATCAAAACTAGCAAGCAGACTTAGTTCTGCAGCATATGATGTAAAAAAAATTAGAAGTGTTGAAACAGCTAGACTAGTTTACTTTAGCTATTTCCATAGTATAATGTCGTATGGTATTTTACTATGGGGACACGCAGCTGGCACTGAAATTATATTTGCTTTACAGAAGAGGGCCATATGAGAAATTTATGATTTAAAGCCTAAAGAGTCGCTGCGATAAAAATTTAAGGAAATTAATATATTAACTTTGGCCTCTCAATACATTTATGAAAATTTTACAAAAAAAGTGTTATTCATTCTGTAAATACTAGGAACAGACACAAGCTAGAAGTACCAGTTACTCGACTCCATCGAGTCAGTAATTCATTCTTGGGGCGATGTATACGCTTTTACAACAAAATTCCAGAAAATGTATAAAATTTGACCTGCTCAAAGTTCAAACACTTTATTAAACTAAGTTTGTATAAAAAGGGTTATTATAATATTAAGGAATTTATGGATGATAATAACCCCTGGAAATGAGGTGATCGCTACCAAGCTATTTCTAATTTGTTGTGTTGTTAATTTGTGTAACATCATGATTGTAAGCTGTTATTTAAAAAAAAGTCCCGCTGGGTTTCTTGCTGGTTCTTCCCAGGACAGAGGTTTTTTCCGTACCAGTGGTAATCAAACAAAAGAGTGACTTTCAATAAGTATCATTTATAATCTATATTGAATAAAAAAGTTTCTGTTTCTGTTACAAATCTTTCATTCATTACGAATAATAACTAAACGCAGTACTTTATAGAACTGTTACTACAGAAGACTGAGCCCGTACATTAGTTTTATTTTTTGAAAATTTTGAGCTGGGTTACATTTTAAGTGGAGTAAAATCCAAAACATTTTTCTTGAGAATTATTATCTATTTGCCTTATGTATTTTTCTATGTATGTAAATCTGTTTAAATGCACATGACATGAAAACGGCAAGATCGAACTCAATGATTTTTTTATGCAAACTTATGGTCTTTAACATAGGTTAGTATTAATTCAATTAGTTGATTAGATTCTAGCTCTAGTTAGGGCTCTTATGCTGTCCCATATAAGCCTATATCTTTAAGAAAACTTATATCACTAATTATATTATACATTTATATTACATAATAAAAATTTCATTGTTGACTAGACAATCGACAACAGTAGTATATTGTTCAATATTATTGACAACATTGAGGTACCATATTTTAAAATATCAGATAGTACCAATTACATACCAAATAGTCGCACCCGATAATGATTTTTAATTTGTAAAACGAGATCTTGTCAATATCATAGTCAAGAATTTTTTTATTATTTTTTTAAAAAATAAGGTTGACAACCGAGCAAACAGTCCATCTGATGGTAAGTGGATGCTGTGGCCCATAGACATCTACATTTATCCTCGATTAAGAATCAAAACACAGATGCGTTGTCACCCCTGAGGACTTAGATAGAATGCCTCGTTTCAAGTAAAATAGGTCTCAGGTTCTCTACATTCACCATACGAAACACAGTAGCGTTAAGCTGCTATTTTACGCTAGTATTCAGTGAGAACGAGCTTCAGGTCGAGCCGACCCATTCCTGCTGTAATATAGCTTCAGCGTGGCTCTACCGAGTAAAAATAATTTCATTTTTTAAAATAAATTTAATTTATTAGAACCTAAATTTTAACATATAAGTTAATTTATTATAAATATGAAAGCTTTTGAAATCGAATCGATTCCTTGCCAAACCTTGTTTTATGCTAATACTAAGTTATTATTACTCCCGTCATTGAAAATCAAGAATTCACCTTTTTAGGCACTCTTTCTCAATTTGATTTTTATTTTTAACATCAGTAGTATGCTAATCAATCCCTTTTTACCACATGAGTAATTAATTAATAGTATATTTAAAGATCAATTTTAACTTGTACAACTTGTCATTAGTCGCTTTTTACGAAATGTTAGGCAAGTAACATACTTCTCAAATTCTTTTTTATTATTAAGTCCCACATAAAAATAAAAGCTATAAAACAAGTTTGCTTGTTATATACGTACCACTGCTGGGCACAGGCCTCCTTTCATTTCTGAAAGCAGGCCTGTGCCCAGCCTCACATGTCTTTGAAATAATTTTTTTCTTCTTTCTCAGACATGTAGGTTTCCTTACGAGGTCTTCTTCACCACCAAGCACGTGGTAAATCAAGACTAAAAATTGAAATTAGCAATTTCGTTGGTGACGGCGGGGATCGAACCCGGGTTGCCCAGGAAGACTTATAAGTCCCAGTATATTGTGATCTCTCCGTGTCCTGCAGTTCTTATAAAATCCTGCCTTACGCAGCAACATCTGTGCAGATTGTTTCTATATACAAAATTATTTAAATTTAAGTTGAATTAAAAATGTTTCATTTATCTTTTCATTACATTAAATATAATATAGTATCAAATTACAAATATTTAAAGGTCTTATTTTTATTAATTTCTGCTAAAATGCAAATAAAGGAAAATCAAACTAAAATCGTAATAAAAAGAATCTAAATGTCCTACTTGTGATAAAATTTCAGCCTTTAAATATTTAACGAACTGCTTCCGATACGCTCGTTCCACGTTGTCCTTAAGCCTGCGAACAAAGAAAATTCACGCAAAGTAAAATTGAATTTACAATATTAAATCAAGTTCACAAACAAGGATATTTTATGTTAATTTATTATCATTCTACGTGCTGTATTTTTTTTTAATTACAAAGCGTAAAGTTACAGCCAATATATACGTCCCACTCCTGGGCACAGGCCTCCTATAATTACTTTTTCTTTCCTGCCGAGCACACCATCAATTTCATTAATGTAGGCGGAGATCGAAACCGAGTTGGCCGCGTGCTGTGACATTTAACCCTCACTTAACATTTACTTAGCCCCTGAGCTACTGCATCAATTCTTCAAAACATTATTAACATAATAGTTTCCCGATAGGAAAACACAAATTTACCTTTACTGTGTTCTGTGTTATTTAGCTATTTTAGCTCTGTTCTCAATAACGTGCAGATTTTATGGACAAACATTAGCAATCACTAACAAGTGATTGTGTGCTATCACTAAAGACTTTTTAAAATTTGCTATAATTTACGAGGTATTCAATTAAAATTATTTCAACGCATCATCATTATCATTATCATGGTCATAATGATGGCTCAATTATTTTATTTTAATATGTCATAAATAATTTTTCAGTCATTTTTATTCCGCGAAAGACACGGTTGTCCATCTCGATCAGATACACATAAATACAAATAAATAAATTACTAGCGTCTTTATTAAATATAGCTATATAGCTCGAAGAACCGACAACCGATGGGGAAGAAAGGTTCTCGAGTGGCGGCCTCGTACCCGTAGGCGAAGTGTAGGGCGTCCCCCCACGAGATGGAGTGACGACCTGGTAATGCAGATGGCTCAGGACCGTGCTTTGTGGCATTCTTTGGGGGAGGCCTATGTTCAGCAGTGGACTTGTGAAGGGCTGTAATGATGATGATGATGATTATTAAAAAAATATAAAAACGACAACTACAAATTTACATACCGAATTATTCATTCTTTTAATAAAAATAATCCAAACATATGAATGGAATAAAATTAATGTTACATATTTCACATGAAATTAAATTTTTACTTTTTTAAATTTTCCTTTTTTAATAATAATCATTAGCAGTTCATCAGCAGTTGTTAAGTTGTTTTACAAGCAATATAACAATAGCCAATACGATAAACTATAATATGTGTACGCCTGTCTGGTAAATAAATACATTTGCTTTCTTTCGATACTGTGTAAAACCACTTACAGACGAACACAACAAAGAAAAGCTAACGTTAAACACACATAGAACGTGAGCGTGAAAATTTGCGGTAAGTGGTTAGCTAGCTAGGCACCACGGCCTTATTTAAAAAAAAATCATAGCAAAAACGGGTATATTCAACTTCAGAATGAACGAGCTGATATGTGTATAGTGACAGAGGTGCTATTGGTTTTGGCAAAGTGCCCAACTCGGTAGTTACGTCAATTCTTCTTGCGTGACCTGAATATGCTATATTAATTAAACTATTCAGTGCTTGTTACTAAAATAAAGGCAAAGAACACCATTCATTTTTAAGTGTTTTGCAACACGAATGAGTTTGTCCGTACTACCCCAATACGTGTTAACGAATTCATAATTTCTCCGATAGTTCACTTCCTGTAATAATGTCCTTCAGACCGAATTACGATCACGGCGGTCAGCCTCAACAGAGACTAGCCATCGGCACCTGGCCTCCTGCACAAATACAGGTGCACTTTCTATTCTCTCACTCTCATAGTCCGAATGAATGGCAAACCAACGCAATTTGAGGGAGATCAGGCGCAGAACCAACAGTTTTACGTGATTTCCGAGGCACAGGGTTGAAACACCGCCAAATTCAAACTCCGGCGTGCTACTAAGAATTACTTGATAGAAAATCTCAATAATCAATTTTTTGACACAATCTGGGATTCGAACCCTGGTCGGGTCAAAAATCTTCACATCACCAACGAGGCAATCACTCACTGACTTGGACCTAGAAAACTGAAATTTTCAATGAAATTTCCTTTATAATTAAGACAAGGAAGGATTTTTCGAAATTCCTACGGGATCGAGAATAAAGACGATTTATCTTTTTACTTTAAAGTTGCCATATTTACGTAACTACAATTATTTGAGATTTTAAATTCGAAATTGCAACCGAATAGGAAAGAAAAAAGATTTATATCTTCGCTTTAAAGTTGCCTTATTTTCGTATAACTATAAATATCACACACATAATCACTAATAAGTGATAACTGTTTTTGGAATTTTGCGAAATTCCCAATACATAGAATTTATCAAAATTGTCGTAATTTCCCTTTACACGCGAGCGAAGTCGCAGGAGGTCGCTAGTTCGCATATAAAATTGCGATTTATAAGTACTTGTCTTATGTCGAGAGCCTTAAGCTTATATTCGGGTTAATTCATAGTTTTATGGAACTGTGTGGCTCTTCACTGCTGGCAGTATTAGGATTATTAGCTCCAGGTCATTCAGCGAGCTATGAAGGCATGGTCTGGCTACGCCTAGTATAGGTACGAATTTGCTCAACGGTGGCTTTAGTTGAGTCATCAAGTGCATTTTAAACTAATATCACAGTAAATATATAGATAATATCATATCATAAATCATAATTAAATGATGTAAAATAATGTTCTATAATGATATAATTATGTATATCTAAAAGGAAGTAAACAAAAGTATTAAAGAACGTATTAAATATATTATACAAAAATATATTAACCTTATTAACTAAATCTAAATGTACAATAGTTAACCAATTTCATCGATAGATGGTGGTGTTGTGCAAATATATAATAATCAATTTGGTTACCTTTGTTGTTATTTTATTTATAGGTTTATGTTATATATCTATTTGTATTTATAATATGTATATATTTATGTACCTATATATTTGTATGTAAATATAATATATTGTCTGTATTATATTTTATAGTATATAAGTTTATTGTATTTATATATATAATATTAGTTTATTTTTAAGTTTATCAGTAGTTTTTTTTTCCCTTGATTTACTCTATTGTTCATTTTATTTTGTCACCTATCACCTAATTTCCACACGTCCCGGGTTGACTGGGAGAGAATGCCTAAAGGCATTAAGTCCGCCCTTTGTAATCCTTTAATTAAGGTGCAATAAAGTGTAAATAAATAAAATAAAAATAAATATAATGCAAAAAGGCAGGTTGCGGTTTTTTCCTGTAGTTGAGTTTTCATAGGTATTTACTGCTAATCTTTATATTACTTGCTGCCCTACGGCGTGTTGACAAAATCAATTCATCCTTTACCGCCGAGTACTCTATGTGGTAAATCAAATTTTAAAAGAGCTATTAACAATTGCGTTGGTTTTGGCGAGGATCAAACTTTATTTTTTGCTTACTGTGCAGGCACTGATTTATAAGTTCTTTTACGTTTTATATAATGTATCAATCGCATCAAATAAACTCTTTTATTTTTAGAATTGATGTTAGCAGCGCCATCTCTCTTTAAATATATACATATAATAAAAATGATGATAACATGTTATGAAAACACCGCCGACCATCCCGCGGTGTGAGTGCTCCATGCCGGATGTGCTGTTCTCACAGCGCTCGGTTCGCTAAGCACTCCTCTCCCTGGACATCCAGAAGTCGAGTGGGCCTGACGGAATCCCCCCAATTGTGCTGAGGACGTGTGGTTCAAAGTTGACACCGGTCCTAACGCGTCTTTTCCGGTACTCCTACTCCCAAGGCGTAGTCCCGAATTCATGGAAGACAGCTTTTGTCCACCCGATCCCTAAAAAAGGCGACCGCTCAGACCCGTCCAACTATAGGCCTATCGCCATCATCTCCTTGTTCTCCAAAATAATGGTATCCATTATTAACTGCCAGCTCATGCGGTACCTTGAGGATCACCAGCTGATTAGTGACCGCAAATATGATTTTCGTCGGGGTCGATCAGCTGGTGATCTTCTGGTTTACCAGACCCATAGATGGGCGGAGGCAGTAGAGTCCTAGGGGGAGGCGTTGGCCGTTAGTTTGGACATTGCGAAGGCCTTCGATCGGGTTTGGCACAAAGCGCTTCTTTCGAAGCTCCCTTCCTATGGGCTTCCCGAGAAATTGTGCAATTGGATCACCAGCTTTCTTGCAGATCGGAGCATCAAGGTCGTTGTAGACGGTGCATGCTCCGACTACAAGCCTATTAACGCTGGTATTCCACAAAGCTGTGTGCTATCACCAACGCTGTTTCTTCTGCATATCAATTATATGTTGCTAACTGGTAACATTCATTGCTATGCAGATGACAGCACTGGTGATGCTTTATACACCGGCCGTGCCAATATTTCTCGGGAAAACGTCGCTGAGTACCGGAACAAACTTGTGTCTGAAGTCGAGTCTTTGCTGAACAAAGTCTCAGATTGGGGGCGACTAAATTTAGTCCAGTTTAATCCTCAGAAGACACAAGTTTGCGCGTTTACCGCTAAAAAGAACCCCTTTGTCGTATTTCCTCAGTTTCAAGGCACTCCCCTTCTTGCCTCAGCCAGTATCGGAATCCTCGGAGTCGACATATCGAGTGACGTGCAGTTTCGTGGTCACTTGGAAGAGAAGGCCAAATTGGCCTCTAAAAAGCTTGGCGTGCTCAGCAGAGTGGGACAGTATTTCATGCCGGCACAACGTCTGCCACTTTACAAGGCGCAGGTTCAGCCTCACATGGAATACTGTTCCCGTCTCTGGGCAGGGGCTTCCCAGTGCCAACTCCTTCCACTTGACCGCATCCAGCGCAGAGCGGCTCGAATCGTTGACGACCGAGTCCTTTCCGATCGGCTCAATTCTTTGGCACTGCGAAGAGATGTTGCATCCCTTTGCATTTTCCGTCGCATCTACCACGGGGAGTGCTCTGAGGAATTGTTCGGATTAATCCCAGCCGCCAAATTTCACGAACGCACATTGCGGTAGAACTCCCGATACCATCCACACCATTTGGATGATTGGCGTTCCACCACTGTGCGATTTAGAAGATGTTTTCTTCCTCGCACAACTTCCTTGTGGAATCGATTACCATAAGTGATTTTTCCGGACCGATACGATTTAGAGACCTTCAAGAAAAGAGCCTACTCCTTTTTAAAAGGCCGGCGACGCATATGCAATTCCCATGGTTCCCCTGGTGTTGCGATTGTTCATGGGCGGCGGTAGTCACTTACCATCAGGTGAGCCGCATGCTCGTTTGCCCCCTTTCCTATAAAAAAAATGTCTATTTCTTTCTATTGTATATTATATTTTTGTGGCTAAAATCATTATGGGGAACTGAAAATAATTAAATAAGTACATTTTTATAATTTTTAGAATTGTCTGTCAGTTTGTCTGTTTTTTCATGAACGCATCACGTCTAAAGCAAACATCTTTTTTTTTCAAAAAAATCATTAAGAAAATCATAAAGCGTATCTTCGAGTTACATTTAATCTTTGATTTATTAAAATTGGTTAATTCTATCGAAAGTAATAATTATTAATTTGAAATGCAGGTTCGAATTTGTTCAATGGCGCCATAAAATCTCAGAAATAGTAAAAAAAGATTTGTGTGTAAAAAAACGTTCCTTAATAATTAATGTATTTATACTTAAAACACAAAAAGAGATTAAAAAAGGATGTTTTCTCACACAAATGCCGTAATAGATGGAGTTGTACAAATTACAACCTTTTCTGAATTGCGGTGTTGAGATTCTCCGCCGGTGAATCGTATTGAGACTTACTGAAGAAATTTGTATCTACCGAAGCAATGCAACGGAAACCGACCAAAAGTAACAAAATTGCAACGAAATGTCGTGATATTCTATTTATAATATACGCAAAATCAGTGCTGCTATTTTAGCGCTTTGTGAACTTTGATCTAGCGCTTTTTTGGAATGTATAGCGCGCGTTTCCAAATTTTAGCACCTAGCGCTTAACCCAACGCTTAATCCAGCGCTTTTTGGTGTATTTAACACATATTTATCAAAATTGTAGCGACTAGTGGGTTATCTAACTCTTTTATAGCAGCACTGTTAGTCCACATTACCGATAATAATAATAATGACCTTTATTATTTTTTCACACAAATAGTACATTGCAGTTTATCTTTTTCACAAAACAAAGAGCATGGGAAACGAGTCCAAACTAAGATACCCTATGCTATGGATCTCCCGGCGCCCCCTTTTAGGATGATCATTGCCATAAAATCGAAGTCGATGTCCTGCGAAGTATTGATACATCAAAATATATTGCCAGAAAAACACTTAATGTTGTTTTCTTTATTATGATTATATTTTCTTATTTTATTATTTTATTTATCTTCACGCACAATCCCTGACGGGGTAGCCAGAGAGAACAGATCGCCAAGTGTCACGATCCTTACATACCTCTTTCGCTTCTTTCAGATTCATTGACTTCTTCATACATGCACGTCTAGGTATCCGAGTACTCTTGACCCTACCCTCTTCGAGCAATTTGCTCACATGGTCTTCGAAAGTTAGTCTCGGTCTACCTCGACACCTTTTAATATTAACTTTTTTTTTATTATATATTTTCTTCACCATTCGGTCTTCACTCATTCGCTCAACGTGCCCAAACCACCGAAGCACGCCCTTATCAATTTTTGTGATAAGGTCATCTTTCAAACCTGCCATATTGCGAATCTCTTCGTTTCGCTTTCGGTCGGCCATGGTAACGCCGCACATTTTACGAAGAGATCGCATCTCCACTGCATTCAACTTGCTTTTGTGCTTCTTCTGGCATACCCAGGTTTCGCTGCCATATAACAAAGTCGGTACCAACACTGCGTTATGTATTGCAAGGCGTGCACTCTTCACTACGCCTTGCCTTTTGACTAACGCAGTCAGGGCACCATTGACTTTGTTCCCGGCAGCGACACGCCTGTCCACATCTAAATCACATCTTCCATCCCGGCTAAAAGCACTCCCCAAGTATACAATTTCATTTACTTGTTCTAGACATTCCTGATTTACCCATATTTCACACTTCGTTCTCTCTTCGTCCCTTTCAAATACCAGAACCTTAGTTTTATTAGCGTTCAAACGGAGACCTTTAATTTCACATTCCTCTTTTATACACGTGACTAATGTCTGCAGTTCTGCCTCTGATGGTGCAATAAGCATTGCATCATCAGCATACACCAGACAATTTACTTTTATGTCACCCAATTTCACACCCAAACAGCTATCTTTCAGCTTTTGTAAACAACTGTCGAGATACAGTATGAACAGCCAGGAAGACATGACACAACCCTGTTTTACGCGCGTTTGGACGCTAAACATGGGTGACAGGTCATGCCCTACCCGCACACAGGCTTTACAGTCACAGTAAAGAGACTGCACAGCCCTTAGCAATCGACCATCCACACCATACCCCGGCAACAGTTCCCACATTTTCTTCCTTACAACCTTATCAAATGCTTTCTCAAGATCCACAAAAGCACAGAAAATCTTCTGGTTAGCAGCCAGAAGCTTTTCCGTGATCATGCGGAGAGAAAACATTTGATCCGTGCATCCTCTTCCAGGTCTAAATCCGCATTGTGCCTCCCATAGAAATCTTTCCGATTTCTCTTGCATCCTACGTGTCAAAACCTTCGAGTAAACTTTACTTGCTAAGCTGGTCAAGCTGATCGCCCGATAGCACCCGCAGTCAAAATGTGAACCTTTACCTTTATATAAAGGCACAATGACTGCGGATCGCCAATCATCCGGGACATCCCCCGTCCGCCAGCACAAATTGCACAGCAGATGAAAGCTGTCCCAGACGCGAGGCCCACCCATACTTGACCATTTCAGCAGTAACTCTGTCTAGTCCCGCAGCCTTACCACATTTCAAACTTCGAATCGCACGTTCAATCTCTTTCATATTGATGACCTCAGTGTCATCGAGGTCCGGGTCTGGCGTACCAGTCACGGCGTCATCCCCGGATCCCTCACTAAGATCATCACACGCATACATTTCTCTATAAAATTCGCTCCATCGCTGCATGACGTCCGATTTTTCTGAGAGGACGTCATTAGTTCTCGAAAGCACTTTGTTCATTCTTAAGGCCGTCGCACCACTCCGGGTCCTTCCAACCTCTTTCCAGAAGAGTTTGGAGTTCTCCTTAAAGTTGTGCGACAACCTTTCGTCCGCTTCCATTCTACACCTTTCACGCACTTCCTCAATCAATGCTTTCGTGTGAACTTTCTGAAGCCTATATCTTTCTTTCATCTTCTCTCTCATATCCTTATCATTACTAGAGGCCAAGTAGTCTAACCATGCTTTCTTCTTCTTCTTTTCAGCTTCTTTCACTTCATCATTCCACCATGCATCTCTTCTTTTACTACTGCTTTTTTTTATTGTTCCACACACTTCTTCCGCTGCACTTACCATTCCATCCCTAAGGTTTTGCCATGTTCTTTCTACACATTCGTTTCTGCCATCGATGGTGTCAAGCTTTTCGGCTACCCTCGCATGATATTTGTCCCTAGTATCCGCTTCCTGAAGCTTCCAGCTTCGGATGCGACAGACCGACTGTGGTTCTGTCACTGCCGTCCGGTAGCGCCAACCCGCGAACAGACCCCTAAATCTAGTAATCACTAGATAGTGATCCGTTCCCAGGTCAGCACCCCTGAACACTCGCGTATCCATAACCTGTTTTCGCAGTCGGTCATCCACCAGGAACAAATCGATCATACTTCTCTCATTCTTTCTTTCTCTAGTATACATATGGATTTTCTTGTGATTAAACATAGTGTTTGTCACAAGAAGACCCTTTTCCTTGCATACCGCCAGTATAAGCTTGCCAGCATCATTAACCCTTTTATCGCCAAACTTTCCAAGTACCGACTCGTACCCTGGTCGAGCGGTACCAACCCATCCATTCAAATCACCACATACAACAATTCTTTCGTTTCCCTTAGCCAAATCTAGAACTTCTCTTACATTCTCCCAAAACTCCTCCAGCTCAGCCCTGGACGACGAAGCTACCGGCGCATAAACAGCCAAAAGGAATAACTTCGTCAGTCCCAATTTAAAGCGAACCCAGAGAAGTCTTGAGTTCACAAACTTATATTCAGTCATAACGTCGACCAACCGAGAAGACAGCAGCACCCCCACTCCCTGGCAGGCGTTCTCGCTCTCCGGGACTCCGGACCATAGAGCTAACGCCCCGCCAGGGAGCTCTTCAGTACCACTGCCCTTCCGTTTGGTCTCCGACATACACACGACATCTAATTCTCTTTCTTTCATTGTTTCGATCAACTCATTCGTCTTATCTCTCATGCCTCCTCTAACATTCCACGTGCCAACTCGGCACTCTGTCCTCCACCTTCCGCCGTGTCGGGCTGTGCGTGACGGGTGGCGGTCCCTATCGCCGCTTTGTGCGCTGCATTCCACACAAACGGGGACGAGCTGGTGTGCGTCGCCTTGGGGGGACGCCCTAACCCTCGTTGGCATGGGTGCGCAGCTGAGCAGAATTGCAGTCCTGAAAAGGGCTGGCAGGGGTCGCGACGAGCACGCTTCTACAATGACCCCCTATTTTCTTGAATTATAAATTATAATAAAAACACAAACTTTGTTTGTACTTAATTTAGCGCGAAATCTAGGGCTTTTTAAAGCGCTGTTTTCATGAAATCTAGCACTTTTTGTGTTGTCCTAGCGCTGAATGAGTTTTTGATCTGGCAGCACTGCCCAAAATTCCTCTATTAAGAAATAATTTTCCTTTCAGTTTTAAGCGCGTTCAGTTCCCAGTCATAGTCAGCGTGTGTTATGCGATGACCGTAAATAAAGCGCAAGGTCAAACTTTACGCGTTGTAGGAGTGCACCTCAGTACTGACTGTTTTGCACATGGCCAACTCTATGTTGCTTTTTCCCACGTTAGTAGCCCCCGTAACCTTTTTGTGTACACCCCGGCTAAGTCTACTTCTAACGTCGTTTACACAGAAGCTCTATCATAAACGACTTAGAACATTGATGATAATGATTTATTTTGTTACCACTTATTAATACAGTAATGATATAGATCCTTTAATATTCTCTTACCTAAACGACAAATTCTTTATGTAAAACCTATATACGCGAGCTACGCCGCGGGCACAGCTAGTTGCTTAATAATAACTTGTTAAGCAATAAGAAAAACGTCGAACTTCTCTTTGAACATTATAATATATTGAATTTTACTATCAGTTTATCATTTTCGAGAGAACAAATATGACAGTACCGGTATATAAATTAAAACAGTGATTTTTGTTATTTTATGCGTTTGTTCATCCAGATGGAAAGGCACATAATTCCCATGTGATGCGTTTACAGGACGAACGGATATTGATGCAACTTTCAAAAGTTACTTATTGTTCGGTAGATAATTTTTGAGCTAAGACTATTTATATAAACCTTGTACTGTTTTGAGATAAGTAAACATCTCAAAATAATACAAGTTTTAATAAATTCTTAAATATACATTTGGGCTTCCTTTTAGGTTTCACTGCTGGAAATAGTTTTCGAAAGCTCTATACTCTGTTTGTTTATTGTCCGTATATATTCCGTATATTATTCTCCGCATCTATGTGATTAGATGAAACTTAGTTAGCAAAGATCCGAGATCCTCGCACTGGTAATGCTGTACCCATCAACAGTCTGTTGTACTTGGCTATAGTTTCCTGCCATCAATCAGGCAGGCTGCAAGTTGATATTCGAAGAAAATATTTATTTATAATGTGTCAATAGTACACATCGAGTAAAACTTTTACGGGTTTTATCGTGTTTAATTTTAATATAATTTCGGTTCGGGCGTTTTGTTTGGCGTCTCGATGTCACAGTTAACGACGGCTAACTTCAACTTTTAAACATTAATTTTTGGTCCAGTCTACGCAGATCAAGCTTACAGTGTCTTGAAATCCAGTAGTTTGTTTGGGTCTTGATTTAATTTTATTAATTATGGGGTCTTAGGCAAATAGTAGGCCCTAGCCATCTTCTCTTTTTTATTTTGTTCTCGAATTAGCGTTAATTATGGATGTCGCCGCCGGAGGACCCAAAAAAAATCAAAATTGCTTTTATTAAGTTTAATTTAAAAGATATTAGAATTAAAATAACTAATACTTATTAAATCTACACCCCGCCCGATGTTAGAAACGAAGTGTAGTATTAAAAGAAGTAATACTAATTAAATCTAATTAAACCAACACACCGCCCGATGTTAGGAACGAAGTGAAGTGGCATCGTGGAGTTCCGTATATATAATGCTGTCGTATGACGCCGCGGGCGTCACTGTGAATCCACGGCAGCTACACTTTCCACCCGGTTAGCAGAATTGCCTCGCTGCATTAGGTTTCTTGTAAAGGTGCTATGTCGGTTGACATCGTGTGCGTCATTGTGAGTCCACGGCGACCGAGTTTCCCATCAAGTCAGCAAAACTGCCTCGTGGAAGCAATGTTGAAATGTTGTGTGGGAAAATGAGTTGGCCGCGTAATTCGCGGTTTTGATATATGTAACACGTTTCAAAATAGTTCTTATACAGCTTTTTTATATAAACATAAACGGCGTTCTAAAATAGTAACAGACTGTAGAGTAAAAATAATTATAGATAATTGTGGAATATCTATGTATTTTAAGACTGTTGTGGGAACGAAACTAACTAAATACTCGGTTAAAAGTAGAATAAAGATAAGTATTGAAATTTATTCTTTAGATAAGAAGTAGAATTTATATCATTTAAAATCTAATATAGTACCAGTTGAATTCGGGAGCTACGCCTCTGACAAAAGCATTTAAGCTGGGAATGGTAATAGCAAATGTGGGTAATCATACTTACGTAAGCCGTAAATGAATCTCAAACATTTGTTGAGGAGGCGTTCTAACTTATTCAAAAGGGATTATTATTATTATATAGATATGGTTAACACGCGTTACGTCTACATATCTAAATCGTCAAAATATTAATATCTTTTGAGCTCAACGTTAGTCTAGTGGTTGTAAACGCTAATACTGATAATGTGGTGCCGCGTTCAAATCTCAATTCAGCCCAATATCCCTTATTGGCGCTTAGCCACCAGGCAGTCGTCCTTCACTTTAACTTACGCATAATTTTCGCCGCCTTCTAAATTGTTCATTCATTACATATAATAACTAAACGCAGTACTTTATAGAGTTGTTACGTTAGAAGATTGAGCCCGTACATTAGTTTTATTTTTTGAAAATTTTGTGCTACATTTCAGATGGAGTAAAATTCAAAACAAATTCTTGTGTATAAGTATAACAAAACTGGCCAAGTGCTCCATAGAAAATGACCTAAACCTAACCTAGGTTTAGGTCATTATCTACGGAGTTGTAACAACTTTTTTTCTAAACCAACTGCATTTTATAAGTTGGTCGAGTATTAGTCGTTAACTTCTTAACTCTACTCAACTGTGATAGTTTTCCTATTAACTTCATTATATATACTACTATTGTGTATACTTATCACATTTTCATAAACAGCGGCTTAGTTGGTAGAGGGGGGAGGGACATAACTCTAACGAAAAATACCACTTTAAGGCTAAATATTTCGCAAACGGACCCCTGAATTGAAAAGATGTTATTCCATACCCCCAGTGTTTTTGAAAGACCTATCCAACGAATAGAATAGACGGTAATAAAAATCTTCCTTCATTTACTTGTATGGGAAGTACCCAAAATAAAAATGTTTTTTAAGATTTTATTTCACAGTTTTCTAGGCGTGATTAATATTTATAACTATGCCAAATTACAGATTTGTAGCACCTAGGGCCTCTGAGCAAATCCGCGGACGGACGGACAGACGGACATGACGAAAGTATAAGTGTTCCCTGTTGTGTAACTAAAATCCTAAAAATCAATTACTCTCCGTTAGTCTCGCTTAAACTCGAAAACGGCTCGACCGATTTCGATAAAATTAGTTGTGTGTTTCAATGGGTCCTTAGATGGTTTAGATTCACATTTGGACCGTGCGAAGCCGGGTCGGATCGCTTGTATCTTATATGTTATATTATATTACATAACATTGTTCAACATTATATTATATTGAGGTACCATATTTTTAAATTTCAGATAGTACCAATTACGAACCAAATAGTAGCACCCGATAAAGATTTTTAATTTGTAAGACGGGATCTCGTCAATATGACAGCTACGAAATTATTTATTAATATTTTTTTAAAGAATGACAAACGAGCACACAGTCCACCTGATGGTAGTTGAATGCAGTGGCTCATAGACATCTACATTTATCCTCGATTACGAATCAAACCACTGATGCGTTGTCACCCCTGAGGACTAAGATAGAATACATCGTTTCCAGTAAAACAGGTCTCCGGTTCTCTACACTCATCATACGAAACACAGTAGCATTAAGCTGCTATTTTACACTGGTATTCCGTGAGAGTGTTGTCGAGCCGACCCATTCGTGCTACAATCATAATATAGTTAATAATATAATTAAATTTGAATAAACTTAGTTTTTTTTTAATTTAATAATATTAAATGCAATAAATAATATTAAAAATTATTATAAAAATATTTAAACTATATTTTATAAAAGTTCAATTATTAGAACCTAAACTTTATCAATGACATAATACGTATTAGTTAATTTATTATAATTTTGATGTGAAATGATTAAATACTATATAGGTTAAGATAAATACTTAAAAATACTTCCTAGTAAAAATGGGAAAATACCTACAAAGAAAAGAAAATATATTAAAGCTACTGAACTCGAATCGATTCCTTGCCAAACCTTGTTCTATGCTAATACTAAGCTATTATTACTCCCGTCATTTAAATTCAAGAATTCACCTTTTTAGGCACTCTGTCTGAGCTTGATTTTTATTTTCAACATCAGTAGTATGCTAATCAATCCCTTTTTATCACGTAAGTAATCAATCAACATTGATCGTTGCTAATGTATGTAAATTAAAAAAGTCAAATAGCAATAATTAAAATAGCTACTTAACCATTCCAGACTGTGTGGGGCTAACTCGCAATAGCATTCACAATATAAATATTGAAATAGTCAAATTCGAAGTAAAAGTTTGAACTTTTTATTCAATTTAAGTTCGTTCGTTCATTTAGCCCTAAGGTTTTATGAATATTAAAATCTACTCGTACATCGATTCGCTAAGCAAAAAGGCTGCGTTACTATCTTAACAACTAAAAATAGATAAAATAAAATTAACTCAACGATAAATCCGCGAACGGATTAGTTCGCCGTTTAGCTGATGTATTGTTAAAATTGATTAAGTAGCCAAACCGACGTGAAGTAGTGTGAATCACAAGCACAAAACGCCATTAGTCGCTTTTACGACATGTTATTTTTGGGCAAGTAACATAGTTCTCAAATTCTTTTATATTATAATTCCCACATAAACATAAGACCTATACCCATAAGACAAGGAAGTGTCCGGCGCGCTGTCCCGATGCGTGTTGGTGAACTTCAGATGTCTTCGAAATATTTTGTTTTCTTATTTCTCAGACATGCAGGTTTCCTCGCGATGTTTTCAGTACTTAAAATTGCAATTAACAATTTCATTGGTTCCAGCGGGGATCGAACCCGGTTTGCTTGCAAACTGTGAAATTTACAGCGAGCGCTAACTATCTGAGCTACCACGGCTCTATATACGGGGTCACGTTACAATATAACGTCAAGTTACAAATATTTAAAGGTATTATTTAAATTGATTTCTGCTAAGTTAAAAGGAAAATGAAACGATGTTCCGATACGCACGTTTCGCGTTGTCCTTAAGCCTGCGGACAAAGCAAGCAGAATTGAATTTTACAATGTTAAATCATGTTCAGAACTGAAAAAAAAAATTTGTTGGGATAGTTCATAGTAGTATCATTCTACCCGCTGTAATTTTTAAAGTACATAAAGTAAGCCTGCTTAGCATTGTAAGTAAGCTGTATGCAGCATGTAAAGTGTTAATTGAAAGAATTATGAAATAAACTGATAGAAAATTTTGGGATGTGCAAGCGGGATTTAGAAAGGGAATGGGTTATATGGATCAGGTCTTTTCCATGCACATGATCGCGGAGAAGTTTTTGGCCAAAAACCAGAAAGATTTTTTGCGTTCATGGACTTGGAAAAGGCTTATGACAGAGTGGATAGGAAAGTGTTATGGCAAATACTAAACTCATTTGGGTTGAGCACTGGTTTGACACAGGCATTAAGGTGTCTTTATAGGGACTCTAGTGCTTGTGTCAGGATCATCAGGGTCTACTCAGACTGTCATGTAGAAAGAATGAACCAGGAAAGAGTGACAAAGCAATTCAATATTGCAGATGTGAATGGCAGAGTCGGGAAAAGACGCCCGAGACGAAAGTTCATAGACTAAATTGGCAATATATTGAAAAGGAGCCAGATTAGGAGTACCCTTGACCGACGAGTATGTATGCGTAGATATATGGATGTAAAGGAGGCGAGAGAGGTGTGTCAGTACCGTGCCAAATGGAAGTTCGTAGTCTCTGCTTACCCCTCTGGGTGACAGAATTTTTTGCAGAAAATTACCGTTTTAGAAAGATAGTCTTTATTTAGTGCTTTAGCAAATTTTTTTAATTACGGTTTTTTAGACCAAAGGCAGGGACGGACCCTAGCGTTTTACGAAAATATGCATCAGAGTTTGTTCGCCCCCCCCACCCCCATCACACTACCACCTAACGCTTATGAGATTTCTTAATTATTATCCAATAAGAGTACTGCAAAACCCATTTTTGGGTTTCCTATCTACCACCTTTTATACCTTTAGTACGTGCACTCTGGTGTTAACGGCTTCACATAATTTCAGAAGACACGAAACCAACCGCATCGCTCCTATCTCGCGCCATCGCAACCGCCCTTGTGTAATTTAGATATTAAACAATACAAATGTATCGTAAAGTGACTTACAAGACTTTTACAATAACGCTATATTTCGCGATTATCTATGAAATTTATATGTGTGAAGAAAACCGGCGTCTAATCATCGTGGCTGCAGACCATGGGCAGGCCGGCCAGTGAGAGGCAGATTAGCAGAAGTCCAGGAGTGCACATGCATTCTTTCACATCCTTCCTGTTGCCCGAATTAAGCGGCATTTGCAGTACCGCAAAATATTAAATCCTCGCCGTTCGCATCGCAGCTTGCAATACAGTCTGTTATTTATTTTAATAACTCTGAACCATTAGTTGATCAGTTAAACCAACACGCCATATTTGGCCCTTCGCCTGGATTACAATCATTTTTTGATCACTTCGGCCGGGATAATTTTAGGCATTTTCTTGGCCTTCTTGCCTTTCATCTTTCAAGTCGAATTATAATAGAATTATATTACAGTCTCGAAGTGCATGCATCACAGAGCCATAATTGCGAAAATATTATAGATTGACTTTAAAAATAAATACTATAAAATAAAATCACTAAAATTGTCCATTTTTTTCACGTGTATTTGAATATAAACATAACTATTAAATTTATTTTATCAAAATACGGGAAATGCTAACAAGCTTGATTTTTTAGCTAAGTTTATTTGGCAGTAAGTTATTTATTATTATAATATTTATCACTTTAAAAGATATAGGAGCCGTGGTAGCTCACAGGCCAGGCGCTCGACGTAAACGCGAGCATCCCGAGTTCGATCTCCGCCGGCACCAATGAAATTGTTAGTTGCAATTATAAATGATAATTTACTACGTGCTCGGCGGTGAAGAAAAACATTGTGAAAGAAGCTGTATGTTTGAGAAATTTAAATTAAAAAACCCCTCTAAGACATGTAAATTCTACCAACACACATTGGGGTAGCACATCACATTATGTCGTAGTAGTAAGAGCGGTTTTTAGCCGACTTAAAAAAAGACGCAAGATGCAGGCGAAGATAGAACCAGGGTTGCCTCGTACTGTGAATTTTACAATGAGCCCCTGAACTGCCACATCTATTTTTGAAAAAGATAATATTTTCCCGATAGGAAAAACATAAAGTAGTCTCCATTGAGTGTTGTTTCTTTTGGCTATTTTAGCTCTGTCGTAATGTGCAGATTTTATAGACAAACCTCGTAAAGACTTTTTTAAATTCGCTATATTTTACAAGATATTCGATTTAAATTATTTTAACGCATCATTATTATCATCATAATGGTTGTAATGATGTCAAAATTGTTTAATTTGGATATCCCATAATATCATATTCATATATCAAGGTATGAAATTAATGAAAATGAAATGAAAACTTTACATTTTTCTATGTAAGAAATTAGAATTTTGTTATTCAAACGTTTATCAGAAAACAATCATTCATAAAAGAAACGGCGCATAAAAGAAACGGCGAAAGAAACATCGCACGTATCCTCTATTCGTGTTATTTTTTTAAGACCAATGCCTTTTTTATAGAACAAGAGTGGCAGACGAGCACATCGTTAAGAGCAAAAGTATCTAAAAATAAGTGGATGTTGTGACCTATAGACATCTATCCTCGATTAAAAATCAATATGCGTTGTTACCCCCGAGGACTAACATAGAATGCCTCCTTACCAGTAAAAAGGAACTCCGATTCTCTATATTTTCAACCCGGAACTCAGTAGCAATAAGCTGCTATTTTACGCTAGTATTCTGTGCTCGCGTGATCCTACCTTAGCCAAGCCGACAGAATATAGCCGCAACGTTGCTGAACCACTCTAAAATTTTTATATAATGAAACAATAATCATCATCATCATCATTACAGCCTTTCATAAGTCCACTGCTGAACATAGGCCTCCCCCAAGGAATGACACAAAGCACGGTCCTGAGCCACCTGCATCCATCGACTTCCTGCATGTCTTACCAGGTCGTCACTCCATCTCGTGGGGGGTCG
Organism: Parnassius mnemosyne; assembly: GCA_963668995.1. Lineage (NCBI taxonomy): Eukaryota > Metazoa > Arthropoda > Insecta > Lepidoptera > Papilionidae > Parnassius > Parnassius mnemosyne. The sequence continues at coordinate 19,743,714 of CAVLGL010000024.1, forward strand.
CCCTACACTTCGCCTACCGGTACGAGGCTGCCACTCAAGAACCTTTCTTCCCCATCGGTTGTCGGTTCTTCGAGCTATATGGCCGGCCCACTGCCACTTCAGCTTACTAATCCGTTGGGCTATGTCGGTTACTCTGGTTCTACTGCGGATATCCTCATTCCTAAGTTTATCATGCAGAGAAACTCCGAGCATAGCCCTCTCCATAGCTCGCTGAGCGACCTTGAGCTTCCTCATACGGCCAGCAGTGAAGGAACACGTCTCAGATACGTAAGTCATCACAGGCAACACGCACTGGTTGTACAATTTCGTTTTAAGGTTTTGAGGAATGTCTGACGAGAAGATGTGTCGTAATTTCCCGAACGCTGCCCAGCCGAGTTGAATCAGTCGATTGACCTCTCGGTCGAAGTTGGACTTACCTAGTCGGACTATTTGTCCCAGGTAAACATACTCATCAACAACTTCGAGCTTAGTGCTCCCAACAACTACCGGCATAGGTGTGACATGGACATTGAACATGATCTTTGTTTTATCCATGTTCATCTTAAGACCTATCCGTTGGGAGACACTATTGAAGTTATTCAGCATGGTGCTTAGATCCTCCAGAGATTCTGCCATAAGGACTATATCGTCGGCAAATCGAAGGTGAGTGATGTACTCGCCATTGATTTTAATACCATATCCTTTCCAGTCCAGTAGCTTGAAAACGTCTTCCGGTGAAGAGTTTCGGGGATATAACGTCACCCTGCCTTACACCTCTCTGCAGTTGGATAGGTTTCGTACTCTGGTTCTGTACTCGGATAGCCATCGTAGCCCTACTGTACAAGCACTTCAGCACTTCGATATACCGACAGTCAACTTGGCCCCGCTGAAGGGACTGCAGCACCGCCCAAATTTCGACGGAATCAAAGGCTTTCTCATAGTCCACATACGCCAGGCATAGTGGCAAATTGTACTTCTCGAACTTCTGTACAACTTGCCGAAGGGTATGTATGTGGTCTATGGTGCTAAAGCGCTTTCGGAAACCGGCTTGCTCGGGAGGCTGGAAGTCGTCAAGTCTGCGCGCGAGACTATTCGTAATTACTCTCGAAAACAGCACGCAGACGCGGCTCAGAAGGGAAATCGGTCTGTAATTTTTCAAAAGAGCGTTGTCACCTTTCTTGAAGCACAAGACCACCGCACTTCTGCTCCACTCCTCCAGTGTAATGCCACCATGGAGGACGGAATTAAAGAGCCTCTGAAGGACTTCAAGTCCGGTTTTCCACCCGCTTTCAGAAGCTCCGCTGTAATTCCATCCTCGCCTGGGGCCTTGCCGTTTTTAAGATGCTGGAGAGCTGAAACAATAATAACTTTGTTAAAAATTAAAATGTATAGACCCGTAGAAAAATAAACTATATCTCCTTAGATATAAAATCAATTACGCTAATATTTCAAAACTCGAAAACGGCTCGAATGAGTTTGATAAAAAAAATTGTGTGCGTTTGAGTGGGTCCCTGGATGGTGTAGATTAACAAATGGAACCGGTAGGTGGCGCTGTTGTCAAGATCCAGACATCACCCGTGCTAAGCCAGAGCGGATCGCTAGTTCTGTAATAAAAAAAATTTGATTTCTATGAATGAAATGTTAAGTACCAAGGTTAGTCCAAAGGATCACTTGGTAAATTTTACGTGCTTATGCGATGCATAGAATGAAGATAACGGGTTGTAAAGGAAAATTATAAGCCTGATTTAGAAACCGTTGTAAGATAGTTGACGGCTCCGTGGCGCAGTGGCTTAGCAATGAGTTGTTGCGCTGGGGGCCGCGGGTTTGAATCCCGCCCGGAACAAGTATGTATGTTTGTCCTCGTGCAATCTATGTTTATAAACTGCCACCACGATATAGGAGAAAATCCTAGTGTGAGGGTAACGTTTTTATTTAAATAAATAAAAATAAATATTAAAAAGTTCTAAACCTTAAATTGCTGTTAATATGTCTCATGAATAAGGAATAGTAAGTATTTTTTTAAATGCACGAAATCAATTGACCTTTATTTCACCTCCAAATAACGTTTAAAAGAAGCTGAATAACGTGAGACTTTTGGATATCGTCTTGCTTGTCAAGTTGACAAAAATGTCAACGTATTGGCTTGGTATTTTATAATAGTATTACGATTTTATTATATGATTTTATTAATGATAAGATTTTAATGTCTTTGCTTGATCTCTCCCCGCGCCTACGGCTTTATTAAAACACTCCAGGAGTAGGGCAGACTAGACTACGTGGAGTCGGGGCGTTCTGATTCGGTTTTAGTACAGATTCGACCTATCTTTAAAGTCAGGTTGCCCTAGACTCTGCTATGATAGTGGTAAATGCAACAATCTAATGTGAATTGTTATAATTTTGTTTTCTGAAAAACCTCTTGACATTCCTCAACTGCAACTCAGTTCGTTGTGTATGCGACCCATCTTCAACTACGAATGGATTGTCTGGGTCCGAGTAATTAACTTTTTTATGGGTGACCCGTTTTGTTAAATGCAATTTTTATTTGTTTTTATCGTAATTAACTCAAAAATACATTTTCGAAATCCGAAAACAACAGCCTTCTAAACTGAAAACATAATTAAAATCAAGTACTCGACGTCTACTTCATAAGACTAGACCAAATTGACATATTTGCATTACGTTATAAGCAATTTTTAGTGAAATTTATTTTTATCGTAATTAATTCAAAACGCATTTTCGACATTTAAAAACACTACAAAAGATTCATGTTTAACCCTGAAAAGCCACCTAAATTGAAAACGTAATTAAAATCAAGTATCGGACGTCTATAGCCTGGGTTGGCTTGTCAGTTGGTCTTGTTGGTCACTTTCTTGTTTATCTGTCATTCCGGATGAAATTTAGTTGATTTTAAGCTAACTAACTTTCCGATGGGCTGGAAACTAAATTTTAATTTTAGCTCAAATTCGGATGACAATTCAATTCAATTTATTTATCTCTTCACAACTTACAATGAGTAGACAGCTACGTAGCGTAGTGACTTATAATGAGTTGCAGCGCTGGGCGCCGTGGGCTCAAATCCTGCACGGAACATGTATTTGTATGGCCTAAAAATAATTGTTCCAGGTCTGGATGTTTGTCCTTCTTTATAATTGTATATGTTTGTAAACTCCTTCCACGATACCGAAAAAAATGCAAATGTGGGGGAAACGAATTAAAAAAAAAAAGAACGTGTGCGTGTTGCCAGTGTTGACTTATGGATCTGAAACGGGGTCCTCCACTGCTGGTTGAATAAGGAAGCTCAAGTTTGCTCAGCGAGCTATGGAAAGTGCTATGCCCTAAGCATATTTTCACCGCGTGATGGACTTAAAAATGAGCATATCCGCAATAAAACCGAGAGTAGCCTAACGGATTTAGCCTGAAGAGCCAATGTGCAGGCTGAGATGACAACGCATCTGCATTTTAATTCTTAATCTAATCTGCTCGTTTGTCGCCTTTATTTTTTTAAAAGTGGGCTGATTACCGTCTGGTAAGAATATAGTCGCTAAGTATAGCGCGCATGAAACAATTGTCTTCTTTAATACGTCACGTATTTCATAGTCACTGCAAGTTTTTCTTTAACTCTTATGTTAAACGAAATAGAATATAGACATGTATTTTTTTATTATTATTTTATTGATTTAGTAAAATATAACTAAGTTTTTTAACGCAAATGTCACTGCTTGACATTGACATTGACATGTTATTGTCGCAGACAGATGTCATCTTAGTTTAGTAATTTCATACACATTGTGTGACATTGTGCAATTATTTAAACTTGTATTCCTAAGTATTTGTTTACTAGTAGATTTTGAATTGAAAGTATACTTTTATTAAAGTTATTAAAATATACCAATAGCAGTTTGTGTCAACAATCAACATGAGGCTCGTAGATACTGCGAAACTTTTAGAACTTCAAAACAAACCTTCGAAAATTCGTAATATTTGCATTGTTGCACACGTGGATCACGGAAAAACTACCTTAGCCGATTCCTTAATATCTAGTAATGGTATAATATCTCAGAGAATGTCAGGAAAACTACGGTATATGGACAGCAGACCGGATGAACAAGAGAGAGGTATTACCATGAAAAGTAGTAGTATTTCCTTATACCATGTGTTAGAAAAGCAAGAATATCTTGTAAATCTTATTGATTCTCCTGGCCACATTGATTTTTCAAGCGAAGTATCCACTGCAGTTAGATTATGTGATGGAGCAATTGTTGTGGTAAGTAAAAACAATAATATGAATAACAAATATACTCCATCGATTTCTCATAATTAATGTGAATCATCATCAAATTACTGAATTCACCCAGTGATCTAAAACCAATTTCCCTACTTTAAAGAGTCAATTTTTTTTAAATTAAATGGCATCAAACTGGTGTGTCTCATAAGAAAATGATGAAAGATGTTAATTTTGTCACTTTATAGTGATCATGATGTTATTATCTTCAACCCACTGCAGCCATAACTTACTCTATTTTCCCTTACCATCAGTTGTACCTAAACAGTCTACTGCTGAATATGGGTTTCAGATATTGTGACATTGCCATATTGTTAAATTGTGAAACTTAAAAATTGTTTTGATGACCATGTATCTAGCAGCAAGAGTAGTAGTAGCGGTGTAAGGTACCTACTCTACCTTACACAGTTGCTATGCAATGATACAGCTCTGATTCTATCCCAATCTATCTCTGATCTTATTGTATAAGCATTATATTGGGTATATATCAATCACTAATAAAAAACTAGATACACAATCCCATGCAACCATTCTCTAAAAACTGTCTCCAATTGTTTTGATATAATTCTAGTTGAAATAAAAAATATATTAATGTAAATTCAACCTTAAATGCATTGCCTAAAGTTGTATTCACAAAACTACGCTACAAATTAAAAGTGCACCTAAATGATTGAGTGGGCGCTCCTTCGATAAGGACATTTTTAGTCACTGATTGTGTATCTAGTTTTTTATTAGTGATAGATGTGGGTATATGAAGGTTATGATGAGTGAAACTTGTGACATAAATTAACTTCTTTACAATTAATAGCTTGAGAGAAAATATGGAAATGTTAGTATTTGAATTCTGTCAGAAGTAGGACATAATTTGGAAACACTCGCAGACACAGGCATAATTGTAAGAAAATAAAAAATTACAATAGATATGCTTAAAGTATTCAATAATAATATAAGACAATTCTTTCACACAAGTTTATAGTTTGTATAGTATATTAAATAATACATATTTGTAAGTTTTACATATTATAAAGAGAATATGTTCTTTTTTTATTCTTCATAACACCTTACAACTAAGGTACCAATGGGCGAACATAATGCTTGTGGGCATATATATATATATATGTATATAATACTATATAAATATATATACATACGTACAATATACATATATATACACATACCTATTACACACACACACACACACACACATACATATATATTTACAATGCCATAAATCATTCTTATCATGAAACAATGTCTTGTTTTAAAAGATGTTTATATGAATTAATCTCTTGAACAAGCATTTGCTAGGCGCTTTTTATATGTCTTTGGATATTAATATAGACAAGGAATTCCAAAATAGAGTAGCCTGAAAGGTAAAGGATTTTCTAGTGAATCTAGTGTAATGAGTCAGCACACTAAATGTATGATTAGATGAGGACTAGAAGTCTGTCATGATTAGAAAAAAGAAATTGAAATCTTTCTTGAAGATGTAGAGAAGAAGCTGGATTGCTTAATATAGAAAAAAAGAGCAAGTAGAATTCTTGAATTGTGCCTCTGTTTGATTTAAGCTGTTTTTTTGGGTTAACAGAGACTCCAAAGAGCCTTGATCATCTAACAGCTTTTAAGTTCCTATGCATTATGGTGATCATTGTTAGGAGCCTGCACATACATTTGTAGGTTGTTAGTATACAGATGGTACGAACAGTTGACATTTGAAGTGATGAAGTTCTTCTTCTTCTTTCTTTTTTTATGGCGGTTTTTAATTATTCGCCAATATCAGCGTGGAAGTGTTTATAGAGTACAAGCTCAGTAGTTACAAATATTATGCCCATGTACTAAAGAAGATTGTGATAATACAAGTATCTTATTTTCTTTAAACAATTAAATTTTCCCTTTTTATCTTGTAATACTAGTGGTTGTACTGTTGAATTACCTAGAACAAATGACAAACACAGTTGCTATAACTACATTAGTATATTAGTATTGACAAACATTAAACTTTTATACTATTAGTGTTAATAAAATCACACAGAATATATACATAAGGAGTATTTGTGTAGGTTAAAAGTGAATCAAAATTTATAGGACGAGGGATGTCAGGAGGGAGATGATCATAGAGTGAACAAGATAATTTAGGACAGTTAAAAAAAATATGGTCTGAGGTTCCCTCATCTAACCCACATTCGCAGAGGGAACTATCCCTAATCCTCAGTTTGGCTAAATGTACTGGTGTACGAGCATGGCCAATTCTAAGTCTACAAATAGTTGATGTTGACTGTTTGTTAGCTTTATTAAATTTGAAAAACCATGGTTTTGGAGGGATGGCACATTGTATAGCAGCATAGTGTTTACCTTTTATATTTTGAGTGGCTTTCCATAATGTGTTCCAATTATTACTTAACTTCTTCTTTGCAAGTAACACTATGTCTGAAGAGTAAATTAAATTACATGGCAAACCATTTCGACTTGCATTTTTAGCCATCAGATCAGCTGTTTCATTGCCCTTAATGCCACTATGACCTGGAATCCAAGCTAAGGAAACCTGAATGCCCTTGAGATGACATCTATACAATGTGTGTTTAATTTTGAGGATCAAGGGTAACTTATATTTACTTTGGAACTGGTTTGACAAAATTGCTAACAAACAGCTTTTGGAGTCGGTAAGAATAACTGACTTATTTAAGTTGTGTGCTTCTATATAAATCAAAGCTTCATAAATTGCCGTGGCCTCGCCAGTAAAAGTGGAAGAAATAGAAGGGCATTTAAAATTGAGGATTATTTTGTATCTGGGAATCCAAACTGCTGCTCCAGTGCAACTTTCACCTGACTTTTTGGAGGCATCAGTGTATATAATAAGCCAGCCTTTCCATAAATTATCTATGACTCTACTTAGTTTACTATTTGCTATAGGGCAATCTTTCTCAATACCAAGGTCGAGGTGGATATTTGGTTGGAAAATAATTGCATCATATGGGATATCAAAGATGGGACAGGACTTGCATTGTGATACTGGGTGTGGTAGATGGAGTAATGTTACCAAACTGTTGGATAAGCAGGGAGATTCTTTATGAATCCAGTAATGCTTTGTTGAAATATATTCCAAAAGAAGGTGTAATTTAGAAATGAGAGGATGTGAAGAGAGTTGATAGATTTTAAAAAAGAATCTGTCCGAAAGATATTGTCTTCTTAGGTAAAGAGGGGGATCTACACATTCGACTTGGAGAGCATTTATTGGGGAAGATTTCATTGCCCCAATGATTATACGAAGGCTTTTCGTCTGAATCCTGTCTAGGATCTTTAGGGAAGACTTATTACATGGTTCCAAGACAAAGCACGTATAATCCAAATGGCTACGAATAAGGGCGTTGTACAATATTTTTTGAGAGAATGGATGGGAGCCCCACCAAACTCCCGATAACGCGCGAAGAATATTTATATTTTTTTCACATTTTTTTGAGACATAGTTGATATGATGAGAAAAGGTTAGTTTGGAGTCAAGAATAACTCCCAAAAATTTTACATTCTCCCTAATAGGGATAGGTTCATTATTAAAGAGAATGTCAATTTCAGGGAGTTGCCTATGGCGAGAGAAGGTGACAAGACTGCTTTTGGGAACAGACAAGGACAAACCATGATCAGTTAACCAATCTTGTAAATAGGACATTGATAGATTCAAGTGGGAACAAGCTGTAGCAAGGTTATCCAAGGAAATATATATAGCTATATCGTCTGCATATTGGAGGATGTTACAGAATGAGTTAACAGAAAGTTCTAGATCATAAGTATAGATAGAATAGAGCAAAGGACTAAGTACTGAGCCTTGTGGGAGACCCTTCCATACAATTCTTGGCGGGAGTAGAGAATTTTGACTATCAATATAAATGGATCTAGAAGAGAGAAAGTTAGAGACAAAATTTACTATCCTCACTGGAATACTCAGATTAAGCATTTTTTGCCTGAGCACAGGAAGAAGTACATTATCATATGCAGACGAGATATCTAGAAAGACACCAACAAGATATTCACGTTTAGAGTAAGCTATACGAATATCAGTAACTAGAGTACTAAGGCTATCCATGGTGCTTAAGCCCTTTCGGAATCCAAATTGGCTTTTTGCTAGAAGGTTTTTGCTTTCAAGAAACCATTCTAGACGATTTTTTATTAGGTGCTCAAGAATTTTGGCCATGGTACAAGAAAGAGCAATAGGGCGGTAGCTTGAGGGATCAGTGTGAGGCTTACCTGGTTTGTAAATAGGTAAAATAACTTGGGATTTCCATTCTTCAGGAGGAATACCGGACATGTAAATACAATTTAAAATAGAAAGAAGATGGGCTTTAGTAGATTCACTGCTATTAGTAATAAAAGAATAAGGAATTCCGTCAATTCCTGGTGAAGAGTCTTTAAGGACACTAAGAACAGCATATAACTCCTCATAAGAGAAAGGGAAGTCAAAACTGTGTTGATAGTGCAAGGACTGTGATTGAAATACTATACTTTCATTGTAAGATGGTACTGAAAGAGGAGCAAGATTACTAGCAAAATTTTCAAGCCAATAAGACTGATCATTAGAAATAGTGTTTTCAGAGGCCAAAACTGAACATCGGAATTTTTTAATATTTTTCCATACTAATGATGGATGAGTCCTAGGCGACAGTGACTCACAGAATTTAACCCATCCAGCCTTTTTCTTCCCAGATAATAATTTTAATGTTTCAGCAGCAGTTTTTTTATAAAAAATATAGTTGCCAAAATTCATAGAGAGGGAATATCTTACTTCAGCTTCCTTTCTCTTCTTACATGCTACAGAACAATCTTGATCCCACCAAGGTGGTGAAGGAGCATTATTTTTATAAGGTTTTTTGATGGGGATTGTCTTATTGGCAGCAGATAAAATAGCATTTTTAAAAGTAGAATACACCTGAAGAGCATTATCTTTCTGAACAGGAGGAAGGGCTGATAGTTCTTCCTCTAGAACTGTGGAATATAGTTGCCAGTTTGCTTTGGATGTGTTATATTTTAACCTAGGATTAAATGGAACATTCACTGCATAGGAGCTAGGGGGATTAATAACAATAGGGAAATGATCACTGCCATGGGAAAAGGGTAATATTCTCCAAGAAAGAAGGGACGACAGGGCAGGGGAACAGAGTTTTTTTTTTTTTATAGGAGAGGGGGCAAACGAGCATGCGGCTCACCTGATGGTAAGTGACTACCGCCGCCCATGAACAACCGCAACACCAGGGGAATTGCAGATGCGTTGCCGGCCTTTTAAAAAGAAGGAGGCTCTTTTCTTGAAGGTCCCTAAGTCGTATCGGTCCGGAAAAATCGCTGGTGGTAAACTATTCCACAAGGAAGTTGTGCGAGGAAGAAAACATCTTCTAAATCGCACAGTGGTGGACCGCCAATCATCCAGATGGTGTGGATGGTATCGGGAGTTCTGCCGCGATGTGCGTTCGTGAAATTTGGCGGCTGGGATTAATCCGAATAATTCCTCAGAGCACTCCCTATGGTAAATGCGAAAGAAAATGCTAAGAGATGCAACATCTCTTCGCAGTGCCAATGAGTCGAGCCGATCGGAAAGGACTCGGTCGTCGACGATTCGAGCCGCTCTGCGCTGGATGCGGTCAAGTGGAATAAGCTGGCACTGGGGAGCCCCAGCCCAGAGATGGGAACAGTATTCCATGTGAGGCCGAACCTGCGCCTTGTAAAGTTGCAGGCGTTGAGCCGGCATGAAATACTGTCCCGCTCTGCTGAGCACGCCAAGCTTTTTAGAGGCCAATTTGGCCTTCTCTTCCAAGTGACCACGAAACTGCACGCTACTCGATATGTCGACGCCGAGGATTCCGATACTGGCTGAGGCAACAAGGGGAGTACCTTGAAACTGAGGAGATACGACAAAGGGGTTCTTTTTAGCGGTAAACGCGCAAACTTTTTTTTTTTTTTTTTTTTTTTTTTTTTATAGGATCGGGTGACAAACGAGCACACAGTCCACCTGATGGTAAGTGGTTACTGTGACCCATAGACATCTACATCTATCCTCAATAAAGACTCAAGATGCAGATGCGTTGTCACCCGTGAGGACTAAGATGGAATGCCTCTTTGCCAGTAAAAAGGGTCTCCAGTTCTCTACACTCACCATACGGAACACAGCAGCGATAAGCTGCTATTTTACGCTGGTTTTCTGTGAGAGCGTGGTCCTTCCCCGGTCTTGTGTCTTCTGAGGATTAAACTGGACTAGATTTAGTCGCCCCCAATCCGAGACTTTGTCCAACAAAGACTCGACTTCAGACACAAGTTTGTTCGCCTTTTTTAGGGATCGGGTGGACAAAAGCTGTCTTCCATGATTTCGGGACTACGCCTAGGGAGTAGGAGTACCGGAAAAGACGCGTTAGAACCGGTGCCAACTCCGGAGCACACGTCCTCAGCACAATTGGGGGGATTCCGTCAGGCCCACTCGACTTGTGGATGTCAAGGGAGAGGAGTGCTCTGCGAACCGAGCGCTGTGAGAATCGCACATCCGGCATGGAGCACTCACACCGCGGGATGGTCGGCGGTGTGTTACCCCCGTCATCAACAGTCGAGTTGGACGCAAAAAGGGAGCCTAAAAGGTCGGCCTTCTCTTTTGCGTCGTGGGCCAGTGAGTCGTCCTCCCTGTGCAGAGATGGTAGTGATGGCTTACAGAAATTCCCTTGGACAGACTTGGCGAGAGACCAGAATGCACGGGTTCCCGAAGGAAGGCGAACTAGTTTCTCGCCAATTCTGCCTATGTGCTCTGACTTTGCCTTGGCAATAACTCTTTTGAAGGACCTGGAGGCGAAGTTATACTTCTTTTTGAGTGTGCTGGTGTTTACATCCCGAGTCACCGAAGCCGCAGCCCAGGCTTGATAACACTCCTGCTTACTGCGTAATGCAGTCTTACAGGAGCGACCAAACCAAGGCTGAGATCTGCCTTCGATGGGTACCACAGATGATGGAATAAATAGTTCCATTCCCTGTAGCACTACATCAGTGACAGAGTCAGCAACAGCGCTGGGATCATCCGGCGAGAAGCAAACCCGCCCCCATGGGTAGGAAGCAAAGAAAGACCGCATTCCGTCCCAATCCGCCGACCTGTAATGCCAAACACGGCGGCAACCTGCAGAACGCAACCGCGAGGGGAGCGTGAGTGGCACCACACTCCGGATCAGACAATGGTCCGAAGAGCCAAGAGGGGCATCGACGGAAACCTGATATCCGTCCGGATGAGAGGTCAGCAGATGGTCCAACAGGGAAGGTGTATGATCCTCAACATCTGGAATCCGCGTAGGCGATGTAACCAGTTGTGTCAGACCATATGCCAAGGCAAAGTCATAAACAGATCTCCCCGCATGATCGGTTAAACGTGAACCGAGCCATTCGGCGTGGTGGGCGTTAAAATCGCCAAGGATCACGATCTCTGCGGATGGGACCTGTTGTAGCAAGGAATCTGTAGCCATTTGGACGTGGTCGATGAGTCGGTCTGTTTCGGCATTACCGCTATCGGACCTATAGAGGCACACGTAGACGCGCGGATGGTCGTCGCTGTCTACGCGTAGCCAAAGGATGGACAGGTCCGAACCTTCAAGACTGCCGAGGCGTCGAGAACAGATGTCCTCTCTGACATACACGCAAACTCCAGCCCGAGGCACAAAGGAGTGCTCCAATTTGTACCCCGGGCAGGAGAGATACGAAGTATCAGCCGGAGAGGACACCTGCGTCTCGGTCAGAAAGAGCAAGGCCGGCTTCGCCGTCTCAAGATGGTAGTGGACGGCGTTTAGGTTCGAGTGAAGTCCCCTGATGTTGCAGAAATTCACGGATAGCGTGGCAGGGGTCGCCTTGGTCTTGTTGCTCAGTTTGCCCCGAGCAGTTATTGTGTTGAGCGGAATTTTGCCCCCCCCCCCCCCCCCAGAATACGCGGGGCAGCCTGAGCACCCACGCTCAGGAGTGGAATAGCATGGTCGTGGATGCTCAGCGAGGGATTCTCCAGGGGTACTGGTACCCTCCTGGGGTAGTTTATGACGTAATTGCGCTACCATGTTGATGGGGGGGGGGGAATTGGGCATCCGGTCACCTGCACTCACCAGACGAAACGCGGAAGCAGAGCTTCCACTTCACGCCGGTATTCTGTGAGGTCGTGGTACTAACCCGGCTCGAGCCGGCCCATACGTGCAACAGCAAAAGCTGCTGCAAGGCTCTACCACCGTTAAACAGTGTCAGCGTTAAAGAGTGACAGATCTACTGCACTTTTAGGATTTTGGAGGGGGGATACTCTACGTGTAGGTGAACCATCGTTAAGGAGGCAGAGATCTAAATCATCAATGATGTCTAAAAATGTAAAAGACCAGGGATCACAAAAATGGGAGCCCCATAAAGTATGGTGCATATTAAAATCACCAAGAATTACCATAGGAGGAGGGATGGAGGATACAATCCTCCTAAGTTCTGACAAGATATTTAAACTAGGTTCGGGAATGTAAATAGAGAGAAAAGAAGTGTTATGAGCTCTAACTGCTACAGTATTAATTGAAGGACTATGAGAAGGAAGGGAAATTAATGTATAAGTAATTGATTTTGAGATAAGAATGAAAGAGCCAGCATGACCATCATGCCTATCATCCCTGAGGCATGAATAACCTGAGATCCTAAAATGGGACCCAGGCTTAAGCCATGTCTCTTGGATGGCTAGGATGAGGGGATGGTATTTATTAATAAGGTAAATTAATTCATTTTTCTTATTATTAATGCTCCGGCAGTTCCACTGAAGTATTGGAGGGAAGGTTATTTGTTAATGAAACGAGCTCAGTAAGTTTTTGGCGGAGGGCAAGTGGGAGATCCATATCGCTGAAACGGGAAAGCATACTTATAAGCATGGAGATCATTAACTCACAGAGATTGTCATTAGGGGAAATACTCCGCCCTATTAAAGCACAACCATTAGTAGTTGAAGAAGAAGGGGTCTCTATTATTGCCTCATGGGCAGATTTATCATATCCATGACTTGATGCTGGATTTGGCGGAAGTCTTGGAGTAAATGTAGTTTTCCTGTAAGAATGAGATTGTGAGGGGACAACTGAAGGTAAAGTGGAATTTGAAATAGGATAGAGACTCTGATGATCATACGAAGGAAGGATTCTAGCAGCATCTGCATAAGATCTTCGGACTTGAGGGAAACGGGCAGATGCTTCTAGATAGGAAATATTTTCCTGTGACATGGTAAGTTTGATAGATCTCTGCCTAGAGTGTTCAGGGCAGGAAGGATCTTTAGCCATGTGAGATCCTGAACAAAATAGGCAAGTGGGAGACTGTCTTGTGCATGATATTCCTTCATGATTTTGAGCACATACAAAACAACGGGAAGATGACCTACACTGTGAAGTTACGTGTCCAAAACGACAACATTTGTGACATTGAATAAGAGGTAAAATGTAGGGCTCAACAGGCATTGAGGTGAAAAAACAATAAATGTTAGAAGGAAGTTTCTGGCCGGAAAAAGTTAAAACAACTGTTTGAGAGGGAATCCACACAGTACTTTGGTTTTCATTAACTGACTTTCTATTAAATCGGCGAGCTTTAATAATTGAGCCAAAACCAGCTGGGACCTCGATTGATGATATGAGTTCCTCTAATGTCCACTCTACAGGGACCTGCCTCACTATTCCCATGCGTGTGACATTATAGGAAGGGATTACAGTATCATATTTAGCACCTGCAAGGGCTGGGTTCTCAATAAAACAATTTGCATCAGCTGCACTTTTAAACTCTACAGAAATTCTATTGCGTCCTATTCGCTTAACACCATCACTAACAACATTTTTAAAATTATTATGGTAGAGAAAATGACCAAACTTTATCGGTTTTAAAACTACTCCAGTTGATAAATCATCTACTCTCTTACTTACATGAACAATAAACGGCGCATTGTCGTTATTAGAATATTTATGTTTTTTTTCTATGTAGTCAGGATGGGTATAAGAGGTCTGAATAGATGGTACAGGTTGAGATGGATCTGTAATTAATCTTTTCTGAGGATGAGCTGAGTTATTGGTTACTTGCAATCTTTTACGCTTCGACTGATCAATTTCGATAGGCATATTATTATGTTTTTTGGTAACAGTATGGGAGTCACATGGAACCCCGTCGGGATCGGGAGGATCTTCCTCCATTTTATTTTAACTAATTACATATAACACAGCACAATTACTAAATACTTACGGATTTATAACTACTAAAACCAACACCAATAGAAATAATAAACAAAAAAGTAAATCAACAGCTCTCAGAATAAGAAATAGCCAAAAACACAATGACACTTGTACACCTCACACCACTCCCTATTTTGTCTATCGTCAACCAAATTACTTATACAAAAACCTTTCGTGATGAAGTTTATAAAAAATTATTGGATAAAGTATTCCGCCCTGCAAGACACATATAATTTTAATATGTATCTATGTGCCTCTCCCACACTTATGTTATATTAAATACAGGATGTAATCTTTGTATCGGGTTATCATCATCATTATCATTAGGGCCCATCACAAGTCCACTGCTGAACATAGGCCTACCCAAGGAATGCCACAAAGCACGGTCCTGAGCCACCTGCATCCATCGACTTCCTGCATCTCTCACCAGATCGTCACTCCATATAATGAACATTACTTTCCCATTAGTTGTTGTTTTTTTTGAGCTACGTAATACGGCCATTGCCCATTTCTAGTTTAGTACTGAATTGTTGTTTAAAAATATTGTATGGACTTTCTAAGTGGGAAGGGATTAATAAATAAGAAATTTATTGACGTCAACTTGACACAAGTAACACATTATTAAATAAAATAGTGATGTGCTTCTTACATCAATAGTTTTTAACACCACCAAAGGATAGAGATTAGATTATATACGATTTGGATTTATCTAATAAATATTCATACTCCTAAAAGACCCAAAAAACTGGGTCATGAACAAATATATCTAATGAAGTCAACGCTCCGTCCCCCTCGTGTTCTAATCCAAAGTCCCGAAACCTTTCAGCTCGAGTTACGAAACCGTTTTCAGTGCCTAGAAGATTGCAATGCAGTGGACGATATGAATGACAAGCTCGTGGAAACTGTCCATGCGGTCGGAGCTAAATTTTGCAAGACCCGCCGCAAAAGAACACAAAAACTCTCTCTTCTGAAAGCGGATGGAAAACCGGTACTTGAAGTCCTTCAGAGGCTCTTTAATTCCGTCTTCTATGGTGGCATTACACCGGAGGCTTGGAGCAGAAGTGCGGTGGTCTTGTTCTTCAAGAAAGGCGACATCGCGCTATTGAAGAACTACAGACCGATTTCCCTTCTGAGCCGCGTCTACGTGCTGTTTTCGAGAGTCATTACGAATCGTCTCGTGCGCAGACTTGATGACTTCCAGCCTCCCGAACAAGCCGGTTTCCGAAAAGGCTTTAGCACCATAGACCACATACATACCCTTCGGCAAATTGTACAGAAGTCCGAAGAGTACATTTGCCTCTATGTCTGGCGTATGTGGACTATGAGAAAGCCTTTGATTCCGTCGAAATTTGGGAGGTGCTGCAGTCCCTACAGCGATGCCAAGTTGACTGTCGGTATATCGAAGTGTTGAAGTGCTTGTACAGTAGGGCTTCGATGGCTATCCGAGTACAGAACCAGAGTACGAAACCTATCCAATTGGAGAGAGGTGTAAGACAGGGTGACGTCATATCCCCTAAACTATTCACCGCTGCATTGGAAGACGTTTTCAAGCTTCTGGACTGGAAAGAATACGGTATCACTATCAATGGCGAGTACATCACTCACCTTCGATTTGCCGACGATATAGTTCCTTATGGCAGAATCGCTGGAGAACCTAAGCACTATGCTCAATGACCTCAATAGTGTTTCCCAACGGATAGGTCTTAAGATGAACATGGACAAAACAAAGATCATGTTTAATGTCCATGTCACACCTAAGCCGGTAGTTGTTGGGAGCACTAAGCTCGAAGTTGTTGACGAGTATGTTTAGCTGGGAAAAATAGTCCGACTAGGTAAGTCCAACTTCGACCGAGAGGTCAATCGACGGATTGAACTCGGTTGGGCAGCGTTTGGGAAATTATGACACATCTTCTCGTCAGGTTTACCTCAAAACTTGAAAACGAGACTGTACAACCAGTGCGTGTTGCCAGTGATGACCTATGGAACTGAGACGTGGTTCTTCACTGCTGGCCGGATGAGAAAGCTCAAGGTCGCTCAGCGAGCTATGGAGAGGGCTATGCTCAGAGTTTCTCTGCGTGATAAACTTAGAAATGAGGATATCCGCAGGAGAACCAGAGTGACCGACGTAGCCAAACGGATTAGTAAGCTGAAGTGGCAATGGGCCGGCCATATAGCTCGAAGAACCGACAACCGATGGGGAAAAAAGGTTCTCGAGTGGCAGCCTCGTACCGGCAGGCGAAGTGTAGGGCGTCCCTCCACTAGATGAAGTGACGACCTGGTAAGATATGCAGGAAGTCGATGGATGCAGGTGGCTCAGGACCTTGCTTTGTGGCATTCCTTGGGGGAGTTCTACGTTCAGTAGTGAACTTGTGAAGGGCTGTAATGATGAACAAACATGATGTACCTATATAAATGATGATAAACTAAGATAAATATAGCCACAAAATAAATTATAACAAAGGGACTACAAATTATCTTTAAAACAACCTTATGGAAAGATCAATATTGATTAGTCTGGTTACATAAAGTTGTATTTAATCAATATTATATTACATGATGCCTGCAGAGGGGGACCATTATAGGAGCTACCATATATTATAATGACTTATGCAAGCTTTCTGTGCAATTTCAAACATACCAATCTCACAGAAACGTCAGCGTAAAATAGCTGCTTAATGCTGCTGTGTTTCGTATGTTGAGTGTAGAGAACTGGAGACCCTTTTTACTGGAAAAGATGCATTCCATCTTAGTCCTCACAGCTGACAACGTATCTGCATTTTGATTTGCAAACGAGCATAGATGGAGATGTCTATGGGCCACAGCAACCATTTACCATCAGGTGGACTGCGTGCTCGCTTGTCACCCTTATCCTATTAAAAAGAAACTAAACTAATATTGGTTAACCTGGTAACTTGCTGGTTGGTTTATTACTCTTAAATGACAATTTAAAATTATTTATTATTACTATATATATTTTTTTATATTTTATTTTAAAAAAAACGAATTTTAGGTGGATGTCGTTGAAGGTGTTTGTCCGCAAACAAGATTAGCACTCAAACAAGCATATTCGGAAAATATAAAGGCAGTACTGGTATTAAACAAAATTGACCGGCTGATTTTAGAAATGAAAATGACAGCTCTTGATGCTTATGTCCATATAAGTCAAGTGCTGGAGCAGGTCAATGCTGTTATGGGAGAATTGTTTGCATCTGATATTTTAAAGAACGAAGAAAATTTCATTGAAAAACAGGTATCAATTTAAAATGCATTTACAAACGTTTTCCATTTTAATAGAACAATTTGCAATTTCCCTGGAGTTTTGTTTTTGTTAGTTGTTCGTGGGCGGTGGCGACAGTTTCCATCAGGTGAGCTCCATGCTCGTTTGCCCCCACTTCTATATTATTGAGGTATTAATGAGCATTCTTCAGAGCTTAATTCTCAGTCCACCTTGAAGGACAAAATCACCACACTTACAACGCCTTCAGCGTAGTGTCTCCATGGAGGAAGGAATTGAAGAGCCTCTAATAGACTTTAAGTAATTCCATTCCTACCCGGGATCTGGATGTTATTACGATAGAGTATTGTAGGATGACACTTTCTTTAAGTTGTCACTCACACTTGCGTGTGGCTCTAACGTAGATGAGTACTATCCGTAAAACCCTACAATCTCACTCATAATCTCGGGTGTCCCGCAAATGACGACTACTGTTGCCTTCATCTTTGACGTTTTGATCTTTCCGGCGGACCGAGCCTCTGGCAAAGACTTTGGAGCCTTGGTTCTGATGACTGCAGTTTTATTTCCTGACTAACTTCCATGAGATTAAGATTGTGATTGTTGAGTTTAGGCATGAATTCCTCCTACGCTGACGTCGGTTGCGTACGGTCGGTCGCGTACGCGTACGTAGCAAACTACGCGCCGCTGTCGTCAGCGTCGTGTAGGGTAGTGTAGGGCTATATAGAATACAATGTACATAAGTACGCGCGACCGACGTCAGCGTAGGAGGAATTCAGGCCTTATGGTTTCTTATACGACGGGCTTTGAAAAATTTTGCTTTGACCGCATGGCCAGTTTTTACGAGTATGTTATTTCTGTCGGTCTCTGTAATGCAATCGCCTTTTATTGAATATTTACTACATAACCTCAAATGTGGCTGACTGAAATTCCGCCAGTTAAAGATCAATGTGACTAGTTAATTGATGAATACTGTTAATTGATATGATAAACATTATGTTATGACTTAATAGTAATTATTTTTGCAGCAAAAAATACCAAATGTTTTGACCGAGGAACAGTCAAATGAAGATAACAATTTTTATGATTGGACTTCAGCACTAGAAGATTCAGATGATTCAATGCTTTATTTTTCACCTGAACAGGGGAATGTAGTATTTGCCAGTGCCATTGATGGATGGGGTTTTACAATACAGACATTTGCGAAATTATTTTCTGAAAAACTTGGTAAGGTTATAGCATTATTATAAAGTTTATGTGAAACTTAAGCATGTGTATATTTTTTTTAATCGGGGAAAGGCGTATGATGTGTACTTACCACTAGTTTCTTCTAAGTGTCTACTAGTTGTACTCTTGATTTCAAGTTTTGAGGTATACGTGACGAAGATGTGGCGTGATCGAAGCTGGGCCCTGTCGAGATGGGTCCGTCTTTTTATTGTTGGTTTGTTGACCTCAAAATACATTTTAGAATTTTCTATAAAGTCTGCTTGGAAGACTGTGTTGTAGAACCTAGAAGTTTGCTTATTTGATTTGGATTTTGACCCACATGCAAACATTTTAGGTTGTTTAATGATATATTAAGCAAGTTTCATAAAACTTCTCCAAGCTGATGAACTACTGTGATCCTCACAGTTTCGTTACGTGGTAGAGCTATGCTGCAGCTATATTATGGTTTTAGCACGAATGGGTCGGCTCGAACGGGAAAGGATCACGCTCTCACAGAATACTAGCGTAAAATAGCAGGTCAATGCTGCTGTTTCGTACGGTTAGTGTAGAGAACTGGACACCCTTTTTACTAGAAACTAGGTATTCTTAGTCCTTAGGGGTGGCAACGTATTTGCATTTAGGTTCTTAATTTAGGATAAATGTAAATGTTTATGGGCCACAAAATCCACTTATCATCAGGC
Organism: Parnassius mnemosyne; assembly: GCA_963668995.1. NCBI lineage: Eukaryota > Metazoa > Arthropoda > Insecta > Lepidoptera > Papilionidae > Parnassius > Parnassius mnemosyne. Next base: position 19,763,334 of record CAVLGL010000024.1, read on the forward strand.
GGACCGTGTGCTCGTTTGTCATCCTATTCTATATAAAAAAAATAATTATTATGACAAACTTCACTTTATTTTTATTGTTTTAATTTCTCTAGTCCTTTGATGTTTCCAAAGACCTTACCTATGTATTACCTGCCTTTCGTAGCTCAATGGAAATGTAATCTTCCCCTGGCGCCTAATTATTTTTTAAGTTGTTTAAGACTGTGCTATGTTTGCCCTAGTTGCCACGCCCGACAGGCGGGTTAGTAACTGCAATTTTAATTATATACAGCATGGATACATTTGTCATGAGCTGTAATGGTGATAATGATGATGTTGAAACTCTGGGATATCTTTGGTGTTTCCTTAGAGGCACACGCTTATCGGAGTGTTTGCGTTTAAAACTTTTTGTTACATGGGGTAAAGTTTTGGTAACATCTTTCCTTGATATTTTGTACCTCATTAACGTTGTTGGTTATTACGCCATTTGTATTTGAAACACTTTCATTCATAGTCCTTGATAATTTCAGAGATCTGAAGAGTGTTAGTTTTCACAAATCTCGTCTCAAGGTTTTTTATGCTTTATTGTAGAGTTAAGCATTTCATCAATTGCACCTCACCAATTGGAAGTCGGCTGAGAAGGAATCATTGGCCCGTTGTGGTTCTGTTGGAGTTACAATAAACACAGTACTTTTTTATATTTGTGCCCGATGTTAAGATCTCGAAACATCCTTCGTGGTATTAACATGTTTAAAGGTGCGACATACGTTGGGTGAGTTCATAATATGGATTCACCATGAAACTGGCACTTTTTACTCGTTTTGTGGTGTCTATGCTTAGCACCTGTAGCAGCTTTGAGTCGAATTTTAAATTGGACTTCTGATCTTTTATTTATGAAAAATTTCTATAATGAGCATGTCGCACCTATAAATAAATTAATTAAATCGAAATGCAAAATAGGCCGTAGAGAGATCTTAGATGTTTTGTTTTACTATGGGGATTAAAAGAAGTGCTCGAACAGGATATTTTATGTAATATTTTTTTTTATGTTTTTTGTCCAGTCGTAATTTAATAAAGATATATTATTTGTTTGTTTGTAAGTGTAACCAAAATTCTAAAGTATAAAAAATTCAAGTTATCTTTACCAGTGCTTGGAGTTTTTTTGTTTTGCGCTCATTAATCTGTCCGAACTCTGTCTGTCTCTCTTATTTTTTTGGGATGACGAACAAAAAGTCCATCTGATAATAGTTGGGACAATTTTAAGGTCTATTATTGAATGTCTAACAAGTAGTATTTATGTTAATATACTTAACGATATATGTTTCAAGTACTAATCTCTTTCAGGAGTTAAAGAGGATATTCTTCGAAGAGTTTTATGGGGAGATTTTTATTTAAATACTAAAACAAAGCGTTTTATGAAAGGCGCACAGGAGAAAGCAAAAAAACCATTATTTGTACAAGTTATATTTGACAATTTATGGAATGTCTACGAGACAGTTATTTTAAGAAATGAAAAGGAAAAAGTTCCTGTTATTTGTGAAAAACTCGGAATAAAACTTACAACTCGAGATCTCAGGCATACAGATAGCAGAATTCAATTACAATCGTTGATGATGCAGTGGTTGCCCTTATCATATACAGTCCTTAATATGGTGTGCAAAGAATTACCTTCACCAAAAGAAATATCACCCGAAAAGGTTGAGAAATTAATGTGCTCACAAATTCGTGACTTTGAATCTTATCACGCTGAAACCAAAAAACTCAAAAGTGACTTTTTAGCCTGTGATAGTAGTGACGATAGACCATTAATTATTTTTGTATCAAAAATGTTTAGTTTTGAAAAAAAGTTTTTACCGGAAAATAGACCTAAGGCGTTGACCGCTGAAGAAATGTCTTTAAGAAGAGAAAGGGCGAGGCAAATACGGGAAGAACAAAAACAAAATCATGCTAATTTAGAAACTACGCAAAATATTGAAGTGAAGGACGCAGAAAATGACAATAATCTTGAAAAGGGTGTTGAAGATGAAATTGAAAGGGAAAATCAAAATCAACCTGCATTTATAGCCTTTGCTAGAATTTTCAGTGGTAAAGTTAAAAAATCCGATAAAGTATATGTATTAGGTCCAAAACATGATCCATCAAAGGCATTAAGTTTCATAGATTTAAAAGTAGATGCCAATAAGAAATTAAAAGACTTACATAGTGATGAACATATAACTATAGCCGAGTGGGTATCTGTTATTTTGTTTCCTTTTGCAGTTTTATTCTATATTTATAATATATAATGTTACATACAATTTTAATTTGGTTACAGAATTAAGTCTTTGTATATTTTAATGGGAAGGGAATTAGAAGAAATAGATGAAGCAGTAGCTGGCAATATAATAGGTTAGTTACCACACTTTTTTCTTAAGTCAAATTGTAGCAATAATATGGGTCGGCTCGACCTGCTTAGTGCTACTCTGTTTCGTATGGTGAGTGTAGAGAACCAGAGACCCTGTTTACTGGATACGAGGCATTCCATCTTAGTCCTCAGGGGTGACAACGGATCTGCCTTTTGAGTCTTAACGGAGGATAGATACCATAAGGTGGACTATGTATTCCTTTGTCACCATTATTCTTTAAAAAAATCATTACAACACACACTGGCAACACGCACTGGTTATACACTCTTGTTTTCAAGTTTTGAGGTGTTATACGTGACGAGATGTCCGAAACATTCCGCAAACTGCCCACCTGAGTTGGATCCATCGATTGACCTCTCGGTCGAGGTTGGACTTACCTAGTACGACAATTTGTCTTAGGTTTTTTTTTATATGATAAGGCTAACAAACGAGCACACAGTCCACCTGATGGTAAGTGGTTGCTGCGGCCCATAGACATCTACATCTATGCTCGTTTGCGAATCAAAATGCAGATGCGTTGTCACCCGTGAGGACTAAGATGGAATGCCTCATTTCCAGTAAAAAGGATCTAAGGTTCTCTACACTCACGGTACGAAACACAGCAGCGTTAAGGTGCTATTTTACGCTGGTGTTCTGTGAGAGTGTAGTCCTTCCCCGGTCGAGCCGACCCATTCGTGCTACAACTATACTACTAATATATATACGTAGCTGCAGCATGGCTCTACCACGTATAAAAATATACTCTTTAACACTCATCACTCAACTTTGATTTGCCGACGACATAATAATTATGACAGAATCGATGGGAACTTAGTACTGTGCTCAATGATGTGTGAATGACGCCAATATTGTCTCCCGGCGTATAGGTAATAAAATGAACATGGTCAAGACAAAGATCGTGTTTAACGTCCATATCACATCTATGCCGGTAGTTGTTGGGAGCACTACGCTACTGTCGAAGTTGTTGACGAGTATATAGATAAACACTTTTAAAAATTAGAAGGCATATCATGTTCTAAAATAGACCTAAATTATTTTTGGTTATTCTTCTCAAAAAATGGTGAATATTCCAGAACATGTTCATATACACTAACCGGCACAAAACACGACTTACTTTCAATTTTAAGTAATTAATTGTCTTAATTTTTTTTTGTATCATGTCTTATTGATAACTGTTATTAAAGTTATTCTTTCGCAAAGAATATCCGACAAACAAAACTCGTAAGCAAAAGCAGCACTCATCTGTGAACAGTACTTGGCTCCACTGTTCCATATCCCAATTCACATCTATATGTGCGAATGCAAGTCTACTGACTCGATGCTGCCTGGTAAGCTCTGGGCCACGTCTCGTCATAGTCCTGCCATGCACATCTCGAACTTCAGCAAAGGCGATTCCTGACTTCAACAGCAGTCATGGCCCTGTTACGTAGTATTGCTAGTGTAAGGAGTAGGGTCTTTGGCGACCTGTTCCTGGCCGAAAATAAACACAAATATAATTTCAAGATTATTTATTTAAAGAAATCGCAGTGAAACGTCATTTGTGCCGGACACTGTATAATGTTTTATTTGTCAGTTAAATAAGATTTATTATTGTTGCAGGTATTGGTGGACTGGACGAACATATACTAAAGACCGCTACTCTAAGTAGTACAATAGCGTGCCCGGCATTTTCCGAAATTCAGTACGCAGCTGTACCAATATTAAGAGTAGCAATCGAACCTATTTACCCTTCGCAACTACCTCAACTTGTCAAAGGTAACAACAACTGTTTTTTGCATACCTTAAGTGCAAAGTGCGTATGTTCTACTAGCGCCTAAAAATCAAGATTCCAACGTTTAATTCCAATCATACTGAACATATAAATTATATAAAAAGCACATTGTCAAAAAGATAAATGGTTGTTGAACTTATTTTTTTTTTAAATCGATCAATTGTTATTTTAACATAAAAAAGCGGTTTTAGTGGCATAAGGTGTAGATTTATCAAGTCCGTATGGAGGCGTAAACACGATAACTTTTGAAAATATCAATTTTTTAAACTCTTCATCTATCATGTGGGAAGCCATGGAATGTAAATTGCAGTTTAATTTTGTTTTCTTTAGTTATAATTAATTTTTTCGGCTGCGAAATAGCGAAATTTTCGGTGTTTTGAGCAGCCTTGTATTAATTTATTTTACTGAATACACTTTGCCTCACTCCCTTTGCTCCACTTTGCTTTATTCCGGGCTCAGCAGCCGTCGTGATTGGTCGTTTGTTACAGCGGTTCGTGCTAGATCGGTCGCTTTAGAAATACAAAATATTCCAAAAACCAAATTTGATACATACTTGACCAAGGTAATTATTTAAAATTATTACTTTTATAATCAAAGATTTTTATTACAATATTTTGTTTCGCTAAAAGTACGCAGGATTTATATATAAATATAATTATACGTATTAGACTTTATGGAGACCTGAAGGTGTATTTCGATATCTGCTACTGGAACTCCTCGACGAGTAGAACTATATGTACTGAGATTGTGCTCGTTGTGTCAGAAGGTGTACCGACTTGAAGGTGTACCTCGGTGAATACTACTGGAACTCCTCGAAGAGTAGTAATAGTAATAGGTGTGCTGAGTTTGGGCTCGTTTTGTTCGTTATGATGAGACCTTACCTCCAACCAGTGGCAAGTTATCTTTAAGGCAAACTAAGCACGTGCCTAGGAGCATAAGGTTAAAGAGGAGCGCGCGGGAGTTTTCAAACGAAAAAAAAATCGTCTTATTTGATTACTCCCAAATCTCTCTTACTCTCTCTTAATGGTACTCGTATCCTAATTATTTTGCAATTATTAAATTATATTATAAATTATAATATAGTTTATTTGCAAAATGAGTATATTTAATTTATAAAATTAGTATATTTAGATGAGGTGCTAGGCTAGCCTAGGGCGCAGTCGACATTTAACCTGAAAGTGTACTTCGATAAATGCTACTGCAACTCCTCGAAGAGTAGAACTAGGTGTGCCGAGTTTAGTTAGTTATGATGAGACCTTACCTCCGGATTTGAAAAAGTTATCTGAAAGTGTACTCTGATGACTGCTACTGGAACTCCTCGACTAGTAGTAATAGGTGTGCCTATTTTGGGCCCGTTTTGTTAGTTACAATGAAACCTTACCTCCGGACTGATAGAGTGACTTGAAGAGGGACTTTGATAACTGCTACTGGAACTCCTCGACGATGAGAACTAGATGTGCCGAGTTTGGGCTCGTTTTGTTAGTTATGAATAGACCTTACTTGACTGTACTTGACGGAGAGACTTGAAAGCGTACTTCGGTGACTGCTTCTGGAACTCTTTGACGAATAGAACTACAGTTTACATTTTTTAATTGTTTCATTATCATATGAGCATTGTGAGTCGTGCGCTTTTGGATTATCCAAACTTTTGTATTGAAGTTTGACATAAAATTATCGGAAAATTGGAAGTATAGTTATAAGGTTATTAGTGAAAACTTGTATTTAAACTACTTTAAAAATGTTGGTATAATCATGTTATACGTAATTTTTTTAATACGCTTAAGGCATGCACAATTGGATTTACTAACAATTTCATTATAATGTACGCGGCTTTAGGGTGGCCCAAGGACCTCCCCCAGCCTCACCTTAACCTACCAATCAAATACATTGCTTATATTATACATATTCTTATTTTTTATCTCTACCGTTGTTCAAACACAGTGGCGGTACTTCTCTGACCCTGGCCACTCCACTAGACATAGCCTTTTACAAGAATTAGCCAGCTAGTATGCATGCTTGGATTTTTTTATCCATAAATAATATGGTTTGGGAATTCCCGACGATTTCAAAGTCCTGGGACACGGGACAGCCTATAATCAATCAAATCAAATCCGGGGAATTCCCGGGACTTCGAGACTTTTAAGAAATACTTTTTGTTTTTTTAAGATGGGTAAGCCTGTTTTGTAGAATTATAATTGAGTTAATTTCTGGTGAAACGTATTAAAAAGAGAAAAGAAGGCATTTTTTTGTAAAAATCAACATTTATTAAACAACTAGCTGACCCGGCTGTTTTGCCATATACATTATTTCTAGGAAATATTTTTTTACTTTTAAAAATCGCGATTAAAAAGAATGGTTTGATCGTAGAAGGGTGAAAATTTGAAAATTAAACAACTTTAACGTTAATTTTAGCCTTAATAATTGCTTTGTTTATTTCTTTTAGTCACACACAAATGCACTTCTAAACAGTTAAATCTTATAGTTATGAAACGAACTTAGTTAAAAATCATACTAATTCTTAATAACTTTACTATTATCTAGTAATTCTATTATCTAATAATAGTTCATAATCTCATTGTTAATCCTCATAATCACATATTTGTTTCATTTATTGTGTTGCGTACTCAGTAGTTAATTTTTCATTAAACTAACACATGGTGCTAGGATACTTCGATTATTTGAAAATAAAAATGATTACATAACAATTTCAACAATCTTGTCTCGTCTCGAGTCTCGACACGAAAGTCCCGGGACTCGAGACAACTAAAATTACGAAAAGTCCCGGGACTTCGAGACACGATACTTCCCGGGACCCAAACCCTAATAAATAAACACACTGGGCAGGCGGATAATAAGCGCTGGTAATCGCGAAGGCCACTATTAAAGTCCCTTCCTATAATTGGTCTGTAAAATGTGCAGTCAATATTTTTATTACAAAAAAATACACTTATGTTTTTCTCTATTTTAATTATCAAACATTTTTATTTATATTATTGTTTAAATATATCACCCAGGACCATTTTTTATTTACTTCCACATCATTTTACAACAAAACCATGACTGTGAAGCGATTAGACTTGTTTTACTTGAAATTAATAGACCTTTAGTTTTTATTTTTAACATTTTCCCATAACGTTATTATGGCTTTGGAGATAGCAGCAAGAAACTGAGCTTAAAGTGCTTTTCGATAATTTAACTACTTGCCCAAAGATCACTATTATAGTTCAGCAGTTTATAGCCCATACAAAAAAAAAGTAAAACAAATACTTATTTGTGTCTTAATAACACGCAATTTAACACTGCTTTCTCTCATCGTTTTCAATGCGTCCATAATATACCTGCAGCGTGGCTCTTATGGCGTCTGATCGATGGCGGTCTAATAATCATTTTACGCCAGGTGTAAATACACAAACTGGCGGCGAGGTGCAGCTACAAAGGTGCGGGAGTCGAAACGACTGGCATTGTGAGGGTTATGCTACGTGCCAATCCTGACGATTAATGCTTCCAAAAAATGTTCATATTACTAAAATACTCAACTGTAGTATCTGACAAATAAAGGCCAAATAAAATGTCTTCACTTGGAGTAGTCTCTTTATTATTATATATCTGTTACAACCGGAGAGAGATCTGGCGCAGGACCAACGGCTTTACATGCTTTCTGAGACACGGTGGTGAAACACCTACAACTTCCTGACTCCGGGGTTACAATTTTTGAAGAAATTCATTCAGAAAAACCCAAAACTGATTTCTTTTGTAGCGACCGGAATCTGAACTCAAGACCTTATAATTAGAAATTGTCGACCACTAGACTAGACTAGGCAGTCATATAAATACTGAGAAGTAAATTTAGCGGTGGAAATTTGACTCTTTTTGCTATTTCTAAGGTTAATTTTGTCATTACATGCTCTCTCTCTGTCTCATATCACACCAATAACAATAAATATATCTCGCTAGTGCTCTGTAACGGCCCCATTAATCGATATAGTTTACGTTAACGTTTATTGTCAGTTGAACGTTACTGCTTTTGAAAAAAATATTGGTCTTACTTCAATGCATACAATAGCTTCAATATAATTTATATAATATAAGGTATAATAGAACTTTTCTTTTTTTTTACTTCGCAAGATTTGACTATCGTTGTCATTTGATCAATATTCTGCTTGATAAATTACGGCTTAATGCTCGACAAGTCGACACACACGGTCAGTTGATCAGTTGAATTGACGTACATCCAAAAACTGAGCGTGTGTGAAAAATCATCAGTTGAACGTTATTTAAAAAATACCGGCAACTAACTTACGCGGTGAGAGGTTGGCTAGCCAAATTGAGCCAGATATCTAATAACGCACGTATATGTGCGGTCCTGTCGATCGAGAAATGAAGGCCGGGTTGAAGCCAGTGAGTGGGGAAATCGTTTTTGTTTACTTTCATTTTAACTGATCAGTTTAACTGACCGTGTGTGTTGAGCTTTACTCATAAAAAGCGACATCAATTTAAGAAATGCTTAAAGTTGCTCTCTCTTTTTCATTTTACTATAATACAATAGATTCTCCACTGGCAGCTAACTTTCAAGCACAGTGTTCGGCGACCCTTCACTAGATGGAGTGAGGACCTGATCGCCGACCTCGCTGTAGCGAGGAGGAGATTGCAGGCGACTTTCTAAATTGTACTCTTTGAGCATATTGCACACAGTTGCACGAAATACGCCTGTTAATAAGAAAATCACATCACAATATTTACAAATATTTTATGATCCCTACGTGTAGCTTCTACGGTTAATGTATAGGTTAAGGAGTACCTAGTGTTAAGGAGTAATATTTTATGTTTTAAATAAATAGATTGACTTGGCCATCGCATGAAAACACAATGTATCTCACAAGTAATACATATTATATTAAATTTGATTATTTAGTGCGATTGCCAAGTCAATCTATGTATTCAAAACATAAAAATTTTAATACTGATATGGTCGCTATAAGATGTTGTTAAATTAGCTAATTAAGTAATAACTTGAGACAGAAGGACCCTTAAGTAGGGACTGAATAAATTAACCGACGGTAGAAGAAATGAGTTGCGAGACTTGGTTTTTTTACAAGTTATGTTTTTAATGGCATCTCATTTCTTTTTGTAGATAGTCCTACATTTTTTCCTTTCCGGTACCTTCTACTTCTTGAATACCAACTACGGATTTTCAAACAATTTAGTCTACTTAATACTTTACGGGATTTTGGTACAACTTCATAACACCATTCCCATTCTTGCTTTTCCATTTACAAGTTAGCTTTGAACATAATTATATCTAGGTACCTATCTACATCTACTACATCTATTGTTCCATTATATGATACATATACACGTACATTGATTCATCCATTGCAAATGTAACTTTGTAATCCTATATATTTATATAGGATTACAAAGTTATTTATGCAGTTGGTGTATCTAGAAAACTGGATCGAAATTGCTAAAGATTTTTTTTTTCTTGATTTATACACTAAATATTAATTGAATTCTAAATTTGAAGCTTCTACGTCTGCTAGAAGTGCCTTAGAGTTTTGATGATCGGTCAGTCAGTGAATGACAAAATTAAGAAACTGACTAGTTATAATTCTTAAACTACTGGTTCAAATTGAATGAAATTTGAAATATACCGTGTTTATACAATGCATGCTTGGTTACTGAAAATTCAGGCTTCTAGTTTTATCCACAACGAAGTTATAGGGGGTCGAAATGGCCTGAAGCCGTGCCGCTTGTTTGCTCGAATTGGCGGGCACGGCAGTAGCCCCCAGATTATACCTTTGTTACTAAGTGTGCCTTATAAAGAACCTTTTTAACTTTTATCTAATGTTATTATAAATAGAGTATATATTGTTATATTATAGCAACCTGTATTATTTTTAATAAAGTTGATGCGTAAACGCAAACAATTTACTTAGCGTCCATGTGCGTGGTAATGGTGCGTATGTGACAGCTCGAGGATGACCGTATTCAGACCCTTAAACCAACAATTTGGGTTTGAGCATTAATATTAGCTCGATTGAGATTAAAACCCAACCTCTGTAATATGGCCTATACGCTGACCTCAAAGCCACGCTGATGCCTTGGATGTTTATGTTGTGCCGACACAATTACTTATAAAGAATACTTTTCAGGGCTCAAACTTCTTAATCAATCAGATCCATGTGTGCAAGTATTGCTGCAGGAAACTGGCGAGCACGTATTAGTCACAGCCGGTGAAGTTCATCTTCAGAGATGTTTGGAAGATTTAAAGTTAGTTATTATATTTTGTAATTTTTCTACGGCTTTAAGTAAAACCATTTTTGGCGATTTTTGTTTATAGTAATATATCGTGTAATGAACAAAGATAAGTGATTAATGAATTTAAATTCAAAAAACAGCCCGATACGAAGTTCCCTACACTAACCTAAATGCGCGTTTAGCATTATCAAATAATTTTGAATGTATCTAACTATCCGCGTGAATACTTTTAAAAATGTTGAAGTATGTGTACAGAATGACGCGTTGCGCTTCGCTTCACATTACCATAATCACTACTAAGGCGAGAAGAAATAAGGCTTAAAAGATAGTAATTCTATCGACAGCTTTTGTCTTCAACTCTTTGTTCTTTCATATATTTCTTACCAGTTCATGTAGATTTTAAGTTATATATTGTAATAGACCTAGTTTTTTTTTTCATAAAACTAAAGTGACAAAGAAACTTACAGTCCACCTGGTGGTAAGTGGTTACTGCAGCCCATGGACACCTGCAAATAACTTTAAAAAAAAAGAAGGCTTCAAATTCAAAATACATTAAATCTAAGATGGAATGCCTTACAGCCGGTAATTAAACTGGTTTTTATATATTTTAAATCGAAAACCGGTCTAAAAGTTTGCCGCAGAAATAGTAAAGAGGACGAGATGAAAAAGAGTACTTTTACCTATATCTAGAAATTATCCGAATAATTCCATAATTTGTTTTATTATTTATCAGAAAATATGATGTTCACTTCACTCTTCCTCGAAATATTTTTTTAACCTCAAACTCCCTTTTCCTCACGATGTATTTCCCACCGCCGAGCAAGTGTTAGATAAGATCTTAATATTGCAGTCGGCAAGTTAGTAGTGTGGGAATTTAACCGCGGGCTGAAGTGTTATTTGAATACTGATCAATTTAAGGCGAGCGCCTGGTCCTTATAAATCGCAATCTTCATTAGCCTGTACTAGTGCATTGCTGGACATAAGCCTTTGTAACTGTAGAAGGATTTTCCTGAATCATCATATTTGACAGGCGAATTTGCCATATCAGCACGAGAGTTTTTTTAAAAGAAAAAAGAATGAAAAAAGAAAGACACCTCGTTTTGACACTGCTTTCATTAAACGAGAAGTTTATACTTACCGCCATCTATCGGAATCCAGAAAATCTTACTGGGATTTCCCATAGTTGCCCCCTACGGCACCCACGGGATAGTATGATGGGTTTACTTCTCAAATACTAATTTACTTTTAATCAATTTTAGGAATATTTACGCAAAAATACCTTTATCAGTGTCGGAACCAATAGTACCGTTTAGAGAAACGATAGTTGATCCACCGAAGATAGATATGGCAAATGAAGAAATAGATTCTCAAAATATAGATAAAGGGTTAAGTGCACAACAGGCTCCTGTGATAACTATATATACTAGCAATAAACAAAGTAAAATTAAAATAAAAGCGAAGCCTATACCTAAAGAAATAACAGAACTTTTAGATAAATCAACAGATCTACTTAAGGCTATTTCTCAACACATAAAAACCTTACATGGATTATCAAGAAATGAAAAGCTTGACAGCCAATTAGATAAATTACATCTTAATGGAACTAAAAATCAATTATCGGAACGAATGCTAAAGCTCATAGAGATTTTCAAATCTAATCTACAAACCATTTGTGATAAACTGAGTCCTGAATGGAAGAACCTTATCGATCAAATATGGTCAGTGGGTCCAAGAAATTGTGGACCAAATTTGCTCCTCAATCAAACAACAGATTATAAAACTAAATATATCTATCACGAAGAAGAGATAAAAGAAGATCCACGATTCGAATACGAAAGTAGTTTCGTAAATGGATTTCAGTTAGCAACATTGGCTGGTCCATTGTGCGATGAACCAATGATGGGAGTCGCTTTTTGTGTTGAAGAGTGGACACTAGACAAAAGTTACGTAGAAGATACTACGCACACATTCGGACCACTTTCAGGTACTTAAGAGTAGTAACTATTAAATTAAACATTTTCCGTTAACGTTACAGCCAAAAAATTGTTGAAGATAGGCCTCCCTTACGGTGCGTACACATTATATAACATAGCATGTTATAAAACGTGGTTATATAACATGTGTCAGTAATGTGGACGCTGAATTTTATAAAACGTGTTATATAACGTGACCTAAATGAAAATAACTCGAACGGCAGAACGACAAACGACAATGTCATACTACAACGTCATATAACATTGTTATATTGCATTGTTATTCTAATGTGTACAGTATTGTTATATGTTTTATACGTGGTAGAGCCATGCTGCAGCTATATTAGTGGTATAGTTGTAGCACGAATGGGTCGGCTCGACCGGGGAAGGACCACGCTCTCACAGAAAACCAGCGTAAAATAGCAGCTTAACACTGCTGTGTTTCGTATGGTGAGTGTAGAGAACCGGAGGCCCTTTTTACTGGCAAAGAGGCATTCCATCTTAGTCCTCACGGGTGACAACGCATCTGCATCTTGAGTCTTTATTGAGGATAGATGTAGATGTCTATGGGTCGCAGTGGCCACTTACCATCAGGTGGACTGTGTGCTCGTTTGTCACCCTATCCTATAAAAAAATGTTGCAAAATTTAAAAACAATGTTACGTAATGTGGAAGTGTTATAAAACAAAAGTTACACAACATGTTACTTAATCTCTACGCACCCTTAGATTGCCTCATGGGGGGTTTATATTTACCATTGTGGACACACTTGGCAGTCGAGTTGACAACCGCAGTTTTAAAATTTTTTGTCATTAGTAAGACGCTGCTGCAATTTCTTCCCTCTGTCGCCTCTTATGACACTCACGGGACGGTATGGGGTAGTGGATATTCTTACACAACCAGTACACTATTAAACGTTCTCATAATTTTTTAAGTTACACTCTTTCTGGCGATATATTTATTTTTGATTTAAGTAAGTAATTTAAATTTAATGAAATGAATTATTTTAATGAAAATTAAAAATTAACTTTTATTTTGATATATTTACACCCAATATTTTCTATTTATATTTAATTTAATTTTGCGTATCGCTGCTGAAGATTGAAAATGAAGTGGTGTATAAAAGAATCAGTGTCATTTCCAGTTTATTTAATTACAGACATTTTATGTTATTGCGCTCAAAATACTGAGTTCATACATACGAGTATTCTTAACAACACTAAAGTATCATCATCATGTTCATCAACTTTTTATAAAAAAAAGTATACTTAACATTAATAATAATTCATTACAGCCCACTGCTGAACAAAGGTATATCCAAAGTAACCTATGGTTTGTCACAAAGCATGGTTGTGAGCGACCTTTATCTATTCCCTAATACATATCTGGTATTGCTTCATACTGCGCTTCCCGGTATGTGTACGAAGCTGTTCATCGAGAACCTTTTTCACTTATATGGTGGTTGGCCTTTTGTCCACCCGTTTTCAATTTCGCTTGCTGATTCTTTGTTATTAGTTTCTAAGATTTTTTTTTAAATTTAAATCAATTTAAATTTAAGTGATTAATTATTGTCGGCAGGTCAAATTATGTCAGCAGTGAAAGAAGCATGCAGAAGAGCGTTTCAAGTCCAACCTCAGCGTTTGATGGCTGCCATGTATTCATGCGATATTGTCGTAGATCAAAAAGTATTAGGTAAGTACTTTTTTAGAACACTTCTGTACTTTTCAAGTTATATATTCGCAGGGAAAATTGTGTTTGGTTGTGTATTTCATCTTAATGTTATTAGTATTAAAATAAAAAGAGAAAGTTTTTTCAGGCAATTTTAATTTTGTAATTACAAATATTGCAATTATCAATAATATTTACACAGCATTTCTTACTTATATTATTTTGTTATAAATAACTCTATTAACTAATCATTAAATAGTTATAAATGCATCCAACTACACAAATAGTTATGAACTCTTATCACATTACTTCGTGTACTTACATGTAAGATATAAATATTTTTTTTATATACTTGTGATAATTTCGCATTAGTACAGTAACTGTGGCGATGGTGGGGAAAACAATCGGTAGTTGACCCATCATTTAAAAAAAAACGTTACGCTATAAGAGTTACTCTTCTGTCGATGTGAAAAACACTACGTTTTACAAAAATAAATTACACATGAAAAATAAAAAAAATTCGGAATCCATTCGGAACAAATTAAAGATTATACAAAAATAGTTTATCAGTACGGGATTTAAACACGCAGCTCGCATAACTGAGCCCTAGTTGTCTATTTATTGTTTTATGAAAGAGCAGGCAAACGAGCAGGCAGCTCACCTGATGATTTATCAGTTATCATCGTCGCCCATTAACATCCGCAACATCAGAAAAATTACAGGTGCGGATTGCCACAAAGCACGGCTGTGAAGCTCCTGCATCTACTGATACACATATCTGGTATCGCCTCACACTGAGCTTTCCAAAATCAGTGCGTAGCTGCACATCGAGAATCATTTGTCTCCTTCAAGCTATATAACTGTGGCGATGGTGGGGAAAACAATCGGTAGTTGACCCATCATTTAAAAAAAAACGTTACGCTATAAGAGTTACTCTTCTGTCGATGTGAAAAACACTACGTTTTACAAAAATAAATTACACATGAAAAATAAAAAAAATTCGGAATCCATTCGGAACAAATTAAAGATTATACAAAAATAGTTTATCAGTACGGGATTTAAACACGCAGCTCGCATAACTGAGCCCTAGTTGTCTATTTATTGTTTTATGAAAGAGCAGGCAAACGAGCAGGCAGCTCACCTGATGATTTATCAGTTATCATCGTCGCCCATTAACATCCGCAACATCAGAAAAATTACAGGTGCGGATTGCCACAAAGCACGGCTGTGAAGCTCCTGCATCTACTGATACACATATCTGGTATCGCCTCACACTGAGCTTTCCAAAATCAGTGCGTAGCTGCACATCGAGAATCATTTGTCTCCTTCAAGCTATATGGTGGCCGGCCGTCTGCCGATGTTTAACATGAGGCCCGCAGCGATCAAGACGCTTAGTGCAGTGACTATCAAGGCGTCAAATCATTCATCCAATCAATCAATCATTTAAGATAACTTAAATTTGTTATTTAACACCACTAGGTGTTTCGAAACATGGTCCCATTCCCGTTTTATGTTAAATGAGATTCTAAATATTTAAAAATTAACACAAAAGATTTACCTATTTGACTATAAAAACCTCATTTACTGGCATTTCCATACAGTTTCTGAAGAAAAAAAAATCGTTGTTTTCTACACGTGAGTATCAACTACCATATTATTATTACTACGATTACATTAATTAACACCCTCAGGTTGAATATTGAGTATTTCTGGAAAAAGCATAAATGTTTTCTTAAACTACAAAAACTTGTATTTTATATGATATAAGTATGGGTCTTATGAATATTTTGTATCCTGTAAATAGAGAGATTACAATCTTACTAAAATAGTTAAATATCATATAGATGGTGTAAAATAAATCAAACACATATAGTCTATTAAATGCAACTAATCTCGCACGCGCAATAAACACGCAATATGCTGAATGCCAGATTTGCGATATCTCCCTAATTGTTTGAATTTATCTATCTATTAATTAAAAGCGTTTCGTAATTAAATGCATGTTTAACTCTATCCAAGTTTTCGTTGAATTCAAAAAGGTGTTTCTTGCAGACGATTACAACCTCTTTGAACCCAACATACTTTTTCCTAAATGAGAATATTGTTTTAATTGATCCAGTGTAAAGATTCAGCTAATTCTTTGACTTTGTACCATGGGAAGGGAGGGTATTCTTGAACCATCCGTCTCATTCGTGCCGCTCTGGACCTCCTATTGTAATAATTCGAGTCGAGATAGCTGTGCGACTGATATCGATTGTAGACTGGTTTGTCGGAATATGAATGGGGTTGGGAGTAGTCCACTTTATAGGCGCTGGTGGTGCTCTGTGCACTTGTATATCTATTGCCTTTGTAACCTGAAAATAGAATTACTTACTGTGATTGATACAGGCAATACTGAGCGGCAAGTAAATAATTGTCAGAAACCGTTAGCAAATTTCAATGTGTAAATTGAACACTAGTCTGGTGTGAAATTAGCAAGTGTCAGTGATTTTTCATATGTATGTGTATTGTTCTAATAACAAGTAGGTACTAATCATAGTTATAACAGATATGAAAAAAGTTAACTAACTTTCTTTATCCGTTTTAGCTGGCTGGTCTTAGCTGGTATAAGCTTCCTCTTAATTCTAAGAACAGTTTAAACTATTAAAATTTAAACTACTCTCAATTCTAAACAGTGGTAGAGCCACGCGGCAGCTTTTGCTGTCGCACGGATGGACCGGCTCGAACCGGGGTGGTACCACCACCTCACAGAAAACCAGCGTTCCATCTTAGTTGTCACGGGTGACAACGCATCTACATTTTGATTTGTAATAGAGGATAGATGTAGATGTCTATGGGCCGCAGCAACCACTTACCATCAGGTGGACTGTGTGCTCGTTTGTCACCCTTATCCTATAAAAAAAAAAAGTTTAGAGCGGAAAAAGTGTACCGCGCTGTTCAAATGCGTGTTAGTGTTTACACATCTTACACATCATGTCCTCGCAATGTTTTTAATTTGAAGACGAAGGTTTTCTCGTGATGTATTACTTCACAAAAATATTAGTGCTGTCAGCGGAACTGATCGGAATCTGGTTGCTCGTGATATATGTATTATAAAGCGAAAGTAAATAAATGTTATATTTACCAGACTGATAGATCGGAGATGGTCGCACACACATCATGCCATAAACTCTTATTCCGGGCACAGAAGCGTAGGTGGGTTGATCGTGTGTCATCGGACCCTCTGTGCATAACAGAAATATATTTGTTAAGCAATGTTTATTTCAAAAATTATATAATATTTGAGTTTAAACAAATAGGTTATAATCATTAAATTATTGTATTTTAATCGGTACTTAATATATGTATCTGCAATATTTAAACAACAAATTTCCTATATTAACGCGAAATCTACACATTTTTTATCACGTTTAGCACTTCTTATTTTTAATTCCCGACGTTTTGGGTGCATTACTGCAAAAGGGAATTAAAAAGTATTAAATGCGATAAAATTCTTAAAAGTAGTTATACTTATTCAACGTCTGCAATATTTCTGAAAATACAAACGTCTGGAAATTGATGAAAACTGAATAATAAATTTCCTTACATATATATTATACATTCATATTATATATTCATACATATTATACATTGAGATACATACAGATCAGGATACTATAAAATGTGTAATAATGACATGACAAGACAAACTCTGAACAAATGCTATTGAACTTCCAGCATAGTTATTAATAAACTTGGTTTTGACCCTTAAAATTGTCGTTATTTAATTTAATAAAGCAGTATTTTTCACTTTCATCACACAAAAAAAAAAACAATTTACTGCTGGTCAAAAGCCTTTCCAACAGCGAGACGAATTACCAAATTGTAATCTGCACGCTAAATAGGCGTATTAACGATCGCACAATTTGAAATCCCGTTCCACGTCCTTAGCATCGATTGAGTAATTTTTCGCCTATTTTGTCGAAAACTATAATTTCTCATCGTCAACTTTACATGCGTAGGTGAGACGTAAAGGATACCATACACATAAATATATATACATATAATATATCTCGTTTTCCTTTAACCTATATCACATATCATTAGTTTTATTAATTTTTGCAGTGAAAACTTCTTTAGCCGCGTTGAGCGATTTTTGGTAGGGAAAATGTTATAGGTTCGCCTCACCGATGACCTCGACATGCTCGTGACGTATTGCGCGCATGTCTACTACGCGTCGCTAGTGTGGGTTGCGGCCTGTGTACATGTATACGCATACATATATGATTGCATTTTCACTTCTGTCAGCAGTCCTTGTCTCTGTTTTTTTTTTTTTAACAATCTACATTTTTGTAATTGTTGAATAAATGTAATGAATTCTACTAGCAGAAATTTACATAATATTACTCACCCAAAATATGACTTTCTGGGCAACGACAAATGACTAAATAGTGTGATTTTCCCGTTCTAATGTTCTGTAGAGCTAGCAATGACCAGTCCCTGGGTGCCCGACACTCTCGCATCTCTGAGACTGCTTCACATGTCTTCACTAGAGTCACCGCTTTTTTCGCATACTGAAAAAAAAAGTGATATAAAGTTTATAGATTATTATGAGTACTATGAGTAGTTCGGGTACCATTTTAATGTCTTATATACCATAACTATAAAGATATATACGCTGAGACAGCCGCTTAATCTATTTAAATCGCAAGTTTGGTCCGTCCGCTGCAAAATGCCACCTAGCCGTTTTGGACTCAATGAAAAGGCGTGCTAAGAGGCTTATTGGTGACCTCAATCTGATTAAAGACAATATTGTTAGTCAGTTTCGAGAACTCCAATGGTATACCAGAAAGTGTGAGTGTACAGGAATTGCATAACTTGATTGAACCTCCCCCTTCATTACACAATTAGACAATCAGACGCTCGGTCAGTGTCCATCCACTCTTTTGTTGTCGAGATACCACGCAACAAACAAAAAAATGGTTGCTTTGTCGTTGGTAATGCGTACAACAAATTAGTGGAATAATTCCAATATCTGTCTTTCTTACTCATCGCTTATATATATGTACCAATATTTTCATATCACCGTATACACTCAGCAGCATGAAGAAAATCGTCGATATTACGATAACGAGAGATAAACTAATAGTTCCCGCCTTGTATTTGAAGCAATCTAAATCGCTAACGCTAACGGTAACGGTTGCAGCGGCTTATTTATCCACCATGTCCGGTGCTTACCTTTTTTTTGGAGTCCGTAGTGAGGCGAGTGGTATGCAGGTCGTCGGCGTTTAAGCTGGCGGAGCACGGGTCTCGGTAACGTGCCGGGCACGCACACAGCGGCTGCGTATAGTTCAGACGCACGTACACTGCGTTGCACACCTGAAGATTTGTTTACAAAAACAATGTCTAATTTAACACGAGTAAATTAAACTTCTCAATCTAAGTAACACTAAATAAAAGAAAATTAACACTGTTTTCCAATCTCTAATCATCTTTTAAAAGGCATAAAGGTAACAGTAGATCGATCTCCCGCGCTTTATTAACTGTTAGAAACTCGAAATGATTTAATCTAAAGTTTTGACCAAAACGCTGAACGGATTCGGTTACGTCAGCAAGCAAGGAGAAACTTCTTAAAATTAGATAAAGTAAATTTATTATCGTTGTTTAGTGGCGCCGTAAGCGAATAAACTATCCTGTGGGCGTCTTAAAAGGTTACAGAGAGAAATTAAACAGGAGAAACATGGACCGCCGCATATTCTTGATAACAAGTCAAAATAATAAAAAAAACTGCAGTTGTCAACCTATCTGTCAAGCCTGACAATAAGGGCAAAGGCCTATAATAGGGGGATTCCTATGAGTCAATGTATGGAGGAGGCTTATTTTCAGCTGTGAACTTTCAAGAAGTTTTAATAAGTGAATTAAAAACAAAAAAGTAACATAATATAAATAATTTACTATTTTAAAATTCTTGCAATAAACTATTAGCATTAAATCATATTTTTCGTTTTCCTCTTGGAAAACCAAGAGAGGTTAATTAAGCCCCTGAACTTGTGACATGGTAGAGCGGCGCGTGACCTACTGCGATAGTAAAAGATTAATTGTCTGTGCATTGTTCAGACGGGAGTGGATATCGTGCTTTGCTGCACATGTATTATATGCTACACTACTCATATAAATATGTATTTAATTATTATATGTTACCTGCTGTATAGCACATTCCGGCAGCAAATAAATGTGCTGATTGTGAGGGTAATAGTGATATTTCGTCGGTTTCGCCAGTACTGAAGTGGAGCCTGCTGGCAGCGGCACTGTCTGAAACAAACAATTAGAATGATTGATTAACATCACATTAAGGCTAAGCTCGACATACGAGCGGTGGAGGGTTGTTTTTAATTATGTTGTATTCACAAATTATATGTATTTATATTTTTTTTAATTATACTATATGCCTTTTGTCACTTATTTCAGTTGTTTGGTATACGAATTATATCAAATATACTACTAGATCGACAAATAAGAGCAAAAACTGTCACAGCTGTGGAGCGCGCGGGCGCGATAAATATGCCACGCACTTGGATTTCTAACCCCCGTCGCAAACAAATGGGTGGTATATGTTTAACGTGTGTATCTGTGTGTCTGTCTGTGGCATTGTAGCGTTTTTTTTTTATTTTCAATTTATCATTTACAACAGTTAGTGTTTTTGGGCAATTACGAAATAAAGTTACTTCTAATCACGTTGGCAAAGTACGCACTTAAATAATGACAGCGTTTTCTTAGTCACAGTGTTAGATTGTCGAAAACAACGATCGCGGTTACCATAGCAAAGAACTTGTCTTCTTACCCTCACGCAGTCGAATAAAGGAGATACGGAGAATTGACCGTAAAATAATGCTCAATGTGCTAAGAGCCTGTCTGAGAAGTCTTTGAATTTATCCGTGGTAGAGCCCTGCTGCAGTTATAATATTATGGTTGTAACATGAAGTGCGCTCGACCGGGGAAGGCCCACGCTCTCACAGTCTACCACTGTAAACTAGCAGCTTAATGCTGCCTTGCTTCTTATGGTACAAGAGAACTAGAGAACCGAGGATCATTTTTACTGGAAAGTAAGGCATTCCATCTTAGTCCTCAGGGGAACAACGCATCTGCACAATTATACTTAAATCGAAAATAGGTGTAAATGCCTATGCGCCACAGCATTCAGTTACTATTAGGTGAACTGTGTGCTCATTTGTCGTCCGTATTGTTTAAAAAAAAAGTATCAAACTATTCGTGTCACGCGTATAATCGGTCAGTGCAGCATATGAACGTCTAACGAAAGACACGCGGAGGATGGATCCCCTTAAATTGTGTCTACGCTTTGAGACGCTCGCTTTAAACATCGCTTGTTAAACCAGACGAACGTTCGACGGCGTTCTTTACCGGCGTGCAAAAATTTATGGAACCATCAAAAGCGCTAATGTGCTAGAGACGTCATTAGCATCGAGCACAATGCTGAGAAAAGTCTCGAGGTCGCCGCCACTTCACAGTCTTGTTCATCAGCGGTGTGAGAATCTCTTTGTCAACGCTCCGTTGGGACGCGCCAATGAACTTTACTTTTTCTAAGAAGACATGTAGCTCAAGAAATAAAGTGTGTTATGTATTATTATTTTACTAATCTACTTAAAAGCTTTTTTGATGTTTGCTTTACATAACCTATATTGTTTTAAGGCCATAGAGGGAAGATCATTCAGTAATTTAAAAAAAATTGGGGGAAGGTCTTTTTCAAAAGTAGCGTAAAGGGCTGTTGTGATGTTAATTTATAATTATATATAATATATACTAGCCATCCGCCCCGGCTTCGCACGGGTGAATCATTTATATCGTCAATAGTGTCCCAAACCACACAAACGCACACAAAAAACATTAATCAAAATCGTTCGAATCAAAACCCTTAGAAGCTATATATTAAAAGTTTATTTTTTTTATTTTTAACGCCCCCGCGTTGCCCTTTATGGGTGGAATTTCTTATAATCTGTATAAATGAGCTCTACTCGACGAAAGGAATATTCCCATCAAATTTCAAGTCTCTAGGCCTTATGGTTCCAAAGATGTAATGAGTCAGTACAACTAGAAATAGTTTTCAATATTAAAGAGTCTTAACAACCATGATTTTAAGAAAAATGGGTTAGAGCTTTTGCCCAATAACCCACCAATACAATTGTACTAAAACAATAAGAGTAAATTTAATATGTCTCCTTATATTTAATTTATTTTCTTCACCATCCTGTACTGCTGGACATCGAATTTTCCATAGTAATCTATTCTCCATGATTGTCAGGTGAATATTCGATCCCTCCCAGTACCAGGCGTATTACACCTTTGATATAATTGTCCGGCGCCGGTCTGAATACAATATTCAGACTGGTCGGTCAATTATCTTATCTATATATGTTATAACTACTAGATTATTATAGATTATACAGCCATCTGGCACGTTAAAACATCTTGGCGTTTCTATTATTGACCTTTTGCAATAACGGGATGAGATGGTGTAATGGAGTATTTTATTCTACCACCACATGGCTTGACAACTTTTACCAAGTTATATGTGGAAGAGCCACGCCGCAGCTATGTTATGGTTGTGGCACGAATAGTTCCGCGCGACCGGGGAAGGACCACGCTCTCACAGAATACCATCGTAAGATAGCAGCTTAATGCTGCTGTGTTTCGTATAGTGCGTGTGGAGACACGGAGACTCTTTTTACTTAAAACGAGCCATTCCGTCTTATTCCTCAGCGGTGACAACGTATCTGATGTCTATGCGTCACAGTATCTACTTACCTTCAACTGTGTGCTCGTTTGTCAACCTTATTCCATATAAAAACATTTTTTTTGTAAAACTGGAGTGTCAAACGAAATTTCAGACCACTTGATGTTCAGTGGCAACTGCGGTCCATTGACATCTGCAGCCAACTTCAAACAAAGAAGGCTACATATGCTTAGTCACCTTGAGGACTTAGATGAAATGCCACACAGTCTTAAGTAAGAGGGTGATAGGTAATAATTTAAAATAAAGGAAATATAAAAGTTAAACAGGTGGTAGTTATAATGCATTTACTTCATTAATAATAGCTTTGTTCACTAGTTGCGAGATTTAATTTCGATAAACATCGGTTCTCTTCCATCTCTTCACAATCTGCTCCAGTAACCCGTTTATTTACGTCAGATGTTATTCCACACAAAGACCTTTTTGTACCTGCCGAGCCGCTATTCGTTACTAAAACTATTTTTCTTGCTCTTACTGCTTTCATCTATCGTCTAATGTTAACAGCATTAAGCAGCAACATTCGATATTCTAAGGAAGTAATCAGATTGGACTGATGAATAGATCAATAAGCAAGAATACACAAATGAAAGCGTCGTGTGGGTACCATACCCTGGTGGATTTGAATGGATAAAACATTTTTTACTCTAGTAAATAAGTTATATTTTCCAATCATAAAAAGTTCAATATATTCTTTTCAATATTATTTTCCATAAAAAACAATAAGTCTCTATAGTAAAGAATAGGTTTGTTTGCGAAGCAATTAATGATTCATCTGAAAGTGAACTTCAAAGCCTTTTCCGTTGTTTAGCTACGTCATCTTGTTCATAAATGAATCCATTCTTTCTCTGAAGTTTTGTGACATTTATTCTTAAATGAACTAAATTGTTTTTCGTAATAATTGGATAAATATTTAAGTTCAACTTTCATAATAAAATTCGTAAATGATGATAGAAATGATGATACTTATTAAATGTTAATTACGATGTACGTGTTTAATTGGACTGTTTACTTACAAATTGTGAGTTATAAAATTAAATACAATGAGTGATTTTAAAACAAATTAGCTTTATCATCGTAGTAAAAATAATTGATGGCATACAATATTTTGTTGTAAACCTTTGTAAAAAAAATTGCAGATCTTTTTTATCTGGTACCGTTTTGATTCCGCTTTCGATAACATACAGTCAGTTAAGTCATGAGAGGGCAACGAAGCTGATAAATCTCCAGGCCTCCAGTTTACATTTCTTTATTTAAGAAAAAAAAACGGACGTCACGTCCAGGGTGAACGATCGCCACGGTCATCGATCCATTAGAGAAACTTTGGTGCTTCTCAAAGATTATCCTTAGGAATTGTTATTCATGTTTCAGTAGACTAATAATCTTTATGTATTAAACTACGTGTCGCATTGTTTTTTCGCTACGAACTCGTAAACCACTGAACTGATTTCAATGAAATTTGAACATTGTGTGCAACAACATTTTTGCACATTGTGTGCAGTTTGGTCCAACTTAATAGATAGAATAGTCTTTATCTTTTTAAGTTATCCTCAATATTTTTTATTGCGAATTTAAAGATTTTTACAGGATTTAATGCCGTCGGAAAGAGCAGAATAACATCAACCTGGCCATCTAATAATATTATAACAGAAAATTATGCTAACGAGAATACAAGAGTAACACTCTTGATATTTTGTTGTGCGCTGTATTATCACATTATTGTTATCGATGGAATAGCTTACTGAACAGTTACAGGGTCAACGTTAGGATAAGCAAAAGATCTCACAATATATTTACCTTACTAGTTAATCTCAAGTTTGCGATCTTGACACGATTTCAACTTTCGTGCAACCTGCATTCAGAGATGACGATAACAATAGATCGTTGTACTGTTTTATAACAAGTACTTTGCTATCCTACGCTACGAACTTCCTCATAGAAGAACAACTTTAAATTTTTAATTGCATTCACTAACAACAAATACTTTATGAATGTATTTTGCGACAGACGTGCATCACGTTGAAGCAGTAAATAATACATCGCTACTTCCCGAATACGGTCCTGCCGCGTTGGATACGTCAGTTGTAGGGATGGGCAAGGGAAAAAATATATCGATATACATCGAATCGATATTATTAAACAGTATCTATCGATGCATATTGCGTGATAAATATCGATATATAGATATATCGTCATCATTTGCACGATGTAAAGATAAAGTCGAAAATTTTATATTACTGACGGTTGGACGACGAAAGAAAAACGACAACCAACCACACATGAATACTCTTATATCTCCTTTTGTTGTTACATGTTTTGTCATTAATACAACATTTTAAGATATATCGAAATTGAACTAAAACAAATATGGATATTTCGATATATCTTTTTTTTATCACGCGATATAACAATCGAAAATAATTAGAAAATTGCGGATGCCAAACTGATTGCCAAGCGTGCCAAATATGGCAAAATCCTCCGTATGAGGCAATCTATGGGGGAAAACTATATGCAGCAGTGGCTTTTGATAGGTTGTAATGAATGAATAAAAAACATATTATTTTTTATTTTATATTTGGTCAACAACACGAAAAACCGACCACCTATGGAGAAAAAATTTTCTCATGTGAAAGCTTCGGTGTATAGTGGTTCTCTAACTAAATAGAATAACGACCTGATAAAGCACTTATTGGAATAGAGCCGCGTTGTTGTAGAACTATGTGAAAAATTCATTTAAATTTTAAACAATGAAAATAACTTTTTTTAGGGTCTTATTATATTGTACCACGACGAAATATCGCTATTTTTTTTATTTTAACGGTAGAGTAGGCGAGTAATAGATGGTATTATTTAATAGAAAATTGAAGTAGCGTGCCGAGAAGTGATTGCACTCAGTGGCGCTTCAGTAGTTTAGATGGTCAGTGGCTCTAAACAATGCGTTGCACGCTCAAGTTTTATGATGGGTGAAAGCCTTCGCGGCTTTTATCTCAAGTGTCTATACTTCGCAAAGCGTATTAAGTCCTTAGTCTAAGTCAGTACTTCTAGATGCTCTCTCACAGTGGGAATAAATGATTTGATCCTATAGTTGCCTAGAAGAGATCGCTTTTATAGACATATCGAATAGGTTGTTTGGTAGATAATGTCGCCCATTGTGCTACGGATTAAATTTTTTGTTATATCATGTACCATAAAGTTTTATTTAAAATAAGTTCAATTATACAGGAACGATATTTTGAACACTACTTACAGTCCCGTTAACTACTCCAGGCAACATTTATTACTTGGATAAGGAGCGGTTCATGACAGTAGTGACATGGCGGATTCGTACTCACGACTTTTCGCAGTTTGCTACATACCATCAAATGTACATAATATGCTTATTCAAGCTTTTTTATATTTTGAAAGAACACCAGCGTAATATACTCGTCGGAATATAATGGAAGCAAAAATTTAATTTTATTAATAATACATCTAATAAAAATTATCAAGGAGTTTTATTAGATGTATTACTAATTAAATAAAATGCGTTTAACGTTA
Organism: Parnassius mnemosyne; assembly: GCA_963668995.1. Lineage (NCBI taxonomy): Eukaryota > Metazoa > Arthropoda > Insecta > Lepidoptera > Papilionidae > Parnassius > Parnassius mnemosyne. Next base: position 19,789,703 of record CAVLGL010000024.1, read on the forward strand.
CAACGTTGTAAAATATATAAGTGTAAGGATATCCACTACCCCATATCGTACAAATGTGGCAATTATGGTAAAAATCCTTCTTTATGAAGCATTCTAAGGGGATGCCTATGTTGATAATGAGTTATTAACGTAAACTATTATTACATACATATACTGGGTTATTTTTAAAGAGTAGCTGAATTTTAATCTTAAGTTCAAATATATAAATAATGATATACAGTTATTGCAGTTTTTAAAAATACGCGTAAATAAGGCTTCCACTGTTATTTGAAATTATCCCAAATTTAATGTGATTTATGGGCAACAACGTTTTTGCCTGCCCATTGACCTTTATGAATGTGTGCGTGCGTAGTAAAATCAGTTAAAATAATGCATTACCACGCATTTTCAATTTAAAAGTTAAAAATGACACAATTATTGAAATATTTTTTTTTTAATTTATAAAACCACCATTTACCCATACTTCTTGTTCTGAACCTTTGCAAATTTGGCCGGTTATTGCAAAATAGCCCTGTATCTAAATAAATCTATCTACGTATATATCGTATCTAAATATATATCTAAGTAAATCAAATAAATATATCTAAGTATATATCGTATCTAAATATATATCTAAGTAAATCATATTATATGTAATCAAAAATACGCATAACAAGTAAAGAGACAGATTTCATTAACTGCGTGGGAACGAGCATCGTAGTGCATCGGAGCATTTAGTGCTACGTGCGAAAATAACAGTGCTCCCTTATCTAGATTAAAATGTTCAACAGAGTGATTAAATAAAATTATTATAATGATGAATGATGAAATGAAATATACGTGGTAGAGCCATGCTGCAGCTATATTAGTAGTATAGTTGTATCATGAATGGGTCGGCTCGACCGGGGAAGGACCACGCTCTCACAGAATACCAGCGTAAAATAGCAGCTTAACGCTGCTGTGTTTCGTATGGTTAGTGTAGAGAACCGGAGACCCTTTTTACTGGAAAAGAGGCATTCCATCTTAGTCCTCATGGGTGACAACGCATCTGCACTTTGATTCGCAAACGAGGATAGATGTAGATGTCTATGGGCCACAGCAACCACTTACCATCAGGTGGACTGTGTGCTCGTTTGTCACCCTATCCTATAAAAAAATGGTTGTGATTTTAACAGTAATTCACTTTATAATTTAATACTATTTTAGAATACGTCCTCACTCTGTCTAACTTGATTTAATTTAAATGGTATAATGTACTATGTAACGCCAGGTTTTTCTATTCTCTTCTGTATTGTGGAGACGTAAATAGCACATGTCCAAACAATTAGAACTTGGAATATTTTATGTCATTATTTTTGGAGGATACAAGTATTTGTTCTTTATGGGAATCGAACTTGCAGCTCCCGCAGCGCGGCAAACAAGCGCTTCATTAGCTGCATGTTTAGAAAATCTATACATAGTATAAAACAAAGTCGCGTCTGTACGCTTAGATATTTTATACTACACAACGGATTTTAATACAGTTTTCATCAATAGACAGAATGGATCAAGGTAAAGGTTTATATGTGTAATAAATGCATATTACATGTTATATAATTCTTATGTCCGTGTGTATGTGACTGAACTCCTCCTAAACGGCTGGACCAATTTTTATGAAATTTGTGTATGTGATTACGTTGATTAGAGATTGGTTTATATTCACAATCAGACCCGGTAGGTGGCGCTGTTGTCGTGATCCAGAAATTAACCGTGCGAAGCCGAGGCGGATCGCTAGTGTTATATAACCTAAATGTATAAAGAAACTAGCTGTGCCCAGGGGTTTCACTCGCGAATATCACGTGTCTCAGCCGCGCGACATGACGTGGAGACACCTTGTTCAAGCATTTTAGATAACAACATATAGAAAAATTGGTAAAATTAATGGAGTCCTTTAATCTGTCGGCATATGTACGTTATAGAGTGAAGTTAAATTTTATCCACTCTCCCTTCCCTTTCCGGGTGAGCGTCACGCCATCAATAATCATTTTGTAGCTACACACTTTTCATGTATTCTGTACTGTTTGTTATCTTTTAAACTGGAAAAAATCGCGATTCGGGAGAGCTCGGGGTGCGGGGGACGCTCACCCGTAGGGGGAGGGTGAGTGGATAAAATGTAACTTTGCTCTATAACGTATATATACCGATAAATAAAAGTACTCCATCTATTTTACGAATTGTTTTAACCTAAAATTATCGAAATGGTATATGCGCCGTTCACGCGCCGATTCGAGTGTTAAATTATTTTAAGTTTTCGTGACCCATTAAACTATGCGCCCAAATAAAATTCTACAAAAATCAAAGATTATCTTCATAAAACTGTCTCGATGATGAAGTAACTTTCGTTCGTAAGGATTATGATATTTTCTCTATTACTAGTATAGAGTAGTAGTATATCTAGTATAGAGTCTAATAATAACGCTCATAAATCACTTTTTAATTTTCATTAATTATTTGTCACAATATACCTTATTGTGACTTATGTATAAGAAATAGGCATATGGTATCGCGGAATTATTTTGAGATGAAGTAAAGATCAATATTTTTGTAGAACATTGTATTCACGTATTACTAACCATTACGTCAGCGGACGCGGATAAATAATTTCGGGGGCGCTTTTTCTTCTGACTTGATTAACAAAAATCAATATTTAAGACTAGCTAATAGGTAGCCTAATGTCAGAGAGCCTATACTATTCCTCATGAATCTGGCTATAATATATAAAAAGAATTTTTCAAATCGGACTGATAGTTCCAGAGATTAGCCTGTTTAAACAAACAAAAAAGAAAACAAAACAAAACTCTTCCGCTTTATTATATTAGTAAAGTATAGTATTAGTATAGATAATCGATCGATTTTCGATTTCCATCTGTTATAAATATCATAATTTTATAAGTCTTTTATTTCAACACAAGTTCATACGGCGTCGACATATTGCTGATCATTTATACAGTATCTGTATAATTATACTACGCCACGCATCACTGAGTACTTTTCTCGAGAATACTTTTCCCAACACTTAATATCAGCAAAAACAACAAATTCATATTTTAATGTGTTATATAAGCAGAGAGAGAGCCTGGTCAGCTCTGACTTTAAATTACTTGCGGTTTTAGGTCTTTAATAATTTCCGAAAGGTATTTGAAAGTGGAAGTTATCTTTATCAACAATCCGTAAACAAATATTTATATTTTTTTTCCTTTTGTTTTCCTTCTACTCAGCTTTTGTAATGAATCAATTGACTTTCTTTTGAGAATAATATTACAGTAGTTACGGTCTCCGTCATTTCGTATTTTATCGGCACTTTTGAATAATAATTTTTAAGGAAATTTTGCTTAAACTTATAAGTTGTAATTTATTTGTGTCTTTAAATTTTGCAAACATTAATATTAATCATTAACTTGTAAGTAGTTTATTGTTGGACATAGCATCGCAGATTTCTCGTCATCATCGTCGTCGTTACAGCCCTTCGTAGGTCCACTGCTGAACAAAAGAAATCCCAGAAAATGCCACAGAACACGATCCTTAGCCACCTGACTCCATAAATTTCCTGCACAAATACATAGACTGATATTTTAAAAGTTATATTTCGCAGAATAGAAGGGGAGTTGATTGAGCAAGTGTATGAGTTTATATATTTGGGATGTTTATTTAGCAGGGATGGTAGATATGATAAGGATATAGAACGACGAGTGAACGCAGGAAATAGAGTGAGTTAATGGGGCTCTATACGCTATTATGAGAAGTCAGAATGTGTCAAATAAGGCACGTACGGCCATTCATAATGCTGTGTTAGTCCCTACTTTAATGTATGGTAGTAAAAGTTGGGTCTGGCAGAAGAAGCTTAAGAGTAGAATAAATGCTGTAGAAATGCGGTCCTTAAGGAGTATGCAAGGGCTGAATCTGAATGACAGGGTGATAAATAGTGTGATAAGAGAAAAGTGTGGTTTGCAAGATGACGTTGTGACATTAAGAAAGGAATGCTTCGGTGGTTTGGTCATGTAGAAAGAATGAACGAGGAAAGAGTGACAAAGCAAATGTATGTAGCAGAAGTGAACGGCAGGGTCGGGAAGGGACGCCCTAGACGAAGGTTTATCGACCAAATCGGCGATACATTGAAGATGGGCCAGATTAGGAGTACCCTTAACTGACGAGAGAGGTGTGCCAGGATCGCGCCAAATGGAAGTCCGTAGTCTCTGCCTACCCCTCTGGGTGACAGGCGTGAGTGTTTGTGTGTGTATGTGTTATATTTCGCAGTATAACAGTACACAATATTTTTCACGTATTGGCGATTTGTGTAATGTAATATATGTGTATCTATACATATAATAAAACTGTAAATAGCAGATGTCTGTACATTTTATATTTTTGTAATAAAAGTGATTGAGGGGTACTAAAAATAAGTAATTAAATACATTTCTACCATTTTTAGAATTTTCTGTCTGTCTGTCTGTCTATCTGTCTGTCTGTTTGTTTGTTAACGTATCACGTTTAAAGTACTAATTTATATCATAAGAATTGTTAAGCAAATTATAAAGTGTATCTTCGGCTTACATTTAGTCTTTATTTTATTAAAATCGGTTCATTCCATCAAAAGTTATGATAAATATTCTGAAGTATGGGTAGGGAATTTGCTCAACGGTGGCTTTGTTTGAGTCATCAAGTTGATGTTAGCAGCGCCATCTCTCTTCAATTAAATATATACATATAATAAAAATGATGATAACATGATGTGTAATCATTATGGGGAACTAAAAATAATTAAATAAGTACATTTTTATAATTTTTAGAATTGTCTGTCTGTCTGTTTGTCTGTTTTTATATGAATGCATCACGTCTAAAGTAAACATCTTTTTTTTTTCAAAGAAATCGTTAAGAAAATCATAAAGCGTATTCTCAAGTTACATTTAATCTTTGTTTTATTAAAATTGATTAATTCTATCGAAAGTAATAATAATTATTTTAAAATGTAGGTTCGAATTTGTTCAATGGCGCCATAAAAATCTCAGAAATAGTAATAAAAAGATTTGTGTGTAAAAAAAACGTTCCATAATAATTAATATATTTATACTTAAAACATAAAAAGAGATTTAAAAAAGGATGTTTTCTCACACAAAGGACGTAATAGATGGAGTTATACAAATTACAAACTTTTCTGATTTGCTGTGTTGAGATTTTTCGCCGATGAATCGTATTGAGACTTACTGAAGAAATTAGTATCTATTGAAGCCATACAACGGAACCCGAACAAAAATAACAAAATTGCAACGAAATGTCGTGATATTGTACGAGTATTTATAATATACGCAAAATCAGTACTGCCATCTTAGCGCTTTGGGAACTAGATTTAGCGCTTTTTTGGAATGTATAGCGCGCATTTCGAAATTTTAGCACCTAGCACTTAATCCAGCGCTTTTTGGTGTATTTAGCACACATTTCAAAATTGTAGCGACTAGCGGGTTATTAACTCTTTTATAGCAGCACTGTTAGTCCACATTACCGATAATAATAATAATGACCTTTATTATTTTTTTCCACAAATAGTACATTGCAGTTTATCTTTTTCAAACATATTTTTTCCACAAAACAAAGAGCATGGGAGACGAGTCCAAACTAGGATACCCTGTGCTATGGATCTCCCGGCTTCCCCTTTAGGATGATTAACTTGATTTTTTTATCGACGACTATAAGCGGGGAAATCCCCTTCATTAAAGTTTTCGTTCATGGTTTTGGCAACGTATTTATTTTGCTTTATTCAGTTTTAGTCAGTTGTTTAGAGCACAGCTAAGTTAAAAGTTACTTAGAGTAGTACTAACTACTGTTGACAGCAATTGCCATAATTATAAGTCGATGTCCTGCGAAGTATTGATATATCAAAAAGTATTGCCAGAAAAAAACTTAATGTTGTTTTCTTTATTATGATTATATTTTCTTGAATTATAAATTATAATAAAAAACACAAACTTTGTTTGTAGTTAATTTAGCGCGAAATCTAGGGCTTTTTTAAAGCGCTGTTTTCATGAAATCTAGCGCTTTTTGTGTTGTCCTAGCGCTGAATGAGTTTTTTTGATCTGGCAGCACTGCCAAAAAACCCTCTATTAAGAAGTAACTTTCCCTTCATTTTTAAGCGCGTTCAGTTCCCAGTTACAGTCAGCGTGTGTTATGCGATGACCGTAAATAAAGTGCAAGGTCAAAATTTACGCGTTGTAAGAGTGTACTGACTGTTTTGCACATGGCCAACTCTATGTTGCTTTTTCCCGCGTTAGTAGCCCCCGTAACCTTTTTGTGTACACCCCGTCTAAGTCTACTTCTAACGTCGTTTACACCGAAGCTCTATCATAAACTACTTAGAACTTTGATGATAATGATTTATTTGTTACCACTTATTGATACAGTAATGATATAAATCGTTTAATATTCTCTTACCTAAACGACAAATTCTTTATGTAAAATCTATATACGCGAGCTACGCCGCGGGCACAGCTAGTTTATAATATGCACTACACTTTTATCGCTTATATAATAAAGAAAGTTTGTTGTTTGTTTGTGGAAGTTAAAAGCAAAAGTAGGTTTATTGAAACAAAGGCACTATGGAGTAAACATGTTATTGAGAAAAATTTTAGTGATAATCATCAAAACAGCACTGTTGTGCAGCAATGTTTCTGATCCTATGTTTTCAGTTGCAAAATGGAACAAATAAAACTCATTGAAACGATTGTGATGATGTTACGGATAAAATTATCTCGGTTTATTTAAACCACAACAAAGAAATACGATTATGAATCGATTTTTAAGGCGATTTTTAGTGACGTTCTTACAAGATAGTTGGAAGGTATCATCAGTTGTGTAGATAAATTAAATTCAAAATTTAAAAAACCCCCGTTACAAAAACAACTGATGATCTTCAAACGATTGAACAGATTTTCTTGAAACTGCTAAGAATACTCTTGATTAAAACAAGTTTCAAACGAAAATAACTCGATCAAAATCGATTCATCCGTTCAGGAGCTATTATGCAACCACAGTTGTTTTTAACAGTGGTAGAGCCACGCGGCAGCTTTTGCTGTCGCACGGATGGGCCGGCTCGAACCGGGGTGGTACCACGACCTCACAGAATACCAGCGTGAAGTAGAGGTTTACCTCTGCATTTCGCTTGATGAGTGCAGGTGGCCGGAGGCCCTTTTTACTGGAAATGAGGCATTCCATCTTAGTCCTCACGGGTGACAACGCATCTGCATTTTGATTCGCAAACGAGGATGTCTATGGGCCGCAGCAACCACTTACCATCAGGTGGACTGTGTGCTCGTTTGTCACCCTTATCCTGTAAAAAAAACACAGATACAGACTACAAAATTAAAGCACTCCTTAATTTTCGCCAGGTTTTAAAAATAATACCGTGCCACAAGTGTAACGAGCAAACACACAGAGGCCTGCATATCTTAAACCATTCGAGGCGGACTTAACGTTTTATGCGATTAGATTAGATTAATAGTATTTACTACACAAACATCGTATTTAGTAAATACATGTGCCAGTAAAGCTACATTAATTACCAGACATAGCCTTAACGCCTCATGAAGCATTTGCTTGCAATTATTGTCGACTGAGATTTATTGATATTGACAAAGTAGTAACATATCGTGTGACAAAACTTTTTTAAACTCATTGATATAATTCTCACACTCGTACACAGTACGTAAGAACATTATTTAAATTTGTCATAATTACGATATTTTGTAATTAGAACATTTTATGTCCAGGAAAATATTATTTACCTGACGATACGAAGATACGAAGGATTATTGAGCGCAGAACTTGCATTCATGTTTCTTCATATTATGTGTGATTTTGGTTTGGATTATTTTAACGGATATAACGCCTCATTCAGTAATTAACTAAGGTAATGAAATTGAAATGTGATAAAAGTTGTTATCTATACTCCTCCTTAAATAATACAATAATTTTTCTTCAGTATGGTACTTTGTCTAATATATTATTTTATATTCTGTTCCAAAAATTATTACATACCTCTTACATACCTCTTTGAGGTATGTAAAGATCGTGACACTTGGCGATCTGTCCTCTCTGGCTACCCCGTCAGGGATTGTGCGTCTTTTGAAATGGTAAAACGATTGCCACAATTTCATTTATCTTTCCACTTAAACATTACACATACGTATAAAAAAAATTGTTTGTCTGTAATAACGAAATAACTTTCTTATATTGAGCTAAGGGGTTTTTTTTTACATACCAAGATATTAATAACTATTTTAAAAATGTTCGGAATTGCTGAACTGATTGTAATGAAAATTCACGAAAAGATAGAGAGTAATGCTAGGATCATTCCTAGAATAATGCTCGCTCTATATTTACTAAAAAATAAGATATTTTTTAAAAGATAAAAAATCTAAAAATTTATAAAATAAAGGGTCTGATTGTCCTTCCCAGACGGAGCCAGGGCGGGTCGCTAGTCTATAGTATAATGACTATAAACATACAGTCGCAACTTTAACTGCGAGTTCAGATTATACATCTTGAAATAACATTTTGCTTGGGAAGACACCATTATTCTTCGTAATATTATCTTTTAGCGCTGTAATACACGGTAAATGTGTGACTGACGTATTAATTTTATTTGTTGCAATAAATTGGCGCGGAGCTGTTGCACGCGCGATCGTGCAGAAAAGTGAACGCGTTCCCCCACAGACTTTAAGTGCCTTGGTAATAAATATTATGTCTTAAACTTTGCATAGTTACCGTACCCACTTGGCCGCGAGTTTAACCACGCGAGTTGACTCAGTGCGGGCAAAGCTCCGTGCACGCAACTAGCGTTCGTTAACCGTGAGCCCGACCCACCTCAACATAGGTTCAGGGTTGCCTGTTACGTATTGTGAAATTACTTCCGCCTTCAGCTAATTCATAGCGGTATTTTGTATATCGTTTTGATTATCACGATTTGTTAATCACGATATGATATGTACAGTTTAGTGGCGGTGTAAGAATATCCATTAGCCTATACTAGTGTCGTCCCGTGGGGGAAACAGGCAACTTAATAAAAACTCAATACAATAAAAAAACTGCTGTTACCGATCCCCTGCCAAGCGTGGCAAAACTATGGCAAAATCCAATGAGGCAATCTATAGGGGAGGCCTATGTTCATCACGAACTATTATAGGTTGTAATGAAAAATGAAATAAACATATATAATATATGCACATTTTACGTGGTAGAGCCATGCTGCAGCTATATTAGTAGTATAGTTGTAGCACGAATGGATTGGCTCGACCGGGGTAGGACCACGCTCTCACAGAATACCAGCGTCAAATAGCAGCTCAACACTGCTGTTTCGTATGATGAGTGTAGAGAACCGAAGACCCTTTTTACTGGAAACGAGGTATTCCATCTTAGTTCTCACGGGTGGCAACGCATCTGCATTTTGATTCGCAAACGAGGATAAATGTAGATTTCTATACCATCAGGTGGACTGTGTGCTGGTTTGTCACCCTATAATATTTAAAAAAATACACATCATATTTAATTAATTATTTTCCTATATTGAATAATTGTTTTAGTTTTTCTTTAAAACTCAAAATAATGTTTATAAGAAAATTTTTATATTTCCCAATCCTTACTCATCCCTTTGCATATTCTATCGCATCTACTACGAGGAATACTTAGAGGAATTGTCTGACAATACTCGCGATACCATACATACCATCTGCATTATTTGCGATCCACCACTTCGAGATTTACCAGAAGTTTTCTTCCTCGCATAACTTTTCTGTGAAATCGGCTACCTAGTGGGATTTTTCGAACCGATACCACTCACGGTTCTTCAAAAAAAAATGATCTTCTCTATTATAAAAAGCCGCCAATGCACCTGCAATACACCTGGTGTAGCAGTTATTCATAGGTGGTAGAGTCATGCTGCAGCTATATTATGGTTGTAACACGAATGGGTCGGTTCGACCGGGGAAGGACCACGCTCTCACAGAATACCAGCGTGAAATAGCAGCATAACACTGCTGCGTTTCGTATGGTGAGTGTAGAGAACCGGAGACCCTTTTTACTGGAAAAGGGGCATTCCATCTTAGTCCTCACGGGTGACAACGCATCTGCATTTTGTTTCGCAAACGAGGATAGATGTACATGTCTATGGGCCACAGCAACTACTTACCATCAGGTGGACTGTGTGCTTGTTTGTCACACTATCCTATAAAAAAAAAACATTAAAGTCATTTCAAAAGCTTTACACTATGTTGGAATGTTGTTGGATTTATTATATTCTATTTTTTTAATAAATATAGTTTTTTATAATAAATACTATTTTTAATAAATACTATTTTGAGATACTCGTAGTTCATATATACGTGAATTCACTTAATTAAATAAAAAACCAAACATTGGGTACAAACAATAGTTTCAAAAGTGAATAAATTAGATTAATTAAAACGTATTAACGGTTAATTAACATGTTTCTTAATAGTGATCGTTTAATTCTAGTTATGGTCCGACGTATAGACTGGTCGGATTACCGCCAATCGGGTCTTACTCATTTCCTTATCAAGGGTAACAGTTAGGGCAGCAATCAACCCACTGGGCAGGTTCTCGACATAGCGGTTCAGTAATTTAATAGGTCCAGGTTCTTGTTCCGGGATATTTCGCTTAGCTATTTAGCAGTGAGCTTCGTGCGGGAAATTGACGTCATACATGTGATATTATGTCGCATTGGTTCAAGCGTGAATTCAATTCACACTAATTCTGACGTTATTATCTCGAAGCCTGTCCGGTGTTATATTTAAAAGCTGAAATGGAAGCTATTATTTGTAAGGTTATGCTATTAAGACGCCTGGATAGTTTTTTTTAATGTTCTTTTAATATTAAAGTCCATTACGGCCTATAAAAGTTCACTGCTGAACATAGGGCTCACTCAAGGGATTCATTTCATTCAAAGCTGCTACGGTTGGCAGGCGCGTCGGCAGTCGCAGTTTTTTTTAAATAATTTTGACTTGTTATCAGGGATATGCTGCTGTTCATATTCATCCTGTTTCAGTTTCCATTTGTTGCATCTTTTTTACTATTAAATAAATTTTACAGTTTATTTTATAGTCAATTCTACCCTAGGAGTTTCCTCTGTATTGTGGACCCATTTGGGTAATACAATTATTTGCAGACCATAAAAATGCCTGGCCTGTGATGCAGTCGAACTCGCACTAACAAATGCACTAACAGGCATACGAAGTAAAACGTAGCTTGATATATACCTAATAAAAACAGTAACTAGAAGTTTCAAACCTCAAAATTATACAATGCTTTATAGCTTATCATCCGTTTCAGCCTGTGAAAAGTCTAGTGCCGGTGTAAGAATATCCATTATCACATATCGTGGTGTCATAATAGGCGACATAGGGAGACTGAACCAGGAGATGGCAGCAGCATCTGCCTGATAACAGCTAAATAAAAAAATGGGGTTGCCAATCCGCTTGCCAAGCGTAAAAACTAAGGTAAATCTCTATAAGGCAAACTATAGGGGGAAGTATATCTTCAGCAGTAAATTTTTAATAGGCTGTAATGGTTAATGGTTGCTTAAACGAATTAAGACATAGAACCTCATTAACAGCTAAACATCGCTTCCCTATAATCCATCGCCTAGTGAAAAAATGAAAAATACTAAAGAATAGAAGGTAATACAATAGATAATTTTTACCTTTATTGATCATTAAAAAATTATATACGTTATGATAAGAAAAAGCAATCGATAAATAGTGTTTTTTATTCTTTTTTATTTAAAAGTATTCTACTATTATATTGTACTAAAATATATACTACCCTTATAATATTTTCAAATAAACATATTAACATTAACAATCCGAACCCCGTCGCACACTAATGAAATAATTGTCAATTGCAATTTTAAGTGCCGATTGAAAATACTGTGAGAAACCTTCACCTGCATTTCTGAGATCTGCACCTAAATTAAAAAAAATATATCGAAGACATGTTGACCTTGACCTTCTTAGATATGGGAGAATGTGATGTATATAGGCTGTAAATTTACTATAAATAACTTTTAAATTTAACAAATGGACCATATTTTCAATAATAGGTTTTAAACTGACTTTATATGCTGAAATATATACGATAGCTATTCTTGAAAATATAGAGAAATTCGTATATGTATCGTTACTTATAACATTTTATTTACTAATTCAAAGATCCTTCGGGCAGTCTTACAACTTTTGACAATACAACTCTCCCCGCTCATGCTCTACAATACGTAATAAAGATATCGTTTTTATCATAATGTATCCAATATTGCAAAAGTGTGTAATGGTACTGAAAATGATACTATTTTATCCTTGTTAATGGATTATTATTAAATGCAAAAACAAAAAAAATTAAGTATTCACAGTTCCATTTGCTCAATTTCGTTGGACGTTTATGACTGAAAGTCTCATCTTCAACGTCATTTAATATTTATGCTTTTTATAGAATTGACAGTGACAAACACGCACACAGTCCACCTGGCGGTAAGTGGATGCTGTGACCCATAGACATCTGGACTAAGATGGGATATCTCGTTATCAGTAAAACTGGTCTCCGCGTCTCTTCACACACCTTGCGAAACACAAAAGCATTATGCTGTTATTTCACGCTGGTATTATGTGCGTGCGTGGTCTTTTCCAGGCCAAGCCAACCCATTCATGTTGCAGCCGTGATACGTTACAGCTTGGCTCTACTACATGAAATATATATAATGTACAGGAAATCCTGAAATATATTCTAACATATGGTATCGATTAGAACTACTACTAAACTAAGCTCAGTTGCCTTTCTACTCTTTCTACTACTAAGTTTTCCAAAGCCAAAATACTCGTCGTTTGCTGTACTCGTACTTAAGACATTATTATTTGTTAATTTTGTTATTTTTGTGCTAGCTGCGTTGTAGCGTCAAAATAACGACAACTATGTCGTAAAAGTTGACTAAATAAATGTTTCTAACAGCCACGGTTGACATAAAAAGAAAGTAATACATATATTAATTTGCGAGACTATTCAACATTAAGAAAACAGGTTTTGGCCCTGCGTCCTACAATCCGCCTTCCCAGCGCAGTATAGAGGATATATCTGTATATAATAATCTGTTAGTCTATTGCCATTCCGATTCCGAGCCATTTTTGAGTAAAAATTTAAAAATGGCTGGACCGATTTTGTTGAAATTTTTTATGTGTTTGAGTGGGTTAATGAATGGTTTAGATTCATAATTGGACCCGGTAGTTGACGCTGTTGTCGACATCCAAAAATCATCCGTGCGAACCCGAGGCCGATCGCTAGTTTTTTATATTATTTATACTGAATAGACAAACGAACTCACAGTCCACTTGACAACACCTACAGCCAACCTCAAACAAAGAAGGATACAGATGCGTTGTCACTGCTGAAGAGTACGATGAACACAGCAGTTCAAGCACTGATGTTTTGCGATAGAAATAGGAAACAGGTTAGAAACTACCTCACCCAGAAAAATAGTTCTACCACATTGTTCTTTCTTCCTAGTTCTATCTTCTTTCTAGCACAATCTTGAAAAGAATGATGTCCAGCAAAAGTTTAAAGTTTGACCATGTGACATAGAATATATTACACACACATTTCAATAATTGTTCGGTTATCTGTCGAGGCCTTTATTGAATTAGCGAAAACCAAGATGAAAATAGTGCGACAAATGTGTATAAAGGAAAAAGGTAAAAAAATGCAAAAAATACAAACGAACAATCTAAAAAAATAGTGTTAATTTAATCTTCAGCTTTTGTGTTTACAGCGAACATAAATAAGTACAAAAACAAAACACATTGTATATTCCAGACAGTTATTTTAATATTTGCCGAATATAATTCACTTCAGGTAACATTAGACAATGAAAAAAGCTCTATCTAATCTGCGAAGTATAAGTTAAAATTAAAGGATGATAATAAAAAAACACTTTTATGATTTAAAAAGTAGGTTTTTTGTAACTAGATTTGTATAGCTTTTCTTTATAGTTATTAATTACAATTAATACAAACGGATTTCAGTTACTTTAAACTACTCGTCTCAAAACGACTTCCAATCTTATTATGTTTTTCGCCAGCTTTCCAAACGATCAAATAAAAATGTTTCTTGCTTCATTAGATTTATTCTCACTATGTTAGGGGAAAAGACCGTAACTCCGTCTATTTCAAGGCAACTGACCGATCTTTTATAAATGCAAAAGCTGCGGAACATTTGAATATTCGTGCAACGTTCCTTTGTAGCGTCGTTTAAGGTATTCACGAGATACGTGTTTTGTCCATTTATCGAGACGTAGCGCCGACTTATTGAGGATCGTGTTGCAGAATTCCGTGTACGCTTTGCCTGTGGATTTTAACACTTCCTCCAAAGAGTATGATCTTGTTTGAGAAATAAAAAATAGGATAACTCAGTCAACATTTTTAGTATCGTAATTAACATATAGGACTTACATAAATATATAACTGGCATATTGCAAAACTTTTCCAATTTTTTTTCTCATTTATATGAAATTTACTGGCTTAAATTATGAATTGTGACCATTATCCTTTCTTATAAGGTAAAAATAAATAATTCAGTATGCAGCAACAGCGATAAAGTAAATAATTTATTCGATGCTCTGGCAAACTGTTCATACAAAGTTGATAAGAGTTGGTCCACCTACGCCACCAGGCTACAGTGTATTCGTATTTGTAGTAACTATTCTCTTAATAGAATTTATGAGATTATATAACATATGTAATATGTATGCTATATTTTATTTTAAAATCTACACAAATAAATAAAATTGAAGTGTCTGTTTGTAATGTTAAAATACCAGCTTTTTACTAAATGCATATGAAAGTATATACGGTACTAATAACAAAAAATCAATTTATAAAATTTTTGTCTGTCTGTCCGTCTGCTTTTTCCGGCTAATCTCCGAAACGACTGAACCGATTTTGACCAGACTCACTGGCAGATAGCTGATGTTATAAGGAGTAACTTAGTATACTTTGATTTTAGAAAAAAAAATCCATGAAGTCGTAGTAAATTCAACGCGGGCGAAGTCGCGGAGGACAGCTAGTTTTATAATAAGACCGACATAGCCCATCGGATCAATAAGCTGAAGTGGCAATGGCCGTTCTAGCTCAGGGAACCGACAACCGATGGGGACGTAAGGTCCTGGAGTGGCAGCCTCGTACGAATAAGCGAAGTTTAGGCCAGCCCCCACAATATAGAGTGACGACCTGATGCAGGAAATCGATGGATGCAGTTGGCTTGGGACCGTGCTCTTTGGAATTCCTTAGGGAATACCTATGATCAGGAGCTGACTTTTAATGGATTGTAATGATTACGATGACATATCTCGCTCGAATTCAAAATTATATATGAATGGACATAACACGATAGTAATTATGATGATGATATGAAGTATAATATTACTTTCTGTGTAATAAATGCATCTACTCTTTTAATATTTATTTTATGGTGTTCAAACACCCGTGAAAGTAACTTCGATCGTCGATCTTGCATTAGTTGCATCTTCGATAGGTTAGCGACCCCACAACTAGCAATCTCATTTTATTAAATCCGAAGCATAATTTGTTGTATATTATTCTTTTAGTTTTTTTTATACCATTTAATAAAAAAAAGCAAGAATTATAATTCATGAAAATTAATTATGAAAAACACTATTTTCATGTTAACAGTTTAAAAAAAATCACCGTTTCTTCTGCGGTCATTCATTTCATTTCCTATTTATGAAATTAGTTTTAGTTTGTTATTACGGGTATATATGCTACTACAAAAAGTGGCTAGACACCTTGGAATTTTACTAATGACGTTATATGGAGCTATCAGAATTCTACGCTAATTTGGTTGAAGCACGTGCTGTATACGAAAACCCGATAAGCCTGTAAGGCAGTAAGGGCCGTCCATTACGAATGTCGGTTTGGCGGACATATATTTTCGTTCAACTGAGCGCCCTCTATGTAAGGAATACTAGCGACGCATAATTGGCTTGGGAGACGACAGCAATACCTAAGCGTTCTCTATTTTCCTCTGCGATAAAAACGCTGGCAATTTTACGTTAACCAATAAATAAAAATTTTACGTCTACTCTAAAACAAGCATTTTAGTACTATTCATTATTCCAAAGTGACCTCCGTCCGTCGCATGTCTGGCTATATAGCGGCCATTGTAAACAAGATAGTTATACTGACATTAGACGAAAGCTTTTGATGACATCTTTTTAGTATTTTTCACAGCCGAATGATTGATTATCTAACGCTGCCGCCGCACACTCCATTTATTATTTCTGTATTGTGCATATACATAATACACATAAGTTTTTTCAAACATTACTCACTCTACTTGACAAGTGATATTTCCAGGAACTGCTTACGGTTGTATAATGTCTATTTATACCCATCGCACTCATCATAGTCTACGGCTGGTACCGTTTTAACAAGAAGCACGGTAATCGCAATGATCAGTGAAGCTAGTTTATAAGGTCTTTCGGTATTTTATTTAATTAAACTGTCAAAACGTTGACTGTTATTTCAAGGGTAGAATAATTTTCTTTTAAATATATAAGGGGAGTATTTAATATTTATTCTCAGTAACGAAGGATATAGGCTAACTGGCGGGATGATATGGGGTAGTGGATATATAGCTGTTCCCCGCGACTTCGTCCGGGTGGAATTTATTACGATTGGATTTCATGGGTTTTAAATTTTTTGCGCGGAACCATAATTATTTTTCTAAAATAAAAGTAGCCTAAGTTACTCCTTATAACATCAACTACATATCTGCCACTGAAAGCCCTTTCAAAACTGATCCAGCCGTCTATGTTTAGCAGTGGACATTTATAGGTTGTAAAAAATGTATAAATGAAAATTAAAAATCTCAAATTACTTTTGATAATAATTCTAAAAAATAACACGAATGATTAGAGAGTAAATACGTTTTTCTTCTTTTTCGGTTCACTGTGTTTCGTGCTCCGGTAAATTGCTCATGCAGCAACCACGGACTGTTGAGGTACTTTTGTTTTATCGCCGACAATTTCTAAACGTTTTTTTTTTTACGAAGTTTCTCTCATCTGAAGCATTTAAATGTTAGTTTTGCATTGAATCTATTTCTTTGTATTGTTTAGTACGTAGTATCCTATGTCTTAGTTAAGGTTTTTCTACACCGTTATATAATTTTGATTAATTATATATAAATTCATTAGATGAGGTCGTTTAACCTCTATTCTATAAAAACAAATCGATAAAATAATGTTGCTACATATAAAACGATATTATGCTGAATATTTTAATCGGTAAGTTTTTAACTTGGAAAGTAACGTGGCCGTATCTTATTGAGACGATTATAAGATCTTAATATTTCCTAGATACTAACTGATGGGTACAACGAACAGTCATTAACTGACTCTTCCGCTACAGTAATGCGATCCTGTATAAGCGAAACGAGTTTCGAAGCATGAGTAATAACCAATCGTGCGGATCGGAATCCAGAATTCTTCCTTACCGTAAATCACACCACTAGGCACAGGCACTTGTAGTTACGTTAAAGCCACTAGTATTGCAGTTATACGCCTATAATCCAGTTGCATACTAATCCGCAACCTAAGGAATTAAAGAACTTCAGAAATTTGATCTGGTCATCTTTTTTATAAATATAATCGCCGGCCTACGTTTTTGTTGGTGCTCTGAACGACATGAAAAATAGATGTAATATTCATAAAATATATTTGCTTTGTCGAGACAAGGGTCACAAATGATGGTAAGTGGTTAATTTGCCCCATAGACATCTACATTACTACATACATTACGAATTAAAATGCAGATGCGTTGCCCTCGTTTCCAGTAAAAAGGGTCACCGGTACTCAACACTCACCATACCAAACATATCACCATTGAGCTGTAGTTTTACGCTGGTATTATGTGAAAGCGTGGTCGTTCCTCGATCCTGCCGATCCATACATGCTACAACTATACTACTAATATAGCTGTAGCGTGGCTCTACCCTGTAATGGTTCATGGCTGTGCTAAAATCCGACAGGTGGCGTTGTAGTCAAGATAATAACTAATTATTTTTATTTAATTATATACTTATGGACCCAAATGACATATATTCACAAATAAATTATCTTGGTTATGTGTCAGAAAATGAAATCACAAAGTCTGAACTCGATAGGAGGCGCTGTGATCGAGTTATTTAAAATTAATGCTACTTTGTAGTTTTATTTTTTATTTTTTTATAAAACTGAAGTGACTAACGACATTACGGTCAACCTGATGACTACTGCAGCCCACCTTGACGGTAGAAATAAAGCGAGATAAATACCTAGGTTACTCAGCTTTTGTTAAAATAGGACTCTTTTTTTTTAAATGCAGCTGAAGATATTTGAATGCATTCCCTAGCTTTAACCTTTGTGATTCTTGAACGAACTTTTTGTGATTTCATTGCATTTGTAAGACCTACAACTAAAAAAATTGAAAAATATATATGATTTATAGTCACGAATTATCTAATAATAAACTTCTTTTTTATAAAAATTATCCGCGTCCATTCGCGAATCACTATAACATCAGTAATTCTGGCTTGCAGTAAATTCACAAAGGTAATAAAGAACTACATTTGTTACGTCCAGTTCGACATTAAGTGCTTGTTCATGTTGCGTTCAATTGCTAGCGTTCATTTATAAATTGTGCGAATTTTATCAAACTTTATGATTATTACTTTTCGAATAATAAATCTCAGAAAATAATAAAGAAAACATTGCTTTGCGAACAGCGTAAGAGAATTCCTCGCCCTATATCGCTCTGTGTGTATCGTAAGAAACAACAATAGGAAACGCTAGATGGACCTTACGGGCTCTTCTCGCGTATAAACCAGATTATATTACCTAGAGAGAGAGAAAGAAAGCAGGGAGCATTGTCAAAGGTGCGTGACGTCTGATACTGCGAATCCATCTGCGATGCGATTGCGACAAACATATCCTGCCCACACCTTGTTCAGCAGTGGACTGCTGACTGACCCAAGTACTTCCCAATTTCTTTTTATTCTAATTTATTAGTAAAGACATTGAATCAATTTATTAGATACTGATAGATAATTTAAAATTATTTATTATCATTGTTTATTATATATAGAAGTTATTATGTATATTATATAGGGAAGGTGTACGTGAACTCACCCGTCGATCATTTATTATGCGTACCATATTACAGTCATTGACTTCTTGATGTAGTTCATAGTTATCAACCCGTAACAACTCCCTTGTAATATACAGGCCTCGTTTAAACTAAAGAAATGTTGCACTTTTTTTTTAAATAAATACTAGCAATTCTAACTTAATATTTCCGTTAATAATTCTAACTAAGCTTAAAATGCTTGTGCTAGAAGTGGTTAGAGTTATTGCTGTGCTTTAAAAGAAAATAGACGATTATAATGTCGACTCACGACTTACTGCTACCAGTATAGATAAGTATGTACTTAATCGTCATCAGCGGCCTTTTCAATTGCACCGATTCCGTTGGAAAACATTCCTTACATTTTTTTCATTTGCCTATTCTAGACGCAGGGTAGTCAGATCGGAGATCGCAGAACTGACACCCTAACAATGCCTTAGCAAAGGCTGCTCTCAATAACCAGTGTGAAATTTAGGGTCAGCATTTCGGATGGATTTCGTCATCAATCGATTGTCAGAGTTTTACCCGTCAATTAGCACGATACACCATGTGCAGATTACGTTAGACTTAGGAAAAAAAAGTTGGCAATTTCCTTCCTTATCCTCTGTTATTAAGTATTTAAGTAAGCGATTTTGTGCAGTTTGGGCTATGAAAGCTATTTTTTTAAATTAAATTGCAGAAGAAATAAGAGTAAATATAATATTAGACATTTTTAGATTTGATTCTGAAATAATGCAAGAAATATCTCATGACTTTCGAATTTATTTTGATCAATTTCACTAATTCATATAATATGCTTGACGTATGCAGCGTCAAAGGTGCGAAACGATCTCGTACTGTGATCGCCTGTTCTACCAAACGTGGCGTCCAGCTGTGTACTGTTATGGGCCGATATAAAAAAGAAAAGAAAAGAGCCTACTCTTTTTTGAAAGACTGGCAACACACCTGCAATTGGTGTGTTGCCAGCCTTTCAAAATAGAGTACTGTTGTAGGTGTTGAGAATTAATAGTTTAAATAAATATTGTAAAACAATTACAAGCCTGTATCCAAATCACAAAAATATTACAATAAGTATATTGTTACGTTACCTACAGCTCCTATCCTTTCTCGGTTCATTATTATAGAAATAAAGTGTAATTGACCTCTATCGTTTTAAGTGAAGGTTCAATTCCTTTTATGTACGTAAGGGTAAGGCCTCATTAGAGAGCGTCTAGCGGAGCGTGCAGTATGACGTCGTGACGAACACACCTCGTATTTAATGGCGGCCACTCGAGTTGTAGTAGAAACGTGCCATACAGCAACGGTAGAGCATGTGCTCTATAAGAGAGTCACTAATAAAGACACTATTATACAAGACAGTGTAGTAATAGTCACACGTAATATGAATTAAAGGACGTATATACATGATAACACCAAAAAAAAATGTGTTCGCAAAGCAACAGCGAAACCGCTTATCATTATCACAATATAACACTGGTCGCTTTCACCTCAATATACAATTATTTTCTGTAGCCTTACCCTTATAAACCCTTACTCAAAGGAAGTTTTCCGCTTTTATAAAATATTGCTAGTCATCATCATCATCATAATCCACTTTCATGACTCCACTGTTAAACACTAGTCTTCCTAAGAAATTTAAGAAAATATGGTCTTGAGCTAGTTGTGTAAACATTGCTATTTTCTGATTTAATTTTTTTAATCGAATAAGGGTGACAAATGATCACACGATCCACCTGAAATGGATACTGGGTCCCATATAAATTTACTATTATTATAATTATATCATATATTTTACTATTTACGACTAAAGTTAGAATGCAAATTCAAGCACAACTTCTTATGCTAAAAAGCAACATTTGAAGTTATATCGTGTCACAAGTTTCACCGTTGTTTTTATGTTATTTTTAGCGTTTTGTGTCAATTCATCATGAACGTTTAAAATTATAAAAATAGTAAGCAAATAGTAGTACGTACTTCACATGCTTTTTACTTTTGAACCATTTCACAGCACGTACACTAAACGTGGTCTGACGTCTACAAAATCTTTTGAAATAACTGTGACTTCATTTAGCCCACTTGAGTATACGCCTGTTTTCGAGATGCGATGACGCGATGGAATTTGTACTAGTTTGGTTTTCCTACCAAAGTTTATAGTTTTGATGTAATTGCAGAGAAAGAAAACTTTATTATTTGAGAAACAATGATTAGATAATAATGCCCCTTAAAAATCTTATTGAGGTGCTTTATTTAAACGTTAATATCATCTAATGTTTTCTTAAAAACATGAAATATATCGTCTAAGGAAATATGTAAAAACACAGTTTTGTCAAGAGGAAACATTAGGTCATAAATTCGCCCCTAACCACTTATTTTAATGATTACATTAGAAGTGCCATTAGTCATATTTGATCGAAATCTGTACACAATTTCGTGCCAGTTTTCTTATTTTTCATGGTCTATCGTAATCAAATCGTTTAAAATTTTGAATTAAGTTTAATGAATTACAAAATATTTAAAATTCGTTACTAATACTTTTGGTCATTAAGATCGAACTGTATCGTTAAGTACAAAAGAACAAAACTGTACTTTTTGTGTCAGGTATTTTCTATAAAATTAAAATAAATGACTGCAAGTGCGTGAGACAGTTTACAATTCGTGTTAATTAAGATTTATATCAGTGGGTTGAATTATTTTTACATCAAATAAAGAAGGCTGTAGATTTGCCTTGCCACTCCCGAGAACTAAGATGGAATGTTTCACTGTTGCTCTCCTACTCTCCTTCTTATAAAACCAAAATGTAACAGCAAAATTCATTGCTGTTCAGCGGCAGAAATAGAACAGAGGGTGGTTCTGTCCATATCAACTCCTAAATGTCAAATAACACCAAATATAAGAATATACCCTCTTGCAGTCCAATAACATAAATTTTGTCACCTATCACTTAATTTCCACACGTCCCGGGTTGACTGGGAGAGAATGCCTAATGGCATTAAGTCCGCCCTTTGTAATCCTTTTATTAAAGGTGCAATAAAGTGTAAATAAATGAATAAATAACACAAAGTATATATACCCTCTTACAGAAGCTTTCACTGGTCCTAACCCAGTGCTCAATTCGAAATTTTAGTACGACATTGAATGTTGACGGCTCCGTGGCGCAGTAGCTTAGCAATGAGTTGCTGCGCTAGATCCCGCACGGAACAAGTATTTGTATGGCCTGCAAATAATTGTTCCGGGTCTGGATGTTTGTCCTTGTGCAATTTATGTTTGTAAACTGCCTCCACGATACAGGAGAAAATTCTAGTGTTGGGGTATGTAACGTTTTTAAAATAAATATTTGTAATAGTTACTACCTTGAAACGTAAAAGAAGAAAATAAATTACTAACTGCTTTTCTTCTTTTATATTATAAATTATTACGTAGTCCTCAGGAGTGACAACGCATCTGCATTTTGATTATTAATCAAAAAAAATGTAGATGTCTTTGGATCATAACACTTACTACCAAAATAAGAAGATCATCAGGTGGACTGTGTGCTCATTTGTCACCCTTATCCTATTAAAAAATACCCTTTTGAGTCAACTTTACATTTAAATCCTTTGCATGCAAACCTTGTAACTTAGGAATATCAAGTTCAAAGTAACAGCTAGAATGTCGTCTAAAAAGGTGATGAAATTTTTAACGTGATAAAAACTTCATCACCAAATTTTTCACCCATTGATTTTATTAATTTATATGAAACCACAATTACACAATTAAATTTAAACGTATACAGACGAATTGAGAATCCTCCTACTTTTTTGAAGTAGGGTCAAAAGGATAAAATACATATAAAACGCTTCTTAATTCAATAGAAATTCATAGTGTGAGGATAAGGTTTTTTTTTTTTCTAATGATTGTCGTTGATCGCGTGAGCAATTAACGTACATGGGACTTATTCAACACATACATTGCATGCAAATTGTACACGCTATTTACGCACCCGAATAAAAGCGTGGCCAAGCGATTAAACCAATTGACTACTACGCCGCGGCTCCTTGTTCGAATCTCTGCCAGGTTCCGACTTCAGTATGAAGAGGAGTAAGACGAAGGCTAAATATAATAGAAGTAAAATATTTAGGAAAACAGTAACACAAATTATTACTTTTCGGGTCTGGTGGACATAGTACCCTAGCCAACCTCAAACCTTATCGTATAATGATTATACGATAAGGTTTGTATATTATATATATATATCGTGTAACTTCTGGACGATTTGACCGATTGAGGCCATTTTCTCATTATTATCTATTTTACGGTGGATATGCAGTCAAGTTATTATCAATTCTTACATTTATGGATTTAAATGACTGATTTCCACATACGTGTTGCTTTAGTACCAAAAAAAACTTACCGGAAAGCGCAGAACAACGTCTGTTGGGCGAGCTATCTTTCATAATACAATTTGTCATAAATGAATTCAATTTTTTTTTATAGGATCGGATGACAAACGAGCACACAGTCCACCTGATGGTAAGTGGTTACTGTGACCCATAGACATCTACATCTATCTTCAATAAAGACTCAAGATGCAGATGCGTTGTCACCCGTGAGGACTAAGATGGAATGCCTCTTTGCCAGTAAAAAGGGTCTCCGGTTCTCTACACTCACCATACGAAACACAGCAGCGTTAAGCTGCTATTTTACGCTGGTTTTCTGTGAGAGCGTGGTCCTTCCCCGGTCGAGCCGACCCATTCGTGCTACAACCATAATATAGCTGCAGCATGGCTCTACCACTTACTTGAATATAAATAATCACCCAGCTACGGAACAAAAATATTTGTATGTTATACAAATACGTGCCTGCAAAGCCATAGCCGAACGCTTGGTCACTGCGATACCTAGCCGTCTATAAAACGAACGAAACAAACCTTTGAGCGATGTTAGGGTTTCATATTGGACGTTGTTTTTTTATTCCTTTTTTAAAAAACGTAACACTAGTATTTTCTCCTGTATCGTCGATTCGAGCAAACAAGTTTGTTTGTCCTACAAAAACCCTCAAATAACCCGATGTGTGCGATATCCTCTCTCTATCGCTAATATTTAAAGAACACTGCAAAGTTCTCATATCATACATTGTTCGCTTGAAAACTGACAGACCCAACAATCACATTCTTTATTCTAAACGATTACTATTCTTTACTTAAATTAAATACGAGTGACGGAAACTCCTGATAATTGCTTAATATCCAAAATACTTTCGTGTTAAAATCTCAACTTTATGTAGGACACCATTGTCCATGTCTTTATTTGCCAGTGATCTACTCGTATAAAACAAACCGTATGAAATAAAACCGGCTAAGTGAGATAATGTATTAGGGTGTATAACGATAAGTATTAGGGTGCGGTACTTATTATGACCAGTTAACATCGATCTTAGTGATCGTATGCCAGGTTACGAGTTCTGTCTGTCGAGGTCTTTGGTAGTACTAAATTATGTTAGTTTTTTATAGTCAACGGCGGAAAATATATTATAATTCGATGTTTTCACTTTTATATAGAGTTTCAAATTTCTAACTAGTTTATTTTTTGGGATAGACCCCGTAATAAAAACTGACAACATTGACGGCTCCAATTTCATATATATATATAAAATAAATAATTCATTTAAATATTATGGTTAAAGAACCTCTATTTTCTTAAAGAAATAAATAATCTAAAATGTTTAACATGGATTTTAACGTCGATGAACACAAATATAAGTGATAAAATGATATACACTATAGCTACTAAATCGAGGTTAGGTACATTAGACCTTACTTCATAGGATCATTTATATTGTAAGTTCTTTACGAGACCTTCACACTATGTGAAACCTATTTGAATTTTATTATTCAAAATTCGGTTGTGGGTCACAATTCAAATTTCTAAATTTCGTGCCATAGCCTTGGATACGGAAGCCTAAAAAGGCGTTGTTTAATTATTATTGGTTTTTTATACATTATACGTGAAAATATTAAGTAATAATATAACTATAAAGCACTTCATAACATTATTACAAAAATAAACAGTCGAAATATAGTTGGATGTGGATGTAAGATGGCGTCTGACCTTTCCTGTAGATCGAATTACTAAGTTAATAATCATATATATATATATATATATATATATATATATATATATATATATATATATATATATATATATATATATATATTACTAGTCAAAATAATTAATTAGAGAATAATCCGACTATGATCCTATGTTTATTATTGATGTCGTTCAAATATGGTTCCGGAAATTCATGTAGCACGTGTAATATAGTTGTAGCACGAATGGGTCGGCTCGACCGGGGAAGGACCACGCTCTCACAGAATACCAGCGTAAAATAGCAGCTTAACGCTGCTGTGTTTCGTATGGTGAGTGTAGAGAACCGGAGACCATTTTTACTGGACAAGAGGCATTCCATCTTAGTCCTCACGGGTGACAACGCATCTGCATCTTGAGTCTTTATTGAGGATAGATGTAGATGTCTATGGGTCACAGTAACCACTTACCATCAGGTGGACTGTGTGCTCGTTTGTCACCCGATTCTATAAAAAAAATATCTTTAAATTACAGCGAGGCCGACCAATTGCTACGTAACCCTCACAAAAATAAGAGAGAATGGAGGTCTGTGCCCGGCAGTAGGATGTTAAAAGGCTGCAATTTAGTTAATTAAACTTTTCTAAATTAAACCAAAAATGTTTAGTTCACACCGAATATTGGATATAAAATTTTGCATGCCAAATCGACTTCGCATATAAATTTTTAAGTAATACAAAAGCCTCCACCAACTATTTCATGGACGATTCGTTAATCGACAATCGGTAGACTATAGCATTGTTTGTTATTTTTATTCTATTGCGAAATAATGCTAAATTGCTCGCTATCGATGAGACACTACCGAAACGAAAGGATTTACACGAAGCAGCATCATAACCAGTTTTGTAACACGCAGGTTTCTTGGAACAAAAGCTTGTTCGAGAGCACTAGGTAAGTATCAATTAAATATTAAATGTAAAAATTAAAGCTACAGCCTATATACGTCATACTGCTGGGTACAGGCTTCCTTTCATTTCTAAGAAGGTAGTAGTAAGTTCACCATGATGTCCCAGTGCATGCTTGGGATGTTTTCTTTCATCGCCGAGCACGTGATAAATCAACTCTTAAAATTGCAATCCGGTTTGGGTTCAGTGCATTGTCGGCGGACTTCGAACTCTGGTTGCACACGTACTGTGAAATTCACGGCGAGCGCATAGCCCCTTTGCTCTAATATGAGTAGTAGGTACTTATTTTCTCGTCTAATGGCCGTGAACTCGATTGCTAATCATGTTTGTGGGTTGGGCCAAAATTTTTCACCGTCTCTTATTATTAGCAGCCCGGAGCTGTTACTGAAAACACATACTCTCAGGAATTTGGTGTTACACCACCGTGCCCCGAAAAGCACGTATAGCCGTTGGTCATGTGTCTGATATTTCTCCGGTCCGGTTCCCTCAATCTCATAGGAACAGACGGCAATCGGGCCGTCCCGTATATAAATGGAGAGTGCACCTTTATTTGGGCGCACACTCGTGGATTCATAATCATGCCCGGATGGTTAGTCTCCGTTGAGACTGGAGGATATTACATTGTGTCTTACACTTAGTTCATATTAAGTAGCCCGTAACAAAAAATAGAGCAAACACATTTCAAGGGAGATATACCACAATAGCTACTATTGCAGGAAAGATTTTGCATTATTGAAGTTATTTATTTTATAGATTTATAAAAGTCGTATATATATATAACCACCACGTTCCGGGGTTGTCGTAAAAGTCAATAATATGCGAAAAATATGTTGCAATGCGATGTCCGTCAGATGGTATGATAATTTAAAATCTCGTATCATGGCAAATCTCAAATGATACGATGTTCCACCAGAAGATTTCGATTACGATGTCATCTTCCGAAGAGCTTAATAAATGCCCAGGTCAAGGACTCCGCCTGGGTTGACAACACCCTCCAAACTATTTTCTGCACACCCATTGCCGTGGTCTGGTTAAAAAAAAAACAAGAGATCTACTACAATTATTTGCTTATTTTAAATGACCTTAGATATGACAGTTTGAAGTAGGCTTTAGGTGATATTAGGCTGCAGTATCTATGAGGTGTGACGTTAACCCAAATACCACTCTTATTTAAAAATATAAATTTATATTACTTTTTGAAATAGATTAATATAAGTAAAACAAAATATTCAATAAAATATTTTGCTATTAAAAAGCAAGTAATTTTACTATTATTATGGGAGCTTGTGGGACCGTAAATAACATTTAGGATCTAGATCACTAACCCCTTACACAAGTTTTTCTATACCCCGCACCGCTTTTACCAGTTTTAGTCAGGTTTAATTTTTGAAATAAGGATTTACTGTACTACTTGTGTAAATTATAAGTTATTTTAAATTTCCTTTTTTTTGTAACTGATTATAACAGTATTTGGTTTTATTAGCCCCTTTCGATTTAAATTCGTTTAATTAATATCTACTACAATAATAAAATTCCCTAATATTCTACGTATGCGTCATTAACAATATTTATAACACAGGAGTCGTTATCTATGAAATATTTCGCTTATCATTCAAATAAGGTGTTAAGAGTTATTAACTACAAAGCTGAACCTGCTATTTAGATCAGTTGAAATTAATTAACATTCATTTTATATGAATCTTCTGAGGGTCTTGTCAGATATTAAATTTTAATATTAGTCCTGAGGTCTTAAAATTACACAAAGGTAAAACACGGCCCTGTCGGTACCTTTCGTTATTAAATGTATGAAAAATATCATCGCCTCCCGTGAAAGTTGTAAATGTCTGCTTTCGATTGAAGAGTTGATCAAGCATCATGCATGATCTGATACAATATGTACCAGTCTTAGTATCCTGACTCTGGAATATGCCAAGATGATCTCGTAGCTTTATATCATCTGTTACTCCAGACGAGACCGCTCGTTATTTCGAGACGATAAGAGCAGTAACAGGGAGCGGGGTCAAGGCGTCAACAGCGATCTCTAATCGATATTTGCGATAAAATCCTTCTTTAACACGAGAAAATTCCATTCAACAGCGAAGTGTTCATGGGTTTATCCTATAATGCTATCGCATACTAGTCGTAACATCGGGTATTATATGATGACAACTCTGCGTCTTTGTTTGTACTTATATATATATATATATATATATATATATATATATATATATATATATATATATATATATATATATTGCATAATACTTGCGTGTGTATAGTATACAAGTGGTTGTTTTATACATTTTAGACATTGATATGTATAAAACGTATACACAATGAGGATCTTAATTTGACTGCATTGTTTGTACGTATCTTACGGTAATTGTGAACCGATTTAAATGATTTTTTTTATTAAATAGGCTACACCTAAGAGTTTTTTCCACTGAAATTTTATAAAGAAAATCACTTAAGTTTGAAAAAATATGTTTGAATTATTTATGTAAATATTTAGACGACAATTTAACCGTTATGGTTTTTATACGGCTATATTTCTTAATTCACTCTATAATGTCACAAAATTAAACTAGAGTAACTGAAAACCGACTTAAAGGAACTTAAAAGTATTGAGTAATTTAATAGTTTCTGAAGGTAAATTGAGTGAAAATTATTTAATTCTTTTGCATGCCTAAAGCGCAAAGCGCCTAGATTTGTTCTGCTAGCGCATAAAAATCAAGATTCCAACGTTTTGTCGTATATAATCTTATCTAACAATCACATTGAACATATAAGTGATATAAAAACCAGATTGTTAGAAAGATAAATGATTGTTGAACTTATTAATTATTATTTTTACATAAAAAGTGGTTTTAGTGGCTTACTGTGTAGATTTGTCAAGTGCGCATGGAGTGGTAAAAGTACCGCTTTTGAAAAAACGATAAATTTTTTAACTCAGTCTATTTCTTTAATCTCTTCGTCTATCTTGTGGGAAGCCATGGAATAAAATTTTAATTTTCTTTTGTTTAGTTATAATTATTTTTTTTTCGGAGTAGAAATCCGGAAATTTTCAGTGTTTTAGCGGCCTTCTAATATTTTTTTTACTAAAATCGGAGCTGCCACACAGTAGATACTGTATCGGTTGTTTGCAGCGGCTCACAAAGGTCGCTGTACAAATATAAAATATTCGACTAACCAAGTTTCATACATACATGATTATTATAATAATCAGAGATTTTTATTACAATATTTTAAAAGTACAGAATAAATAATAGTAGTACGTACTAAAAATAAGTAGGATGTATATATTTAAGTATATTTATACTTTAATAAAAATTTGAAGTCTGACATAAAATTATTGGAAAATTGGAAGTATAATAATAAGGTTATTAGTGAAACTTGTTTGTATTTAAACTAATTTAATAATTTACATGTTATATGTAATTTTTTTAATGCGCTTACGGCATGCACAATTGGATTTACCAATAGTTTTTTTTGTATGTTATTAATCTTGCAGCTATAATATTCTCTAAGCAATAGATGACTTCTGAAAATGCCCGACGTACGTATACTGAAGTCTGCGAAGGACATCACTTTCAACCCGATTTTTTATAAAAATCGTTAACACTAGAATTTTTTAACGTATTGTAGTATTTATCGATGGATCCAGGTGGCTCAGGATCGTACTTTGTTGTAATTTTCGGGACAGACCTATTTTCCACAGAGGACTTATGAAGAGCCGTAATGATGATGATAATAAAATATTTTATATAAATGAACCCGCGGTCCACAGCTTCGCAGCTAAGCGCTTACCTACTGCACTGCTGAGCGGTAAAATTTTTGGGCTTAAAAATATATGATTTAATAATACACATCACTATTACCATGACAGCCTATCAAAAGTCCACTGCAGAACATATGCCTCCCCAGATATAGTTGCCAAGCTTGGCAGGGGGGTTCGCAAACGTTACGTTTTTTTCAGCCGTTATTAGGAAGACGCTGCTGTCCATCTCTTGGTTTGTTTCCCCTGTCGCCTATTACAACCCCACGGGATGATATGGGGTAGTGTATATTCTTACACCGCCACTATACGATCCATCACACTATTCCGATTATATAATAGATTTCAAGTATACAACATTAAAATAAAAGGCGGATACGTAATATTTCTCTGAATCAGACTTCTCTTCGCATCTGATAAAAAATGGCGCATACAAAATTGAACGCTTACCAATTCACTGGTGTATTAGGTTCGGTCGCTTCTTAACAACTGTCATTAAGTTCCGTTCGTTTGTTCAAAATAAATTTGTGCTATTTATATCACTTATATTTTTCTAAAGTAATATCACTTACTTAATGTGAGACGTCGGCGGTGGGACAAGTGCCTTAGACTGTCTACAATTTTTATTAGTTTTATCACTTTTTTTTAAATGAAAATTTTAATAGCTTGTACTTTTATTATGATGTTGATGACGCTTGCTGACTTCGTTCACACTTAATCATTAAGTTGCAACCTTGGAATTGGAATCTAAGTTTTCTTTATTTGTGATGACTGTACAAAGTGACGGGTACGATGCGCGAAATATAAAGTCCCGTGTTTTCGTATCCGCCATTCGACTATTATTGTCGTAAATCACTCTAACAAAGTCATTATTTTTAGCTTACTTAGAGTAGTTAACGACAACATACAATAATGTATTACTAGTGTTTATAAATAAAGTAAAGTTTTTTAATTGTTTACAATGAATACTTATTAGCTTGAGAACCCTGGTAGCTACGGGCTGAACTGTTTGATCCCTGTCAGAGGCAAGGTAATATTATATATTTTAAGTGCTCATTTACCATGTACTCTGTAAATCAAAACGTCGTGAATAAATCTTTTGATTTTATTTTTAAATATCTAGACATGTAGTCAGAGATATTTAAAAAAATCGAGGACATGTGGACTCATATTGGAGAAGCGAAGTGGATTCCTTCTCTCAGCGTACTATTGCAGCACGTTTGGGTCGGTTCCACCAGGAAGGAGATTATCCTTGTACAGAATACTGGCGATAAAAAGCAGCATAATACTGCTGCCGTTTTATGTTAAGTAACAAATATCCGGAAGAGAACCGAATACCTTTTTTATTCTGAAGATGCATTCCATCTTATCGTTCTCGGGAGTAACAACTTGTATGCATTCTTAATCGAGGATAGACGTCGGTTTGTAGTTGTCTATGTTCCAAAGTTACCACTCCTGCTGTCACCTTTGTTTCTATAAGAAAAGATCTGTGCCTATCAAAAAAACGTATGCTACACTTTTATAACGAAGGAATACTAAATAATAATAATGAAAATTTTATTTCACAACCACTTTACAATGAAGATACACTAATTGCTAACACTACAAATACACGGTTGTTTTAGTGAATTTACGGGAGAAGAATTTTCACACTAAGCTCGTTTTTTTCTTTTTATAAAATAAGGATGACAAAAAAGGACACAATCCACCTGATGGTAAGAGGATGCTGTGATTAAAAATTGAAGTGCAGATGCGCTGTTACCCCTGAGGAATGCTTCGTTTCCAGTAAAATGGGTCTCCGGTTCTCTACAGCTGCTATTTTACGCTCGTATTCTGGTGAGAGCATGGTCCTACCACGTTAAGACGTTGTATTATGATTCATGACTGTCGTCAATTTGCCAACTTTTTTACATTATACCATTATACTTTTTATAATTATACTAATTAATAGGTAGGTACCGTTATAAACATGAATATAACCAAATAGGGCTCATTCGAAAAAAAAATTTAAGAGTTAACTGAACACTT
Organism: Parnassius mnemosyne; assembly: GCA_963668995.1. Lineage (NCBI taxonomy): Eukaryota > Metazoa > Arthropoda > Insecta > Lepidoptera > Papilionidae > Parnassius > Parnassius mnemosyne. The sequence continues at coordinate 19,821,772 of CAVLGL010000024.1, forward strand.
CACTAAAAATATGTGTTCTATTTCACATTGCCATGTTAAAATTTTGTGTGGTGCCAAAAACTTTCTACTGCGGGTATATAGCATTATTCTCTTAGTTCTAACATCTTTTGTGGGTTAGGTCTTATTGTAGGTTAATAGAACATTAAAGCGCAAACGTAATGCTTTCATAAAGTAGTACTTTATATGTGACATTATGTTGCTTCTTCTCACCAGTCCATAAAAGTTCACTGCCGAATTTGGGTCTCTCCCGTTGTAGGTAGAATGTCTGAATCGTCATGCTTAACAAGCGGATTGAAGATACGCCATCATGTCTTGTATAGACGAGTTGGTTATACCGCCATCTATCGGAAGCCAGAAGATCTTTCTCGCAATTCCTATATTCGCCTCTTATGATGTTTGTAAATTCTCGCACGAGTGCTCTCGCTAGGTCTCGCACGGGCAGCCTCGGGCGAAAGGCTTGTATCTGAATGCATGTATTACTTGGCTTGTATGTACACTCTTACCCAGTAGGCATGGGTACCACTCTTACCCTATGTCAACTCGTATGTATGTATTGGATATTTGATATTAAATCTATATATTTCAATAACTCTGTATCGGTTGATATCTACGTGATTCTGTAAGTCAGGAAGCTAGTATTCAGCACCTATTACACGATGATATGCAGTTTTTGATGGGTTTGATTTGCTTAGATTTAATGATATATTGTAATATCTAATTATGATAGAAGTATCGGTTATCTGTGATATCGGTAAAATATTGCACTCATATATACATATTTTATCTATATACTATTTGTATCCGCCCACTCCTATTACCCAGATGAGTTGTGCTCGTGAAATCCGAGGAGATGGATGAATAAACAAAAGTAGCTCTTGATGTTGCTTTGAATGTCATTAGTTGTTACAAATATATATTTTCATACATATATCATACAATAAGTAAGAAATTAATGTCATAAGATTATAATAGGACATCTTCCAAACTAAGCAGATTCGTGGAATGTCTTTCGTCCATGAGTGAACTTTATTGATCAAATTAATGGTGCGTTCGTAAATTTTATCTTTTATAGTTAATTCAGCGCATGCCAATAAAACAATATATTTTTTTGTGAATTTTTAGCCACAAACTGTAATTTGGGATTGAATAAAAGTTTTTAACAGAAAATATATCCCATATCCAGTTCTGGTTTGTAATCTATAATATTGCTAAGTTTCATCAGATTCCGTTCAGTAGTTTATGCGTGAATAAGTAAAAAATATACAAATATTCAGATATCCATACATACTTTCACATTTATAATATTACTAGAAAATATTTACCATTTGTAGAAAAATAATCTAATTCTCTAATGAATTCAATCTGCAAATTTATGTATCAATTATGTAAACAAAGAAATAAATCTCGATTATGTTAACCTCTTTCCCGTACTGTAACTCTTCCAAAAAGAATGGTTCAATCAAATCAAATTGTATATCCAAATGTTAACTCAAGTGTGATACTCTATAGACACTCTTATCTGAATTAGTGCGCCTGTAAAAGCAATTTAGTTCGGTTGCGCATCTTTGATAACAATCTGTATGTATTGTTTAGCCTGTAATTCCTTTGTATCATTTGGTTATCAAAGAGGTAGCCTTAAGCATCAGATGCCTTTGTTTATATTGATGTTTATGAGAAATATTTAATTATTTTGCTTTGTGCATTCAATATAATATAGTAGATATATTATTTCTTATTAAAATTCCCAAGCTCTTTAGTATGCCGGAGAAATTTTACAACTTCTTTACAGTAATGTAGGTAGCAGGCTGCAGTAGCCACATCACAAACTTTGTCAACTCGTTATTCAATTTCATATTATATAAAAAATATCTGGTTTTTGATCGCCATATCGAACGTAACACATAATAATCTTCATTCTATATTTCAAGACTTCTTGGTCAGTTATTGTAGTAGGTGTAATATTATTTAACACCACACCAGAACAGTTTGCTCATTTGTTAGATACTTTTATATGAGTATTATATATCTCTATGCACTATAAGCTTAGGATCTTAAGTACGCGTAAGGCCCGAGGTTGGTTGGCTAGGCGTTTGTTACATCATGCGTCAACGCATGCTATGTATGATTTTAATTAGGTATATTCAAAAATTAAACAGCTTGTGACATCGGGGCATTAATTCTTAAACATCTATTTTTAGCAGCGACTTCTGAAGCTGTTATGTTGTAATTATATTTATTATTTTTATATATTTGAATTTTACTTTTGTTTTTCCGTAAAAACTAAAAGTTTTTTTTAGTGGACTACAACCTGCATCACTTATTTAGGGGTAGATTTTTTTCTCCAAATTTACATGGTACCCTTAATGTCACCATCATTGTAGCCCTTCATAAGTCCGCTGCTGAATATAACCTCCCCCAAGGGATGCCACAAAGCACGATCTTGAGCCACCCGCATCCATCGACTTTCTGCATGTCTTACCAGGTCATCACTCCATCTAGTGGTGGGTCGCCCTACCCTTCGCGTGCCGGTACGAGGCTGCCATTCGAGAACCTTTTTTCCCCATCGGTTGTCAGTTCTTCGAGCTATATGGACGGCCCCTTGCCACCCTTAATATATAGCCTAATAAATAAATACAATTAAACCGAGTTAACAATCAAAAGAAGAACATATATACGATAGGTATCAAATTAATCACGTTCCGTTTAGTTTAGTCTTAATTTTTAAATTTAGGTGGCATGCATAATGTTGGTTTTCCATTTCTTCGCGTTGTTTGTACGAGCAACAAGTAATTTTACTTTATTACTTTCTTTTATTTACGACACCGGATCATAGGTGCCAAATAAATGGTACTTATGTAGACAGTTCGTCTGACAACCCAAGTTATGTTATTATCTTTTCTAATCTGTGAGAGATGTGGCAAAAGATTAATTATTAATGAGAACATTATCTCTGTTACAGCCTAAAAGAACCTGTAAACATAAGGAGGTACCTCTCCTATAGATTTCCCTATAGGAAGAATTGGCTATAGATGCCATGCTTGGCAAGTTGGTTGGCAACCGCAGTCTTTTGTTGTTTAGTTGTTATCATGAAGATGCTGCTGCCCATCCTCTGTTTCAGTTTCAATCTATCGCCTCTAACGACACCCATGGATCGGTATGGTATAGTGGATATTTTTACACCGCTATTACATGGTTAATGGCGACAACTACCATTAAATTAAGTGATAATGCTAAAATGCTACTCGTCAGAAATCAATAATGATAAGTAGGGATTTTTATACGTAGTAGAGCCATGCTGCAGCTATTATTAATATATTATGGTTGCATCACGAATGGGTTGGCTCGACCGGGGTGAGACCACGCTCTCACAGAATAACAGCGTAAAATAGCAGCTTAATGCTGCTGTGTTTTGTATGGTTAGTGTAGAGAACCGGAGACCCTTTTTACTGGAAACGAGGCATTCCATCTTAGTCCTCAAGGCTGACAACGCATCTGCATTTTGATTCTTAATCGAGGATAAATGTAGATGTCTACGGGCCACAGCATTCACTTTTCATCAGGTGGACTGTGTGCTCGTTTGTCACCCTTGTTCTATAAAAAGAGGGAATATCTTTAATAAGAATAATCTAAAATGTCAGCAATACAATATTATAACTCTCTTTTATTTTAATCTCGCGTGGCTTGGTTAGGCGTGACGCACCGTTTTGTCGGCTGCTCTTTCCGATACGGTCTAAATGCGTCATAATATCCGTCGCCTAACCCTCGGATTCGACTTCTAGTTTTCTTCTCAAAGGCGAAAGTAGTAATTTTCCTTACACGCCAAAGTATCAGTTACATCACTGTATACTTATATTTCGTGACATTAAGTAATGAAAATATGTTTTTCTTTTAATTTTATATTTATGTAATAGTTTCATTTAACTAATGTATATCGTCAAAATTTGGTTTATAAATTCCACGCTAAGCATTAAAGTTTTGCTTTAATACTTTCCTACTTTAATTGGCACTTATCTCTATAATAGGGTAGCTTAGTTAGTTATATTTTTAACGAAATTTTAAAATAAGCTATCAAAAAAGGATAATAAATTAATCTTTAACGAAGGCAAAATAATGTCATGAAAGTATTTTTAATTTCAAATAAATGATGACATAATATAAAGAAATGTTACCTTCATAATCATCATCATCATCTGCTCCTACTAAAAATGTTTGGCCGCGTACTACGCACGATCAATTAACAATAACGATCAATAAACAGACTCAGTGACACATTCCTCCGAAATTGTTTTTCTGACTTTTGACTGTCAGAGTGCGACTGGTTAAAAGTAATCTCACCAGTCTCGTACACAGGCGCAGGGTAGAAAGTCTATCGGTTTTCTCCCAAGATACATTTCTGAGAGCGCACATTCTCATAAATGTATCTTAAGGAATTCCATTCTTCCTCTCTCTTCAATCATTGGGCTACCAGACTCTCGACCTCCAAAACTTTGTTGTTGACATACCACACATTCGGAGCAAACGGTTTGCTTCGTCGTTCCTTATGAGTACAGCAAAGGAGTGGAATAATTTCCTACCATCAGTCTTTTTATCCGAGTAAAATGTGGGTGTCTTGAAGACTAGAATGAATAGGCTTATGTTAAGGTTGTTGTAGCCCGAATGGGTCGGCTCCACCGGGGCTCTTCTCTCACTGCTATCGTCTCACAGAATACCAGCTTAAAATAGCACTTCAATTCGTTGCGTAGATGGAGACGATTTTTACGGAAACGAGACATTTCATCTACGTCCTCAAGGTGACAACGCATTTTGATTTTTTATCGAGGATAAAGATAGATGTCTATAAGCCACTGCATTACTTACCATCAGGTAGACTTTGTGCTCGTTTGTCATCCTTATTTTAGACCTTCTTGGGCTACATCGCCATTCATTTCATGTGGGATAATAGTCAACCACTGCCTTGGAATAGTTGAAATAAAAACTATTTTTATATTAGAATGACAAATGAGCTAACAACGTACGTGATAGTAAGCGGCTGCTACAACTTATGGACACATGCAAGCGACTTCAGACAAGGAAGGCCACAGGCGAGTCGTCATTAAGTTTGCCAACTTTGAAATATCAGTTTATACAGGACATCGAACAAATAAACTACAGGATGGTGCTGGTGATAAGCATTGAACGTGAAGTCAGAAATTTGTTACAAAATTGTAGTTTTATGGTGAATTAGTTTAATTTTATTACCTTAATTATGCTCACTCACTTACTGCAAATGTCCTCGTCAATGAATGGATTTTTTTGTAGTTTTACTTTCCACCAAATTTAAACTTTAATAATTTAAAATTAAACAGATGCTGCTTTAATATACGAAAATTTCATATTCTGATTCTAAGCGGTATTAGCGCGAAAATACTTAACTTTGTTTTTCTTTATTATGCCTCAAAACGGACCATCATGGTTTTTGCTCTTAATTTAATGCCCGATAACCTTTTTAAAATTGTTTTATTCCATTACTATGTTTTATAGCATTAAAAGAGTACATGAAAAAAATATTTTTTGAAATAAATACAAGTTCGACGACCTACAATTGTTTTATTGTAAGTTGTCATAGGTTACTCGAACGAATATTTTGTAGAAGAAATGTTTTTACATTCACTAAGTATATAACAAAATAGATCGCTACGGAGATTTAAATGTAGCTTGACTAAAAGGCACCAGATTATAGTTGGAGCGCCAAACAGAGGTCGTGACATAAGCTACTTTTTATCCTAAAAGAATATCTCATTTCTTTGGAATTCGATTCGAAAATCTTATTGAAATACGACAAACAACACACGTAGTAAAGAAATAACATAATGGTATTTACGCAAAATCCTTTGCCCAAGCTAGACGACGCCGTGGCGCAGTAACTTAGCATCGAGTTGCGGCGCTGAGGTCCGCCGGTTCGAATCCCACACGGAACAAGTATATGTATGGCCTACAAATAATTGTTTCCGGTCTGATTGTTTATCCTTGTGCAATTTATGTTTGTGAACTGCCTCCACGATCCAAGAGAAAATCCTATAAAGGTAACATTATAAAAAAAGGACAAAGATAAAAGAAAGAAAAACAGATAAATAATTAAGGTTCTTCATTTTCCTTCAATTATCTAGAGCCGTCCGGTGTGCCTAAAGCAGTCATAATTTCCAAAGTACCTAGGCTACAGAGCTTTTCTCAAAGTTAGAAAAAGAATCATATATTTTCAAAAATGAAATCTGTTTAGATACTTGGAAAAACAGATTTAGACACGATGTTTTCCTTTAGTACATGGTTAATCACAAATTGCAATTAACAATGTCATTGGTGCCGGCGTAGATCGAACCCGGGATGCTCGCGTAGTGTTAAATTTACAACGAGCGATTAGCCCCTGAGCTACCACAGCTCTACTATCACGGCTCTATATCATTGCATTAGCTTAAACAATTTTTTGTAGCTTACTTGATGATAAAAATGTGTTAATGTACCGAATATTTATGTAAGTTATACACTGAAATACCAGTTAATGTCAGAAAATGTTTGTTAATGTTTTTATATCAATTTGCAATGCTATCAAACCTGCAAGATACAAACATCACATCTATGTGATTTCAGCTACATACTATAAAATATAAATTTTTTAACAACCATTACTTTTTACCCTATGTCTAACTGGTACAAAAATAATACAAATATTGATGTGAAACAGGAAATCATTACATTTAGCATAATAATGATGTAAATAATACATCATTATTTTTCATACTATATATCTGAATCACATTCCCGCTATTTTCTTATTGTTTTCTCACGCGATCTTGAATATTCAACAAACGTATGCATTATACAAAATCTGCTGCCTTTGCAAATGGTGATTATTAAACTGCGCCCATAATACTTCGTTATTATTGTGAAAATAATATTTCTTCTTACAAATATATTACAAGAACTAGTCAGTTATTTGTGTAAATAAACAAACTTATATTTTCATCGAAAACCTGAAGGGCTTTTAAATTTGGTTATCGAAGCTTAAAAATAATAATATAATCTGGCTTTTCACAAATCCGTAACCTTTCATCGCTCAAACTGTAGGTCAGAATTAAATTCATGGTATTAGACATTCTATCTACAGATCTTTCATCTCTATCTCTACATAGTATGAAACAAAATCGCTTCCCGCCGTCTGTACGGTTAGATCTTTTAAATAATACGCAACAGATTTTGATGCGGTTTTCATCAATCGACAGAATGGTTCAAGAGGAAGGCTTATATGTATAATACATGGATATTATATATTATATAATTCTTCTGTCCGTGTATATGTAACTGAAGTCCTTCTAAACGGCTGTATCGATTTTGATAAAATGTGTGAATTAAGTTGATTAGAGAATGGTTTACATTCACAATTAGATCCTGTAGGTGGCGTTGTTGTCGAGATTCAGAAATCAACCGTGCGGAACCGGGACGGATCGCTAGTATCAGATATAATGATTTAGTTTCAAGGTAGCTATTACACCCTTTCTCAAAAAAAGTCTTCAGGACATTTTTCTGAGACTCTATGATGTGATGAATTTTCTTATGCTGCTACCGTACGGCAAAGAAAATTTATTTGATAAATATTGTTTTGAACAAAATATCTTGTATGATGGTAAATTTTATTTCGTAATCTTAATATCTTAATAAACACAGTGTTCTTCTCTCGTAAGAAGCAGATATCACCAAACTGACTTCTAAAATAGGGAACCGAATGGCTACAAGATTAGATTAAAATGATTTATTTTTTCTGTTTTTCTTATAAAGTAACCAATATTTCATTGCGTGATTACTCGTCACAATATTATAAGCATTTTGAAGAAAACATTGTTCGATAACTGACCGTGATGAGTTAAGTTGTTACCTTTTGCGATCAATTTTTATATATGAATCTAAAAGGAAAATCGTGTCCACTATTGAACCGATCTTTTGACCTTTACTTAAATTCTATTCTTTGAAATGATTACGTTGAATTAAGCGGTATCCGAAACGGTATTACAGATGGCGATGTAATGGAATTATTTCCTAAAACTGGGATCCACCGGACACGATCACAGCCCAGTTTCAAGATAAAATTATTAGGTCAGAAACCGCTAGTTCATTGTGTTTTCGAACTTTTTGTCACGCGTCTCACTGAGCTGATGTTGACAATGTTAACAATAAACGTTCTACTCTATTGAGACAGATACTGCGTGCGATACTATTAATTTTTTTCAAAGTTTTTCCGATCACAGACGCAGCAATTTTTTTTTCAATCTAAGTAATAAATACACTTAATTTACAGGTAATATTCATTTTCGAATTACTTTAATATTGTTAGATATAAAATATGTACATCTTATAATGTTTTTATAGATAAAATCTTGACGAACAGCTATACTTTTTTTTTAAATAAACGTTAACCCCCTCACGCTAGAATCCTCTCCTGTATTGTAGAGGTAGAATAAATAACCTCTAGATTGAATTCTGTCATGGTGGCCTGTCTCAACGTATACTAGCCATCTGCGCCATAGTGTACGAGTGTATGCGCAAGCTCAGGTGCACTATATATTCCCTCAATTTCATAGTCTGATGGGACGGCAATTCGACCCGACGAGAGAGACATCAGGTGCATGATCGCCATCTATATAACTCCGGGCTGTTACGGATAATTTCTTGACTGAAAATCCCAATAACTGATAGTTGGATCTAAGCGGGATTCGAACCTGGAACCACATTCTCAGCTAAGATATATATCGAGTATATTTATAATTTTTTTAACAGCCTTTAGTTTCAGAATCCTCGCCACCTTAAGTGTGAAGAGGATGCGGTTAAGCTTTAATTCGAAAAGGAAATGGGTTTATTGTTAGAGCCAGTAAACCCCTCCTATCTAACCACAAATCGTCTGTAGAACACTGTTGTGTCTATGATTGCCAGTGGCCGCTCACAACGTCGATGGCTGGTAATTCACCTGTCGCTTGCCGTTATTTTTCGGCAAATCACTTTACACTTCGATAGTAAAGTAATAGTTGTTTAAGTATATTTTACATTTACGTACGTGTAGTAGATTCAATAATATGAAACAGCCCTGCCTTGAAATTAAACACGTAAATGAAATTAAAACCTAATGATCAATCAAAGATTTCAATCTTATCTAAAATTTCTTTAACATTCTGAAATTGGCCAGTATGCTCAGGAACTCAATATTTTGTGTCATAACGACATGAATAATCATTTTTAAAATGTTCGTCTGTCTGTCCGAGTTAATCTTTGGAATGGGTGAATTGATTGTAATGAAAGTTGATGAACAATGCCAGTAGTAATCTAGGCTATTATTTATCCGAAAAGCTTGAAGCACATTATTGTATTCCATTAAGGCCCGTATTAATAAACGTTACCCAACGACGAACTCAAGTGCGTAATCATTAGATACGCCCTCATTACGATATCAGCATCTCAAGATCGTTGCTTATTAATAAACACATAAAAACACTATCTCAAAACGCTGTACTTAGGAATACTGTTCTGTAACTTGCACTCAAGTACAAACACTTGAGAGTCAACTTTCGTTTATTAATCAGTTGGCACTCAGCTGATATCGTAAACCTAAACCGCATCTTGAGATATGTTTATTAATAAGATCATAACCTCAAGATTGTACTCAAGTGCGTGTACATGAGCTGAGTAACGTTTATTAATACGGGCCTAAGTCCGAGCTAATATTTGGAATGGATTATCGATCGTAATGAAACTTGATGAACGATGCCAGTAGTAATCTATGCTATATTTATTTATCCGAAAAGCTTGAAGACGTTTGGTGAAATCGAAAAATTGAAAAAAAATAGATCCCACACAAACGAAGCCGCTAGGAAAACAGCGAACTCCGGCTTCAGATTGTGAAACTAATTTATTCCCTTTTAATTCCTTGAACTCGGCTTTATCTTTTTGTTAAGTTACTTTTATATAACCCTAGACTAGGGAATATCAAAATCTCATTGTTACAGTAGTTACACTGAAAACTTCATCCAATATTTTACCACTCTTCAGGGTGGATTTTTTCTCCAAACTTATATTGTACTACCCTTAAAGTATAACTTAATAAATAAAAAAGGAATTATCGAAGTTGGTTCACATTAGACAAAATTTTACTCAACATACAACATATAAAAAAAAGAAGATACAGTCAAATTGAGAACTTCCTCCTTTTTAAAACGCTTTTATTAGCTTGGTATGTATCTATGTAACGGAATTTTTGAATGTATTTTTAATCCCCTTCAGAACGTCGGATTGATTTGAAACTTAGCAACTTATCAACGACCGATGACAATGCAATAATTTAAATAGTTTGTCCCATTATCCTTGTCAGATTTCCGATTAATTCATAAAGCAACTACGATTTCTGCCAGTTCAATCTACTGTAAGCCGCGTAAAAGAACTTCGTTTCAAAAAACACGCTTGTAGTTAGCCGTACTAAAAAAAAATAGAAAATAAATAATAGTTTAAAAGAACCATAAAAACACGTTTTTGTAAATAATCAAACTAAAAAGTAGAAAATAATTTTCAGTAAGTTTAAAATATGAAAATAGTGACTAACAAAGAAATTCATTTTATTGTACAAAAGCGTGGGGTGCTTGATGTCATTTGTTGTAAATATTTTCTTGGATATTTGTAAAATTAGCGTTAACATAAAAATATCTGTAAAGTATAAAAGTAAAGTATTATTACAATATTTTTTTTAATCTTAATCACTATTTTCTTATTTTAAACTTATTGAAAATTATTTTCTACTTTTTAGTTCGGTTATCTACAAAAGCGTGTCTTTATTGTTTTTTTTTACACTATTTTTAATTTGAAGTCACATCATGGAACGTACATCACAATCTGAAATTTCTATAACATACTTAAACTCACCAATATCAAATATGACTGAACAAGGATAGTCGAAACGTTTGTACACAAAGGGGGTTGTCAAACACAAGAGCTTTAGCTATTCCATATAGTTGATATAGTTCTTGTCCCACGCACGTGCGGCGCGGCGGCGATAGCCATAAATGTTTTATACTAGACAAGCCGCGATTTGTTGGCAAAGATACGATGTTAGGCAGATTGAAAATTTATTGCGACTGTTTCTTGTTCATAAGCAGAGGATAAAATCGAGTTATTTCTTACCCTTATTGAGGTTTTGTCTCTAATTTTTGTTTAGTGATATTAAAAATTGTCGGCCCTAAGCTACTACTACTGCTGGTGCTCGTGGCTAAGTAGCGATTTACCACGTGCTCAGCGGTGAACGAAAACACCGTGAAGAATTCTGCCTACAAGCATTAGAGCGGCGTGGCGGACATTTCCTTGCCCTAAAACCATCTAAGGAATAAGAAGAGGTATGTGTCCCACTGTGGGACGTATATGGAATGTAACTTTTTCAAGTTACTGTAAAAATAGCCGAATTGTTTATTGAAACACACAGTAGGATTCCGCTGTACGGATTATCTTAGATATTTTCTAAAGTTTAACTCCTACAGTGTTTGTTTTAACGTTAATCAATAGTGTTTTTTCATTGCATTAGACGCAATTATTATCGTAATTATTTAAAAGCTTATAGATATGCAAAGACGAAAAAAATGTTTCCATCTCCTGTTCACAGGTAGTAGAAGTGCAATCGATCACATGTATAATATTTTCTAATATTAAATTTGGGACTATATCGCTACAATCAAACAAAAATTGACAGAAAGAAATTTCAGAAAATTCATAACGTGACAACGGAATACTCTGTCAATAATAAAATTAGAAATACTTGTTTAAATGGCGTCCAAATCGATCAATAAGACCAAACAAGACTCAATGATACTTCTATTCTATTACAGTCTGACCACCCATTATAATATTTGACCAATGACCGATGCAACCCATTCAACGCTTGTCTCTTTTAAAGACCATTATGTATAATTTCTAACACGCTGCGAAATTTCACAAAGATAAATCATTAATTGCATTTTATGACCATATAATACCCAACTGGGTAATATAATAATATGTATTCATGGCTACCTTCATCATGTTCAATTATAAGCATTATTAACACTGTCGTCTTCCATATAATGAATGTGTATTTTCTTCGTATTTACTTCCATATAAAGTCACTAGTCTCAGTGATTGGTTTCTATAATCTCACGGTCCCGCGTGAGCCGCGGATAACGGACCATCAACGGCTCTCTTGGATTACTATAACCTCCTAACATAGTTACTTTGGATTGTAAGCCAAATTGATTCTAGCCTAGCTGAACTGCCCTAAGGGGTACCACGCTTCAACCTATGATCTTGCAACTGTCTTATTTTAGTTCATGCACTCACGTACACAGCTTTGCTGTGATTAATGAATTCTTTAGATGTATTTCATCCCAATCATTTATTTTCCTAATTGGCTAGCACGTAACTTACTCTTTAAAACGCATTAAAACTATATTTAATTATATAACTGTCAATAACAAATATATTTAATTATGTTTCATAATAGACATACTTTATTGTATTTACAATTTTGTTGAAACCATGGCGAAATTGTTTACAAATAAAGAGATATAAACAGATTTGACAGTTTTTTTTTTTAAATTCCTTAGTCAATGTTTTTAATTATCTTATAGTAATTAACAGATGAGACGATCACTTCTATCATCTATCAAGGTCTTAAGATGAACATGGACAAAACAAAGATCATGTTTAATGTCTATGTCACACCTATGCCGGTAGTTGTTGGGAGCACTAAGCTCGAAGTTGTTGACGAGTATGTTTACCTGGGACAAATAGTCCGACTAGGTAAGTCCAACTTTGACCGAGAGATCAATCGACGGATTCAACTCGGCTGGACAGCGTTCGGGTAACTACGACACATCTTCTCGTCAGACGTACCTCAGAACCTTAAAACGAAATTGTACAACCAGTGCTAAAAAAAAATGTCGATGATGGTTGAAGTCAAAAAAAAATTAAAAAAATGTCTGTCAGCTCCGACGCACTACTGCAGTTTACTCCTTACGAACGATTATATTATCAAAACTCCGCAAGTTGACAGTTAGTTGACAATTGTTATTTCTTTATGGTTTATATAAAGTACTACAGTCAAGAGTACTCTGTGCTGGGCTGTGCTGGTTGCACAAGATAAGTTGCGCACGATATTACATAGTTATGGAAACATGAATACATAACGTAACGCGTGACGTAACGTTTGATTTTACTCCCCATAAATTTTCCAATAAAAGAGTAAGCTCCAATAAACTCCAAAAAATAGAAGACATCTAAAGGCATTGGCAGACTTCACATGCGCGGCAGACACTTCGAAATAAGAGAAGGTCTGTGCCCAGTAGCGGGACGTATTAAGAATGTAACTTTACTTAATTAAAGGATATTAATGAAAAGAATCGGAAAAGTAACTAATTTTTCAATAAGATTCTCATTAAGTTTGTAGTTAAGGTATGAAACCTATTAAACATTCGTGCCGTAACAAAATGTGTACATTTGATTTGTACATACTGTTACCACAATCTGTTATCATTATCATAATAAATGTTTTCATTCCTACACGTCCAAAAGTAAAAGATAAAAGTGCGAAAATTTGTATTTCTGGTTAACGTTTTCTGACGCATTAGTTGACGACCGTTGGTTCCTTCTCACCACTCGACATTTTTTATTTAGAGTCACTGTTACTCACTTCGCCGCACTGAACGGACACGTAGTGGTACTCGTACTTCATCTGTTTTAACACATTTTTTCGTGTTTCAATTAAATAGATAGCGATGTTCTGGTCCGATGGTTTTTATCGTCTCAAGGCCCTTCGCTGTCGATACAATATAAACCCAAACTGACCGACTACGGTGTCGTTTAACGCTTCTATTGTATGACCAAGGAATTTACTACTAACGGTAAAATGACTTCTCTCTATCATCAGAAATATGCGTAAGTTGCATTTTACATTTAATTACTATACATTTAATTACGGCTCTTACTCTTAAATGCTCTACGCAATTTCCTCTCACAACATTCATGCTTGGGTATTATTATCTAGCACTTTAATGACATTTTTTTTATTTTTTTTAAATACTAGTAATGCTATTAAAATTACTAATATTCCCTTTAACCACTCCTGGTAAGCTTAAAATGCTTTTGTTAGTAGTGGTTCACGACAGTAGTCGGATGGTGGATTCGAACCCACGACTTTTTGAGTTCGCGTTTTGACTTCATTAGACTACTGTCGCTTCAAATCAATCATCTCATACTTATTTAATATTTTTTTACGTGGTAGAGCCATGCTGCAACTATATTAGCAGTATAGTTGTAGCACGAATGGGTCGGCTCGACCGGGGAAGGACCACGCTCTCACAGAATACCAGCGTAAAATAGCAGCTTAACGCCGCTGTGTTTCGTATGGTGAGTGTAGAGAACCGGAGACCATTTTTTACTGGACAAGAGGCATTCCATCTTAGTCCTCACGGATGACAACGCATCTGCATTTTGAGTCTTTATTGAGAATTATATATGTAGATGTCTATGGGTCACAGTAACCACTTACCATCAGGTGGACTGTGTGCTCGTTTGTCACCCTATCCTATATAAAAAAGGTAACCTAAATGTTTAAAAAGTTAAGCATATTTCTAGTCAGCACAGTTAGTAAAGTTAACTAAAATGCATTGGACTACGGATTTTCCCCTATTCCGTAATCCTCAAACCACAACTTCATTCTTAAGATATCAATTTTACACGGCATATTTTAGGATTTTAAGTATTTTAAGAGGTTTAATTTCTTTAAGAATATATTATAACAGAATAATGTCACTGCATAACATCTTGCCGTAATAACAATTTGAAGAAAAGAAATATTTACTAAATTAATGTATTTTATATTACATAAAATTAAAGCCTATATAGTCCCACTGCTGGGCACAGGCCTCTTATTTCTGAGAGGGTTTCAGGGCAAGGAAATGTCCGCCGCGCTGCCCCAGTGTTTGTTGGCGAACTTGCATATGTCTTCGAAATAATTTTTTTTCTCATTTCTCAGACATGCAGGTTTTCTCACGGTGTTTTCCTTCATCTTTATATTTTTTATTTAATATTTTATATTGGTTTCTTATACTTATGTGAATACTACATATTGAATTAAATTAATTTTATGAATTTTATCGCATTTAATTTTAACTCTTTTAATACCCGACGTTTCAGGCGCTTTACACCACCCGTGGTCACTGCTCCCTCTGAGGTGTTTGACGTCTTGATGTCGTAGTTAATGAAGGCTTTCTTCAACTTTTAAATTATTAAAATATTAATTTTTGGACCGATCTACGCAGAACGAGCTAAAAGTTAATAAATTCTTGCAGTAGTATGCTTGGGCTTGGATTAAATTTTATTAATTAAGGGAACCGAAGTACTGCTACCATATATAGTATGTCTGTGTATCTTCTTTATTTAAATTAGGATATTTTTAATTTCAATTGCCTTTCATCCTTCCAAGGAATTGGCGTTCTTTTGCGAGGATTTGTGGTCTATCAAATCTGATGTAATAGTTAGGACAATCCTAAACATGTTCACATAAGTAATTCTCAAAAGCAGTGTGTATGCTGAAAATATGCATAACCGTCATATATAAAAAAATTGGGAAATTAAAGCCTTTTGATTTTGGATTTTACAGTTGACAGACAGTTGCAACACCTAGCATCCAGGTTGGCAACTGCAGTTTTTTTATTTTTTTATTGTTATCAAGAAGATGCTGCTGCCCATCTCCAAGTCTAGTTTCCGTCTGTTGCCTCTTACGACATCCACGGGCCGACATGGGTTAGTGGTGGTATTTCACATCCAACACAAGACATTTGAAGTGTGCGATGCGAAGCGAAATGTCAGTTGGCCAGTCCTGTTCTTATCGTGCGCGTAGTACCCACCCATTGTGTGCAAACGTTGAAGAGTTCTTGGGGGCGATTACCATATATAGGTAATGAGGACGTGACTTAAGTCTTGACCTAAGTGATATCTAAACCTATCTAATTCGTATGTCTGAAACAATTCTCCGTGAATTTTATGTTTAAAAGGAATAACCATAGAATATTATATCTACCATTAAAATAAATGTTTTCAATTGTTTGTAATACTCATTATTCTGTCTCCCCATAGTTCAACATATGTTTTCTATTCATGAAATAAGTTACAATTAATAACTGGGGATGTCTTGTCATTACGTTTGATGAATACGATTATTGACGGCTCAAAGGCAAAGACTGCGTGAAAGCTTTGTTACTGGCAACATCGATGACTTATTCAATTCCACTCAACGCTTAATAACCCGAGTGCAAGATAATTCCACTGGCAATGCTCATTTAGGAAAATGAAAAGGCTGTTTCAACGCGACCGACTCTATTCTTTATTGTCGCTTAGTTAGTGTTGCGTCGCTTACAATAGCGCCTAAGATTATCAGACCGAATGATGAGACCTTCGAATTCAATTCAGCTTTCACCTATTACTTTGCCTTTAATAATTGTGCAGGTCATCTAAAAAGCAAGTTATATAACGAAATTCCAATACGGTAATCCATTACTAAATATGTATGTTATGCTCTCAGCTGTGACATAGCAATGCCGACAGTTTATTTTTCCCATGTACATTATTATACTAAATGCTAAGTATGAAAATTATTATATTATAATAATAAACCAGCTAACCATCTGCGCAAGACAGGGTTATAGTGCCCGTGTGTATGCGCAAGCACAGGCGCATTCTCTATTCCCTCACTCTCAGTTTAATAGGACGGTAATCCGACACCACCACCGAAGAGAGATCAGGCGCAGTACTGACGGCTTTAAGTGCTGATTTACCCCATGCTCGGCGGTGAAGGAAAACATCGTGAGGAAACAATAAAAATATATTAAGAAAGAAATATTTAGAAGACATATGAAGTTTGCCATCACGCACTGGGGCAGCGCGGCGGACAAATTCTTGCCCTAAAACCCTCTCAGAAATGACTGAAGCCCTGTGCCCAGCATTGGAACGAATATAAGCTATAACTTTAAAATTAAATAAATATATTAAACAACGAAAGTAATACTTGAAGCTGAGAGGGGTCACCTTAAATTTCATCGTACGTGATCAATCCGATTTCAATCTCCGCCTTCAAGAGTGAAATTGTAATTTATCGCAATTTTAAACGCCGATTTATCACTTGCTCGGCGGTAAAAGAAAATGTCGTGAGGATGCCTACTGTCTGAGAAAAGAAAACTATTTCGAGATCATGCGAACTCCGCAACCACGCATTGGGCAGCGTAGTCTTCGAAAAAATTACAGGAGGCCTGTGCTCGATTGTGAGACCTACCTAAGCCTCTTAATACTCTAAAGTATGCGATCCATAATAAAAACGCTGTTTTCTTTTCACTTGGGTAATATATTTCTGACAACTACCTATATTAACGGTGCATGCCATATCACGCAGTTACAAATATACGCATAAACAAGCTGGTGGTGGTTATTTTATGCATCGGAATTTCGTTTGCACCCACCACCCCCCTCACCCCTTTGTCGTATTGCAGCTATATTATAGCTGCAGCGCGAACGTGTTCATCTTCACGGTGGTAAAAACGTAATGCCTGTACTGTGTTTCATATGGTGAGCGTAGAGAATAAGATGGTTTTGGAGAAATTTTGTCACTCTGCCTCAGAGCGTGGGTCTTCACGTGTCCTCGAAATAATTTATTTTCCAGACTTGCAAGTTTCCTCACGATTTTTACCGTTACCGCCGAGCACGTGGTAAATCAGCACTTAAAATTACAATAAAAATTTCATTGGGGCCGGTGAGGATCGAACTCGGATTGCTAATTATGTAAATCAGTGTAGAAAAATCTTGATCTTATTGAGTGTTCATCTCATTCGTGGGGGTTGTTATCATTCATGTACATATTTCTTAATATTATCTTCTTTCTGATGTAGTATAATATTTACGGTGAACGCTTAGCCCTTTGAACTACCACGTCCCTACTCACCCCTTTCTTGTTTAAAAAGTATATTGTCTATCATCATCTAGCATAGGCGTCATTGAATAACTCGCAAAAGCGTTATTAGTCTCCAATAGATTGCGGCACGCGCCCTTGGCATGCGAATTTCGCTTAATGCGTGATAAGCATTCATATGTAAGCAATTGTCGGACAAGCTTTGCATTCATTCCGGTACCTACGGTAGCACGGTTGCATAAATGAAGTTCGACCTACGTCAAACCAGGGAAATTGTCAGTCAAGTAATACATACGTGCTCAATTCCCTATGTAGGTTGAAACTTTCGTCCGCTTATAGCCATTTCAACCGCAAAGCAAACAAGAACAGCGGTCACGTTTCCGAGATTGTGACCAGAATCTTTGTAGAGATCGGATCATAATACCGCGGTATGTAATAACGTTAATTTGCGGGTAAAATAAATCGAAGCAATAAATATAAATTTAATACCGATCAGACTTCGCAACTATACGTGCCGCTACAATCATAAATTAAATTGCTTTTATTTTACATATATTTATGGCGTTCTCAAACCTCAAATATTGTACATTGTTTTCTATTAGTTATCATAAAAACTAGTTTGAAGTAGTCTAGGTTGCTTACTGAAAAACTACGTATTTTATATAAAAATAAATACAGAGATACAAAACGGCGGAACGGTTTCGAGCAGAGTTATATTACGATACCGGCGATCTACAGTTAACAGTGAGAGGCGATCTTCCCATTTAAGTACACACTCGCTAGCTACTTTTTTATATCGAGCACAGTATTTATTCATTATAGCTTAGAAACGAAAAGTGAATTTGATTTTTCTCTACGAACATAATCCTTATTTTACTCTTACTTTTGATTTATTTTACTACTCAGAATATAATACTATTTCATAGATTATCTAGAATAAAAAAAAAATTAACGAGAAACTACTTAAGTCTTAAATCACATCCGCTCCATTGTAATGAAATCTCTTTTATCTTCCTACAAACGATTAGGTTCATTGTATTGAATCTGCACTCGGAGTTGAAATGCGGGATTGGTTAAGGAAAGGGAAAAAAGCGCATACCGCTATCTGACACAGTGCTATAATAAACGTAATTCTGTGGACTGATGCGCAACGGTTGACTTAAAGCAGTACTTCTTGTAAAATAAATATAACTTGTTGTTTTATTAAACATTCACCAATTATTTGTTTTAATGTTTCTTAAAATCTCCTTATGTAATTTTTTCTAGGTCAGTTTATAATTTATTTCGTTTGATTTCCATCTATTTTTATAAAAAAAAAATAAGTAGCCTATTGCCCTTCTTATCATCATTATTAAGAGACATACGTATCTTTAATATGAGAATTTTTGATTACGTAAAAATCAACAGCGCTTGCCCCAATGCGTGTTGGCGAACTTCACATGACGTCTAGGCGACGTGACAATACTTATTAACTTTGAACCTTGCTTGAACCTCTGTAAATCTCCTGAAGTGCAATTATTGAGCAAAATCATTTTATAAAACTAAATAGTTAAGGGATGTATGAAGACAGAAACACGAATGATATTTGACTCGAAACAATAGAATTATAAAGACGACTAACTCGCTAGTTAAACGTGTACCTTGCAGAGATTCCATGATGAAACCTTTAAAAACTTAGGCTTATTATTTTTTGGGTCATTATGAAAACACATTTTTTAAATTAGATTTAATAAAATATAAAACTTTATAAAAAAAGACAAAATCGATAAGTTCAAGCAGTCGGGCTTGCCCCGGCCAGCGCCCGCCGATACATCCTCGAGATTAGACGTACGTTGTTTGTTCTAAAATTCTCGCGGGGAATGAGATAACGTTTTCATACCCACACACTTTACTAAAAGCCTTAAATCAGTACTTAAAGTTGCAAGCAAGTTATTTCATTGGTTCCTACGGGAATGTAGCTCGGTTTGCTCGCTTACTATTTTTAAGACAAATCTTGTGAACTAATTTAGGGTGAACTTTCTATCTTAACAAAAGACACTGCTGAACAGGCCTTCCTCATAGATTACGATATTTGTAATAGTTGCCTCGCTTGGCGGACGGATTGGCAACCGCAGTTTGTTGTTGTTTTGGAAAATGCGAGCAGCATCTCCTGTTTCATTTTCATCTTTGTCATCTCTTCCGCTACCCACGGTATGATATTGGGTAGTGAGATTGTTATATGCCGCCTTCTAATTATTTGTCTTTGATATTTTTTCTTTTGTTTTTTGAATGGTTCAGAAACGCGTATGAATTTAAATATAAGAAAGTAATTGAAAAAATGTTAAGTAATTTATAAGGCACATCTTTTTCTGTTCTTGTTTCTTCTCATTTCCTCATAAAAACCTTAACTTCTACGCTTTCAACACGCTGAGATTATTTTCTTTTAATATATCCTACTTTTGAAACTCTTCAGTTTAAACTTACTTTTCCTTCTAATATATAGGTACTTATAATTCGTCCTATCCTTTACATTACGTCTACTGAAATTGTATTTATCATTGACCGTCATTATCTTGCATTTGCGCTATTGTCATAATGCACTTACACTCACGTACTTACACTATTTTTAAGTTTCTTACTTAAAATCGCTTTGTGAGTTGTAGCATCTTTTTATATTATATTCTTTTTTTACTTATACATTTGGCTTAAAATGTAAATTGACTTAAAAAGTATATTGATGCTATTTTTAATTTCCGAACATAAGCCCTTTAAAGAATGGGCCAGCTGGCATGTATACCCCGAAAGATGAAGAAGTTGCTTTTACATCTAGTAATTTTAAGTCTAGTAATTCTTAGCTATATGTAAAGCTAACTTAATTTCTTTATAAATGTAATTCAAGTTCTTACAAATATTCTTAAACAATTTTGATTAATAAATAGTTGAATGTCATTGACTAATGATACGTTCCCGCAAGAAACTCTCAAGAAGGCACATTACGGTTGATGACATAAACCGAGCTGTTTATGGTCGTATAAGGCGATATTACAAGCACATATTTCTCTAAATGGCTGCAAGCTACTGACGCTGCTCTCCGACTCGAGCAACTGTTCTTTTAACAGATAAGGCAACTGTTTCCTTGTGGCCTATTTTTTTTTATGTCCCTTTACTACCTTACCGAGAAACATACGGTTTTCGTGTAGTCCACAAACGTGCAATTAAAAAGTTATACATTCTTGACCCATTTAAGTCACGCACAATTGTGATAACGGCTACTTCCGACGTCTCGTCTTTTAACGTAGGTACGTAAAAATACTTGCACGTGCAAATTCTTGCGCTGTGTGAAATCGCACGTTGCGTCGAGATCGAGATCAAAATGTTTGCGAGTTTCTCTTTAATCAAACCCACATCGAAACCATAATAGGTATGTTTCCCCTTTGTATCTAAAGTTTAACCGAAACCGATGGTAATCTTGGTAGAAACGTTATTTCCAACGAAACCAACATTTTCGATTAGTATCAAGCTAAATGTACATTGTAACATAACTTTTCTAGATAATTTCAGTCTTGCCTTTAGCGAATTTTTTTGTACTTATTAAAATACATCCCATATATATATAAGTCATTTATTCCTAATTATTTATCTTCGACTGCGAGCATCTTATCTCTTATAGAGGATGGTATAAGATTTTTTATTTTATCAGTTATCTCGATAAAAGTTTCAATCAAGTGCACAGCTGCACAAGTACACAGCATGTACAACTTTAAGACTTGATACGTCGCACTTCTGGGCACAGGCCTTCTCTTATGTCTAAGAGGGTTTTAGGGCAAGGCTATGTGCACCGTGCAGCCTAAATGCGTGTTGGCGGACTTCACGTCTTTGAAAGACATTTTTATGAATTTCTCTGACTTGCATGTTCCCTAACGATGGTTAGCTTCACAGCTGAGTATATAGTAACTCAGCACTGAAAACTGCAATTAACTATTTACATTCAGGGATCGAGCCCGGGTTGCTCGTATATTTACGGCGAGCGCTTATAGCCCTTGAGCTATCCCGACGCACGGCATAGAATAAAAATTAATATGAAAGATTTTTTAGAGCTATAAGATCTATTGCAATTTAAAATTGTACTTATTTGATCTTAATTGCACTTACTGATGCATTGCTTCTACTGTTCTGTACTGTACTGGGGTACTAGAAATAATATTTTTGATAAGAATGATTTTTTCAATTACCGTTTTCAGTACAATACCAAGAAGCTCACGTGACCTCCTATAAATGTCGCTATAATTATTACGTTTATTCTAGATGTAGAATATTCAAAACGAAGGTGTTCAACAACTCAATCTGCATGCCAAACGTTAGGATAACAGATAATGTTCTTACGGGGATAATGGAAAAAATTCAGAAACTGCTTCATCTTTCAAGTCCTTAAAACTTTACTAATATAGTAGTAAATGTATAGTAAACTAAAAATTATGGAAAGTTTACATAACATTCATTTAATATCGCTCAATAAAGTATGTAAATATTTTATGTAAATTATATAGTTATATGAAAATTTACATACTTAAAACCATATTTAACTTGACATCATAGTCGATATTGAAACTTTATTTGTTCGAAAAAGAAATCTTCATTGTATATTAGTTATCAATTCCATATTAATGATAGCGACAAAATATGTTAATAATGTCGCTGGTAAAATAAACTTTACGCTGAATTTATTTCACTTTCAATTTACATTTTATTTATTACCGAGGTCGGATCAGCAAGTTCGGACACCTTTGTTCGTAGAAAGTGTTATTACTGCGATAATAAATCGTATTGAAATATAAGTTATTTATATCACCATATATCTTACTTGTATTTCATTGCATTTATTAGCATAAACTAATGCGCTATTACTATGCAGTAATCTAACGCCTTTACCGGATCAAATTTTGTAATAATAGAGGTTAATTGTTACGTAGAAAGCTCTGAGCATCTGATTCACTATTGATTTTAGCAACTCATGCGCATAAGTCGTCATTAGATTTCACCCTAATTTACAAACGCGTCTTAACAATAGAAACACATTTCCCATGAATGGAGAATTTGATTTGAACTGAGTTTAAAAGGAGCGTTTGACATGGTCATCTCCCGAAAGAATTGCAGTCCGCTACTTTCACTTCACCATAGTTTAATGCTAAATTCAAGCGCAACCGAAGAAATCTTAGCATCTAAACAATCAAAAGTTTATGGTTTATGTAATATTGTCAATCGTTTTGAATTTACGTGGCTGTTTATAATTTTAAATGGTGCTTTAGTGTGGCCACCAAAAGTAACCGTCCCTACAGTACTTGCTAAAGCTAAAAAGGTATTTAAATTCGAGATGTCTTAAAAAGATAAGTTTTTTTTTTGTATTTGGAACGAATATCGAACAGGATGTCTATAGTTGCAGGTGACTCCTGACCGTGCAGTTGATTTGTGGGGGGTTGTCATGATATTAATGAACTGAAATACTTATTTTTATCTTTATACATAAGATGAAGACGCTATTGACCTTTTCCTGGTATGTTTCCCTCTGTCGCCTCTTACGAAACCCATGGGACGATATGGAGTAGTGGATATTCCACCCCGCCACTACATGGTTATTATGTGTAAATATCGTTCATGTTGAATAAAGGATTATACTGACAACCAATACTTAGGACTCTTTGCAATTTTAGATTGTTTGCAGTCTAAATCGTCTATTGATCATGTCAATGCAGCCGTTAAGGCGGGTTAAACCCACCATTAAGACTGCTTGAAGATGCAAATTTGTCACAAAATATGGATTGAGCCCGAGTACAAGTTATCGAACATTCTATGATTTTTAATGATTATCGAAATCTTCAAAGCTAGAGAATGATGGCAACCGAAAAAGTAGAAATGAGAACAGATGACTAGCGTGGTAAGGTTAAAATACCTTTCAGGCGTTTTATTTAAATTTTTAAGTAGATAGTAGATTTCAAAGCATCATCAGCATTTGCAATAAAATTTTGTCTAAAATACAAATAATGTGAAAATCTACAAAGTAATGAACAAAACGTAACTTCGTAATAGACTATTGTAATCAACAGATAAAACTGTTGTAATCAATCTTACAATAAATTAAAGTATTGCTAGCTACCGCTCTTTTGTACCGTCAAATATTTAGTTTAATCGACACATACCGACAAAGCGAAATTGATTTTGTATACTTTCTACATTAAATCAACTTGTTGGCTTCGCTTTCATACTAAACATTATTTGTTTATGTGTTTGATCAGGTGTCGAACGATTTCGGTCACTACATTAATTTTCATTACCTGTACCTGATTTTCTTAACTTACCTCGGATATTAAGTATTGTTACTAATAAGGAAAAATATTTGGTCCCATTTCTTCCCCTAGGTGTCATAGTGGACAATTATTTTGAATGCCTATAAATCTCATGGCTCTTGATAGATAAATATAACCATCTGGCTTATACTAGACGTAAAATACTCAGATTGGGAAGGAGCGTAGAAGGTGCAAGAGGTCTAGCACTTGATCATCAATCAACCTGCCAGGTATTGAGGCAAATTCTCCCTACGAGAGACTCACGTCCAGCTGAAGATTTTACGTTTAAAGAAGGAAAATGTTTTGTTGTTATGCTGTGTTATTTATTGTTCATTATTTTATATTTTAATATAGCAAAGAGGCATCTTTATGAAAAGTTCTTAAATATTTCGACCAGAAATATAACGTTTTTTATTTTATCAATATCATACACAAGGTCATTATTACCTTCCTGTAATAAAAAAAAATATATTAACTACACCCTAGTCGTCAGCTTCGAGTCTTCCCTATTAAGTTACTAATAGATACTTTACGCAAATTTTTACTCTGTCCATGTTATTGTTTATTATGATAACCAGACCAATTTGCTATTCAATCGTTTTAAAGATATAAACGACAATCAATCAATGTTATGAGATCAATTTTTTTGATTGAGGTGCGCAGTTTCGGATTTTTGATGTATGAAATGTCTATTTTGCAATAGCACTATAAGTGATGATTATTTATCTTACTTAACAACCTTACTAGCTTCGTATCGATATGTCACGGTCTTACTTATAATTTCTAATTAACTGAAACAAGATGCTACCGTTAATACAACGGACGAGCGTCACGCGATTCGGAACGTAACTGTGAGGAAACGTTTTCGATTTACTTTACTTAAAAAAAAAAAAACGCTAACTCATCTCAGATTTATACGCGTGTGGCCGGCGCGCCAAGTATTGTGAACAATAATGTTTACGCCGCGACTCGTGACTCGGTAGTAATTAACTTACCTATCCGAATATCTTATGTCATAGATGAATGAAATGACCGATTATACAATTATAATCATAAACGTGACGAATAGAATTTAGAAAGTACAATCATCCAATGTAATGCAACTAAGTGTGGGCTAATTAATGAAAGAAATATTATGTCGAATATCAACATATCAGTTATCGTCTGCTGCCTCTCAAATATAAACTACTGTGACAGCTCTTGTATTAATAGTTCTGAGTTTATTTTACTCCTTCGACCTTACATAAACGTCAGTATCACTTTAGTTAGGGTTACGAAAAAGCGAGAATGAGTGGGATATCGTGTTCTGTGTTTACACAAAGATTTATGGCACTATAATTGAAACTTCTTGGTGAAATATTCAAGCAAGTATCTGTTCACTAAAGCTATACTGTGCTAACCTGCAATCTCTTCAATCTTCTATAAAATATATAGATCGTGAAACATTTTTAGTTCAATTAAAACAGTAAATATAACATTACACTTTTTATGTAATAGATGTAATGACTAGTAACACGAGGCTTTGAACGAACGATGAGTGAGTCAATGTCGCGCCGCACGCAGCGGATACACACATAAATTGCAACGTAACACGAAAACCTGTCTTTGGCATATATTTTTCTATTATAATATATTACATTTTCTTCTATTACTTCTCTGAATGTTATGAATGTTCGCAAAGCTCGTCACAACTCGTCAAAGTAATAAATATTAAATCAATATTTGTTGTTTAATATTAAGAAATAATTGAAATAAGATTAAATAAGAAGACAGTTTACACCTTGTAATAGCAAAAATCATATGCCATCAAAAACATAACTTGTAAAAAAGCCAAGTCTCGCAACTCAGTTCTTCTACCGATAAAAGTTGTGAGATCCATGTAATACCAAGTCGGTTAATTTATTCAGTCCCTACTTAAGGATCCTTCTATCTTAAGTTATTACGTAATTAGCTAACCGAACAACATCTTATAGTGACCATATCAATATTAAAAATCTTTTATGTTTTAAATAAATAGATTGACTTGGCAATCGCACTAAACATCAAACATCTAATTTAATATAATATGTATTACTTGAGAGATACATTGTGTTTTCATGATAGTTTTAAGATTCTCAGTTGTTCGTGTCTTTAGTTGCATAATCGAACAAGTGGAACTTTATACAAAACACTCTTTAGACATTAAATAAATTAGAAAAGTAACAGAAAAAATTACGTTGATTTAGATTTATATTTTTTATAGTTTTTAATTAATGTGTCATTTTATTTTAATGAAAAATATTTTATTTCATATCATAATAGAACCTCATTTTAAGCACCAATTAAAGTAAACAACTAATAAAATTACGTACCTACGAAATAAGATTTTCTATTTCTAATTATCCACTTAAAAAGTTCAAATGGGTTCAGAGAGCAAACAAGAGAAAATTAATTTTTCTTACTAATTCGACGATAGAAACACCGTTAAAAGTTTATTTCTTATTATAAAACTATACAAAAGACTTAAGTACATCATCATCATCATCATTACAGCCTTTCATAAGTCCACTGCTGAACATAGGCCTCCCCCAAGGAATGCCACAAAGCACGGTCCTGAGCCACCAGCATCCATCGACTTCCTGCATGTCTTACCAGGTCGTCACTCCATCTCGTGGGGGTCGCCCTACACTTCGCCTACCGGTACGAGGCTGCCACTCAAGAACCTTTCTTCCCCATCGGTTGTCGGTTCTTCGAGATATATGGCGGGCCCACTGCTAAAGTGGAAATGGGCCGGCCATATAGATCGACGAACCGACAAGCGATTGGGAACAAGATTCTCGAGCAAGAAGTCGATGGATGCGGGTGGCTCAGTGCCGTGCTTTGTAGCATTCTTTGGGGGAGGCCTATGTTCAGCAGTGGACTTGTGAGCGGCTGATATAGAAGAGCTGCTATAATAATTACAGCTTGTGATGCATTTCACCTTAGTCCTAAGTAACAACACATTTGTGACCTCCTTTGTAATGAATTAGTTGCAGGTATTCAGGGGCTTGGATAGTCAATATCCTAAAGTAATCTTATCACGCAATATCATAAAAAAAATTGTTAGTTCATACCTTAACTTTTATATTTTACAAAATAAATTTTAATCACTAGAGTTATCAGCGTGCTACCGCAGGCACATGTATATGAGCAATTTAATTACAATTAATAGTTAAATTGGAATTCGGAATAGTCGTATGTATTTAAACGCTTTGAGATAAACCTAAGTATTATAATGACAGTTATTACAATGAGGATTTGCAGAAATTGGTTTTGCTAGCTTGTTTTGCGTTGTACAGCTGTTGTTACCGGATAATGTGTGTTTTTTATTTATTTATTAATTATTTATTGAACTTTACTCAATGTATAGAAACAGTTCCTGGTAGAGGTAAAGTTACGCTGCATTGATATTATGGCTGTAGCGTTGACAAGACTGTCTTGTTGGTTTAGTTGTAGTTTGGTCACGCTGCAGTGATATTATGGCTGCAGCGTTGCCAAGACTGTCTTGTTGGTTTAGTAGTCGTATGCGCGAGGGTTGATCATTTGGTCCCGGTTTTGAATCTCGGGTCGGGCGTAAATAAATTATTGGGTTTTTATGTCAAGTAATTCTTAGTAGCAAGCAGCACAGAATAAATAATAGTTAGCAGCCAAGAGAGAACGTTGGCGGAGTTTCACGCGCGTACACAAAAAACACGTAAAGCCGTTGGTCCTGCGCGTGATATCTCTCTATTCGTGTGGAATTGCGATCCCATTGGACTATGAGAGTGAAGGAATAGAAACCTATACTTGAGCACACATTCGTGCACTATAATCCCGTCCTAGTAGCTAGTGTCCGTTGCGAACGGTCGTCGTGAGCGAACTTTATTATTATTATTTTGCCTGCAGCACGAATGGGTCATCACAAATCGAGTCGACAACGTTCGTACAAAATACAAGCGAACATCATACTGCTATGTTTTCTAATAAGTGCCAAGAACTGGAGACTAAGTTTAACACACACACGTGGCTAAGGCATCTTAGCACTTAGGGGTGATAACGCACCTGCATTTTGATTACTAATCGATCAAGTTTGCTCGCACGTACAGGAAAGAGGTAGTAAAATTTTATAGTAATAAGAAAGTCGATGGCGTAGATAGTAAAAATGTTTACTTAATCGTATTTAATCAGTAATTTCGTTCAGTAATTAAAGTGGAAAGTGTTAACTTCGACTACATGCTTAAATAAACATTTGATAGCTTATTTACGTCCTACCGTAAAATATTTAATGAAGTCTTGATCATGAAAGTTAGCCAGGACCATATTTTTTTTTTTATAGAATAAGGGTGACAAAACACCCACACCACCTCATGGATGATATGGCTCAAAGTTATCTACATCTATCCTCGATTAAGAATCAAAATGCAGGCGGTCAAGATTAAGATGGAATGCCTCGTTTGTAATAAAATGAACCGTGGTAGCTCAGATGGTTAGCGCTCGCTGTAAATTACACACTACGCGAGCAACCTGGGTTCGAACCCGCCGGCACCAATGAAATTGTTAATTCCAATTTTTAAGTGCTGATTTACCACGTGCTAAGCGATGAAGGAATACATCGTGAGGAAACCTGCATGTCTGCGAAATAAGAAAAAAAAATTTCGAAGACATATGAAGTTGGCTAACATGCATTGGGGCAGCGCGGCTGAGGCTTTCGTGCCCTAATACCCTCTCAGAAATGAGGTGAGGCACAGGCCCAGCTGTGAGACGTATAAAAAGGCTGTAACTTTAACTTTTAATAAAAAGGGTCTCAGTTTCTCTACACTCATCATACGAAACACAGCAATATTAAGCTGACATTTCACTCTATTACGAGTATTCTCTGAAAGCGTGACCGTTCCCCGGTTTTTACCGACCCATTCGTGCTACAACCGTAATATACTTGGAGCATGACTTTACCACGTGTGAAAATTCCAAGAACATTGAATATAACATATTTCAACACTAAAACACCGCTAAAGTATTTCACTCGGCAGATACAGATCACGCCTGTAGTTATTTAGGCCTTTAATTATTACGATTGTGCGTTTATGTATGGTGTTGTAGTAATAACCCACATAAGCTTACTGTATGCCGTGATCTACACACATACCATACTACTATCGGTCACGTATCAAAACCGTTGTACTGCAATTTTCACAGGCTCTTGCAAAATTTATGTTTACACGCAGTAATTAGCAGTAAGTTGAAGTGTTTATGCTTGTGAAAGCTGGACTTGTAATGAATCCGCTCAGATGTTAAATAAACTAATAACAAAAGAAATTCATTAATTCGATCATAAATTGGTTTAATTTGCATTGCAAAAAACGACAATTTATACAAAGCAGTTTCATTCAACCGTCGCCATCGATTTTGTAGAAGATAAATGTTATGCAGTACGCAATTAAACGTATGCGATAAAAGCCTCAATGAAAGCAACTCTCGCCATGTAATAAGTTTACCACTGTAAATTTAAATTTAATTTACTGTAAATGAATTACGAAATTCACTATTATGTTCCCATGTCTTTAAATGAACCTAACAATACTTTTAAATAACTGAAAGTTGTTGATTGTCTTATCTGATTTCATACAATTTTTGTCCATATTTATTGACCGCTTAACTATCCGTGTGGTAGCGATGTGAGAATATCTACTATCGCATATCGTCCCGTGGTGTTCGTAAGAGGTGGCACAGAGAAACAAACCAGTAACCAGGGTTGTGGTGAGCAGCAGTGTCTTACTAATAAAAATTAAAACTTACGGTTGCCAAAAAATCTTCCATATGAGGTAATCTAACTACGTTTTTTATACGTGGTAGAGCCATGCTGCAGCTATATTAGTAGTATAGTTGTAGCACGAATGGGTCGGATCGAGCAGGGAAAAACCACGCTCTCACAGAATACCAGCGTAAAATAGCAGCTTAACACTGCTGTGTTTCGTATGATGAGTGTTGAGAACCGGAGACCCTTTTTACTGGAAAAGAGGCATTCAATCTTAGTCCTCACGGGTGACAACGCATCTACATTTTGATTCGCAAACGAGGATAAATGTAGATGTCTATAGGCCACAGCAACCACTTACCATCAGGTGGACTGTTGTGCTCATTTGTCACCCTATCCTAAAAAAATCTACGGGGAAAATCTATGTTGAGCAGTAACCTTTTGATAGGCTATAACGGTAACGGTATTCCTGTGCATTTCTCAGACATCCAGGTTCCAGTCACAATATTTCCCTCCACTGCCGAGCGCATGATAAATTAGCACTTATATTTGAAATCGACAATGTGATTGATGCCGGTGGGGATCGAATTCAGGTTGCTCGTGTACTGTGAAATTTACGAAAAGCGTTTAGGCACTCAGTACTTACCATGGCTGACCTGAGTTACCACGGCTTCAAATACTCGTAAATAAATTTAAGCTAAATTGGTATAGATTAATAATATATTATAGAAGTATAATAGGTATATAAAATTTTATTTCATGACAAAAACCAATAATATGTAATAGAAATGCCATCCTTGTTTAACATTTAAATTTTCCTATAAAATTAAAAAATCTCAGGTATTGTAACAAACTAGCGAATTCACTATTTTACTTCAAATATAGAGTTACTATGAATATTAAAATCCTTTAGAACACTGCAGTGGCATAAATACTTTCAATCCAACTTCTATTTCAGTTTGCGGCTGTTATAACCTAGATCTTTGGTTACCTACCGAAGGTACTATCCCCTTTCTCTTCGAATCCGCAAGACTGATACTACTATCGACTTTCTAACAATAATGCGTACTGATTAATTAGATTCGATTATTATCGTTTCGATTACTCATCGATCAGAACTGAAAAATTTTCTGTCATTATTTACGTTCAACTTGGCATGCGCCTCATCCATTATAATATGAGTTATCACATTTGCAGAACAAATTGCGAATATTACTCCAGTAGAAGTAAACATATAGCTTTTTACTGGCGACAAGGCATTCCATCTTAGCGCTCAAGTATGACAAAACACATGCATTTTGATTATGTGGACTATGATACTCGTTTGTTACTTGTATAATAATAAGCCTCGTATATCAAACGAGATGGTGTGAAACACAGTGCACGCAAGTTTTACAACCTTAAGTATTTTCTATTTTACCATCGATGACAAAAAGTTCAACTTTACGTCATAATAATACATCGAATAAAAACTTGCTATGATTCCATTAATTCGAAAGGTTTGCGACTCCTCCTTAATAATGGCGCTAAACAGATGGATATAATGTTATAATTAATATAACAATTTACCTTTGGACAAACTATCATAACGACATCTTGATAATGATCCTGGCCTGACGATAAAAAATATTTATTATCTTTTTTTCTTTTTTTTTTTAAGACGTTACCCCCCACACTGGGATTTTCTCCTGTATCGCGGAGTCAGTTTACAAACATAAATTGCACAAGGACAAATAGGTTTATATAAAAATGGAATATATAAAGAATACTGTATGAAGAATACAAAACATTCAGCAATGTTTCCCACAGTCCTCTTTTCAAAATCGTTTACTTTTATCGAATAAATAATTTTGGTGTTAGTAGTTTTAATTTAATCACTTTTAAAATGTATAAAGAAGATCAAGAACTCGTCATCTTTTGGAATCTCAATTTATACAAACCATTGGAAAGACGCTCGTTAGATTGACGGCTTCGACAAAATTTTGAAAACGTATTAGTGACTCAGCGTTATATAGGAGATAATCCGGATCGAGAAAATGCACGTTGCAAAAATACCTCCATATACCTAATAGAGGCAATATCATCATCGGTGAAAGCAAATATTGTTAAAATTGTCTTACAGGGAAACTAGTTGTTATAAATTTTGCTGAAATATTTATTAGATACCTACTCATGTACAGTTCATTTATATAGATGATTTTCTCCTTCTTTGTGCATTTAAGTTATTTACATATTTTCTACTGAATTTATTTGTATTAATAACAAATAATTTCGCTTTCATTTTTTGTAGATGTGTAATTATTTACTATAATTTAATAAAACATGTAAATGAATCAATAAAAACTCGCCTCCATAATCTATCATCATCTACCGAGCCCTTAATGTAGAAAATTAATATTTCTTTCAGTATATCGTACTTTTTCTTCAATGTTGAAGAACATGCAAATGAGTTTAAAGGCTGACTGTCGGTGATTTTACTCGATAATTGCTTACTTTTTTGTTTGACTTTAACATAATGGAGTTCATTATTGCTAACGTTTTTGTGTCATAGAAAAATAGTAAGATTTATGAAAAATGCTTTGAAAGTTGAATGCCAAAATTTGTGAGGTTTCGTATGTAGTTAAAAGGTGTTTCAAAACGCAGTCACTTATTGTTGTCTTAAAAAGAAATATTGCTAATATAAAGGTCTCTTTTAACTTATAACGTCGCCGCTCTTGCTAACTTATTACAATAATTGTTTAGCATAAATTAAATTGTACTTACGACACGCGCATTTGGATAAAATCAAGACATTTTATTTAATCAGTATTTAAATGTAACGTAGTAGTAATTTAATAGCATAAGTACTTTTTTAATGTTCTCAAATATATATTTGAGAACATTAAAAAAGTACTTAGAGTAGAGTACTACTAGATTGCAAAATAACCCTGTATATATATATACAGAGTTATTTTGCAATAACCGGCCAAATTTGCGGAGAAGGTTCAGAATAACTAATATTGGCAAGTGGTGGCAAGAAAAATTAATTAGTAAAATCTCAAGAATTCTGCCCCTTTTATCTTTTATATTCCAAATACGTGGTAATGCATTATTTTAATTGATTTTACTGTGCACGCACACATTCGTAGGAGTCGATCGGTAGACAAAAACGTTGTTGCCCATAAATCACATTCAATTTTGGATAATTTCAAATATAAGTAGACTTTGTAAAAAAAAAAGAAAAGTAGAATTTACTCGTATTTTCAAAAACTGCAGTAACGGAATATCATTATTTATATATATAAACTTAAGTTTAAAGTTTAGCTACTCTTTGAAAAATAACCCTGTATAGTATATTATTTATTTATTATGTGCCAGAGTAGAAAAGAGGCAGTAATTCGAATAATGTTATGAAAATAAAATAATGCCTTCCATGTTTTAAATGTTCTCAACCTGCTGCGCTATTATATACTTCACATCTCATTCTAATATTATGTTTCATTTGTAAAGCATGCATATTTTTGTTCAGCGCCTGGATGCTAATATTAGCACTTATAGTACAAAATCGATCTTAACACTAATCTCTACACGTTTTTTATTATATTTAAGAACTAGCACTTCCCGCAACTTCGCCCGCGTGTAATTTAGGGTTCTAATTATGTTGCGTGGAACCCTAATTCTTTTTCTAAAATGTAAGTAGCCTAAGTTACTCCTTATAAAATCAGCTATCTGCCAGTGAAAGTCCCGTCGAAATCGATCCAGCCGTTTCGGAGATTAGCCGGAACAAACAGATAGACAGACAGTAGGAGAAAAATTTTAAAAATTGTGTTTTTGTTATAAGTACCGTATATACTTTCATATGCATTTAGTAAAAAGCTAGTATTTTGACTTTTTCAAACAGACACTTCAATTTTATTTATTTGTATAGATTACATTTGGTCTCAGATATCAAAATTCTCATTCAATTAATTATATGTCGTTTATATATAAGATGTATAAATCGGGATTAATTATATATGAGATAAAAGGGTAGCTCAAATGTTCTTAAAATTTAGTTAGAACTGCTATGAACTGTATAGGGAATAAACTGCTCCATTAATATTCCGAACGATTACTCTACCGGATTACAGGGTGGCTTCGAACTTAACTACATCGGATACTGATTTAACTAAGATTAGGTTTATTTCAAACATGTACCTTAAAGGTTAAGAAAAGTTTTAAAAACTCTAATAAAAAAGTATTCAATGTCTTAGACAATTATAAAACAAACAAAATAATTTACACGTTAAATTTACTGTGAATAGGTTAATAAATGTTACTGACCTCTTTCTTAGTCTGTTCGTTGATCTTGACGTGCGTTTGCTGTGGTTTGTCTCGTAAAGGCAGGTAACCCTCACGGCTGTCGGGCTCCTCCGCTAATGTACTCTCCATTAAATTTGTTGACTCTGTCGCTGTGCTCGCTGTTCCTGCATCTGTAGACCGCGATTCAGGGATACTGGTAGTTGACAAAGTGGCTTTAATATTTTCATCAGTTGTTCCAACTGTATCCACAGCGACTGTCTCAGTACTATCGCTGTTTGTATTCAAAGTGGATTCTGTTTCTTGTGTGGTCGAAGTTGAAGCAGTTCGGATTATTGGTCGAATCGTATAATGTTTTGTCGGACGGGCAGTGGATGTTGTCATAGCCGCTTTGATCGTGGTTTGTGCAACATTTTCCATTTTTATATCTAACGTTGTTTTAGAATCAAAGGTTGTGTCCGTGTCAGTAGTTCTGTGTACAATTTTTTTGGTTTTCGGGGATGCGGTTGTGTGCGGTAGCGACGCGTTTAATTTCGATTTATTACTAGATTTCCGAGCGTGTGTGGTTGGACGTTCTTGAAACGATGTCGTTGTGAGTGTTTCGTCGATGGTTGTTGGATTAGTTTTGGGGGGTGTTCGGTCGGCAGGAGGATCAAGGTTCGAATTTTTTGGGGTTCTGGACGGTGGAAAAAAATAGTCCATTACGGATGGGGATCGGTTGCTGTTGCTAGGTAGCCATGACCAGGGGTTAAAATCTAGGATTCGAGGGCGCGACTGATCGGCAGCGGTAACTGCGAACGCGGCGGCAAGCGCAAGTGCGTGGAACTGTAGTCGAGTCATGGCGCGGCGT
Source organism: Parnassius mnemosyne (assembly GCA_963668995.1). Taxonomy (NCBI): domain Eukaryota; kingdom Metazoa; phylum Arthropoda; class Insecta; order Lepidoptera; family Papilionidae; genus Parnassius; species Parnassius mnemosyne. The sequence goes on from CAVLGL010000024.1 coordinate 19,856,964, forward strand.
GCGCGTGCGGCCGCGGCGACGATTCAAGCGGGACTAGTCGAGCACGATGCGACTGCAACAACCCACCACCGCTCATCTATATTATTCCGTCCTACGAGTCGCGATATACAGGGATTGCGATTACATCGGAAAGGAAAGTTCCTTATTTATTGAAATACCATTTCACCAACTACTTTTCAATACATATACATACATACATTGAATACATATAAGCGATATTGTTAGATGTATGTGCATTTTATTACTCGTGCAATTGCATCGTTAATTATTTTATGAAGTCGAAATGTTCTTATATGTCTTAATGGAGATAACTAGGAGGTAAATATAATACTTATTTAGCCATAAAATGAAACAATTTTGCAGTCGGGTGTAAGAAACATTGCTGCGCCTAATATTTGGTCAGAATCTGATAAATGCCATGTCTGATATGGCATTTTAATGTATTTATCCGCTCCATATTTCCCTCGCGGTTATATCACTTTACCGCTATTCAATCATAGGCGATGAAATTTGTTGAGCGTAAACTTGAATGCACGTTTGTCACCAGATTTTTTTTTTAAGAATAACGCTATGATCCACCGCAAACCGTGTAATATTCGTGGCCAGATTACTTCTGCACGCTCTATTTAGAAACTACTTTATAATATTTACTGAACCCGTACAAGAAATTCATAATGGTCTCTTATACGATGCGCACTTTATTCCATGTAAATTTAGCAAGCTTCAGTAACAATACGAGAACACGCCATTTCTCCACTGAATGTCTAACTCCAGGTACTAGGTAGATACTATATTTATTTATTAATATATTTTAATTAACATGTTAAGAATCGTCAGTAGCCTAATGGCAGGGCGCGGACAGCGAACTCGACAGGTCGTGGGTTCGAATCCGCCATTCGACTACTCTCGTGAACCACTTCTAACACAAGCATTTTAAGCTTACCAGAAGTGGTTAAAAGGAATATTAGTAATGTTTAACAGCATTACTAGTATTTTTTTTTTAAAATAATTACATTGGTGCAATAATAATAAAAAAATAAGACTACTTACAAGATAAAAAAGTGTGCAATGTTTGGTACATATAAGCATCCATTTGCGAAATTTACAAAACTGGTCGTCATCACTACAGTTGTAGTGAATTTTTGGTAGCCTAAGTGAAAATGAAGTATTGCCGCTTTATTTAGCAAATTACCTAAATTAAGCGATTCATTAAATAGTACGGACTGTAAAACAAAGGTCGTATATTCGTATACTTCATTCTCTTACTAATGTGAACCTATTGGCATATAATATGGGACGAGGAGAGCCGGATTGGCTGTGCTTACCCCAGAATTATTTGGTACACTCCCAAGAATTACCTGGTGCCACCTGGACCTAGACCGCTTGGAAAATAAACCTATGTTGGCCAAAGAAGCTTAGTTGAAATAGTGAATGGGAATACTAGTAGAAATTTTAATAGTTTTTTTTTTGTTAATTTCATAATCATCATCATCGTTACAGACCTTTACATGTCCTTTGCTAAACATAGGCCTTCCCAAGAAACGCCACAAAGCACGGTCTTGAGCCACCTGCATCGACTTACTTCATCTCTTAGGCCCGCCACATATATACGGAATTTCGTTCCGGGATTCCGTTTCGGAGTTCGCCTTACCGGGCCTTAGGCGGGCCTTACCCCACAATTCGCTGACCGGTATAATTTTATGCAATAAGTATATTATATATTATTTATGTAATACGACGCTTCCACTCCAGAACCTTTTTCCCCATCGTAGTAATAATTCAAATATAATATAATATTAATATAAATTCAAGCTTCTAAGTCAACGCGTACACAAGATACGATACGATAGAACACTTACATATGTCACAAATTTTGCTACTCTCGATCTAACTCATCAAAACCTATAACTTCCCGTGGACCTAACACCATAAGATTTGACGAGAAACAAGGTTTTCAAGCACAAGTGAAGGCAAAATTCCGATAATCGTTAATAATATTTTTAGCGATTAAAACCTTACATTTTCCCTTGAAGATATCACCGTCTCAAGGGATCTTGAATCTTGATATCCGCATTACATACACTATGACCGTTAGGTAGATTGCTGTACGGTAAAAAAAATTTACTACAAAGTTAAGTTTGCCCTTTAATGTGACTAATTTATGTTTGGTGCTTATCTTACCTATAATTCCTAAGATGATGAGAGAGGATAAACTATCTACATACATAATTAAGTATATACGGAACCCTCCGGGCGTATTTCCTCCTCGCTCTTATCCAGTTCTTTATTAATACCTCGCAATGTTTTTCTTTGCCAAGGAGCACGAGGTAAACTCAAACTGTAATAAGTGACATCAGGTTATTGGGATCTTAGAAATCAATACTCGTTTTCCTTTATCTTGCGGGATTGGTTTTTAAAATGTAATAGTTGACAAAATTATAGTCATATACCTCTTATAGAAATACCTATTAAAATAAACTATTTTGGTAATAAACGACTCGCTAGATGAAAGGCTAAAGGTTGGTTGCGGTGCTACGAGTCCGCGGGTTCGAATCCCGCACAGAACACATTGTTTGTAATGTCTACACATAATTTCTTGAGGTCTGAATATTAGCTCGTGTACACATTCTACAGATTAAGATGGTATGCTTCACAGCTTGTAATTATTCCTGTTCTCTATATCCTTCAGACTGAAACTGCAATGGAGGCCTCTGGGTAGGCCTCCATTGCTAGACTCCAAGCAAGAAAAGACCTACTGGTCCTGCAACCAAGTCCTATCACAAACTTCTCTCTAACTCCTCCACGATAGAAGAAAAATAGTAATGTGATGGTACAAAGTATTAAAAAAAACAATATGATAGTTAATGGTTATCACCTTATTCCCAGATGTTATTATCGTTCGTGTATTGCCTAAGCCTAAGCCTTTTTTTTAAGTCTGTTTAATAAAAAAATCTGTTATAATATTAACAATGCTTCATAGCTTCACGCCGGTAATCCCCGCGGGGTAAACAAAGCTTAAAGAGAAGCTAGATCCTCGAACCACGTTGAGCCAAAATATATGGGTTTAGATGGTAAATCGTATGAAATCATAAACCCTATATCTTACTAGCTGATATCCGCTCGCTTCGCTGGTCACACAATAATTATTTTATTGCGGAACCTAGATATAAAATATCAAGATTTAACATCTACATTGCGAAATGAGTAACTATACTAAATTTCAAGCCATTCGGGTGTATATTTTTAGAGATCTCATGATGAGTCAGTCAGTCAGTGGTATTTTGTATAGATTAGTCGCCCTTTACGACATGCTAGGCATGTAACACAGTATGTACAATTGTTTTTTGCTATAAGTCCCACATAAACATAGAGCTTAAAATCAATACCAGTTTAGTAAACTGGTATTGATTTTATAGGATTTCGTTGTAAAGGAGTTTTATAAATAAATGACTGGCCACAAAATGGTCAAGAAATCCCCTAACATATGCATGTTCACAAGTTTTATTATTGTGTATGTTATAATTATGCACTGTACTAAACAAACGATTATTATGTTAATATGTTAAAAAGTGGGTTCTAAGGTATATAATATATATGTGGTAGAGTTTTATCGCAGCTGTATTATGCTGCAGATTATGTCACGGGTTCGATTGCCTGGTCAGGCCAAAATTCAGTTATTGGGTTTTTCTGTGAAGAAATTTTCAGTAGCAGCTCGGAGTCAGGATGTTGACGATGATTTAACCCCGTGCCTTGAAAAGCACATAACGTTGTGGTTCCTGCGCCTTATCTGTCTCCGGTCGTACCGAATTGTTGTCCCATCGGACTATGTGTGGAGACTTCACTATGGTTTTTGCAATTTTGTAATATCTATTTTATAAAATATTTTATAAGCGTGATCCTAGAAAGGTAATATATCGAAACTGTAATGTTTTCTTTTATAGCAATTAATTACGTGGTAGAGGCACGCTGCAGCTATTTATGGTTGTAGCACGAGTGGATAGGCTTTACGGAAAAGGGCCACGTTCGCACAGAATAACAGCGTGAAACAGCTGCTGTATTTTGAATGGAGAACCGGAGACCCTTTTCACTGGTAACGAAGCATTTCATAACAGTCCTCGGGAGTGACAATTCGTCTACATATTGACTCCTTATTGTGAATATGTTTTTTTTCAGCAGTGTTCTATTAACACTACTAAGTTTATCTTTAACCACTCTAATTAAGCTTGAAATGCCTGTATGTGTTAGGAGTGGTTCACGACAGTAATTGAATGACAAATTCGAATCCACGACCTTTATGTATCCAAGTCCGTTATCCGCACCATTATCATCTAGCTGATGTCGCTTAAGGTTTAAGTGCACTTACTATCAGGTAAATTTTGTGCTCGTTTGTCACCCTTAATGCTAGAAAATAGTGAAAAAAATCCAAAACGTATTGGAACCTAAAATAATAATCAGTTTTTGACGTATTTTGGTTATAAACTCCAGCTGTTATAATGCTGTGCCACAATAGATTTAATGGACAAAACGAAATGATGAGGGTTACATGACTGCGGATTTCTCACGTGGTAGAGCCACGCTGCAGCTATATTATGGTAGTAACACGAATGGGTCGGCTCGACAGGGAAAGGACCACGCTCTCACAGAATACCAGCGTCAAATAGCGGCTCAGTGCTGCTGTGTTTCATATGGTGAGTGTAGAAAACTGGATACTCGCTGTAACTGGAACCGATAAATTCCATCTTAGTCCTCAGGGGTGACAACGCATCTGCCTTTTGATTCTTAATCGAGGATAGATGTAAATATCTATTGGCCACAGCATCCACGTACCATCAGATGGACTATGCGCTCATTTGTCATCCTTATTATATAAAAAAACGTAAAAAGGAAAACTCGTACTGACAATAAAAAAATTATCGATTAGAAAAAAACCTACACTTTTACCGATATTTCATAAAGTACTAAATGAGATAATAACTTAAAAGGCAGCGAAAATAAAATCTAGGTCTGTACGCACTTGAAATCATTAGAGTTGAAATTGCCGTCAACTTTGATGATTCTTCTTACAATTACTTTGTGGTCTACTTTTCTAGTGATTTACGAATCTAAACATTTGCTTTTCGCAACTGAGTAGTTGACAACGTCCTAAATTTCTAGGTTCAAGATACTAACTTTTACTATTTTTCTTTGTTTCTCAAAACTTCCGTTTTAAGTAAAATCATATTTTTGTTAGGAACAGCAGGCAGCGCGGCGGACACTTCTTTGCTCTAAAACCCTCAGAAATTAGAGAAAACCTGTGTCTAACAGTGAAACGTATGTAGGCTGTAACTGTAACTATATATTTTTGTTAGGTATTTTAAAATAACAAAAATATAATTATATACGTGGTAGAGCCACGTTTCATATATTATAATTGTAGCACGAATGGGTCGGCTCAACCGGGAAAGGGCCACATGTTCACAGAATACCAGCGTAAAAGAAGCTTAATGGAGAATTATTTCATAGGTAATGATAACGCATTCCGAATATTGATCCTTAATCGAGGATAGATATAGATTTGCATGATCCACAGCATCCATTTATGAGCACACAGGTGGACTGTGTGCTCATTTGTCACCCTTATTCTTTCTAATATATAAAAATTAATATTTATTTGTTCGTATTTTATGCGCACACCTTTTATCAGATTTACCGAAAACTTTGTCAACTTATTATATACAATATATAATATATACAATTAACTTACAGAAGGTGGCGCACGTATCGTACCGACAAATTTATTTGAAAGTTTATAATATAATATGTCATTCAATTTCAATGAATATTTATCATTGCTAATTAAACAATAAAACTCTTCCAAATATAAAACGATATTTCAACAATTATTTCTTTTGCGATTGCAACGCGCCCGGGTACCAGCCAGTTCTATATAAAAAATCAGTTTCAATATAAAAAATAATGACATCATTTTTTTCTTTTCAATTTCAATCACTCGTCAAATGTGTTTAAATTGACTAGAATAGTAACTACTCTAATCTCGGCGAGGTGAAATGCACTAATAGTTCCTATTTATTAATCATATTATGCTAGTACATACAAGGGATGTAACATGTAATCGTAACTATTATGATGTCCTACTAATCGACTGACGAACACAGTGACAAATCCTGAATAATCTGAGTGTTTTTACGGCGCAGGAAATATTAAAGAACTACAAGTATACCCCGCTAGCGACCGATGCTCGGCCTAACGTTTGTGTGATAAGTTCGGAAGTAGTGACTTAAATTCATCGAACTAGGATGCATGTTTCGTATACCCCCCATGACGAAAGATGCATCCTAATTCGATGAATTTAGATAAGAATTATAACGTGGTACTACATGGGTTAAACGCTCGCTAAAATTTCACAGCATCCTATCCTATATAAAATATCGGAACGAAGTCCTTTTCGTAGTATATTATTATAGATAAACGTATTATATTATTCGTTATCAAATACAAATAAATGAATTACTAGCGGCTAATAAAATGAAGCGTGATTTAAAATAAAATAATATTTCTTTCATGGCAAGATAGAAAAGTGCGAGGGAGATGGATATTATTCCATTTCGCTTCCTCATAGCCGCCAAGGCCGTCTACACTACGTCAGAAGGGGTCGTGACGGAAAAAATCTTACACTTTTTCTCGCCTAGCCCCCACCCGCCAAATCCGTGCCGTCCGATAAAGAACTTCGTTCTAAAAATTATTTCAAATACATGTGAAGTCCACCAACACGCATTGGGTTGCCCCACGGTGGAAATTTCCTTGCCCTACTTCCTTATAGAAAGAGAGAAGGAAGCCTATGCCCGGGAGTAGAACGTATATTGGTTGTAAGTTGCGGTACCTTGAGGATCATCAGCTGATTAGTGACCGCCAGTACGGTTTCCGTCGAGGTCGCTCAGCTAGTGATCTTCTAGGTTACCTAACTTATAGATGGGCGGAGGCAGTGGAGTCCAAGGGGGAGGTGTTTGGTCGTTAGTTTGGACATTGCGAAGGCTTTCGATCTAGTTTGGCACAAAGCGATTCTTTCGAAGCTGCCTTGCTATGGGCTTCCCGAGAAATTGTGCAATTGGATCACCAGTTTTCTTGCAGATCGGAGCATCAAGGTTGTAGTAGATGGTGCATGTTCCGATTACAAGGTCATTAACGCTGGTGTTCCACATGGCTGCGTGCTATCACTAACGCTGTTTCTTCTGCATATCAATGATATGTTGCGTACCAGTAACATTAATTGCTATGCGGACGACAGCACTGGTGATGCTTTATACACCGTCCGTGCCAATATTTCTCGGGAAAACGTCGCCGAGTACCGGAATAAACTTGTGTCTGAAGTCGAGACTTTGTTGAACAAAGTCTTAGACTGGGGGCGACTAAATCTAGTCCAGTTCAATCCCCAGAAGACACAAGTTTGCGCGTTTACCGCTTAAAAGAATCCCTTTGTCGTATCTCCTCAGTTTCAAGGCACTCCCCTTGTTGCCTCAGCCAGTATCGGAATCCTCGGCGTCGACATATCGAGTGACGTGCAGTTTCGTGGTCAATTGGAAGAGAAGGCTCTAAAAAGCTTGGCGTGCTCAGCAGAGCGGGACAGTATTACATGCGGGCACATCGCTTGCAACTTTACAAGGCGCAGGTTCGGCCTCACATGGAATACTGTTCTCATCTCTGGGCAGGGGCTCCCCAGTGCCAGCTCCTTCCACTTGACCGCATCCAGCGCAGAGCGGTTCGAATCGTCGACGACCGAGTTCTTTCCGATGGGCTTGACTCACTGGCACTGCGTAGAGATGTTGCATCTGTTTGCGTATTTTATCGCATCTACCACGGGGAGTGCTCTGAGGAATTGTTCGGACTACTTCCAGCCGCTCAATTTCACCATCGCACATCGCGACAAAACTCGCGATACTATCCATATCATCTGGATGATTGGCGGTCCACCACTGTGTGATTTAGAAGAAGTTTACTCCCTCGCACAACTTCCTTGTGGAATCGATCCACCATTACCATCAGGTGAGCCGCATGCACGTTTGCCCCCTCTCCTATAAAAAAAAAATATTGTAGTACTTAAACTTTAAAAACTATTAGAGAGAATCACAACGGTTTCATATTATTTTTGTACGCTGTTGCGTTTACGGTTTATAGCTGCAGCACGAATGGCTCGGCTCGACCGGGGAAGGACCATGCTAACACAGAATACCAGCATTATGCTGTTTTTTTAGTATGGTGAGTTAGGGGAAATGAGGAGACATTTCATCCCAGTCCTCAGGGCAAAAGGGTGAGAAAACATCTGCAATTGGATTCTTAATCGAAGATAGATGGATCTATAGGCCCAGTGCAGAATGCAATTATTATTAAATATTATTACGTAAATAGCGATTTTCGCCTTTCTATGTCCAACTTTTTCAAATAACTTTTGATGGATCCGTCGTTCATTTAAACTGGTTTCAAGAGCGTCGTTCAAGGTCAGTGCGTACCTATTTTGTATTCCAATTAAATATACACTCTCCGTGTGTCTTCATTTAAATTGAATATATTTGCATTAAACGTAAAACTCACTTTCTAGATCACGGATGTTTAGGCTGTTATAAATTCATTCAGCAACTCTTCCGCCCTGTCTGTTGTACTGAGACTATGTTAACCGCTTACCTTAGCGATTAGAATACATGACTATTACGTCACAGGTACTGGCCTTAAATTCCTAACTGACGCATCGTTAGTTCATTATTTGTGGAATTTCTGATGTGAATTTTCCGTTCTTTCTAACTCAGAATCCGTGTCCGGTACGTTCTGCATATTCCGCGATTGCTTTGTTTTAAACCGAGTTACTGCGCAATAACTAAGAACACACTACAGCATGTCCTGCGCAATAGATTCGAAAATTATTTGAAAAACTGCTAAACTAAATGAATATAAAAAATAGAACTTTTTGAGTGGAATTATCATTTACACAGCTCACAACAATTAAAAATAAATAACCTACGAGTTGCACGACGGCTACGAGTTGCAGCGTATACCATTTTATAAAATCTAGTTTTATCTCTTGTTGATTGTTAGTGATACTACTCACTCATTTTTTTACTTTTACTTCACCTTTAAACAGCGTAATTAAAAACGTAATCTATTAGCAATGCATATTAAAATGTATGAGATGCAATGATTTCTGCACAATGATGGGATACCTGGAATTACAATGTATTAAGCAGTTATTCAACGCTGTTTTTCCACTTGCTCAGCGGTGGAGGAATACTTTGTAAGGATTCTGCATATTTAAAATAATTTAAAAAATCGCGAACAAGTGTATACCGCCACGAATATAATATATATACGAAATATTATATATATATATATATATATATATATTATATCCGCAATAAAGAGTTATCTATATATATTCGCCTATGACCCTCCAAAATATAATAACTTATGCCCAAATACTCAAACGTTGCACAATTTTAAGATGTCTTTAAGTCAAGTCACAGTGACACCACGAGACTTAACGACAACTTACATTCAATTTATAACATTTAAAATACATTTGGGCAGTGGTTTCTTAGGGCCGACTATTGAAAAAGCAAATAAAATTTATTCATAGCGTAAAATACAACACAAACAAATTAAAAATACGTTGTAGATATGGGTCTCATAAAATAATGCTGTTTGCATTATTTTATGAGACCCATATCACGGGACCCACTATTAAGTGGATATAATAGAAACAACATTCGGAGCTGAATGTTAAAATAATACTTTTTAAAACTTTCCCTCGTTTTGTTTTCACCTCGCATTATTACAAACAATAGACAGTAATAACTTCTAATCGTCATCTTACTTCAATTACTTTTATTACATTCAACAATACTTCCAGCATTATACATACAATATCCATGCAATCTTAGCCAAATAAACATGGTAGATTCGCGTAGAAGCTGTATTATGTTTTTTTTTTTAATAGGATTCGGTTGACAAGCGAGCACACAGTCCACCTGATGGTAAGTGGTTGCTGCGGCCCATAGACATCTACATCTATCATCGATTACAAATCAAAATGCCGATTCGTTGTCACCCATGAGGACTAAGATGGAATGCCTCTTTTCCAGTAAAAAGGGTCTCCGGTTCTCTACACTTACCATATGAAACAGCAGCATTAATCTGCTATATTACGATGGTATTCTGTGAGATCGTGGTCCTTCCTCGGTCGAGCCGATGCATTCATGCTACAATTATACAATTAATATAGCTGCAGCATGGCTCTACCATGTAATAATGGCTGCAGCGCGACACAAACCAGCGTAAAACAGCAGCTGGATGCTGCTGTGTTTTGTAAGATAAATGTAGAGAACCGGATAACCTTTTTACTGATAACGGGGTATTCTTTCACGGGCCTCAGGGGTGACAACGCATCTATATTTATTTAATTCTTAATCGAGTATAGATGTAGGTGAATTTTTACCCATAACAGCATCCATTTACCATCAGGTGAACTGTGAGCTGACCCACTTATACTGCAGTATGGCGCGTATAATACAGCCGCAGTATGGCTCTACTACGTACGTGCAACAATTCATTGTATCTTCAAATATTTAAACCCTGGACTCGCGAAGTACCCAGATACTCCAAAACGATTCTCATTACCTTTGGCCACTTTAAAATACTTGAAATAGCTTTTACCGTTGTGGAACATTTTCAAAATATTTCTTTTAGTAAAAGTAAAAAAAAAAGGTAAAGTTACAGCCTATATAAATCCCACTGCTGGGCACAAGCCTCCTCTCATTTCTGACAGGCCTCCTTTCATTTATTTTAGTATGAATCTTGAAAGCCACGATTATATCTAAAATACTGACTGATAAAAATCAAACCGTTTCTCTTCTATGCTGTGTGATGGTGGCTTAACGGAATCCACGCTACATATCGTTCCATGGATATCACATAAGAGACGACATAAAGGTCTGGGCGACAATCTGGATGTCTTCAAAGCAAGAGGGAATAGGATATTTAGGCCTAGACAGTGCGATTTACCATCCATGGCTTAATCATCACTTACCTCCAAGTGGGGTTGTAATAAAATATCTGTAAAACTCTTTATACACTGTTATTCCGTTTATCCACCCTAAAACAGTTATTCTAGGTTGGATACCCGGAAATTCGTGTTCATCTCACCCCGTCTGGGGTGGATAATCGGAATTTGTATAAATTTTTTTCTTCCGACTTTCTCCCTCGGCTGTGTGTTCAGTCATTTATGAATACATGATAAAACACCTAGCAAACATTACGAGTAGCACACCAATATAAAAATGTGCATGGCAGCTCCGACGCATGACTGCAGTTTACTCCTGAAACACGATTGTCTTTAATTATATACAGTAGGCTAAGGAATTAAATGAACCCATATTTTTGTTCACATTGTTTTGTTGAAATATATTACATTTATTATATTACATAAATTTTATACGTGCTAAAGCCATGCTGCAGCTATTTTAGTACTATAATTGTAGCGCGAATGGGTGGACTCGACCGGGGAAGGACCACGCTCTCACAGAATACCTAGGTAAAATGGCAGCTTGACACAGCTGTGTTTCGTATAGTGAGTGTAGAGAACTGAAGACCCATTTTACTGGAAAACAGGCATTTCATCTTAGTCCTCATGGGTGGCGACGCATCTGCATTTTGATTCTTTATTGAGAATAAATGTAGATATCTATGGATCACAGCAACCACTTACCATCAAGTGGACTGTGTGCTCGTTTGTCACCCTATCCTATAAAAAAAATAGAGATATATGACTTATATCACACATTATTCATTTCGCGCATCGGTTGCTTGATTTTACTATCTATCAATTTTGCATACCGTATACTATATATGAAACGATTCTTAAGAAGCTCATAAAATATATACATAGATACTTCTTGTTTGAAAGGTCAAAACTGCAATAACACTCCTTTTATTCTATATCACTCCTCACATGACTACAAATTCATTGGAATCTTGGCATAAAACAATTTCAAATGAAGTTAAAAGACAAACGAAACAAAACTTTTTGTAGTACATGTAAAATAAAGCCCAGTTTTTCGCAAACACATCTGTTCTACCAAAGAAATTTAGAAAGCGATTGCAAAATGTACAGCAAAAGAGTAAAATTTATTCATAATATAAAATTACGTCTACTCAATAATAAAATTAGTGTTGGTAATTTCCTGGACGTATTGCAGAATTTATAAATTACATAATAAAATTATTTAAAATGAGGAAACTCAACTAATTAAGTTCAATACGTAATATGATATTTGTTTATTAAGGCTTTGGTTATTAAAAATTAATTAATAATTAAAGTGTATGAGTATATTTATTGTTGAACTGTACTTGGGGTAAAAATTCGGAAGTACAATCAAAAGTGAATTACAAATATCCACCCCCTCTGTGAATAGATAAATACGCGTTTCCGAGTAACGACCCTAGGGTGGATAAATGGAATAACCGTTATGTTATTATTAAATCAACAAATATAACTCGAAATTGTCAATATAATTGAAAACTTCTGATGGTTTTTTTCTTCGTCTATTTTACTTTATAAGTATAAATAAATCTTTTTTTCTTAACAATTTTCCTTGTAACTTTATCGTACTATTAAGTATACATATAAGTACTATTTATAGAGTAAGGGTAACAAACGAGCACACAGTCCACCTGGTGGTAAGTGGTTTCTGTGACCCATAGACATCTACATTTATCCTCAATAAAGAATCAAAATGCAGATGCGAAGTTACCCGTGAGAACTAAGATGGAATGCCTCTTTTCCAGTAAAATGGGTCTCCGGTTCTCTACAGTCACCATACGAAACAAAGCAGTGTTAAGCTGCTATTTTACGTTGGTATTCTGTGAGAGCGTGGTCCTTCCCCGGTCGAGCCGACCCATAATCGTGCTACAACTATACTACTAATATAGCTGCAGCATGGCTCTACCACGTAGTGTCAAACGTGTGTCTGCAAGTATGAAACCTTTACAAAATTATTATTGTGCACGAAAATTAGATATCCGTGGCAGCCTAGGTACGATCCTCGCTCGATGACATTGTAATTTTAAGTGCCGATTTTCTACGTGATTTACTGTGTAAGATAACATCGTGATCGGGAAACCTGAATGTATAAAAAATAAAAAAATTCGAGCACGTTATGTAAAGTCTGCCAACACGCATTTCAATAGCGCGGAATGATAATTGCTCCAAAACGTCCAAAATTAGAGCAGGTCTGTGCCCAGCACAAGGACGTATAAAAGAAAAAAAAAAAGAAAAAATCTGTAACTTTAATTTTACTTTTTACGAAAATTAAATTGTCATGTTGCTAAAAGACGGAACTTGCGACTCACTTTTTGCTGCATTTTAAACATCTTCGATGTTACGTAAAACTATTACCTACTCTGTAAGTTGCAGACATACGCATCATTCCCTTTCCTGGTGTATAATGACACTTGTGCGATTATTAAAATAACATTAGTGTCCAACATCTTATAACGTATAGAAAAAAGATTTCAAGTTAGTATACCCATACAGATATTCTTCGATTTGTTGTAGGAAATTACGAAGAAAATATTTTTAACATTGAAACATAAAGGCAGTGGATGGATGCAGGTTGCTCGGGGAAAGGTCTATGTTCAGCACTGGACTTGTTTGTGTTTATCATATGAATAACTTTTATCTGATATGAAGTACAGGTTACTTCTCCTTTGGGTACATCTGACCACTGTCTGGTGAAATCTGTATCGTCATATTCTTCACCTGATTCCAAGTCCCAAGGTGTTCGACGAATATGGCGGTATAAGTCAGCTGATTGGGATCAGATCCGACACTTTTTTGCATCTTATCCTTGGCGGGAGGTCTCTTTCTCTTCTGCGGATCCGTCGAGCTCCGCGGTTGCGATAACGGATGTGTTGCGTCAAGCTATGGAGTACTTTATCCCCTTCTCTAACGCTCCCACCGGTAGCAATGCTCGCCCATGGTTTAACGCTGAATGCGCCAAAGCTGAAAAGCGCAAGCATTTAGCTTACCTATCCTGGGTTGACGCTCGAAACCGCAAAGCTCCGGATATTAACTCCAAGAAGAGAACTTTCAACCAGACCGCCAAGTCCTACAAAAAAGCATTACGGAAAGCTAGTCTCGATCGTATTAAACATATTGGCGCAAAAGGCTATGCCAGATCATCTGGCACTAGAGCCTTTTGGTCTCTCGCCAAAGCGGTCGAGACAAACTTCTGTCGGCCTACACTGCCTCCGTTGGTAAAACCGGATGGCACACTGGCGCATACGGCTAAGAAGAAAGCGGACTTGTTCGCGTCTCTCTTTGCCTACAATTCACGTCTGGACAGTGGCAACAACGTTCCACCAAAATTACCTCACTGTGGGACCTGTATGTCGGAGATTCGTATAACGATTAAGGAGATTCTTAAAACCTTCCTGTGTCTAGACGTGAATAAAGCTAGTGGACCAGATGGTATACCAGCTATAGTCCTAAAGGCTTGTGCACTTGAGTTGTTTCCTGTGTTGACACGCTTGTTCCGCCTCTTATTTAGTACTGGAATAGTGCCAAAATCCTGGAAGCTGGCCAAAATGCAGCCTGTTCCAAAAAAAGGCAGCCGCGCCGACCCCGCCAATTATCAGCCAATCTCAATTACCTCCATACTCTGCGCAAGATTATGGAGCGTATATTGAATGCCCGCTTAATGTCATACCTAGAACAGAATGACCTCCTTAGTGACCGGCAATATGGGTTTCGCCGAAATCGGTCAGCTGGGGACCTTCTAGCGTATGCCACACACGTATGGGGCGAGGCACTCGAGAATAGTGGGGAAGCACTTGCTGTTTCCCTTGATGTCTCGAAGGCCTTTGACAGAGTTTGGCACACTAGCCTTTTGGGTAAGCTTCCAGGGTATGGCTTATCCCCTGGTCTGATTGAATGGGTAAATGACTTTCTGAGTGAACGGTCTCTCCGGGTCGTCGACGATGGCTGCTCATCTGATCCTATGGCGACTAACGCCGGTGTTCCTCAGGGGTTCGTTCTCTCCACAACTCTCTTCCTGCTGCATATTAATTATCTGCTTATGCCCGGTATCTATGGGTATGCAGACGATAGCACAGTTGTTGAGACATAGCAACCAAGTCCTCGGGCCAGTCGGGATCAAATCCAGTCCGACAGAGAAGCTATGGTAGAGCGTGTGAATCTCACACTACAGGCAGTCTCCGATAGGGGTGATGCCAATCTTGTGAAGTTCAACGCCTGCAAAACACAAGCGTGTCTCTTCACTGTAAAAAGGAGCCAGCTCACCTTGGCTCCTTGTGAAATGTATCACTGAAATATACCGACCACCTTCAGTTGTTAGGGTTTGAAATATCCTCAAATTTGAACTTCGGGCGGTTCATTGAGTCCAAGGCCAAAGCTGCAAGGAAGCTGGGAGTCCTTGCAAAGGTGCGGCGATACTTCACGCTGGGACAGCTGCTTACTTTATGTAAAGCGCAAGTATTGCTGCCATATATGGGCTGGTGCTGCAAAATGCCACCTAGCCGCTCTGGACTCAATGGAAAGGCGTGCTAAAAGGCTTATTGGTGACCCGAATTCGGTTAAAACCAATCTTACCGGCCTCGAACACAGACGTAAAGTAGCCAGCCTTTCGGTTTTCTACAGGATGCATTTCGGAGAGTGTGCGCAGGAATTACATAATTTAATTCCCCCCTCTCCCTTTCACCATCGGACAACCAGACGTTCGTCCAGTCTCCACCCTTTCGTTGTTGACCAAACGGTTTACTACGTCGTTCATCATGTTCATGCGTACAGCAAAGGAGTGGAATAAGTTGCCAGCATCTGTCTTTCCATTCGATTACAGTGTGGGTGTCTTCAAGGCAAGAGTGAACAGGCTTTTGTTAAGTCAGTGCACTTCACCATTTTAGGCTACATCATCACTTACCATCAGGTGGGATCGTAGATAAGCGCTGGCTTAGTAGAATATCTGTATAGTAAAAAAATCTGATTATTAAAAAATCTACTAGAAATTCATCGGGATACATAAGCATTTAGGTGTTTTAGCTGGTTCGAAATTTTAGTGAAACCATTACCGCTACCGTTACAGCTTACTAAAGTCTACTGCTAAACATAGTCCTCCCGTATAGATTGCCTCATAGGGGGATATTTGCCATAGTTGCCATGCTTCGCAAGCGGGTTGGCAACCGTAGTTTTTTTTTATTCGTTATTAGGAAGACTGCTGCTGCTGCCCATCTCCTGATTTATTTCCCTCTGTCGCCTCTTACGACACCCACGGGATTATACGGGTTAGTAAATATTCTTACATCGCCACTACACGGTATTTTAGTTAAACAATTGAAATCAATTAATAATTTATAAAAATTAGAGCTGTTTTCTCTAACGTCTACTAAAAGTTCTTCATGGAATTAAATACAACATAAACATATTAAAAATTACATTTCCATGAATAAAATAATTCAGTCGTTTCACTTTTTTATTTTGTCAGGTTACTATTTATTTGATGAATAACTTTTATATGAATATTAAAAAATCAGCCTTAAATCTAATTAAATTTATTTTGTTTTGTATTCCTTAAATATTTTAAATTTATTTTATTTATTTCGACCAACAAGGATCATAAGCTAATATTACATTCATTCAATTCTAATAATAAAATTATAAATCATTGCAAATCAAAAATAATTTAGAATGATCAATTGTCTTTAGGTTCCTTATTTTCATGACTGTTTCCTTTCCATTATGTTTACTCAGTTGTGATCTTAGTATGAAGCTTAATCTAAATATGTAACAAAACAAGAATATGCTCATAACTTCTTATGACATTATTACTTCACGGGTGGTCGATGCTTAATGATATCCTGTAATAACTTGCGAAGGTTCAAATTACGTCAGTATTCAAGCCATAGGTACGATACAATATAGATTTGGTCATTTTAACTACAAATCTCCTCTAACTTTATATCAGGCACAGTGAGATGTAACTATCCTGACTGCTTTGATTCCATTACATTGTAAATTTACTATCATATATTAAGTACCCTCATATGGAGAATATTTGCCATAGTTGACACGCTAAGCAGGCGCGTTAACAGCCGCAGTTTTATACCTATTAGTCTTTATTAGGAAGACGCTGCTGCCTATCTGCTGGTTTGTTCCCCTCTGTCGAAATATACACGAAATATATAATATATTATACCTTTTCCAAGTTCACTCTTATTGAATAATATTTCTATATATGTTAGGGTTAGCAGACATTTATTCTGCTGCGAATATGAATTACTATTTTATTCATAAAAGGTAAACGAGTTTGCGGCTTACCTGATGGTAAGTGACAACCGCCGCCCACGATTTGCAGATGCTCTTTTCTTGAAGGACCCTAAGTTGTATCGGTCCGGAAAAATCGCTGGTGGTAATCGATTCCACAAGGAAGTTGTGCGAGGAAGAAAACTCTTCTAAATCGCACAGTGGTGGACCGCCAATCATCCAGATGGTATGGATGGTATCGCGAGTTTAGTCGCGATGTGCGATGATGAAATTGAACGGCTGGAAATAGTCCGAACAATTCCTCAGAGCACTCCCAGTGGTAGATGCGACAAAATACACAAAGAGATGCAACATCTCAACGCAGTGCCAGTGGGTCAAGCCGATCGGAAAGAACTCGGACGTCGACCATTCGAATCGCTCTGTACTGGATGCGGTCAAGTGGAAGGAGCAGGCACTGGGGAGCCCCTGCCCAGAGATGAGAACATCATTCCATGTGGGGCCGAACTTGCGCCATGTAAAGTTGCAAGTGGTGTGCCGGCATGCAATACTGCTCCGCTCTGCTGAGCACGCCAAGCTTTTAGAGGCCAATTTGGCCTTCTCTTCCAAATGACCACGAAACTGCATATCACTCAATATGTCGACACCGAGGATTCCGATACTGGCTGAGTCAATAAGGGAAATGCCTTGAAACTGAGGAGATACGACAAAGGGATTCTTTTTAGCGGTAAACGCGCAAACTTGTGTCTTCAGGGGTTTGAACTGGACTAGATTTAGCGACTTCAGACACAAGTTTATTCTGGTACTTGGCGACATTTTCACGAGAAATATTGGCACGGCCGGTGATCCAATTGCACAATTTCTCGGGAAACCCATAGGAAGGAAGCTTCGAAAGAAGCGCTTTGTGCCAAACCCGATCGAAGGCCTTCGCTATGTCCAAACTAATGGCCAACGCCTCCCCCTTGGACTCCACTGCCTCCGCCCATCTATGAGTTAGGTAACCTAGAAGATCACCAGCCGAGCGACCTCGATGGAAACCGTACTGGCGGTCACTAATCAGCTAGTGACCCTCAAAGTACCACATGAGCTGGCAGTTGATAATAGTTTCCATTACTTTGGAGAACAATGAGGTGATAGCGTTAGGCCTGTAGTTGGACGGATCTTAGCAATCGTCTTTTTTAGGGATCGGGTGCACCAAAGCTGTGTTTCTTGAGTTCGGGACAACGCCTAGGGAGTAGGAGTACCGGAAAAGACGCGTTAAAACCGGTGCCAACTCCGGAGCATATGTCTTTAGCACAATAGTTGGGACTCCATCAGGTCGACTGGACTTGTTGACTTCCAGGGAGAGGAGTGTTTTGCGCACCGAGCGCTGTGTAAACAGCACTTCCTGCATGGATCACTCACACCGCGGGATGATCGGCGGTGTGTTTCCCCCGTCATCGAGAGTCGAGTTGGAAGCAAAAAGAGAGCCTAGCAGATCGGTTTTCTCCTTTACATCATGGGCCGGTGAATCGTCCACCCTGTGTAGGGATGACAGAGATGGCTTACAGTAGTTCCCTTGGACAGTCTTGGCGAGAGACCAGAATGCACGTGTTCCCGAAGGGAGGCGAACTAGTTTCTCGCCAATTCTGCCGATATGCTCTGACTTTGCCTTGGCAATGACACTTTTGAAAGACCTGGAGGCGGAATTATACTTCTTTTTAAGAGTGCTGGTGTTTACATCCCGGGACGTTGATACGTCAGCCGAGGCCCGGTAGCACTCCTGCTTATAGCGTGATGTAATATTACAAGAGCAACCAAACCATGGCTGAGTTCTGCCCCCGATAGGCACCACAGATGATGTAATAAATAATTCCATTCCCTTAACTACCACATCAGCGACAGAATCAGCAACAACGTTGGGATCATCCGGCGAGAAGCAAACCCTTTAGCCTTGATTTGATTAGATCTGCAGCCAAGGGTAGGATGCAAAAAAGACCGCATCCCGTCTTAATCGGCCAACCTATAGTGTCAAACACGGCGGCAAGCTGCAGATCGCAACTGCGGTGGGAGCGTGAGGGGCATTGACGGAGATCCGTCATCCGTCCTGATGAGAGGTAAGCAGAAGGTCTAACAGCGAAGGTACATGATCCTCCACATTTGGTATCCGCGTAGGCGAAGTAACCAGTTGTGTCGGACCATATGCTAAGGCCAAGTCACAAACAGATCTCCCCCCATGATCGGTTAAACAGCAACCAAGCCATTCAGCGTGGTGGGCGTTGAAATCACCGAGCATCATGATCTCTGCGGCTGGGACCTGTTGTAGCACGGAGTCTGCAGCCATTTGGACGTGGTCGATGAGTCGGTCTGTGTCAGTATTACCGCTATGGGACCTATAGAGGCACCACGTACGCGGGGATGGTCGCCGCTGTCTAGGCGCAACAATAGGATGGACAGGTCCATACCTTCAAGACTGCCGAAGCGTCGACATGTCCTCTCTGACGTACACGCAAACTCCAGCCAGAGGCACAAAGGAGTGTTCTAATTTGTACCCCGGGTAGGAGAGATACGAAGTATCAGCCGAAGAGGACACCTGTGTCTCGGTTAGGCCGGTTTTTCCGTCTCCAGATGGTAGTGGACAGCGTTAGAAATTCACGGCAAGCGTGACAGGGGTTGCCTTTGTCTTATAGCTCCACTTTCCCCGAGCAGGTTTCGTCTTGAGCGAAATTTTGCCCAAAAGAATACGGGGGGCAGCCTAAGCACCCACGCTCAAAAAAAAACGTAGGGTAGCTTGGGCGTGGATGCTCAACGAGGGATTCTCCGTCACCAGGGGTGCTGGCACCCTCCTGGTGTAATCTTCTATTTAACTCCGCTACCATGTTAGGGGGGAACATAAGGCCTCCGGCCACCTGTACTCACCAGGCGAAATGCAGAAGTAAACTTCTACTTCACGCTGGTATTCTGTGAGGTTGTGATACCACCCCGGTTCAAGCCGGCCCATCTGTGCGACAGCAAAACCTGCCGCGTGGCACTGTTAAAAACTGTTAAATTTTCATCATAAAGCACATAAAAAACAAGAACTTTCGCCGCTCACATAATACTGCATAACGATACAATTAATGCAGTGAAAAAAATAAATCATACAAGCGAAATAGATTTCAGAAATATACTGAACATGGAAGAGAATTTTAATTAAATTTACTGTAGTGACAGATTTGGAAATTCTGTTCAAAATCAGCGCGTGGTGAGGATACCCTAACTTATTGCTATTCATATGAATGCAAAATAAAATTTTTAATCATAAAAAAAGGCGATTATAATGAACTGAGAAGAATAAAATTAATTTACTTAATAGCTTCAGAAGTCGTGGCTGAGACATAGCACAGCCTATGAAGAAAGTTAGTCTGTGGACAGAATGTATAGAAGTGTTAACTTCAGAAGCTATTATATATTATTCTATTATTATATTATACCATTATTATCTTTAGTTATATGGAGTCGTCTTTACTTTTTATTTTACGGCTTTATTTTTGTCCCTTTTGAGCAGACTAAGTTATATCATAAGCTCGAATATTGTCTTAATAGTTACATTAAAAATTTCATCTCCTATTTTACCACCCTTGGGGTTGAAACTTGATCTTTAAATTTATTTGGGACCGTGTTTGAAGTACAACCTATTTAATAAAATTGAAGATATCGCGTAACACAAACAAAAAAGATAACTCGAATTGAAAACCTTTTATTTGCAGTCGGTTAAAAAAACAATACATGTTATTAAAGAAAAATACCGAAATTCCCATCGTTCGCTACTGCAGCTGCTACTGTTATCATGATGATGATGAAGATGAATTAATCTGCCCACAAACTTGTCGTACCAAAGTAAAAATACAATAGATATGGCACAAACCAATGTACAGATAAAACTTATGACATGCAACGACCCGAGTTGAGCGAACTGTATTCTCACTCGAATGAGGCTTATTATGCCGCTTTCTCAAGCAGCCGTTATTCTGAATCCGATTCAGTTGAATTTTACTTCTTCTTATGAAAATAAATAAACGTCGCTTTAAATTATTATATATTCTTTGAAATTTGAAAACTAGAGAGCAAATTAATGGAATAAATTTACTTAATATATTCTAATATAGCATTGCGTGTACAAATTATAAATAAATTATATCGTATATATAAAATGTAAGATTTTTGGTGCACATCAAACTCTTAAATTGATAAATTGACGCGAAAATAACTACAGGTCAATTTTATAAAGCTGTCGTGTCCTAACTGTACAGATCGATGTGGACGTCGATGGAAACCTAGATATTGAATCACTTAAAACAATGTTGAAGTAAACTGTTCTTCAGATTGGTCACGAAACCTTTTTTAAATTATATAAACGGTATTAAGTTCACGAACGTACAACATTCAACAGTACCGAAGTAATATGTTAGCCTATATGGCTATTTTGGCTATTTGATTATTTATAGCCATATATTTAATATTTGACGATTTTGTGTCTATGTCTATGATATCATAGACCATCTTTATTTTTCGACTTCAAAAAGGAGGAGTTACTCAATTCGACTATATGTTTTTCATGTGTGTTACCTCATAACTTTTTCGTCGGTGAACTGATTTCGATGATTTTTTTTATTTGAAATCTGGTATGTCCATGTGTCTCATGTGTTCCCATATAAATTTGATGAAGGTCTGACCAGCCGTTTTTGAGTTATCCTTAATAATTTATATTGAAGTCGGTTGTTCGCTTTATTATCACCCTATAAAAGTCTAGTGCTGGACATGACCCTGTCCTGTTGTAGGAAGGATTTGCCTCAATCGCCGTGCTTGGCATTGTCAGGTTTTTTTATAGGATAGGGTAACAAACGAGCACACAGTCCACCTGATGGTAAGTGGTTGCTGTGACCCATAAACATCTACATCTATCCTCTATAAAGAATCAAAATGCAGATGCGTTGTCACCCGTGAGGGCTAAGATGACCACCGGAAACCCTTTTTACTGGATAAGAGGCATTCCATTCCAGAGGGAACCTGCATGTCTGAGAAATAAGAAAAAAGTTTTTTAATAGACATGTGAAGTTCGCCAACACGCATTGAGGACGGCGGACACTTCCTATATATAGGCTGTACCTTTAACTTTAATTTCATTAAAAGTTTAAATTTTACTCTTTGGAATGGGCTAAGGATAATCACAAGCTCTAGGTACGGTAGGTTACGGTGGAATTTTCTCTTCAAATTCAAATGAACCACTCTTGGAATTAAAATCAGTTCAAATACAAAAAAAAAACATATTGTCGAATTGACAACCTCCTCCTTTTTTCAAATCGACTAACTATCTAAAATTACCATAAGATTGAATTTTTTTAAATAATTAGAATTTAATTGGACACTATAATATTAATCGCGGAACAAGAAAGATTAAAGAAAACTGTAATTAGTGTAGTAACAAAGCGCGTAAAGTTGGGCAACGCTCAGTAGAACAGTTTTGCGGTGTTCGCTCTCTTATTTATAGCCCATAAAAATAAAGCCGTTGCAGAGGGACCTATAAAGACTTGCTATTATTTCTCCCGTCCATAACAATCCCAACAGGCCTGAGAAGGTCTTCAATTCGCCTCTTCACACCGATTACAAAGCACTTTATCCCCATCGTAAATTAACGGAACACATGGAAGTTTTTCTGGAATCATTTCTTACTCAAGTTATTAGATTGTAATCAGTGATTGGCCACACTGTAGATATTCGCACGCACTCTATCTGAAGGCTGGTGCTAGCGTTGCGGAACGTAATTAGCTGCATTAGTGCCTGTTTGAAATGGGCCCTTACTGCATGTTATTTAACCTCTTCTCTAAAAAGGAAACCGGCCAAGTGTTAGTCGGACATGAAGGGTTCCGTACCATCACAAGTTTCTAGTGGGGAAACCCCCTTTAATTTTTAATTTATTTTTATTTTTTAATTTGTTGTTATATCGGCAACAGAAATACACATTCTGTGAAAATTTGAACTGTCTACCTAATACAGATCATGAGACAGACAGATGGACGGACAGCGGAGGTTTAGTAATAGGGTCGCGTTGGTTACGCTTCGGGTACGGAACCCTAAGAAGGAATTCTTTAGACCAGTAACCTTAAATTTAATTTTCCTGCTGTTTGCTTTTTTTTAGTAAGACCTTAGCCTAACCTCGTCCTTTCTGTTATTTTTATTAATATTTTGTATTTTATTATTGTATTATTGTTATTATTGTAGTGTATTTTATTAATTTCTAATGTAATGTGTTTGTCGTTAGCCCTTTTTAAATCCATTACTAGACAGAGGTCTTTACAAAAACGTTTGAAATTGGGAAATTCTTTTTAAAACCCCGCTGGGCAGGCGGATTGATTAGCGCAGGGCCTCTGGCTCCATATCAGTAGTCTGTGGGATTTTTGTTCGCCATTTTCGGATTTCTTTTCCACCATAACTCGTCAGTCTCTTTCATTAGTTAGCTTTGTACTTCGCGTGCAAGTAAGGTTGACATTTTTGGAGAATTAGTTTAAAAACTTACATGACCCGCATTGATGAATGAGCAGTGGTGACCATCTCATTGTAATGTCATGGCATATATTTACGTTATTACATTATACGTTTAACGTGGTAGAGCCATGCTGCAGCTATATTAGTAGTGTAGTTGTAGCACGAATGGGTCGACTCGATCAGGGAAGGACCACGCTCTCACAGAATACCAGCGTAAAATAGTAGCTTAACGCTGCTGTGTTTCGTATGGTGAGTGTAGAAAACCGGAGCCCCTTTTTACTGGAAAAGAGGCATTCCATGTTAGTCCTCACGGGTGACAACGCATCTGCATTTTGATTCTTTATCGAGGATAGATGTAGATGTCTATGGGTCACAGCGACCACTTACCATCAGGTGGACTGTGTGCTCGTTTGTCACTATGTCCTATAAAAATTAAAAAGAATACATCTGCATATTTTGTATTATTCGGACTGCTGGAAGTTTGTGAAAATTGAATAAATAATTTTTTTTATTACATTTACATTCATACATACATATAAATAATACAGATAACATAAAGCGTGTAAAAATATCACATTTGTCGTTACTCCTAACTGAAACTAAATTAAAACTAAATAATAGAGGTACATATTAATTAGTACTAATATAATATAAAGTTAAGTACCTGTAGCTTTGTTGAGCTCAGTGGTAGTAGTGATAATGCAAGCGATTGTTGGAGGAAGGGAGGTGCTCATCAAACTAAGTAAGACACACCGTTTAATTTTTCACGCGTATCTTTGACTATAATGTTTATTAAATTACTAATATAATAATAATTAATTAACAATCCATGGCATGGGCATCGATGACTTTTCTGCTCCCAGGGCGGTGTCACTTAGGAACGAGGTGAAATACTTCATAGATTTCATAGCGGAGGAAGTTATACTTTGTTAGAAAATTGTAGAGATTAATGTTTCTTTCTGGAATATTAGCTATATTTTATATTAATTATTTTATAAATGGATAAACCAAACTGCGAATATTCTTTAAAGATAAAAAGATTTTTTAAGAAAGAAGAATAAAAAAAAGTTAAAAATGTGTAAGAGAAAGAATACAAGCATTGAAGCATTGTTTTGTGTATATTATACATACACTAGAAACCCGAAAACTGTTATTTAAACCGCAACAGCAGATGTGAAGAGCCATGGTAGCTCAGATGATTAGCGTTAGCTGTAAGTTTCACAGTACGCGAGCAACTCGGGTTCTCGGCCCACCGGCACCAATGAAATTGTTAATTGCAAGTTTAAGTGCTAATTTGCCACGTGCTCGGCAATGAATAAAACTTCATGAGGAATCCTGCATGTCTGAGAAATAAGAAAAAAAAATATTTCGAAAACATGTGAAGTTGAAAGAAAGAAAGAAAGAAAAATTATTTACTACACCAAACACCAACACACATGTTACAAAAGATATTATGCACTAAAAAACTTATAACTACAGATCAAAACAAAATTAAAATTTAAATAAAATCATTACAATCAAAATTTTATTATGTATGTGGGTTTGGTATAAAAGGGCTACACTCAGCAATATTTCGTGGTATTATCCACGAGAAGTTCTCTCAGAAATGAGAGGAGCCCTGTGCCCAGCAGTGGGACGTATATACTATATAGGCTGTAACCTTAATCATGATGACACTGATAAGATCCGCAACAAATAAGTTTTCTCATTAATTTTAATTTAATCTTATATATATATATATATATATATATATATATATATATATATATATATATATAAGATTATTTATTGAAAACATTATAGAATCACAAACTCTTTATGATAATTTTGTTTCAATCAAAACTCGAATACTAACCACAATCTCGACTTTTAAATCACGTTGTGATCGTAATCGATATCAACAAAATCGTGTTGGAATCTACGCTCGTGTCGTGTAGGAAACAAAAAAACATATATTTCCAGGATACGAGTTTTCCGATATCCGCAACTGAACCACGTTGTGGAATTTCCAATTTTTTTTCTCAAATAAATGAGAAAAAATCCTATCCTGATCGGTACACTTTTAAACGATTTGATGTTACTTTTTTAACTCTAACATATTGCAGTTTTATAGAAGTTATATAAGAGTAAATATTTTTAGAAATTATGTTTGAAATCTTCATTGAAAACAAGATTGTCTTTCATAAAGAATAATGGCGAATCTGGGGGCACGGCAGTGCCCCCGCCAAGTCAAGCAAAGAAGCGGCACGGCCGTACCATCCTCTTCTCGAAGCAGTTCTGGCCATTTTCGACCCCCTATAACTTCGTTGTGGGTAAAACTAGAAGCCTGAATTTTCAGTAACCAAGCATACATTGTATAGACACGGTATATTTCAAATTTCATTAAATTTGAACCAGTAGTTTGAGAATTATAACTAGTCAAATTTCTTAATTTTGTCACTCACTGACTGACTGATCATCACAACTCTAAGGCACTTCTAGCAGACGTAGAAATTTCAAATTTAGGATACAATTAGTGTTTAGTTATACATATACATCAAGGAAAAACTAAAATATTTTATAATTTCGGTCCAGTTTTCTAGATACATTAACTGCATAAATAAGTTTGTAATCCTATATATTTATATAGGATTACAAAGTTACATTTGCAGTGAATGAATTAGTGTACCTGTATATGTATAATATAATGGAATAATAGATAGGTACCTAGATATAATTATGTTCAAAGGTAACTTGTAAAATGGTCAACGGAATGAAAAAGCAAGAATGGGACATGTCTTATGAAGTTGTACCAAAATCCCGCAAAGTAGTAAGTAGACTAAGTTGCCCGAAAATCCGTAGTTGGTATTCAAGTAGATGGTATCAGAAAGGAAAAAAGTAGGATAAACAATCTAATTTAACATAATGTGTATTACTTGTGAGATACATTGTGTTTTCATGCGATGGCCAAGTCAATCTATTTATTTAAAACAAAAAAGATTTTTAAAATTGATATGGTCACTATAAGATATTGTTAGGTTAGCTAATTACTTAATAACTTAAGACAGAAGGAACCTTAAGTAGGGACTTAATAAATTAACCGACTTGGTATTACATGGATCTCACAAATTTTTACGGTGGAAGAACTGAGTTGCGAGACATGGTTTCTTTTACAAGTTATGTTTTTGATGGCATCGATTATTTCCCGCTAGGCTTAAAGACGAAAGTCATAGACCAGTGCCTCCTGTCTTTACTCACATATAGCGCCGGAAAGTGGACACGATACGGCTGCTCCAAATACTTAAAGTAGCAACGAGTGATGAAAGAAGCTGTGCTCAAAATTTCTCTAGTGGATGAGTTTTGTAATGCAGAAATTTCCCGAAAACCCAATTTTACCGTTTCGTATTTGCAAACGGAAGTGGTAACGGCCTGGTCACATCTGTTGCAAAAGTGATAACCGTTAGCGTGGACGTGTCATAAAGTGGAGATCGTGCTTAAGTAAAAAGAAAGTTTGTGACCCTCCCTGACTAGATGGAGTGACGATACTCGCATGGCGGCTGGCAGCAACTTCATACGTTAAGCCGAATATCAGGCTAAGTGACGCGCTGTGTAGGCTGCCGCGGGCTGATGATGATGTTGATGATAGTTTTCCCCGGAAGGCAAGTAAAAGCATTTCGCCCGGATATTTGCATTAAATCATGGTACTTATAAGCAGTATTTTGAATACAATCTCACCTTGTGGTTGGTACGTGATGATGAAGTCCTAGATGGTAAATGATATGTGTGGGAAGAGTTAGAAGATAACAAAAGAGTTTATGGATTATTTTCATTAATGTATAAGTAAATAATCAAACTCTATGACAGGTTGTAGGTTTCAAAGGACGTTTCTATAAAAGATTCTAAGTCTTTAAGGAATCAATTGGTGGCTCTCTGTAACATTTTACTCTCTATTTACGATATCTAAATAGACGCTGACTATTACCACTTCTACAATTTTAGTGGTCAGTGTCAACATTAGTGGTAGTGTACACTAGGTAGATCCTAGATTCGAATACCAACCAAAGCCAACATTTGTGCAATAACGGAAAGGACCTTGCCAGCACAAAGTATGTATCCTGTTCCGAAAGAACCGTCGATCCTGTTTACTGGAAACGAGGCATTCCATCTTAGTCCTTAGAGATGATATGTAGGTTGAGGTTAACTGTGTGCTCATTTGCCACCGCTATTTCTACTGCAGCTATATTAGTAGTATAGTTGTAGCATGAATGGGTCGGTTCGACCGGGGAAGGACCACGCTCTCACAGAATACTAGCATAAAAAAAATGCTGCGCCTTGTATGGTGAGTGTCGAGGACCGGAGATCCCTTTTACTGGAAACGAGGCATTCCTACTTAGTCCTCACGGGTGTCAATGCATCTGCATTTTGATTCGTAGTCAAATAGATATCTATAGGCCACAGAAACTACTTACAATCAGGTGAACTGTGTACTCGTTTATCACCCTTATCCTATACAAAAAAAGATAACTAAGCAAACAACAAAACTATTCGAGATTGCTATGTGTGACAAACCCGTTCTAAGGATAATCGCAACAGATTGTTCTGTTAACAGCTTGTAACTGACAACGCAACGGATCAGTCAGCTGGACTTATAAACGCGTATAAATGATAACTAATGGGGCAGAAATATTCCCCGCAAGTGCAGTGTAGGACGGCCCTCGCTAGATGGGTTTTGCCAATTTCTTTTTATTAAGTCTAATAAAAGTAGCGAGCGTGTGTTTATGATCGTGTAACTTCTAAACGACTTGACTGATTAAGTTCATATCCACATAATATATTAATTTGATTTGTTGAGATAATGATTCATAGCTATATAGGTTCCGCTGTAGTCAAATCTTTGTAATTATCTATGTATATATAAAGATCAAAATGACTCATTCAATATAAGCCTTTGAGAGATGACTACATAGTATTTGTACCATTTTCTGTAGAGACTATCGGTCCATGGGGTCCATGTATGGTGTAGTTCCTAAAGGAACTCTTTCCGCGACTGTTCGACGCTTGTAGTGATAAGAGGGCTGGTTCTTTTCTCGCTCAAAGGCTAAATATAGCCATTCAGCGAGTAAACGCAGCCCGCTTTCTCGGCACAATATCACTGAGAGTAGAACTGTGACAATTTAAACTTTTAGTTTTAGATTTTCTTTATACTATGTTTTAACAATCTAAATAAATAAATTTCACAATGTAAAAAAAAATCACTAAAATTTGGACCCGATAGGTGGCGCAGTGGTTGAAGTATTAGTTAGTTTGTAAGAAATTAATAAAAAATAAGAATTCCGAGAAAACCTCGAAATGAAGTTTCCACCAGCCGGAAAGGGCAATAATCTACATAATTGAAAATTCTTCTAGATTCTAACACTCAATATTTAATTATAACATAACTTTGAAGACATGGTCTTGAATGTATCTTTAGTGCATAAACCGGTACATTATTGTGGCCTTTGATCCACATCTTTCTAGGTTCATAGTCTATGTCCAACAATGTATTGTTGATGGATGAGATTTCGCCGTAATCGTAGCACTTGTCTGGCGAATTATTGATCGCAATATTCTCTTCTCCTTTGACCTTGCGCCCTGACGTCAGTCTGGATATTTTACATCTGATACGTACGAGACGGATTATTCCGCCACTTATCGGAAACCACAACACAATAGAATTGAATATTTATTGAAAGTTGTATATGCTTTCACCGTTAATTCGGAAAAAAATCTCTGTCCCGGATAGAACCAGCAAAAAAGCGGAACTTTTAAAAATATTAATTTACAATATAATATGTTGAACAGTTAAATATGAAAATATTTAGAATCAGCATGGTAGCTGTTTCACTCCTAGAGGTTATTATCAATTATGTATCATTTAAAAGTATATTAACCCTCTTTAAACAACTCTTGCTTAATAAAACTTAAACGTTTTGACAGACGACAGGTCCAGCATATTTTCTATGACTTTGTTGTAAAAGTTTATATATTACGCCATGAAGAAATGACTGAATATTGGAATCGAGAACAACATCTTCTAAATACATCTTTAGTTGCCTATGCCCTCGGTCATATCGACATAATCTCTATATATTATCTTCTCTATATAAAAATCAATTGTAGTTCGTTAGTCTCGCTAAAACTCGAAACTAGCTCGACCGACTCTGATGAATTTTTTTGTGTGTGTATGAGTGGACCCCTGGATGGTTCTGATTCACAATCGGACCCGTTTGGAGGCGCTGCTGTCGAAATCTAGAAATCAGCCGTACGAAGCCAGAGCGGGTCGCTAGTATGTTATACAAACTAAATCTGAGGGCTTGCGAAGTCCGAGGTGCCGGTCATTTCGCGGACCGAGACAGATTGTTTCCTACTCTACAACTCTCCCATGCTATTGCTATATTTCTTGTTTCATGCTTATTAAAATAAAAAAAAATTGTTACCTTGAATCTTTTATTCATTTTTCTCAATAATTTAACTTATGCTTAAATTAAAAACAAGGAAGACGTACCGCGAACAAACATTAACATTCATTATATTTACATACATTACATGATATACCTGTTATTCCAACAAGTATCGCATACCAATGATACAACTTTCTACTAAATACTTGTTTGTGAGCCATATTTTTCTTGATATTAATAACATATTTGTATAATGTCAACGCCTACTATTGTTTATGAAGTAAATAAAAAATTTAACAAGGTGTAAAGATACACTCGTACATCGTACTCTTTTGAAATACGTGCAAACTAAATGCGATTATATGGCTTTCAATCTTCTTACACAACATACAATTATTATTTTTCTACAGTCGTCAAACAAAACATAATAATGAACATGACTTGGTCTCCGTTCTAGATTGGAAGACTGAACGTATGCAACAAACTACGGAAGTACATATATGGCAAGTAAATTAATTAAAATTTATAAAATAATTTTAACTAAACGTTTCGAATGATCTTTTTACAAATAATATTTACAAGATATAACAGAAACAATACGCTATATATATAATACCAAGTTCTATGCTACGGTATTTACAATATTTGCATTATTGATCGGCTTGTTTAGCTTTCTTCCTTTTACACCATATAGGAACGAATATAACAACTACTACTTCACATTGAAACATAACGTAAAAAAAATATTGAGAAAAACTAAGCGTAGTAACTGAATGCGGAGAGTGCGGAGAAGTTGGGCGTTCAGCGTGCATTTTTTTATAAAACTGAAATGATAAAGGAACTTACATTCTGCCTTATGGTAAGCTGCCAATGGACAGCTGTCATTAACTTCAAATAAAGAAGGCTGCAGATGCGTTGTCACTTCTGAGTTCTGAGGACTAAGATTGAACACCTCACAGTCTGTAATCATGTAGGAACACAACAGTGCAAGCACTGTTTTTGGCGGCAGAAGAAGTTAAAAACCAAACCCAGACGGTCTCTTTGGCAGAAGCCTGAAGATGGTAATACCACCTAGTATAATATCAAAAATTAACGCGGTTAAAATTTTTGGCCTAAGTAATTGGTTGTTTTCAAATGAACGCAGAACGCGACTCCGCACGCTCCGTCGAATCTCCCGACTTAGGCTTCGTCATGTTATCGTGGAATATTACTTTCTATAGCATTTACCGAAACCTATCCCTTCATTTAATATTGATTTAATGTAACACATTGTTGCTGCTGCGCGTACATAACCCGACAAACATTTGTTTGGTAAAATCCAGTTAAGTGCATCAGATTAGTATTTACTAAGCCCAATGTGCCTAACAACCTATATTGTAATATTTCAAATGGTTAACTTGTTCAAAAATACCAAAAAAATATCATATACATGCTTAGTATTTAGTTAAATGGCTTATTAAAACCGAACGAAACGAAACGCTGTTCGTACGGAAAAGTTCAATGTTTTCGTTTGTCGAATTTTGCAGACGCAGCAACACATGTAATTCTAAAGGCAATGAAATTTTATTAAAATCCAAAATGCAAAATTTGTCGATTCGTTAAGATGTACCTTGTACAGTAATTTATTACAGAGTGTGTATTATTAACACTGGTACAACCCGTTCCGTTTTAAATATATATCAGTTAATAATCTATGATCATTATTTTTTAATATCGTTTACAGTTATTAGTGTTTACAATGTCTTTCATACACGTAATAATTATTTTGTACTAAACAGGTAATGAGCAATATATTTGCAGTCATTGCAAGTTTTAGTGTCTCTTGAGAATACTTGTTGACACTATCTAAAAAAAAAACACAAAGCAGATAATGTACGATTTAAGTACACCGTGTTCTCGATCACATTGCACTGGTATTGTTTGTGATTTGACAAAAAAAAATGTGATTCGTTCAGTCTTTTTCACCAACGAACCTGTAAGTGTCCAACGCTGGCTCAGGCATGCAGTACCCGTGATATGTGCGTATGTCCTCAGCGGCGTACGTGACCCCGGGTAGTACTCCCGGTTCCGTGTGATGCCTTGGACACGTATGGTCCCTGGGACACTGGCATATTGTGCTGGCGTTTACTTCGTCTATCTGCTCGTGTCGTCGCCTCACGCTAAACAACTTGCACGGCTCCTTCCTCGAGCATCTTAATCTCTGTAATAAAGAAAATTTAATTTATGAAAATATGTAATGAAGTTAAAATAAGTGTATTTAAATATGTAATATTTAAATCATTTTTAATAAAATAATCTGGTGAATAGTCACTACACCAAATTCAATAAAATAAAACGGTGCTACAAATTATATTAGGAAAATACGCTTAAACGAAGCATTAAAAATATATAATATCGCTAGCGCCACACCGCGGCAACTTTCGGAACTACAACAGAAACAAAACTTACACTTTGAGGTGAGCAAGCAAACTGATATTGGTTGCCCAGTTCTCCGCTAGGTGTCGTGTATGAAAGCTTCTTTAGCAAATACGTCATTGAGGCTTTTGGACAATGACAATTGACTATCTGTTGCGTTGCGTTTGTATCCGGAAAAGAATAAATCGTCCAGGCAGCATCCTTGAAGTATCGGCATTTGGGTAATCGCTTTATCGGCTCGCACGTTTTGTAAAGCGTCGTTTTGTCGGCTAACGTATGGTTGTCATCCGCTGACAGGTCACTGAAATTAAGAGAAATAAAAATTGAAATAAATATGTACTTTTTGTGATATGACCTTTATTGTATACATTTAATTTAGTTAAAAAATTTACATTAAAGTTATTTGTCAGCTATCGCACTTTCTCATGTTTTTGGAAATATAGATATATTACCATCGTACTGGTCTTTATTAGAATCGATTATACTTATTTTTATTCAACACTAGCAATCCGCCCCGGCTTCACACGGGAGATTTCTGTATCTCAACAATAGTACCACCTACCGGGTCCCGATTTTGAATCTAAATCATTCAAGGACCCACTCGAACACACAAAAAATTTCGTCACAATCGGTCCAGCTACGTAGCTAGCTATTTTTTTGAGTTTTAGTGAGACTAACGGACAGCAATATACGTGGTAGAGCCATGCTGCAACTATATTAATAATATAGTTGTAGCACGAATGGGTTGGCTCGACCGGGGAATGATCACGCTCTTACAGAATACCAGCGTAAAATAGCGGCTTAATGCTGCTGTGTTTCGTATGATGAGTTTAGAGAACCGGAGACCCTTTTTATTGGAAAAGAGGCATTCCATCTTAGTGCTCACGGCTGACAACGCATCTGCATTTGAATTCGCAAACGAAGATAGATGTAGATGTCTATGGACCACAGCAAACACTTACCATCAGGTGGACTGTGTGCTCGTTTTTTATAGAATAAGGGTAACACCCTTATTCTATAAAAAAAAATATTTATATATACTTAGAGATAATAAATTACAAGTAATACTTATTGAAAGTCATTTATATTTTACTATTGGTTCAAGAAAAAAGAACTCTTCCCTGGGAAGAACCAGGAAAAAAACCCAGTGGTACTCTTTTTAAACTAATAATTTATAAGAATTTACAATATAGTACAATTTATACATTACAAACAGCATATTGATCACCTCACTCCCAAAGGTTAATATCTGTCAGGTATTATTTAATATATGTTATAATAACCCTTTTTATAGAGCTTTTGTTTAATAAAAATTTTAAACTTTTTGATATATTTAGATTTTTATATATTTTCTGGAGCTTTGTTCCGACTCCTTAAAGTCGATCGAGTTGACCAACTCTTCAAAGTCGATTAATTGTTATTGCTAGATTTTGCTTGTTTCTATTATATTTTATATATTATATTTATCAGGCTCTCACGACAAAGGCATGCCTAGTGTGAGGACCACAGAACTATACACCCTTGTTTATACACTCCAGCTTAGTTGGTGTGATAAGATCACAGTTTATAATTGTATACTAGAGAATTAAGATTACTGTACTTCTGTTTTATTATCTTATATTGTATACTATAATCTGTACCACCTTAGCTGTAAATAAACATTTTTTCATTTTCATTTTTCATTCTATTTACTAAAAATACGTCACTATTTTTAAGAAAACTATTTTTTAAATAAACAAATAATATGCAAAAAATATATAAATACATAAATTACTAATAGAAATTATATATTATGAACATTGTTATTAATATCACCCTCACCTTGAACACGGCTTGTGCCCCAAGCAACGACATTTTCTTTCTATCCAAGGTTGCGTTGTGTCGTAAAGATCTACTTTGCTGCACACCTGTCTCGACCTGCAGTCCGGAAGGTCCTCCTCTGATACCTGTAATTAGTTTCATATTTTTTATAACGCGACCTAAATCAAACAGATGTATATTTTATTTTAGACATAAGATTTACAAATAAGGCTACCGTCCACTACACCGGTAAGTAAATTCTGTGACCCATTATGTACACCTAAGTTTATTCCCGATTAAGAATCAAAATGCAGGTTGTGATGTAATGTATTTAGTATTTAGTAAACCTTACTGTCTCTTTGGTTTAGTGCTCGTAAACGTGACTGCTGGTCATGAGGTCTCGGGTTCGAATCCCGGGTTGGGCCAAAATCAGTTAATAGGGTTTATCTTTCAAGAAATTCTCAGTAGCAACCCGGAGTTAGGAAGTTGGCGGTCCTTCACCCCCGTGCTTTGGAAAGTATGCAAAGCCGTCAGTCCTGCGCCTCATCTCTCTCCGGTCGTGTCGAATTACCGTATCATCGAACTATGACAGTTAGGGAATAGAAAGTGCACCTGTGCTTGCGCACACACTTGGACGCTATATTCCTATCCTGCACAGATGACGAGTCTCGGTTGATACTGCCGCCGTGACTGAAATTCGGTTTTAAGGACATTACTATTATTTAGTAGACCGACAGTAGTGTAAAGGTATCGCTTGCGAAAATAAATTTGTATTCGAATTCTCCATTCCAATTCACGTATCCATGATCCACTGACAACACGAGCATTTTATGCTTACTTACTTTAACGGGAATATTAATAATGCTTACAGCGTTACAAGTGTTTTATTATTATTTAATAGCCTATGAATTTCCCAATGCTGGACGCCCTATCTCGCTCTCATTAGAGTGGGAGCGTCCCTTACGATACTCCAGTACTTGTTTACGAACTTCACGCGTTAGAAAATATTAGCCGTCTCGGCGGCCAGTCTCAATGAAAACTAGCCATCTGCGCAACACAGAATTATAGTGCACGCAAACACAGATGTGCTCTCTATTCCCTCACACTTATAGTCCAATGACACGAGCCTAGAGAAATCAGGCACAAGACCAACGGCTTTACATGATTTACAAGGCACAAGGGGTAAACCGCCAACTTCCGGACTCCAGGATTTTTTATTGGATAGGGTGACAAATGGGCACACAGTCCACCTGATGGTAAGTGGTTGCTGTGACCCATAGACATCTACATCTATCCTCGTTTGGGAATCAAAATGCAGATGCGTTGTCACCCGTGAGGGCTAAGATGGAATGCCTCTTTTCCAGTAAAATGGGTCTCCGGTTCTCTACACCCACCATACGAAACACAGCAGTGTAAGCTGCTATTTTACGCTAGTATTCTGTAAGAGCGTGGTCCTCCCCGGTCGAGCCGACCCATTCGTGCTATAACTATACTACTAATACTAATAATATAGCTGCAGCACGGAAGAAAAGAAAAACTCAATAACTGATTTTGGCAGTAGTCGCAACTCGTGCCAAGGGAGCAAAGAAGTAGTTATAGTTGGTGCTAATCAGTACAACACATTGAAGCTAACAATTTTAGTAGTGCCGGCAGATATCGAACACAGGCTTTTCACATATTACAAGATTAGATTAAATTAGATTACGACGGGCAATTTTCCGCAGCTACACGTATTTTGCATGTGGGCAGAAATATTAAGATTATTTCAGCCATGAGATATCCACGAATAATTTCAGCAGTCCTTTGATGTTGTGAGCAACTTCGGAAAGTGATCCCGACGGGCCGAGATGTTTAGCCCTGTATGCAGCGACCTCCGTACATGCCAGCAACACCTCGTCCGCCGTTTCCTCCTCCCTCATACATGCCACATGTTACAAAGTCTACGATAAACGCCTTGTCCCAGAGCTACTATGTGAAATCATATTTCATAGTATAATAAACATAACGCGAATCTCCACAACCTTGCCTTTCATTTAAAATCGATTTGATACAATAATTAATTCACCCGCAGCTATGTATGCACATTGAGCGATTCGTAATTCGCTGCAGCTGTAAATTTTGATAATTTAGGCATTCGTTACACGATACAAATCCTAAAGGTCAAACACGAGGAAAGATGTGTGGGAAATAAAAAAAAACTACTTTCTTCCGTCAAATATAGTAGTACAATATAGAAGAAATCATCACAACAAGCGACTTCCGAAGGACGTTAATCATAATGGTTCAAATGAGAAAAGTATAATACAAGAACATCAGCGCGTTCGGAGCTTCAGAGTTCATTCAATAGGTTTTTTTTAAAGCAACGGGCCATCAGTTGTACTTCCGACCGGAAGACATGCCATTTGGCAACCTGCTAGCTGTGGGAATATTTTTTCTGCAACATTCTTTCCTTAGGGTTACTTACAACAGATGTTCTGTTTTTGAACCAATATTTACAAATTTGATGTTTAATTTGAATATTTATAGTTTAAAAAAAATTGTGCTGCACTGCTGTGGTCAGGTGTGAAAAGTAGAGAGAGCCTGTAATAATAGGTTGGGAAGCATTCCATCTCAATTCTCAGGAACGACAATGCATCTGCAGCCTTCTTTTTTTGAAGTTGGCTGCAGGTGGCAATAAGCTGCAATAGCCGCTTCAGGTGAAATGTAAGTTCATTTTTAATAGAATTCTTATATGTAACTTTCCTAAAATCCGTCAGCCAAAATCCTATTAAAAGCCGTACATGACATTTAATTTCAACAACCCTATTATATACTGGCGCAAAAGGCAATGTATTTTTTTTCTTTGTTCCGGATACACTTCCCGTCTCTTCTGTGATGAGACAGATTTCGCGGAAACCATCTCGAACGTATCTCCCAACGGACGGATATGGCCCTTTTGTGAAGTAAACAAATAGTCCGACCTAGGAACTACCGCTAAAAGTAGGGTGCGTGACACGCTTTATAATGTGACGGAATACTATTTATCTTGAAAGTTAATGCAACAGTTATAAAAACTTTCTTAATTACGAGGCTTGTTATGTCTTGTAGTATAAAAAGCTACAGGCGACAGTTTGTAGATTTTACTATTATACATAACGTCAAATATTATAGCCTCGTGTAATAATTTACATTATGTACATATATATCATACAATATATTTATATATTTGATTAATGAAATCCTACTTGGTAAATTAGCGTATTATAGCAAAAGTACAAATAAGTCGGCCCGATCAGGAAGGAACCCCGCTCACACAGAACCCTAGCGTAAAATGCAGTTTTTTTTATAAATAAGTGTGACAAACGAGCACGGAGTCCACCTGAAAGGTGTAGAAGTGGATGTATAGACATCTACATTTATCCTCGATTAGGAATCAAAATGCAGACGTTGTCACCCCTGAGGACTAAGATGGAATGCCTGTTCTAGTAAAAAGTGTCACCGCTTCTCTACAATAACCATACGAAACATTTCAGCATTAAGCTGCTATTTTGCACTGGTAATCTGTCAGACCGTGGTCCTCCCTCAGTCAAGCTGAACCCCGAGCCTACTTTTTCGTACTACAACCATAATATAGCTGCAGCGAGGCTTACCACGTATAAAAGCATGACAATGCTGTGTTGCGTATAGTGCGTATAAGTGACGAGAAATTTCTCAAACCCAGCACTTACTATCGAGTGGACTAGTTGCCTGTTTGTCAACCTATAATGAAAAATATGCCTAAATTTGCTTGTCGTTTTGCAACTAATGTGCTGATTTTCGGATTGCCTGCCCACGGGCGCAAAGGATGTCATTTTTTGGAAAGTCCATGATTGCGTGTAGAGCCGACGGCGATATTATAAAAGGACCTTATATTCATCCTTTTCTGAAATAAAAAGAAACGGCATACATAGTTTTCAGTATAGTGCAAGTGAGACGGGGGTATGTGGATGTTGGTAAGTGGGGAGAGCGGATCGGGCACGGCATCCGGTGCGTCGGACAGGTGGCGGCGCGCGCTCTTCGCCGCGCCCACTAATGAAATAATTTGTTATTCGTGCCTGGGTGACCTTAGACAACCTTCTCAAAACAGCCCATTGATATCCCACGCGAGCTAAGGTCAATACGAAGTTACCAAAAGAGAAATATAACGAAGATCCAGAAAGAAATTATGGCATTTGATATTTTTACTCTTGCTTCAATAAAATATTCTATTTCAAGATATATAAAAATTCTAAGAATATATTGAGAATAACATACTTTAGTAGACTTTTCCTTTGAACACAATTTACTTAATGAAGCCTAAACAACTATGGGTTATTTTGCGAAACTGCAAACAGGTTTTCTATACAACGCAGTCGACCTTTCAGCCGTTCGCATCTAAAGAAAGAAGTAAATAAAAAAATGTCGAGTGTAAGTTATATTTGTAGTTACATTTAATGTTACGACGTTTGAATAATGACGTAATGAATATTATATTATTCAAAGGTTGTTTAGAAAGCTTTTAATTATTAAACACCCCCGGATGAAAATCTTAAAAAAATGTTTTTTGTATTACTCTCCTAAAATTAACACCTAAGTAATAAATCCCAATTTTTCGAACTAGTCTGTTTGGGTGGCCCATTTCAGTGTGTAGGTCTATGATATCTTTGCCCAATTTCAGTTATCAGAATAAGCAAATACCTGAGTGATGATTCCATTAGTATTTTTTTTATAGGATAGGGTGACAAACGAGCACACAGTCCACCTGATGGTAAGTGGTTGCTGTAGCCCATAGACATCTACATTTATCCTCGTTTGCGAATCAAAATGCAGATGCATTGTCACTCGTGAGGACTAAGATGGAATGCCTCTTTTCCAGTAAAATAGGTTTCCGGTTCTTTACACTCACCATACGAAACACAGCAGTGTTAAGCTGCTATTTGACGCTGGTATTCTGAGAGAGCGTGGCCCTTCCCCGGTCGAGCCGACCCATTCGTGCTACAACTATAATACTAATATAGCTGTAGCATGGCTCTACTACGTATAAAAGTAGTATCTACTACGTATAAAAGTAGTATTCCACTCTGCTGTTTTTGCCACGAGACACTAAAAGTATTTGTTCATAGTTATTTTTCTTTATTAACGGAAGTGCCGTTGAATTTGAGACATAAAATATTAAACTGTAGATAATTTTAAATTAAAAATAAAGCAA
The DNA here is from genome assembly GCA_963668995.1 of Parnassius mnemosyne. Taxonomy (NCBI): domain Eukaryota; kingdom Metazoa; phylum Arthropoda; class Insecta; order Lepidoptera; family Papilionidae; genus Parnassius; species Parnassius mnemosyne. The sequence continues at coordinate 19,896,625 of CAVLGL010000024.1, forward strand.
ATAAAAATCGCTACGTAAGTAAGAAATGCGTTAACTTTGACAAAAGTCTTATATTTCAAAACCATTCCGTCTGACCACTGTGGTATCCGATTCCCGTTGATTTCCTGCCAACTGCTGAACACAAAAATGCACTAATGTATCAAATTGTTTGTTTAAAACAAATTGCACAAGTTTGTGTAACGCATATTTAACACAATAAGCAAGAATTTGTAGAATTCACGCCTAAACCGTTGGAAAAATTAATTTGATACTTTATTATTTCCATTATGAGTTAACACTAGTAATTGTTTTCAAGTTATAATAAAAATATGCAATTATTAATTCGACTTAATTTTCTATCATTGCCACTTACATAAGTTCTGCATGTAACTAGATAATGAAAAAAAAACTATTTTTACGTTGCCTAGTTCGTAAATGTTCTTCAAACTATAGGTATGACACATTATTTTATTTTATGACGCGTATCTTTTTTTTAAATAATAGGGTGACAAACGAGCACACAGTCCACCTGATTATAAGTGGTTGCTGTGGCCCATAGACATGTACATCTAGCCTCGATTGCGAATCAAAATGCAGATGCGTTGTCACCCGTGAGGACTAAGATGGAATGCCTTTTTTCCAGTAAAAAGGGTCTCCGGTTTTCTACACTCACCATACGGATCACAGCAGTGTTAAGCTGCTATTTTACGCTGGTATTCTGGGAGAGCGTGGTCCTTTCCCGGTCGAGCAGACGCATTCGTGCTACAACTATACCAGTAATATAGCTGCAACGTGGCTCTACCACGTATAATAATCTTATCTAATAAATTTTAACCATCTTTAAAACAGTTTTGTCAACATATTTTATATAACCACTTCAACTAAATAATAATGTGCTTGAGCTAGTTCTTGAGCTAGGTGTTGGTTACGACCTTTTTGAACCTATAATGCTACAATGTATACTGTAAACATTATAATTTAGGATTTATAATTTACTTACGACACCCATGTTGTGATATGGGGTAATGGATTAGGTTAATACATACTATTGTGCGTTTTGCCACATTTTACTAATAATTGTTTATTTTAAAAATATAACACAATTTTTTGACAAGATAAATCACAGAATTATTTTCCTCAACATGTGTTTTTTTTTTCAAATAAACAATTATAAGCAAAATGTGGTAAAACGCACCCAAGAAGGTATTTCCTCTACTGGTAGTACAAAAATGCATTTTACAAAAAACAAGTAGTCAGTGAACGTTACACACACTGAGCTTAACAGGATGTTTCGTGACATAAAATGATATTTTAACGTTAGAGAAAAAAAAGATCATTGATTGTTTTAAATAATTACAAGCCCAATTTAAGGCTGAGTTCGCCCCGAGCGACGGACGTTGACCGGATGCTGTGGACTGGCCTTTAATTCTCAGGAATACAGGTAGCCGAGAACAAATTACAAATCTACGTAACTTCTTATCGCCGGAGGTTGTATGTTATTTATTACAGTCATAATTATAAGTTTTGTCTGAAGCTCACCTTTGTTGTTCAACGATTTAATTTTTTTCGTACATCGTCAAAATGATGAGTATATAATCGACTTTATTACACTGAATTATCGCTATACATTTTTAACGGTAATGAGTATATTTAAAATAGTTATTCAATCTGTTTGATGTATTGTTTTGAATGTAAATATTTTAAACATATCATAGGACAAGGGAGCTTTAATATCTGTAACTACTTAGGAAGAAAATAAATACGATAAAAAAATGTACGTCCTAAACCCGGCCACAAGCCTCCTGTGCTCCTGTAGTTTCTGAGAGATTAATAGAGCAATATTAGTCTGCCACGCTGTTCGAGTGGATTTCACAATATGTTTTCGAAACGACGTTTTCCTTTACCGCAGAGCACGTGGCGAATCAGCAATTAAAATTGGAATTAACATTTTACAATTCATTGGTGCTGGGGAGAATCGAACCCAAGTTGCTCGCGTATTGTGATATTTACGGCAATCGCTTAGCCCCAGAGTTACCAACCAGTTAAACAATAATAAATAATGGATAATCAAAAAGTAAACTTAACATTGACCCTAATACATTGTCATTAAATTATAATTTACTAACGTGGCGGGGTCACTACTGCTGTTTTATGATTACGGAAAGAATGGGTCGGTCCGACCGGGGAAAGACCACGCTCTCACAATATCTACACAATAGCAGCTTAATGCTGCTGTGTTACGTATGGTGAGAGTAAAGCACCGAAGACCCTTTCAACTGGGCGTTCTATCTGAGTCGTCAAGGTAACAACGCATCTACATTTTGCATCTTAATCGAGGATAAATGTAGGTGTCTATGGGCCACAGTATTTAATTACCATCAGGGGAACTGTGTGCTCGTTTAATTTATAAAAAAAAATATTTAAAAATAAGAATAACGTTTCCAAAAATATGTACGTAATGTTTAATTGGGAGGATAAAAATAAGTGCTAGAAGACGGCTTTAAAATTAAAAAAAAATAACTATCATTGAATAAATCGGCATAGGGACGTCAATCACCTAAGTATCCCGTGACCATGGGTAATATAAACCACTCGTAACGTCGGCCATTGATAAAAAATAAGTTATTTGAACGCGATAGAATCCTTAAAGTAGTTTTATTCAATGTATGGTGTTCGCCTAAATATAAGAAATCATTAACGCTAAATCATTTAACGGCGTATTTAGCACGGCATCTCATATAAAAGATTTCAACGCTCTTTATGAAGATATGCGGACAATACAGCGAGACGTGTAGTCCGGTGCTTCAACAATTTTAAAGATTGTACTCTCTTTGAGAAAAAAAATATTAATGATGCATATAACTATATTTAAATAAAAATATAAAATTAGTTACACGAAACTTCGAAAATTACTGAGAGATTACTTTTCTTTTGACTTACGAAATAGGCATTTTCAACAGCATCATATAATAATTTTATGTCGGTTTAAGCGCGTTAAAATAAAATTAAAAATAAATTTCGATGACTCGTTTCGATGCTTGATGCATAGTTGAACCTTTAAAGAAATTGCTGTGGAGTAGCTAAGCGTTCGCAGTACATTTCATAATATGCGGTCAACCTGTGTTCAATTCCCGTTTTCACCAATGTTGTTAATTGCAATTTTAGGTGCTGATTAACTACGTGTTTGGCGGTGAAGGAAAACATCCTGAAACCAACCTGTTTGTGATGTAAAAAAATATTCCATAGGCAAACAGTGCTGTGGATACTTTCTTGCTCCTAAAACCCTCTAAGAGAGGACAGCAGGCCTGTACTCCAGCCGTGGAATTGATGTAGGTTGTTGTACTTTATTTTTCTTATAAATTCTAAGATGTTATTAAAATAAATCAACCCCACAAATAAGTATATGCCTCCTATCTTTTTCAAGAGTGTTCGCCCCACCGTCTCTTAGATAAATATGTGTATTATAAAGAACTGAATCTTGATATAAGTAAAGTTTAAAAGGCAATGCAAATAGTTATTGTGCGTTCAGAAAGCGAGGACACCCGCTTGTATTGTACTCAGGGGCATCCGGAGCAGTCTATTCAAGACGCACGTGGCCCTCCATTTGAGACGGATGCCAGTCCCCAATTCCATTGCCCGCGACAAAACAAAGTTCAAGTATCTCAGCCCTTCCATCGTATGTGATGGCTTGCTGTCTATTCTGTTTATTTAACAGACCTGAAACTGCTTTGAATTGCATTTGATCTCAAACTGTACTGCTTTTACTTACATAATTATTTTGAATTATTTACATATAACAAAATAAGGTAATAACCTTTAAATATTCCACCTCATACGCCTCCTCTGATTCACACCTCACAAACTCTAATAATACGTGTTGACGGACTAGATGTTGTCCCAATATTTTATTTCGTAACTGTTTTCCTTCATCGCCGTGCACGTGTTAAATCGTCATTTAAAATTGCAACTAACAATTACATACGTGCCGGTGGGAATCGAACCCGGGCTGCACGCGGACTGTAAAATCTAAGGCAAACGCTTAACCCCTAAGCTACCACGGCTTTTCTTCATTTTATAATTTTTTTAATTAAAGTACGATATTAAAGGAGTAGTAAAAATTATGAAGTCAAAAAGTATTAAGATGGAAGAGTTGACGATGTCCATTGCTGTTTAATATTTATATTTGTGCATATAGCATATACCAGCGTGCAGAACAACGTAAAATAATTTTACAAACTTGTCTTTAAGTCTTATTTATTTAGTATTTTGTTTCAATTGTAATTTTTAAAAATAATCAAGTTCGGCGTAATCATCGAGTCTATGGCTCAATTTATATAAATAATGTGACCATTTTGAACATGATTAACTATTATTAGGAATCGGATTTTAACTAACTTAAATAATAATAATAATAATATAATAATAATAATATTCCACAACTATCAAACAACGCCATCTAGTCCCAAGCTAAGCAGAGCTTGTGTTATGGGTACTAGACAACTGATAAACATACTTATATATTTCTAAATACATAAATATTATAGATAAATTACACCCAGACACAGAACAAATGATCGTGCTCATCACACAAACATTTGTCCTGGGTGGGAATCGAACCCACGACCTCCGGCGTAGCAGTCAGGGTCACTAACCACTAGACCAACAGGCCAGTCAAAAAATAAATGTTAAATTTAATCATACATTAACTTTATATTATCATATAAAATTAATTGATTGGCATTATTATTGTGGCGCCGGTCATTCCATATAATACGTCGATAAAAGTTTGATAAATTTATTTATATGCAATATAAAATACAGTTACTTTTAAAAATATATATGAATATACAATATGAACCTAATTAATTCATAGCCATGGACATTTGTATTGGTATTTTGTACTGCTCATCATAAAACTTAGCTTTTTTATTTATTTACTTATTTCTTACAAATTTTGTCAGTATTCAATTGTGTCTCTATTATACGAATCCTTGGATCTTATACTGTAGTATAATTAGATGCATTTCATAATATATTTTTATATTTACGTTAAACGTTATTATATACATTGTTGTTTCATTATGCCCATAAGCTGAATAATTTAAATTTTTGACAATAGATCATTTTCAAACTATTTTCAGTAAATAAAGACTGATTTTTGTGATACAAACATTACATTAAGTAGGAGTAATAGTATAGTAGTCGTTGTAGGAAAGAAGGTGATACTATAGAATTATTACGGTGATACCAGTCATGTTATGTTAATATTTTAACTCTAATATTTTTTTCTACCTCCCCTCGCAACTGCCTGAATCAGTGCAAAAATGACGACAGGCTTATAGAGTTCGCTATAATTCACCAATTTTTAGAGAGTTAAAAATGTAAAAAATATAAAAATATGTTTACTATTTAAAATTTGGGAATATTTTTAATCGGCTTTACAAAAGTAATAGTTTATCAAGTTGACTGTAATTTTTTTATATAATAACTGTGACAAACGAGCAACAAACGTGTGCTCGTATGTCACACTTAAAATAAGTCCACAGTCTACCTGACGGTAAGGGGATATTGCGGCCCATAGACATCTACATCTATCCTTGATTAATATAAACTGCTGCTAACCATATGAGAACGCTCGAGGCCGCTCAGCAAGCTATGGAGAGAGCTAAGCTCGGGGTTTCTTTGCGTGATAAACTTAGGAATGAGGATATCCGCAGTAGAACCAGAGTGACCGACATAGCCCAACGGATTAGCAAGCTGAAGTGGCAATGGGCTGGCCATATATCTCGAAAAACCGACAACCGATGTGGAAGAAAGGTTTTCGAGTGGCAGTCTCGTACCGGCAGGCGAAGTGTAAGGCGACTCCCCACTAGATGGAGTGACCACCTGGTAAGACATGCAGGCTGTCGATGGATGCTGGTAGCTCAGGACAGTGCTATGTGGCATAACTCGGGGGAGACCTATATTCAGCAGTGGACTTGTGAAAGGCTGTAATGATGACGATGACATTTATATATTTTAATAATATACCTACCTGATGTTAAGTGGTGATAAAGCAGAGTATGGTAAAGAGTACTGACTTAAAATAATAACAACCTATAAACACTAAAATTTTAATCGCATGTAAAGACAAATGGCAAATTATTCTACATTGTACTTCATTGCATTAATGTTGCTGTTATCCGCTTTTTCTAATTTTTGGCAAGAAAAACTTTCATAATGAGCGCATATAAATTCCAACAACATCCGATGATTAAATAATCCAGTTTTTATTCGTATTTAAGTTAAATACGTTAACTTTTTTTATTATGTATATAAAATACAAGTCTTAATCATATTTTATAATGTATTAATTCTATTTACAAGTCTATTTGTCTCGGCTACCGCTCAGCCGTATTAACCGGTCAGTATTGGATACATTTGACTCCCATTACGTCCGCCGCGGACGCAGGTATCCGTTGCTACCTTCCTATCGGATATTTACACTACATTAATACAACTAACAATTTACTTTCGCCGGCAACGACAATCGCATGTCTGTCATATTTTCTTGTTTATATATTCATCGGCAGGACTTTTGATGTACCAAAGTTATATCTGCTTTCCTTGTAGGAGTTTTACAAGAAAGTTTTAGCAGTGCCATAATTTCTATTATTATTATTTGTATAAATAGTGCGTTTAAGTTTTAGTTTTTAATATTTTATCTAGATAAGTATCGCTTCCGCTAAGTCGTTATTTATTACTATTAAAACAGTGCCATTGCTTGCCGGTGCAAACGTGTAACGCGTTATATGAGATAGACAATCTGATCACATACGTAGTAATTCTGCTGTTCTGCCTAGAAGTCTGTCTGGGTTATTACCACCCTCGTACATATTTCTGCCACCAAACAGCAGCTGGCTTGTTGTTTCAAGTGAAATGTTTCATCTCAGTGTTCACGAGAGACAATGTCTCTGTAAGTTTCCTTCTTTGAAATTAGAATAGGCTGCAGTAGCAACTTCATAAAATCATAAAATTGACAAAACTAGCTATTGAACATAATAATGTATAAAAAAATATTTGTGAAGGATTAAAGTTTGACGGTTAGTCCCAGCTGTGGGACATTTATATGGCTGTACACAGCGTTAATGGCAGAATGTCGTTTTTATTTTTATTAATACTTGCTCTCCTCACGCGACTTAACCTTCAGATATGTCAATGAAAAGTAACCATTTAGTTATCGTAATAAAGTCCTAAATCGATAAATTGTTGTAGCCAAATTGGACCTCCATTATTCTATTGAGCCACCCGATATTTGTCCCTGAAAGTCACTTAAATCACTGGTGTAAAAATTTCTTTCGGTTTAATGTGTCTTATTGTTAAAGACATAAAGACTTACTTATCTATTATACTGTATCTATGTAAAATAATATTTTTACGTACTATCGTCTGTATGACGTAAGATTGAACTAAGAATAAAAAGTTGGAAGATTTTCCTGCTAAGGACAAAGACGTATTAAAAAAGAAACATCTTAGGCTAAGGATCGTTTTATTTGTAACTCCATTCCCTTGTAATTTTAGTAGATTTTGTCACATTTACCGTATTTAGTGATATAAAATCAAAATATGCATAATTTTAGCGTTTTTATTGTATTTTAAATAATAACAATGATAAATTACCAAAAATACAAGAGGTGGACTTCTTAAAAAAAAATTTTTCTTTTAGGTATATTATTTTATCATATAAAAACATATTTATCAAAACATTAATATTATCTGTATTATTATAGAATCATAAGTAGGTATATTAAAAACGCAAAATGTACTTCGGAATAGTATAGGTTAGGTTCATGTCAGATTCAAACCTACAACGGATTAAAGCTGACATTCCATATCTTAAACCATTATTCCATCACTGTTAACAGGATGTTTTAGGTAACTACCCCGAAAGAAGGGTTATATGCTTCGTATGTGTAGGTATAGGTACATACTTCTGTCTGCTCGTATCTAACCGTCTGTAGCCAAAGCGGATTGGCGACTGTAAGTACGAGACGTCATTAGATTCGTCTCCGTGTCTGTGAACTTTTTAATTTTATCAAAAAAAAAGTTTCCTTTAGTAGCAACTAACGCCAAAAATATAGTAATTGAAGATTCCGCAAGTGAATAGCGTCTACTAAAAATATTAATGTCAAATGTATTTGATTTTGATGTTTTTGAAAGATCTATCGATTCGTTCCTCATTCCGCATCTTAAAATGTTGACTAGAGAGCATACATATTCGAACATATCATTATGTATATGAAGTTTTTATTTCGTTCCACTAAAACTTAAAATTAGATACTTTAATATGAAGTTCAGAAAACACACTAAAGGATATAATAAATAGTAAATATATTATTAAACATACAACACTATAATTTTATAACCGGTTTTTTTTTATGTAACTTATATGTAATTCTGTGCTTACTTGTCCATTTCATATTTTTAAAATACAGTTTTAAGAGAACACCCGGCTTTCATGCCTTCTTAACACAGTCTAACGAATTAGCATGAAAGACATGCGTATCTGTCAAGATTTAAACCCGCTCTTAAAAAGAAATATGTATGAACAAAAACGTCGAAGAGACAACTTATAAAATTACATTCCTTAAAAGACGTACGACCGAAAAACGAATACCGTTACGAATGAGCTTAAAAACAGTAACATAAAAAGTTTTTTTTTGTTTTCAAACCAAATACACGCGGGCCGGGACCGAGGTTGGACCGTAAGTCATCGAAGCTGTCAAGATAAGAATGAGTGAATGAACACCTGCCGCTACCGGTGTTACGCATGCGCCTACGCAGCCACTCACCACTTCGTTTTTATAATAATGCTTATAATAATTTCTACCAGAATACACGAATTTAGCTTCTCGTCTTACAGTGCAAAGTTTATTTTACAACGCACTAAGATACTTTCTTAGAACTATTTTCGTTTGTACGTAATTATGGACCTAGACTAAAGCGATTATCTTCGGAAATCGACTTAAAAATTACGTATAATAATATGATTAACGTTGATTTTAAGCTACAACAAAAACGTCACAACCCTACCTTTTTATTTTGACGGCTATAAATTGTACGTAGACATGAAAACCATTCTATTTCATAGCCAATAATAAATGAACAAGAAGCTCCAAAGTAAAAGTAAAAAGCTTGGTGTGTAGTGGAGACGTAAAAAATATCTACTACTCCCATACCATCCCGTGGGTCTCGTAACAAATGACAGAGGGAAACTTATCCAGGAGATGAGCAGCAGCATATCCCTGATAACAACTGAAAATAGTAAAAAAGCTGCAACTGACAAGTGTGGCAACTATGGCAAAATCCTTATGAGACAATCTATGAGAGTGACCTATGTTTAGCAATGGACTTTAATAAGCTATAATAAATGAATGAAAAAAGTACCAACGAGAAATAAATATTATAATACACTTATAAGGTAATAAGGTTGTTTAGTGTAATGCCACGATAGTAAGAAGTCCAAACGGTAAATTAAGGTGTGTCTTTAATATATTTTCAGCAGTTAGCATCAGCGTACAGATCGAAAAAGAAATATCATTGATAAACTAAATAACCAAGTTAGGGGTATAACAGAGGATAATTTTTAACCCCCAGCGAAAACAGAATGTTATGTTTGTAGTGTATCTGTGTTTGTCTGTGGCATCACAGCTCCTGAACGGATGAATTTTTTTTTTGTATGGTGTCTTAATCCAGAATGTTCTTAGTTGCGTTTCAAGAAAATCTGTTCAGCCGTTGAAAATCATCAACTCTATTTGTTTCGGGGGTTTTTAAGTTTTCTTATTTACCATATTATTTAAATGCTAACCTCAGCTGATACAGTGCTTCCTGCTGATTGACGGGGGAGACTCTGACGACCGAATTATGGTGAAATCTTAATCCAAAATGCCTTAAAACTTAAATTTCTTAGCTGTTAAAATAGAACGGCATAGCTAGCACAACTAGTGTTTACCTACTATGTAGTTGCGGTGTAAGAATATCCACTATCCGATATCGTTCCGAGGGTGTCGTAAGAGGTGACAGAGGGAAAATGAAACAGGAGGTGGACAGCAGCATCTTCCTGATAATAATTCAAAATAATTAAAAACTGCGGCTGCCAACCCGCTGGACAAGCATGGCAACTATGGCAATATCACAAAATATAAAGCGTTTTCAAAAGGACTAAACTAAAGACTCTATTAAAGAAAAGCGTGATAACAGATTAATACGTTCCTTACTTAAATCTTCGGCTGGTAAGCATTCAAGCAGTTTTAAATGTAGGAAGTGTGCGGGCGTGAGTGCTGTGGGATCCGAAAGATCACTATTTAATACATAAAGCGGGCGAAAATTTAAAATACACTCGATTTGACAGAGTGTAGTGAGTATTTCTTCACTATCTTACCATCATGTATTTATTGAGGGAGGCCTATGTTCAGCATTGGACTTTTATAGGTTATAATGGAACTAGCGCAAGATTGTTTCATTCATCGGCATGTAGAAGTCCTCTGCTTGAAATGGGCCTCTCTTATAATACTTAGGATTTTTTTATTTTAAAATAAGAGTGACAAACGAGCACACAGTCTACCAGTAGTAAACGGATGCTGTGGCCCATGGACATCTACGTCTATCCTCAAGTAATAATCAAAATACAGATGCATTGTCACCCGTAAGAACTAAGATGGAATGCCTCGTTTCCAGTAAAAAGATTATAAAGTTCTCTAAACTTGTCATAGGAAGCACTGTAGCTTTAAGCTGCTATTTCTTCGATTAAAGGGTACGTTAATAATTTTACATAAGAAACATATTTATATACGTTTTATTACCTATTTAAATGTTATTCTTTAGGAAATAAATGAAATATCATAAGCAATAAATTATTTCTTGTGAAGTGCAATTTTGGTTTTTGTGCTTAACCGTTTAACTTCACGCTTCTATAATTCTGGAATTAGGTAGACCTGCTACAGAATACATACAGTTCATATATTCGATGTCTTGTTATATTTAATTTATTATTTCCTCTCTCTCTCTCTTATAATATACGAAATAATTTACATCAAATTTTGTGTTAACAGCTTTATCTTCAATTACTTAGCAATGGTAATTTTATTGAAGCAAAATATGGTTCCTAGTAATTTAGATACATATTTTGCTTATTTTTTGTACTTTAATTAGCATTGTTATTGATATTTTATAACGCGCAATGATATTTTCTATTTTTTTTATATAAAATATAGACTTCGCACGGGTGATTTCTGGATCTCGATAGCAGCGCCATCTACCGGGTCCAAATTTGAATCTAAATCTACTAAAACTAAAATAATTCATCAAAAGCGGTCGAGCTGTTTTTGAGTTTTAGCGAGACTAACGGATAGCAATTGATTTTTATATATATATAAGATAGATAGATATAATTCTACCACCCTTCGAAACTTTGTATTCCATGGGTCTTGTACAAACGTGTGACACAGATATGTAACAAGTTTTAAATACTTTTAATTATGAAGAAAAGCTGGTTTGAATAACAGTTCGTTTCTTACCGTCCTTCGATTTAAAAAAAAAACTGTTAACATTGCAATTTCACCAAGCAAAAGATGATACTGGCACCAGCTAACTGATAATACTGAGTTCTCAATCACGGTTACTATATATTACGTCGTCATTAAACATGATCCCTTACGTTCTCTAATCATACTTAATATACTCTTACAAATTAATTATTAAATATCAAAAACGTCTAATGTCACTGTTGTTGACACTAGCGTTTGTTAATTTTTAGCATTATTTCAGATGTACATGTATTAAGTACCTTTACTATTCGTTTAATGCACTTCTACGCGCAGGTAATGTTACACAGGTCGAAGCAAGGTAAAGACAATTTGTATGTGAATAAGACAAAATTCTATTCAGTCGATCATTTAACAAAGTATAATTCAAGTTACATAAAACATATTATAAATAATTACACGATTACAAAATTATCTTAGAGCAAAAAAACGTAACGTAAATTATTGATTAGCTGAAGGCAACTTACTCCAATCTGATACAATATCTTGAGACCACTCTTCGCCTGGATCGTTGTTCTTTTATGTGGCAGAAGCGGCAGCTTGTCCGGCCTCCTCAAATGTATTTCTCCCGAGGGCCTAAACGCCTCCAACGGTGTCCGAATCACTCCCCGAACACCACCAAGCACGGACGCCAGGAATAACGTTGCTAACACTTGCATGTCTCTAATTGCACTGTTACTTGCACTGCCCTTGCTCTACACACACTTGTGATGCTCCGAATTTTGCTCGGGTTCAGTAATCGGAATGTCGCTCGTGTGAGTGTCCCGTGCGAGGAGACGTGTCGTCGAGTCGGGCAAGCTCGGACTGGCAACGGGCGCGCCGAGGCAGGTACGACTTGCCTACGCGCTTGCTATAACCACCTCTGACTGCGACTCAAACATCTTGATACCAGGAATTTTCCATACCAATTCAATTTCCATGTAATTTTATGTATAAATTATTTTGCGTTACGCCTTCTTTGAAACTTCGGTTAAAACTGATTCGTTATATTACGTTATTCAATTTATTTTGGTAAATTATAAGCATTTAATTTGAATTTAGATTTTTAAGTCACAAAAAAAATACTAATGTTTTGATTTTAAACGAAACAGTAGTTTTAGTGTGTATTTATGAATCAAATGCGGCCAATCCCGACTAATATGATATTATATAGTAAGGATTGTAGTAAAAGGGTATATATCCAGCTATTTAGAAGCTAATAAATAAAAAAGTGATATTTGTTTCTTAACTTTTGTGTATCTTGTACATTACAACTTTCCATATATTTTTTTTTTCAAAATATCAAAAAAATTGTCTACATAATATATTCCGTTTTCAATATTAGAAAGATTAAGATTGTTTGGTCGCGCTCGGGTTGACTTCCTACCGATGGTGTTTTTTACACAATCTTGTTGCTCCGGTATAAGGCTGCGTACACACTCGTTTTTTTTTTTAAATAATTTAGTTATAAAGAAAATATAAAATGTATTTATGGTGTAGTAAAGAGATACGTACTTTCTTTACTGTCTCTTTTTTATAGAATAAGGGTGACAAACGAGCACAGAGTCCACCTGATTGTAAGTGGTTGCTGAGGCCCATAGACATCTACAACCATCTTCGTTTGCGAATTAAAATGCAGATGCAATGTCAGCCGTGAGGACTAAGATAGAATGCCCCTTTTCCAGTTAAAAGGGTCCCCGGTTTTCTACACTCACCATACGAAACACAGCAGTATTAAGCTGCTATTTTACGCTGGTATTCTGTGAGAGCGTGGTCCTTCCCCGGTAGAGCTGACCCATTCGTGCTACAACTATACTATTAGTTTAGCTGCAGCATGGCTCTACCACGTATCTATGTCTACGTGTCTATGTCTACCAAATTAGTACAATAAAAATGGGAAGAGACCTGTGAACAGCAGTGGGACGTATGTAGGATGTATATAGGCTATAAATTTACTTTACTTTTTACTTAATTTAACGAATTAGTTAAATATAATATAATAATTAATTTTGGTTCTCCTGTATTTATAAACTTTACGTATGATTTTAAATATAATATTATGTGGAGTCCAAGTAAAAATAACCACTTCAAAAATTGCGTGCCATTACGTTTATGATCAACCCATTAATAAGAATCAATAAGCCTACTTGGTTAACAAGATACCCGCAACTCCTTACATTCAAATGCTTAAAACAAAACAATGTTATTCAACTTTTCGTAGAATAGGATTTCAACCACTCATTCATGAGAATGCAGGAACTCTATTGTAACGCGACCTAACATATGCTCTGTCTCTTTCCCTCCCATTCACTGTCCTCTCGCCCGCATGAATGAACTGCTTCTTATGAATGAATGGACAGTCGCTATCTTACTATAGATACGTACCTTCGTTTCGAGGCTGTACATGTATGTGTGTTGTTTTGTATCGAGTTATGTTTATCGGGAAATGTACATAGCTATGCGTACCTTAGCACCGACATATGCATTTTAGTTGACACGTGGCTGTTGTACTTGACACGTCCTCAGCGATTTATGTTCACTGCATCGCTGATCGCTTCACACTTTGTCGCAGTATTTTTACTACACTATTGTTAATTTTAAAAGACACGTTATGACTTCAAATTGGCGCCTATTACCGCGTAAGCGTATATGATAACGAACCGGCCGGGTTATAGATCAAAGAATATAATGATTTCTTAAATATTTATGCGAAAACAGCACACGGAATAAAAGTTTTTTAACGTACTTTATGGCGTTTGATTTCAACGTAATTTAAATTCATGACGTTTAAAGTTGTAGCACCTGAGGTCATAGCCATGAGCCGTTAACTGGAACCAGACAAAATCCGTAAAAAAATTAGTGTTGTTGTATCAATATTTAAACGTAATAAAAAATTACATATTTAAAAATAAACCTGCTTAGAAGTCTGTGTAGGTGCACTGCTACGTTGTATATAAGTACAGAGAACTAGGTAAGTGTAATGACTGGCTATGAGGTATTCCATCTTACTTCTCAAAGCTTACAAGACTTCTGTAGCCTTTTTAATAGGATAGGGTGACAAACGAGCACACAGTCCACCTGATGGTAAGTGGTTGTTGTGACCCATAGACATCCACATCTATCCTCAATAAAGAATCAAAATGCAGATGCGTTATCACCCGTGAGGACTAAGATGGAGTGCCCCTTTTCCAGTAAAAAGGGTCTCCGGTTCTCTACACTCACCATACGAAACCAGCAGTGTTAAGTTGCTATTTTACGCTGGTATTCTGTGAGAGCGTGGTCCTTCCCGGGTCGAGCCAACCCATTCGTGCTACTTACAACTATACTACTAATATAGCTGCAGCATGGCTCTAAAGCATTTTATCGAAGTTCGATATTTGTAGTTGTAGGTATCGATACGCTGCAGTAGCTACTTACCATCAGGTGGAATATAAGCTCGTTTAGGCAATAACAAAAATTTATTTAAAATAATGTGGTATTTGCCTCTCTAAAATAAACAATGGAGTTTTATCAAAGAGATGGCCATCGTTCTATCTTAGGACACGATTAATAAAACAAGAGACCTGAATACCAACAACTTGTTCACCAATATCCACGGCGCCACGACGTTCTCTTTTAGGTCACGCCATCGTCAAAGATACCTGTAGTGGCTTTCTTGGATATCGTCGCGCCGTCAAGACAGCATTTTATAGTTGGTAGAGCCATGCTGCAGCTATATTAATAGTATAGTTGTAGAACGAATGGTTCGGCTCGACCAGGGAAGGACCACGCTCTCACAGAATACCAGCGTAAAATAGCAACTTAATGCTGCTGTGTTTGTGAGTGTAGAGAACCGGAGACCCATGGTACTGAAAAAGTGGCATTGTATCTTAGTCCTCACGGCTGACAACGCATCTGTATTTTAATTCGTAATCGAAGATAGATTTAGATGTCTATGGGCCACAGCAACCACTTACCATCAGGTGGATTGTGTGCCTGTTTTTTCCCCTTATTTTATAAAAAAAATTACGATGACACAAAATGTATACTTTTAATCACGTAACAAAACTTTCAAACTAGCACGCAGTTCACCTGATTGTACTTGGATGCTATACCTCAGATATTAAGAATCAAAATGCTTGCTTAAAACTATCTTGCTTGCGTCAGAAAATTGGTTAAAAAAGAGGCTCCTCTCAACCTACCTGAACCCAATGTTAAGGCTTGAGCGACAAGGCGGATGTAGCCGAGGATGTAGTGTCAAAGATACATATCATCTTTCTTTTTTCTTCGTTATCAGCCCATAAAAATCCACACCTGAACATCGGCCTCTCCCTCGTCTAGGTATTTAACGTCAGGCGTAAACGGCACGATTATACCGCCAGCCACGGCAGCAGGTCGATATAGGATGATGGATTCTCATGCAACTTGATTCAAAATAAAAAATGAAATGTCCTGAACCTACAAATGTTTTTACAAAAACGTTGCCTTCTTCTGTTCGGGTTAATAAAATAGGACTTACAACTAACAACAGTAGTGACGCCAGTGACGCCAGACTAACGGTTAAAGTTACGAATTGTATACAAATTCATGGGTTCGAGAATATAGAGATTAATAAATAATTCAAGATATATAATCTGCCATACTAATTCTGTCGTGACCTATTACTTACACAACTAGCTACTTACAGTTACAAACGGGAATAGGTACCTACTCGTATTTTAAAAATGAAATTCAAAAATACCACTATTATTAACACTATTATTAAATTGTATTCTTTAAATAATTAGTACCTAGCTTTACGCTCTTCCTACACGACGTAGTAATTTAGTTCTATTTTTTTTTTAATTTTCGTTCATTCATCCATAACAGCCTGTCAAACCGAAGTAAGCAACGTATTATTGGTGATTAGTTTATTTTGAAATTATTGTAAAAAATCTTATTGTAAAAAAATGTAATTTATGCTAATAAAGTTTATATTTACAACTAGCTGTTCCCCGCGACTTCGCCCTCGTGTGATTCAGGGTTTTATTTATGTTGCGCGGAATCCTAATTATTTTTCTAAAATGTAAGTAGCCTAAGTTACTTCTTATAACATTAGCTACCTGTCAGTGAAAGTCCCGTCGAAATCGGTCCAGCCGTTTCGGAGATTAGCAGAAACAAACAGACAGACAGTCAAAAATTTTAAAAATTGTGTTTTAGTCATAAGTATCGTAGGTACTTCATATGCATTTAGTAAAAAGCTGTTATTGTGACATTACAAATAGACACTTCAATTTTATGTATTTTTATAGATTTACGGTACCTGCAACTACATTCCACACACCAATGGCATTAAATTCGACCTTTGTTACCTTATTATGGTGAACACAATAGAAGTTATACCATTGAAGTAATTAATAAATTAATAAACTCTTGAGTGTGTGGATTTTTAACCTTACCATAATCCTAAAGTGTGAGGATAGTAGTCTGATACTGCTATTGCCAATTCTCTTACCAATTGTAAGGATTATGTCACATCCTTCCTGCATGTTCAGCCATAGAGGTGTGTGATTTTACAAAATGACATGTAAGTCCACTTACGGAATTTTTCATCAGTCCGTAAGTCCACAACAATACTCGTTAGCGCTAGAAGCAGTTTGCAGCTCTAGTTCAATGCATCACGTGAACGTTCCAAAATACAATTCAGAAAGCCACTATCGTTTTTTGCCATTATATACTTTTATGATTATTTATTTTTAAACGTTAGGCACGCTGGGTTTTCTCCTTACCTTATTTTTGACTGTATGCAGGGTTATTTTTCAAAGAGTGTCCAAATTTTATATTTAAGTTCAAATATATAAATGATATCCATCATAATTAATATATTTACTTTTATTTGAAATTTCCCAAACTGAATGTAATTTATGGGCAACAGTTACGCTTGCATGCGCTTCTCTGTGTGCGATTCAATTCACAACGTTTTTGTTGACGGAGCGACCCTTACGAATGTGTGCGTGGTAGTAAAATGGTAGGCGTTAGATATTTATGAATGACAATAAGTTAAAATCAGTTAAATTTTATTTATTTGTATAGATTTATTTATCAAAATTCACTGATCATAGACTTTTTCCATGGATTGCCACATAAGGGGAGATATTTGCACCGCAGTTTTTTTATTATATTGAATTGTTATCGAGAAGTTGCTACTGACCATCTTCTGTTTAATTTCCCTCTGTAGTCTCTAACGACATCTACTCGATGATCTGGCCTAGTGGATTATCTTACGCTGTCATTCCATATTTAGCGAATAGAAATACTTCGTTCCTTTCATATTTTTTTTTATCAGCCATACAGACTTATAAACCACTTCATAAAGTATTCTTAATATCCATATAACATTTTATTTCGTTAGAGCATTTGAGAGAAACCTGTAATAATTCCGGAAAATATACAATGTGCAACAGTGATAAGAAAGTATCATCCCCTCCGACGAGTACACATTGTCTTTATTGTGTCTCAAACAATACGAGTTATGGGGCACTTAAGACTCGAGTGGTCAGCGTTTTTTCTGCTTCCTTTGAAAAGAAGGGACAAAAAGATGGGCACGCGCACTCGAAATCTATTGTTGCTCGACTGCAGTTATTTCCTTGTGTAAAGTAAGACCTTGTTCTCTACGTGGAAGTGAGATATCCGGTTAAGAATTTCGCCTTTCAATAGACACTAGTACAGACTTAATGTACTTAAGATAAGGGAGATGTTGGCTATATTGTTTGTTTACTCGTCGCACATAATGAACAAACAAACCAAATAAATAATACAACCCGATAATAGAACCTACCAATGTGTTAAGAAAAATTATCACGTACAATAAGAAATTATATTATTCACATACGGCCTTACTCATAAAAAGACGTCAATTAATGACAACCAGCGTAAAATAGCAGCTTAACGCTGCTGTGTTTCGTATGGTGAGTGTAGAGAACCGGAAACCTTTTTTACTGGAAAAAAGGCATTCCATCTTAGTCCTCACGGGTGACAACGCATCTGCATTTCGATTCGCAAACGAGGATAAATGTAGATGTCTATGGGCCACAGCAACCACTTACCATCAGGTGGCCTGTGTGCTCGTTTGTCACCCTATCCTATAAAAAAAAACATGCTTTAAAATGCTTTCTCTCTCTCTCTCTCTCTCTCTCTCTCTTCACTAAATGACAATAAAAATATATAAAGAGAGTTAATTAATCTTTATACTTATACTAGCTGACCAGGCAGACGTTGTTCTGCCCTTTCCGACGACCATTTGCTTTCCTAAAAAAACTCCTGAAATTAGCAAAAAAAAGTTTAAGGTCACTTATCGGGATTAAAACTATCCTATCTCTCAGGTTGGACCAAGCTGCACACAGTCTGCAAAATTTAATTGAAATCAGTTCAGTAGTTTAGGAGTTCATCGCGGTCAAACTATGTGACACGTAATTTTTATATATAAAGATAAAAATCAATTGCAGTTCGTTAGTTTCCCTAAAACTCAAAAACGGCTCGACCGATTTAGATGAATTTTTTGTGTGTTTGAATGAGTCCCTAGATGTCTAAAATCTTAACCTTCCGGGTCTTTAGATTACAGGGATTTTAGATTTTGGCGCTGTTGTCGAGATCCAGAAATCACCCGTGCGAAGCCGGGTCAGATCGCTAGTACTTAATATACATAATCAACAATAATGTATAAGGCCAACAATTACAACAAATAATTTAAGGGAATAATCTTTGTTATTGTAAAAAATGTAAATGGAATCAGGTTTTTTTTTTTTAATAGATAGGAATAATCACATATTTTACGACTTTAAACATTTAAACATTTTGCTTTTTGTTTATTCTTAATTGTTTTGCTATAAAAATTAGAAATAAACAAAAAGCAACAACAACAAGTCTTCGAATAATCAGGTTTTAGAGTCTGATTGAACTTAGTAACTAAGTATATAGTAGGTATCTACCTATACACATATATGAAAATCGTTTTTGATAACTCAAATCTAAAAACGATTAACAAAATTCTCTATTTTGAAATCATTTATTAATTTACAATTATATGTATATATTTTATTGTCCTATTATACAGAGCCGTGGTAGCTCGTGGATTAAGCGCTCGCCGTAAATTTCGCAGTATTCAAAAGGTCTACAAACACGTAATAGAGCAGTGCGTTAAACACTTCCCAGATCTAAAACTCCATTCAAAAATCAATTGTCTACTCTTGTCTACTTCTGCCTTAAGGCAGATGTTCATATTTTAGAGAGTTACTATAATTAGAGTTACTATAATTAAAAGAGTGACAAAGCAAATTTATGTTGCAGAAGTGAACGGCAGGGTCGGGAAGGGACGCCCTAGACGAAGATTTATCGACCAAATCGGTGATACATTAAAAATGGGCCAGATTAGGAGTACCCTTAACCGACGAGCGTGTATGCGTAGATATATGGATGTAAAAGAGGCGAGAGAGGTGTGTCAGGATCGCGCCAAATGGAAGTCCGTAGTCTCTGTCTACCCCTCTGGGTGACAGGCGTGAGTGTTTATGTATGTATTATGTATGTATGTTACTATAATTACAAACCGTGAGACGTTTCAACTGAGTCCTCAGCGGTGACAAGTGACAATGCCACTATGGCCGCCTTTGTTTATAGTTGATTGTAGGTTTCCGTAGACTATATTAGCCTCTTACTATCACATAAACTGTGAGGCTCCGTAGCACAGTGGCTATCAATGAGTTGCAACGCTATGGGCCGCCGGTTCAAATCCTGCACGGAAGAAATATTTGTATTGCCTACAAATAATTGTTCCGAGTCTGGATGTTTGTTCTTGTGAAATTTATGTATTTAAACTGCCCCACAGATACCGGAGAAAATCCTAGTGTGGGGGTTACGTTTTTAAAAAGGAAAAAAAAGAGAAAAATATAAAGTTTATGCTCGTAAAAATTATAAATTATAAAGCATTTTATATATTTTGCATCAATATAATTTTGCAACAAGAAATCGTATTATACGTTACCTACGCCTGCTATAACTCTGAGCGGAAAAACGAGTCTAAAACTTTTGAAACATAATAATCAGGTACGTATGTATGATTTTTTGTACGTTAATACATATCAACGACTAGAGTTGTTATTTGTGTATGTATTATAGAATTCTGAGGACTTTACGTCGCGGTTTTGTATATGTTACGACGCTTGTGCACTACACGCTAAAAGAAACGTCTGTAATATTCATTTTTTACGGTCTGATATAGCAAACCACTAATATGCAAGATCGTGCGTGCTTTTGCACTTACTTTTTTGTAATTTTACAATCAGAATTTTTCTGTTCGTCATTCCGGACCGGAAAAATTAAAGACTTGTTACTGAAAACATCCTTAAACCTGTATTTTGCCTAATGTATTTCTAATTGAGCTTCAACAACGTCTAAAAGTAAAATAAACCAAATTTTTATATTTTACCATCTTACGACCCTATAGACATATTTTATAGCCGACTTAAAAAAGTAGCAGGTTCTTTTAATTTTTTTTTGTATGAGTGTTACGCGATATCTTCGCCAATAATTGTGTACCGATTTTTACTATCCTGTTTTTAAACAGGCTGAACCTCAATATAAAATATTACGAAAAATATTCCACCTTTGTCATTGCAAAAATAGGGGATAAAATTTTTAATATACAACTCTTTAGACGACATGCTAGTTGTGACCATGAGCTTTTGATATTCCTTAGTCCAAAATTAAACTTCGAAGTAGGTAATAAAAAGAATAAAATAATTTTCATATGATATGTTTACCGCATTATATTTTTAATTATTTGAATTCGGTTTGGCCCGAAAGCCTGACACTGAGTTGATGCACTGGGTCTCTGACATGACATTACGGACACGGACAGTAAAATTACGTGTTTTTATATATATATATATATATATATATAT
The DNA here is from genome assembly GCA_963668995.1 of Parnassius mnemosyne. Lineage (NCBI taxonomy): Eukaryota > Metazoa > Arthropoda > Insecta > Lepidoptera > Papilionidae > Parnassius > Parnassius mnemosyne. The sequence continues at coordinate 19,918,079 of CAVLGL010000024.1, forward strand.
ATATATATATATATATATATATATATATATATATATATATATATATATATATATTAAGGGTGACAAACGAGCACACAGTACACCTGATGGTAAGTGGATACTATGGCCCATAGACAACTACATCTATTCTCAATAAAGAATCAAAATGCAGATGCGGTGCCACCCCTGAGCACTAAGATGGAATGCCTCGTTTCCAATAAAAAGGGTCTCCGGTTCTCTACACTCACCGTACGAAACACAGCAGCATTGAGCTGCTATTTTACGCTGGTATTATGTGAGAGCGTATCCCTTCCCCGGTCAAGCCGACCCATTCGTACTACAACCATATAATAAAAATATAATATAGCTGCAGCGTGGTTCTACGTGTAATGCACTAGTGTACGTACATGTCTTACCAGTTACCACCAATGGGCGTTGCACTGGCACAATATTCCGGACAGTCAAATTACCGTGCAGTGCACAAGCGCCCTCAATAATCAATAATTTAGGTTTTAACGCAATTAATAATATAAAATAATAAAACAATACAAGCTTTACATTTATTAACACTCGTAAGTTGTTCTATTTTGTACTACGAACAATGAACCTGTATATAAAAACTAGCCGAGTGAAACACCCTTTCCTATAAATCAGTTGAAGAGCGTTGTGCATTGCTGAACTATGGTTTAAGGAAATGCTACGAAAATTGACACTCGTTCAGATCCCAATTCATTTATCAATGAAGCCGACAAGCCCAAACGTCGTTTGTACTGAACTTGACCTCTTTTTCACATTAACGGTTTTGGTGGAATATCATTAATCTTTGAGTTTTTTTTCCTTTTATTAATCTAAAAATACATACTGTACTACATTTTGTAAGGTCATGCATGGCTGTCTTCTTTTTCTAATCCAATTTAAATTAGAATTAAATATCGGTAAAGGCACATAGCTTCAAGTATAAAAACACATTTTCATCACGCGTTTTTACGAATTTTTCTACGGGCGAATAAGAACTGAATATGTAAATTTCCTATATTTCAGCATCTAAAAGTGTTTTCATATCGTCTTTTATGTCATGCGGATGCTACAATCTACTGGGGATCTTATCTATTCTATACAAATACTATATAACGGCCTTTTATTGAGCTGAATGAATGCATGCCATTAAAACATCAATGATAATTTTTAAAATGCTTGCCTGTCTGTCTCTCTGTCTATCTAACTGTCTGTAGAGGCTAATCTTCGAAATGACTTAACCGATCGTAATGAAACATCACGAACAAATAGATGCCAGCAGTACCTAATCTAGGCTAAATGGATTCGAAGAAATTGGAGATCTTTTTCAGTAATCGAAAAATTGATAAAATAAATAGATTTCGATAATTGTCTTAAACCTATATAACTCTACATTAATATATCCCACCAAAGCGAAACCGGGGCAGGTAGCTTGTTAATAATAAATTTAAACATACCGCTCCAAGTCTTTAAGTAGCTCGTGTTAAACATCGAACCAAAAATCAATATTCAAAAACTGAAGGTAACACAGATTAACTATGACATCAGGACGTCGGGAATTAAAATAAGTCCAATTAAACGCGATAACATCTGTAAAATTAGTTTAATTCAATTCATTGTACACTTTTAGTGAGAATAACTAAGTAGCTTACCATACAAGTATCCAAGAAGTAGAAGAAATGTCAAGCAGTAGACTGCTGTGAGTTTTTTTTTGTTTTTGATAAAACTGTGGTGACAAACGAACTAAGGCCCGTATTAATAAACGTTACTCAGCTCAAGTACACGCACTTGAGTACAATCTCTAGGTTATGATCTTATTAATAAACATATCTCAAGATTTGGGTTAGGTTTACGATATCATCTGTGTGCCACACTGATTAAAAAACGAAACTCGACTCTCAATTGTGTTTACTTGAGTGCAAGTCACAGAACAGAATTCCTAAGTACAGCGTTTTGAGATACTGTTTTTATGTGTTTATTAATTAGCAACGATCTTGAGATGCTGATATTGTAATGAGGGCGCATCAAATGATCACGCATTTGAGTTCGTCGTTGAGTAACGTTTAACTATACTAACTATACGGGCCTTACAGTCCAACGGGTGGTAAACTACAGCAACCTACGAACACCTGCAGCAAACTTCAAACGAAAACTACAGATGCGTTGTCACCGCTGAGTTCTGAAGACTAAGGCCCGTATTAATAAACGTTACTCAGCTCGAGTACACGCACTTGAGTAGGTACAATCTTGAGGTTATGATCTTATTAATAAACATATCTCAAGATGCGGTTTAGGTTTACGATATCAACTGAGTGCCACACTGATTAATAAATGAAACTCGACTCTCAAGTGTACTTGAGGTTACTCAAGGGTACTTGAGTGCAAGTCACAGAACAGTATTCCTAAGTACAGCGATCTTGAGATGCTGATATTGTAATGAGGGCGCATCAAATGATTACGCACATGAGTTCGTCCTTGAGTAACGTTTATTAATGCGGGCCTAAGATGGAATGCATCATAGCCTGCAACTATACCGGCTCTCTATACCCCCCAGACCGGAAGGTAGGTAAAAGGGTAGTGTGAAGTCCAACGCAGATCTAAGCTGTAAAGAAGTCATACTATCTTGTGATAAAAACCAATACACGTGATGGTTAAATTGAATAATAGTTCTATTTACAAATATCATACCAAATAGTTATTATCTTACAGTAATAGTGATTCATCGTAGGCCAAAATTGTATCCACGTGTAAGAATATACGAATTGGGGGGCAATTTTGTCGTATTCAATTAAGCAAATGCGATATATATATGACGACAGAATTTGCAGACATTTACAATTACAGACAGAATTAATATTTAATCAAGTAAGTGTGTCTGGATGTTACTGCCATTTATACATATTTATCATATGTGTAGATTTTAAACAAGTAATATTTATTAAATTAAAAAAGTTCCACCACGTTTTTTATCATATTCTTGTATTGCATCCGAATTGGAGCTCCATTCAAAATATCAAGTTTCCAGCTCATCGGATGTTAGTTTAAATTCAATTACTAAATTCCACCTGAAACGACAGACAGGCAAGAAAGTGACTTAATAAAAACGTGGTGAATTACCAACGTTGTGCCTATGTACTTTGCGATCCAAACTTGCGACGAGCATATTATAATATTATTCTTTCTAATGTGAAAAGGGTTCACGTCGCGCTGTGGATTGTGACGGCCTAATAAAAATGAAGAAGAATATACAACATAATATAATTACATTATTTCATTAAAATGACAAGATTTTATAGTAACTAGCTGGCACGTTGCTGCCACAGAAAAATAATTGTCGAAATATCGTTTTAAATTTGGAAGAGATATTGTTTAATTATGAACGATAACACATTCATTGAAGTTGAATTATGTATAACTTTCAAATAAATTCGTTGGTGCGACACACGCGCCACCTATTGTAAGTTAATTGTACTATGCCTATACCAGTAACCTTCGCACAAGTCCAAGCAATAAGTTGACAAAGTTTTAGCGCAATCTAATGAACGGAGGCGTATAAAATACGAACAAACAAAAATTAATTTTTATATATTAAACTACTTGAAACACGCTGTATGATATAATTAGATATAGAAAATGTTAAATCTATCTTTGTGATTGCCGAATTAATAAATAATTTATTCTTACCATCATTAAACCATTGTGTATTACCTGCATTACACTCTTCTATGCGAGCCCGAGGATATCGTAAGAGAGCATCTTCCTGATAACCACTCAAAATAACTGAGTCCGATGAGAGCAAAGCCAAAGAGTGAGAGTCGCATGGGCTAACACCATTAACATCACAAAAACTAGACTCAAAATAATAAAAATCTGCGGTTGCCAATCCGTTTGCCAAGGCAAGAATTTCCACTCTGAGGCAATCTATAGGTGAAGCCTATGTTCAGTAGTAGACTTCTGGTAGGCTGTAACGATAATAATGAACCTTACTTAAGTTTGAATATCACGAAGCAAATGACAGAAGTCGCAAGTCGCAGTAGTATACTTACACGTGCAGCAATCCCTTGTCGCCCACGTGCGACCTTCATCCGTAATAAATATTTCGAAAAGTAAGATGACAGTTATATTACTAAAAATAGATCCTTAATAAGCATACAACGGTGGCACGTGAATTATCCTTTTTCATATCGCCGTATTTTGTTTTTTGAAGTTACTTGCAGGTTTTCATGAACTGCAGCGGCCGGCCACATACAGTTAGGTGCACTGTACGTTTAGTTACTTATTTATTATTTATTGCATTTGCCATTAGATACAAAAATACAAATGGCGGTCTTTAAGCCTTAAGGCATTCTCTAGCAGTCAGCCCATGGAGTGGCGAGAATTCGACATAGGTGTAGTACAGAATAAAATAAACAAGAATGTTATGTGTTTATGATTACACGAAGTAATCAAATACCATCAATTTTAGTTCTTTTATCAATCAAGGTACAATGTGTATCTGATAGCTGAATTAACGACTGGCATGGTGATACAAATGTTCATGGCGGGCGATAGTAACTTACCATCAAGTGAGCCGCATGTCCCTCGCCCCTTCCTCTATAAAAATATAGTCTGAATGTTTCGTTGTTTTAATTCATGCCGCCTTAATACACTGCGGCATGGCTCTACCATGTAATATACAAGTATATGTATCAAACCAAACGTCATCAACATCATCATCATCAATGTAATTCATTATTATTCAAACGTATTGGTTTTAGGATAACATGGGATAATGTTTAATGTCAACGGTTTTTTCCTTCTTCGTCACCTCCACAACATATATATTCTAGAGATTTTAGAGTATTATATGTTGTATGTCGAGACCGAATATCTACTTATATATTAGTACTCGTAGATGAAGGAAAATCTTTGTACCCCTTTTTTAAGCAGATTTTGCGCACAGAGGAGTATAAGATTTAGCATAGAGTTTATATGGAGAAAGAATGCTGGAAGCTACGTTTTATATGTGTTACAAAAACATTAAATAGTATAAAATAAATTATTAGTTATTGTTAACGGTGATACTGCCAATGTCAAACACTTTATAATCTGTGCCCAAACAGTCGAACAGAATAAAGATTGTAGCAAAAGAATTTTTAAATATTGCTATGAAAGAGAATATACAAGATACTTGATTATTACAAGTAATACTTAATTTTGTGTGATTTCAAATGTTCCTTTTCAAATAGTCTTTGAAGTGTATGTCATGGCATAAAGCGTTTATTTTATACATATTTTTTATATGAGATATCTGATTAATATGCAGTTGAATTTAAATACAGCTTGCATAACGTACAAACCTTAAAATGTAATGAATTACGGTCGATATCGACTACTGGTCGACCACTGGTTATTACTTAATCTCCATCTCTACTTATGGTTTTGCATGTCGTTCAACAGTTCACTCACGTAAGTTAGACAACGCGCCATTCGAGTCACGACGAGCATAATAAAATGAATGCAAGTTGCATATTTTTAAACAAGATCACTGCCTGGCAAATCTAATGTCCTTAACACCCGACTAGAATTAAAATGCAAAACTGATTTAATTCTTTTAAGTTATTAATCCTCTTTTTCGGAAATAGATAGTGTGGAAAACTAATAATAATTACCACTTCTTTTTGATTTAAAATGTACTAAAATACTGTTATGTGACTGACAGGGCTCTATACGTGGCAGAGCCATGCTGCAGCTATATTATAGTTGAAGCACGAATGAGTCAGCTTGACCGGGAAAGGACCGCGCTCTCGCAGAAAAGCAGCGTGTAATAGCAGCTTAATGCTGGTCTATTTCGTGTGAAAAGTGTAGAGAACCGGAGACCTCTTTTACTGGAAAGTCTTAGTCCTCAGATGTGACAACGCACTCTGCATTTTGATTCTTAATCGAGGATATATGTAAATGTCTATAGGCCACAGCATCCACACACTATCAGGTGGACTGTACACTGGTTTGCCACCCTTATTCTATATGAAAAAAGTACTCCTCCCAAAATTTTATTATGCGAAAAAGCCCGGTTTGAACACCGCCGGCACTACTGAATTTGTTAATTGCAATTTCAAAGTACATACTGATTAGCACGTGCTCGGCAGTGAAGATAAACGTCATGAGTAATTAAGTGAAAAACATTACCAGGTCATAAACAGTCTCACACGCATTAAGCCAGCGAGACGGCCACTTCCTTGCCCTAAAACTCGTAAGGAGTGAAAAATCTGTGCCCAGCCGGAGCATGTCGCGTAGCCAACTAGCTGAATTAGACTTTTAATTAACAGTCTAGTATTTTTAATAAACGGCACCGTTCAACTAACGGCCTGGAATGATATTGAGACGAAGCTTCCAATACAAGATTACACATAAATTGTAATATCGGCGACAGTAGGTTAAGGTGCGACCAGGGTGGCCCAAGGGTCACTCTAAAACCGCGTACAGTTATCTTTTATAACACAGAGCACTTATTAGGCACAGACCAGCAACCGTCTCGTTGAATTAAACTAATAGGGTGACCATGACATGTAATTGCTTAGGCTGTTAACTGAAAAGCTAACTAAGTTAGTTGACTGCGACATGTATAAATTATTACTTTTACAGTACTGTTGAATGGCCTTTAATAAAAGTTTTTACATAGCATATGAGAGTTTATTTTACATTTTACAAAATCACACAAGCGTGCACTATACTGCTTGGCGACACAATTAGCTGCGTAAACTGACTTCTGGTTCACCTTGTGAATTGTAAACTATGATGCAAGCAAAGAACGTAACACTTTTCCAACGTTGTTATGTCTATATTTTTTAACACTTATGTTTTAATATGGTGGTACGATTAAATGTAATAAGTTACGTAATCGACTGCGTTATTGCTTAACCATTATAATACAAAATATCGTTAGCGCAGTAACTAGACTTTCGGCCGCGGTGCTCCGTGGGCAAGTTCGAATCCTGCATGTAATAAATATTAGTATGGCCTACAAATTATTGTTCCGGGTTCAGATGTTTGTCCATGTGCAATATATCTTTGTAAAATGCCATGTACGCCAGACACGGTAGTGAATGCTATTACCATATTTATATCAATGACCAGTTGTCGTAACATAAAATGTTAGTGTGTATGATATTATGCGAAAAACTAAACTTAATTGTAACTTTTTTATATAAAATAAGGGATTGATTCTCTTTCGGTTTCGATGTAATAGGCGGCAGACAAAAACTATACGTAGATATTAAATATTACATAAAAAAAGAGATTTCCACCTATGTACTGACTAATCACGATAACTTTGGAACCATAAGGCCTAGAGACTTGAATTTTGGTAGGAATATTCCCTTCGCCGAGTAGACGTCAGCTAAGAACGGATTTTACGAAATTCCGCGTTACTTAAAAAAAAATCCCATTTTCAAACTATAGCTCTTATAGGTATAAAACTTGGCCAGAATATTCTTATTGGCATGTTAAAAATTACTAAGAACGGATTTTATGAAATTCCACTCACTATGGGCAGTGCGGGGGCGTTAAAAATATTTTTTAACTTTTAATCTATAGCTTCTTTAGTCTCGCTTAAAACTCGAAAACGGCTGGATCGATTTTAATTTTAGAATTTCGTCATGGTCTATTCCATTTTAAATAACTTCTCTTTAGGAAAAATTTCAATACCTATCCTCAAATCATGACAGAGTCCTTCGTTCACAACCTAATCTAAAGATTAAAGTTCCACTACACTTCACCAGTTTTATCGCCAACTCTTTTACTATTAAGACTGCACTTCTCTGGAACTTCTTGTTCAATATAAGCAGAAAATTTACAAATAAAGTCGTTTTCAGAAGACTCGTTCGAGAACATCATTCGAAAACATCAACATCGACTTAGTCATAATCATAATCAACTTTATTTGAATTTTTTAAACGCTTATGAGTTTATGTGTGTTTTATTTGATTTATTATTTATATAATATGTATCTGTGCGTAGATGTATTTATGAGATATATATACTATTATATTTATATTATTTTATTGCTTATAACTGTTCCTCGCGACTTCGATCGAGTGGAATTTATTACGATTGAATCTCATGGGATTTAATTTTTTTGCACGGAACCATAATTTTTCTGAAATAAAAGTAGCCAAGTTACTCCTTATAACATTAACTATTTGGCAGTGAAAGTCCCGTCAAAATCGGTCTAGCCATTTCGAAGATAAGCTGGAACAAACAGGTAGACAGACAACAATTTTAAATATTTTTTTTTAAGTACTGTACGTACAGTTTCATATGCATATAATAAAAAGCTGTTATTTTGACATTACAAACTGACACTTCAATTTTATGTATTTTTATAGATTTACGGTACCTGCAACTACATTCCACACACCAATGGCATTAAATTCGACCTTTGTTACCTTATTATGGTGAACACAATAGAAGTTATACCATTGAAGTAATTAATAAATTAATAAACTCTTGAGTGTGTGGATTTTTAACCTTACCATAATCCTAAAGTGTGAGGATAGTAGTCTGATACTGCTATTGCCAATTCTCTTACCAATTGTAACGATTATGTCACATCCTTCCTGCATATTCAGCCATAGAGGTGTGTAATTTTACAAAATGACATGTAAGTCCACTTACGGAATTTTTCATCAGTTTACGTCCACAACAATACTCGTTAGCGCTAGAAGCTGTTTGTAGCGCTGGTTCAATGCATCACGTGAACGTTCCAAAATACAATTCAGAAAGCCACTATCGTTTTTTGCCATTATATACTTTTATGATTATTTTTTTTTAAAACGTTAGGCACGCTTGGTTTTCTCCTTACCTTATTTTTTGACTGTATGCAGGGTTATTTTTCAAAGAGTATCCAAATTTTTTATTTAAGTTCATATATAAATGATGATACCATTATAATTAATATATTTACTTTTATTTGAAATTATCTCAAACTGAATGTAATTTATGGACAACAGTTACGCGTGCATGCGCTCCTCTTTGTGCAATCCAATTCACAACGTTTTTGTTGACCGAGCGACCCTTACGAATGTGTGCGTGGTAGGAAAATATTAGGCGTTAGATATTTATGAATGACAATCAGTTAACATAATGCATTACCATGCATTCTGAATCTAAAATATAAAAAGGACAAAATGTTTAAGAATTTTTTAATTAATTTTTCTTCGCCATGCGCTTACGAGTATATTACTTATTCTGAAATTTCTCTGCAAATTTGGGCGTATATTGTAAAATGTCCCCTATAAAACATAGTTAACGGAGCCTATGTTGTGCCTAATCATATTTTTTGCAAGTATATACTCTTATTTTTTTTAACTAATTTTAGGGCTGATTTTTCGACCGTCAGATAATTTATTCATCAAATAAATAGTAACCTGACTGAATGTAAAAGTGAAACAATTAAACTTTTTATATATATAGTTGTTTTCTTTATGTTGTATTTCATCCTATGAATGACTCCTAACTTATCTCGGGATTGAAAAGTCGGTCCTACAACAAATAACTATTAACTTGCGGTTAATTCCATTGCAGGATATCGTATACACTTATATACCTAGTATTTTATATAAGAAAACATCGTGAGAATGACCTGTATGTCGGAAAAAAATAATATTTGGAAGACATGTGAAATCCGCCAACACACATTGGGGCAACGCGGCGGACACTTCCTTGCACCCAGTCCCACCCAGTAATAAGGGGAGGCCTGTGCCCAGCAGTGTGATGTATAAAGGCTGTAACTTTACTAGTTGCTGTACTTTTCACTAATTAATTTCTCTAACACTACAGAGTGATAGTAAAAACATATTATAATAATTTTTAGGCTGTCGTTAACTAATAATAGTTCCCGTTATTAAGCTCGGTGTTGTGTCACGTCGCGGTGATCGTGTCGTTTTTCTACGCCAGTCGCTAGCGGACGGATGCGGCGCGGAGCTGTTATCACACGGATGCGGGAAATGGACCACGTTTATTGCCGCAATCATCTGCCCTTTTACTGGAAAGCAACTGTTCATTATAATTCTATATGATATACCTACTGAGTGCACCTCAGTGCAAACTTTTGTATGTAAAGCTCATTTTCTCTTGTATATAAACTTTTTCTATATATTGATACTTCATCTCAGCTCAGAAGAAATTAAGGGTTTTTTCTATTTATCTACATGATCATAAATATTCTAACGTATTTTCCACGGGGAGTGCTCAGACGAATTGTTCGGATTAAATCCAGCCGCAATATCCCACCATCGCACATCGCGACGAATTTCGCGATAGCATTCATACCATCTAGATGATTCGCGTTCCATCACTGTACGAGTGACCAGAAGTTTTCTCTCTCGTAATACCTTGTGGAATTGGCTACCACCAGCGATTTTCTACCGGCTTCAAAAAGGAGCCTGTACCCATTTCGACTGTATGTTTTTTTTATGTGTTACCTCATAACTTTTTACTGGGTGAACCGATTTCGATAATTCTTTTTTTATTTGAAAGCTGATCCTTAACATGTGGTCCCATCAAAATTTGATCAAGGTCTGGCCAATAGTTTTTAAGTTATTCTTAATAATTTATTTTGAAGTCGGTTATACAAAATTTTTAATTATTACGGACCAATACGACTTAGGGACCTTCAAGAGTCCACTCTTTTTTAAAAGGCCGGCAAGGCATCTGTAAACTCTCCGGTGTTGCAGTTGTTCAAGCAGCGGTTGACACTTACCGTCAGTTCTATAAAAAAATATTAGATCATTAATTCGACAACGCATGAAGATATCTTATGCAAGTGCTTCGAAATATTATATGACGACCGTGTGACCTTACAGTCAAACACTTCACGGTTGATACGCAAGTCTTAGGTCTGTATTTCAACAAAACCAATTATTTTTGCAAAAATCTAAATTGTATTTTGATAGGGCACCATGCTGCAGTGTGTATGATTGCAGCACGAATTGGTCGGCTCGACATAGGAAGACGTTCGCACAGAATGGCTTCATGAAACAGCAGCTGTTGTGTTTCGCATGGTGAGATTAGAGAACCGGAGACCCTTTTTACTGGTTACGATGTATTCTATCTTAGTTTTCAGGGCTGACAACGCATCAGCGTTTTGATTGTTAACCGGGGATAAATCTAGATTGCTATGTGCCACTTCAAAAAAAAAAGAGGAGCTTAACGGTTTGACTGTACGTTTGTTTGTATGTAGGTACCTATATTACACGTTATCTTCGTCAATTGGGAACTGATGTTGATGACTTTTTTTTTATTTAATAGGCTATTTTTAAGGCGTAAATTCCACACTTAAATTTGGCGAAATAGGAGATGACGTTTTTAATGGAACTTTTTAGACGACATTGAGATTGTGATATTAAATTATTATTCCACTCAAAAGAATAAAAAAATATTTCACATTCCAAAGTCGCTTTATTCTTCTATGCAATAAGTCTTAGCATGCGACTTCAGAATGTGAAATTAATTTATTCTTTTTAGTTGTTCGAAATCGGCTTTTACGTTTTATTAAAAGTATTTTTATTATAAAATTAAGGAATATAAAGTACAAGCTATTGTCAATTTAATAGTATATCTTATCACATCTAATTGATGGGAGAGAAACTAGTGGTATTTTTTATACACTTTGCCAATTTCGCTTTTCGACAAAAATCATTTCGTGAAAAACGTGATTTAAAGACTTAACTAACATTAACAGTTTCGAATATACTGTAGTAATATTTGGTTTATTTAGTTTAGTATTTCTAATATAGCCACTAAAATATATTTATTTAAAACTAATTTATAATACAAAACTAAATAACAAACTCGCTACAACCAGTAGATACGACTACTCTGCCGCTAATATTATTAATTTAGAAATATACATTTTATTCGTAAATCAACCGCCGAAGTCATTAAAATGTGCAAAAATAAAGATCATAATTCACACAGCGATCGCGAAAAGCGGAACCATGGTCATTGGCACGGTATTTTGTGACACGAAACGTGTACGGAGTTCCTTAGAAGCAACGTGGGAACGTTGTAAATCACGCTTCGGTCCACATGAGCACCGGTTTAGTAATACTATGTTATATCTCACTTTTTATTCTTGTCACGATTAGTATGATAATACAGACTAAGCATCACAATGCTTTAACGCTGAATATTTCCGGTTCATCACATAAACTTAAAAATAAAAATTACCCATATATGTAAGTCGAATCTGATCCCGTCAGGTCAGGATTTTTGATAGTTAATTGTATTGAAAATATTGTAAAGAATATTTTATTTATTAATTTGATTAAATAACCATCGGTTGTTATGTCAATGAAAATCTTAATCATCAATATTAATTTTAATATTTATTAGTAAAGATATAAACAGTTAAAAGTTTAGTCAATTTATTATGATAAATGGAGTATTAGTTAGGCTAAGAAGTGTTACATACCACTAGCCAAAAACAATTTTTAACTTAATAAAATCAGGCGTTACTTTGCGGAAGTCCATTATATTAAAGTTGGTAAAAAATTACTTCGCGTACATCCGCTCGATAAAATAAAATGATGTGTCTTACATAATTTGAAGAGCACCTCCCGCCCTCCCTCAATTGCGTGCACTATCACCGTCACCACTAATCCCAGCACCCCTACTCCCAACACCACTACACTAGGAAAGACACACCACTGACTACAATACGACACGTGTTTCGCCTCTACACGAGGCATCTTCAGGTAATCTAGACTCTGCGGTGGCTGACTGCTAAGTGTAAGTGTGAGTGATCTACTTAAAACACTCTTAGACAAGAACCTCTGTGGCAGACGGACAATGAGAACGAGCTGATAACACAAGAGTTCCGGTGTACTGAATTTGACACTCAACACTAAAAATGGTCAGATAGCTTTTAGTTTTAGTTTAGTTTTTCTTTAGTTATAATAATACTTACCTAAATGAATCATATGAATTATAACGTATTGTAACGTATCATGGTTATTAAAATATGTATTCTAAGATTACATACTTTTGTATTTGTCAACTGGGAGGGAGACCTGATGACCTGAAATACAGGTTCGTCGCCTAGTTTGGGTATCAGTCTCTCACATTACTTTGTGCCTTTTCTTTTTTGTCAAAAATCGATTTTGTTAATTTAATGTGGTGAGAAAATAAATTATATTATTATTATTTATTTTTATTAGTCATGTAAGCGATTCAATGAAAATTGATCATGTTAATATCGCAGAAAATAACTGGAAAAAAAATTGAAATTCTTATGGTATATTTACAATGAAGTCTTAATAAAAATGCTGCAGATAGTTTCAACGTGCCCGTCGCTTGCGCCTGATAGCCGGATGTCCTCGGAAACGAAAAGAATATCTCCGTTATTAGCGGATAAGTATATAGGCCACAACGGTGCATCCACCGCAAAAAACATACCATTGCTAAACTCTACGTATACGACGTCCGCTGGCAGCAAAATCGCCGAACATTACTCGGAATAAAGAGCCAGCAGGAAACCATGCGTGTATACAACAAAAATTATTGACATTCGGGTTGTAATGATTTTTGATTATCCCTTCGTCTCTATTGACAAATGGTCTAAGGATACAGTCTCAAAAGCATTATATTTATAAAGCGGTAGGCATAGCATGATTTGCTGCTAGAAACAAAAACCTTAAAAATATTAAAATCCGCAAAATTCGCCCATTTGTATATTACTTAAAATTTAATAAATCAATATAAACTTATCCCTACCCTTGGTGAATGTTTCTGCAGATTATTTCTATTTTCAGAACTTTCATATCGTACCTACAATGTTCATTAATCTTAGATTAATCAAAACGACTGTTTCAAAATGAACCAACGCTTACCAAAGTCAAGCGATCGAGAAGCGCATTAAAAATTTTAATCCCTACTTTTTTTACTTAGACGAAGTATTTTTCAGATTTTTTGAGGTTTTTAATGTTTAAAAAGTCAATGTCCTGCCTTATCTTTTTAAATAACATGTGCCGCACGGGGTGGTGGCTTTAACGAATTTATTCGCCGTCGTCTTATATGAAAAAGTTGACTAAAATTTATACAGAATTGTATTTGCTTTATTAGACTGTCATTGCACTAAAGCACTACAACCATTCTACGTATTGTCTGTGAAATTCACCAACTGTCCTTTTTATACGTGGTACCATGCTGCAACTATATTAGTAGTATAGTTGTAGGACGAATGGGTCGGCTCGACTGGGTAAGGACCACGCTCTCACAGAATACCAGCGTAAAATAACAGCATAACACAGCTTTTTCGTATGGTGAGTGTAGAGAACCGGATACTCTTTTTACTGCAAAAGAGGCATTCCATCTTAGTCCTCACGGGTGACCACGCATCTGCATTTTGATTCTTTATTGAGGATAGATGTTGATGTCTACGGGCCACAGCAATCACATATCATCAGGTGGACTGTGTGCTCGTTTGTCACCCTATCCTGTAAAAAGAAATCACCCAATTAAGAAAATGATGTTCTATAATAATAGTTGAAATTTTTGAGTAACCTAATATTTGTTGTGTTGTGCAACTTTTATTAGATATTACAATATCTAATAAATATCTAATAAAAGTTGCCAAAAAATAGTGGTGGTCTAACTCTCTTTATTGTCTTGTAGTGTGTATTGCCTATGGACTTGCTGTAATATAACGTGACCTTTGCAGCTGATAGTTTTCAAATATATTCAGCGGTAATCACTAAATATCGGCAAAGGCCCACAAATAATATTACATATTTAATTCCGCGTACATTTACGGCACTTAAACCCAGAGCAACGAGAACTGTGTAAATTAGCGTAGTGTGACTTAAGTAGTCAATCCTAGATCATTGTATTCTTAACGTTTATGTGGACTTATAATGAGCTAAAGTGGTGATAATTGTGATGATAGTATCCATTTAGGCTTTTATAAATGTCGAAAATATCGTGCATTGACAGTGTAAGAATACCCTCTACCTCATATCGTCGTGTAGGTATCCTAAGAGGCAACAGAGGGACACAGAAACAGGAGATGAGCAGCTGGAACTTCCTAATAACAACTAAAAAAAATACTGCGTTTTGCAATCCGCCTGCCATGTGCAGCTTTTTTATATAGAATATGTCCACCTGATAAGTGTATGCTGTGACCCATAGACATCTACATTTGCCCTCAATTAAGAATCAAAATAAATCTGCATTGTCACTCCTGAGGACTAAGATGGAATGCCTCGTTTCCAGTAAAAATGGTCTCCGGTTCTCTATACTCACCATACGAAACACAGCAGCATTGAGCTGCTATTTTACGCTGGTATTCTGAGAG
This sequence comes from Parnassius mnemosyne, assembly GCA_963668995.1. NCBI lineage: Eukaryota > Metazoa > Arthropoda > Insecta > Lepidoptera > Papilionidae > Parnassius > Parnassius mnemosyne. The sequence continues at coordinate 19,933,407 of CAVLGL010000024.1, forward strand.
CGTGGTCATACCAAACAACTATGGTAAATATCCTCCTAATAAAACAATATATGAGGGGGCTATAATATTCAACAGTGGATTTTGAAACATGAATGATTGCATGAAACAGATATTCAAAAAGTTACATCTTGCGAGTAAAGAACTGTAGGTACACGAAACTATCGAAGAATGAAAGATCGAAGGAAACTTCTGGTTTCATTCGATCTTTCATTCTATATCTATATCTTTTTTCTTTTACAAATAGTTCCTTATTCCTTTCTTTGTTATCCATCACACATATGCACTTTATAGTATTTTACTAGATATCTGTCCGTTGACCTTTTAACTAAATAGTACACATGAAAACATGTTCTATTTATAACGAGAGCAACATAATAAACGGTAACACTAGAAATATCGATATCGCATACCATAGTAAAAATTTTGCTACGAGATTGTTTTTCCATTACCACTAACCAGGTGGGTGTAGTCTAGCACTGGCATATTATAAGTTAAAAAAAACCTGCAGTCCAACTACATTATTAATAAAACCTCGTCGTTCAGACTCAAAATCGTAAAATATTTGTGAATGAATAATTTAATTATGTTAATATCGAATACACATCTTTTTTGTTTTGTAGCAATTCTGAATTAATGAGTTTTTTTCTATAGTTATCATCAACATGCGATGACTTTTTATTTCGTGCCTCCATTTGGATATTGTTTTTTATTTTATTTTAATGTCATATTTAGCCTTACATTATAGGCATACGTAGTTTATGTTAATGCACGTCGGCCTAAATTAATAACTGTTGAATGTCTGACACTTGGAAACTATACAAATTATGGACATTAATTATAGGCTATTAAAATGATATGTTTTAACAAGTAACCCTTGTAACATAAGGTGTATTTTCATACAAATATAAAACTATAGTTACAGGTTATATGTCCCGCAGCTGCGCTCAGGCCTCCCTTCGTTTCTAAAAGGGTTATATAATTCAGGCCGCTAGTTGAACGGCGACGTTTAGTAAAAAGGCTGGGCTGTTAACTGAAAGGCTAATTATACTAGGTGGCTGCGACGAGCAATTCCACGGCGTTGCTCCATTGCATGTTGACGAACTTCACATATCCCTAAAGTATTTTATTCCTCAGACGTGCATGAGACGATCATGTGTTAATTAAGCACTTACAATTGCAATTGCAATGCAAACAAAATTTCATCGCTGCCTACCATTGAAGCAACGTGTACTTAGAACAGCTATTTCAAACAAAAAATGTGCGCTAATGTCTTCGCGCATGCGTAGGGGAGAGTAGCATCGCGCATGCGCGGTTGGTTTTTATCATCTATCAGCTGGGCACGCGGGAGTCAAAATGGACGAATTTATTCCACTTTGTCCTGTTTTCATGTATTGAAAATCTATACAAATAAATAAAATTGAAGTGTCTGTTTGTAATATCAAATTTACAGCATTTTACTTAATGCATATGAAAGCATATACGGTACTAATAACAAATATAAAAAGTTAAAAGTTTTTGTCTGTCTGTCTGTCCGTCTGTCTGTCTGTCTGTTCGTTCCGGCTAATCTCCGATACAGCTGGACCGATTTTGACGGGATTTTCACTGGCAGATGACTGATGTCACAAGGTGTAACTTAGGCTACTTTTATTTTAGAAAAAGAATTAGGGTTCTGCGAAAAAAATGAAAACCCCAAATAACACGCGGCCGAAGTCGCGAGGAACAGCTAGTCTAAAAATAAAATAAAAGAATAATCCACAAAACGAAATATCATAAATTTAGGCTAATTATAAATACTTCATTTGTTTAAAAAAAATGTGCATAATATAATCGTCCTACACTTACCCACAGCAACATCGCATCTGAACAAATTAATTTCATAATCTATATTTCACGACACGAGGTAGCGTGTCATGTGGGTATGTTTGATTATTGATCTATAATACTTTTTTATTAAGTATCTTATTCACGGATGAAAAGTTATTCCTTGGTGTTTGCTAACATTTCTTGAATTATTTGTGCAATATCTAAAAACACACCATGGCATATTTTTATCAAGATTTTTTTTTACATAATCAGCACTAGCGAGTGACTGAGTAAAGTGCGGTGACATCGCCGCAATTGAATGGGACAGCGTAACTAAATGCAGTGTCGCCTCTAGTACGTAGTACATAAAGCCTACGAGGATTGAAGAGCGAAAACGATGTTTCAAGTCTTTGTACATCATATTAAAAAAAGACAATCATACACAGAACAGATTTTAATAGTCCTTTTTTTACATGGTTTTATTTGCTCGTTCAAAACATGACTACACTTAGAATTGCAAAAAAGCATCATAGCGGCAATATGTCATTTGATTGTGACTCTCAGTTACAATCTTAGTCTTTTTTAACTAAATCGATGAGACGCCATTTTGAAAGTTGATTGAAATAATTGATTAATAAAAAAATTAAGAACTAAAAATATGTTTATAGTAATATTAGGCATATATTTTCCACAATTCAACGTATTTTTCTCAGTTTTTCTGAGGTAGTGTAGATAAACCTAGTTCGTTTAATAGCACATCATTTACAGCGGTGCTTAGCCCCTAAACTACCGTTGTTGCTATGTTTATAAACTTACGTGTAATTACTGTTCAACCTCGTGTTTCTTAACACCGTTAGTAATAATAGACTATAAGTGGATTACTTAATTGGAATTATTTTTTTATATAGGATAGGGTTACAAACGAGCACACAGCCCACCTGATGGTAAGTGGTTGCTGCGACCCATAGACATCCACACCTATCCTCAATAAAGAATCAAAATGCAGATGCGTTGTCGCCCCTGAGAACTGAGTTGGAATGCCTCGTTTCCAGTAAAAAGGGTATTCGGTTCTCTACACTCACCATACGATGCACAGTAATGTTAAGCTACTATTTTACGCTGGTATTTTGTGAGAGCGTGGTTCTTCCCCGGTCGAGCCGACCCATTCGTGCTACAACTATACTATTAATATAGCTGCAGCGTGGCTCTACCACGTATAAAACGATGATGATTATGTTTAGTTTTCTATTTCATATGAAAATCTTATAATTATAACACTTAACACATGGGCTATATATCTAAAACTTAGCATATTTACAATTCCATTTCTCTTACGTACTCCTTTAATGTAATTTTTATTTGAGTGTTAATTATAAGGGCTATCCAGATATAAAATATCCACTACCCCATATTTCCCGTGGGTGTGGTAAAAAGCGACAAAGGGAAAGAAAACAGATGGGCCTATAGACAACTGCAAAAGAAAAAACTGCGATTGCCAACCCACCTGCCACGAGTGGCAACCATGGCAAATATCCCACCTATGAGTCAATCTATGGGGGGATGGGGGGAGTTACGATGGTACTTTTATTGGCTGTAACGGTAACGGCATTAACGGAGTTAAATAGGGATGTGGATAGTTTTTATTCTGTTGTTGATAATTTTTTCAAACGCATCATATATATTCAATTGATAGTTTGATAAAGCAAAAAACTTAATAATTTTTTTTTGACAAACGATTACACAATCCAAGTGATGGTAATGAATGACATTCACATTTATCCTCGATTAGGAATCATAATGCACCCCTGAGGACTAAGATGGAATGCCTCGTTTCTACTTAAAAGGGTCTCCAGCTCTCTACACTCACCATACAAAACATCAGCATTGAGCTTTCGTTATTAATATAATTTTTTTATAGAATGAGTGTGACAAACGAGCACACAGTGCACCTGATGGTAAGTGGATGCTGTGGCCCATAGACATCTACATTTTATTTTCGATTAAGAATCAAATTGCAGATGCATTGTTACGCCTGATGACTAAGACGGAATACCTCCTTTCCACTTAAAAAGGGTCTGATGAAGTATGAAATGCCAAACAGCGTATTTATAATATTAGATATCGTACCCTTCAAACTCACACATAACCCTGGATGTACTGCTGCTAAGCGGCTGAGTGGTCAAGTCAAGAGTCAAGTTTGCAACCAAACTTGACTAAACCCAAAGCAAAAAGGAGCCCTACTACTTAAGACTTTGCCTGAGGTTTTCTCGCTTGCCTATCTTAGACTACTATAGTTATATTACATAAACATTACTATTGAAGTGTTACAACTTAACATCCATGCGTGCGAAGCCGCGGACTAGTAAAACAAATAATAATATTTTTAAAGCTCCGTCGAAGACATGCATTTTGAGATAGATGGAGCTAGAAATAAGGAGTGGACGCCTACACAAATGATGCTGTGTACATCTATAAACGTAGTGACTGGATTGTCTGCACGTTATTGGCAGACATCTTGAGTTTTTTAATTGTTTTTATGTTTGCTGATATAAGTATTAAGGCCAGGCTGGACAAAAAACTTTAGATACGATTTTAACTCGCGAAAATTGATACTTCTTGAAATAGCATGTGCTCGAAAAAAATTATTACTCGTATGTGCATATTACATGAAAACTTAATTAAAATTCTTAATCGATTGGATTGTTGAAATAGTAATCGACATATATAAATATAATTTAATTGCCAGGAAGAAACTGACGTTCGAGTTCTCTTTTTAAGCGATAACCATATAATATCTTTCTATAATATGAAAGGCGTGTTACAGAATTATATTCGTCATCGGCTACATTTTTATTTAAATCCTCTATTTTCTGATAATAAGCGAAAACGGTTGAAATAAAGCACATTTTGTCGTCGGAATATCGTAAGCTTACTTCGTGCTGGATAAATGTGGGGAAAGGAGGAAAGCCTCGCCTTAAATTTTTACCAAGGAAATTGTTACTTTTAATATTCTATAATATAATTTCTTACATTTCCCTTATAGATAAATTTTTACCGCTAATTAGTCGCCATCACTGATGGCGTCTTGCCATCCGTTACAAAGTGTACGTTCATCGCTACTTCATAATTGTCTACAATTTCCGTGGCGAAGCATTTCGTCAAACAAACACGAAGCGGTGTCGCGAGCGAAGGCCGCATGCAATCCGAATAGGGCGAGAGGTGCCCACTTCCTGTGATTTCGTTCGGTAAATAATGATTACAGTACATACAGCTAACCGCGATCTGAGCGCTCTGAAACGTCTAAGTTATCTAACGTAAAAAATATTCGTCCGTCCATAACGCAGGGCCGTGGTAGCTCAGATAATAAACACTCGCCCTAAAATTTATTAATATGCGAGAAAACCAAGTTCGGTTCCCGACGGCACCACTGAAATTAATTTCTGAAGTTAATTTACCACGTACTTACTACTTCTTAGTGAGTAAACTTGCATGGCTGAGAAGTAGCAAAACATTTCGAAAACATGTGAGGTCTCCAAAAAAGCATTGGAGCGACTTGCTGGACTTTTCATTGGCCTAAAATCTTCTCAGAAATTAGATATTTGTGTCCAGCCGTGGAATGTATGTAGACGTATATACTATCATATTTATTATTATATATAAAAATAAGGTGTCACATTGTTTGTCCGCGATGAACTCCTAAACTATTGAACTGATTTGGCACACTATGTGCAGTTTGGTCCAACTTCAATATTTTTTAATTGCAAATTTAAAGATTTTTTTATAGGAAGGGTCGTCAGAAAGAACAGAACGTCTGCCTGGTCAGCTAGTATAAGTATATTTTACTTTTTTGACTCACTAAACCTTATATTATCAACCATTATATCTGCTAGATATAGACATTGTTGAATGCCTTGACTGTCTCTTTGGTCTAGTGATCGTAAGCACGACTTCTGGTCATGTGGTCCGGGTCCGGGTGGTCCTGGCTTGAATTCCGGGTCAAGCCCGGAGTCAGAAAGTTGGCCCAACCCCATACCACAGAAATCAGGTAAAGCTGTTGATAGTGCACCTGATGTCTCTCCGTTCGTGTCGGATTGCCGTCCTATCGGACTTGAGAGTGAGGGAACAGAAAGTACACCTATGTTTGCCTGTCCTGCGCAGATGGCTAGTCTCCGTTGAGACTGGCTGCCGTAATCGAAATTGGTCTGGAGGCCATTATTAATAGAGACCTTTTGAAGAATGCGTCACATGAATACGATGCATTCCTTGAAGTATTTGCTTATATTCTTAGCGCACGGAGAGCTTAGTGAGCAAAATTTAACAGCACGTAAGTGAGTAAAACTAGCCGTCATACCTGAGCCATTACAGACCTAATATTAAATGGCGGAACATATAATGTCACTAATGCTATACGAGATGAATCTTGATAACTTATCGTGGTGTTTGTAGTTCTTCGTATGAAGTTGGTTGCAGGTGCCCATAGGCTGCAACACCCACTTACCATCAGGTGGGCTGTAAAGTTCGGTTTCACTTTTTTATATAAAAAACATGACATGGCGAGAGCTGATAAGTTATGTAGTACACTACAAGCCCAAGTTGCATCCCCAGTGCAGCAACCAATGAAATTATAAATATCAATTTACGAACCCTACTTCAAAATATGAAAGTGAAAACCAAAATAAGCAAAAATTTGTGCAAATCACAAATACGTATGGGCGAATACGTAGCGCGTAATTCGACTGTATGTTTTTTTATGTGTGTTAGCTCATAACTTTTTACTGGGTGTACCGATTTCGAAGATTCTTTTTTCGTTTGAAACTTGGTGCTTCACATGTGGTTCCATAGAAATTTGATTTACGTCTGACCAATAGTTTTTGAGTTATTCTTGATAATTTATATTGATGTCGATTGTACAAAAATTTTAATTATTACATGCCCAGTTCCTACTTCTATAGCATAATCATATTTATAGGATACGTAGGGTAGCCAGTGAAGAATTTGACTTAAGGAAGAATAGAATTATAGAAAAATGTCATGTTTTTATTTATTAAAAAATATTAAAATTAGCAAAGCGACATTGCTTACTGTAATTATCTTTTAATAATGCATTGGACAGTGCCGTGGTAGCTCAGGAGCGCTCGCTGTAAGTTTCACAGTACACGAGCAACCCTGGTTTGATCCCCGCTTGCACTAATGAAATTGTTAATTGCAATTTTAAGTGCTGATTTACCACGTGCTTGGCGGTGAAGGAATACATCATGAGGAAACCTGCATGTCTGAGAAATAAGAAAAAAATATTTTTGAAGACATATGAAGTTTGCCAACACGAATTGGGCAGGGCGGCGAACATTTCCTAGCTCTAAAAACCCTCATAGAAATGAGAAGGGCCTGTACCAAGCAGTGGAACGTATGTAGGTTATAACTTTAAATTTAACTTTTAATGAATTGGTTTTCTATGTGTTCGTTTTTATTTTATTAAACGTTTTCTATTACCTTGACCTCTGTGTCTATGTAAGTATGAATGTTATTGAATTTTTATACAGTGTTCAGTTTTCACCCACTTCTAGACGTCTGAATAATCTGAAATTGTGTGGGCGTATTAATAACCCATGACAATACAACGATTTCATGACATTGACCTACTATACTCATTCGGATCATCGCAACTCAAGATCAATGCGCGGTGTTGCAAGTGTCCTTAAATTTTAAAACTATTTATATAATAGCAACCATTTGTTAAAACTCTTAGTTCTTCGTATTTATAAAAAAAATCTGTAATTATTTTGCTGTTCGTGTGAGTCAATTACCTACAATCTCTAAGAGAGTATATAACTATTTACAACAATATATAAATCGTAAAGAAGCAATAATATCTGTTCCAAGATGCAAATGGAGGTAAACGTTATGTATGAAAAAATTCATAAAGGTTTATAACATAAAAAGCGATCAATCAAATATCGATAATCAAATATTGATAAAAAAGGAATCAATCAAATATCGATATAATAAGATATTCGCCGCTCGAACTGAAAACCAGCTCTTTTGATTCGCCAACAGCATATAAGCTGAGTGAGATCCGTTTGCTCAACGCGCCACAACCAACACATGTGGCAGGAAAATGGAAATCTATACATATAAATAAAGTTGGAGTGTCTGTCTGTAATATTAATAAAACGTAAAAACTTAAATCTATAAAAAAATATATGTGAATAACTGGCTTCTATTTAGATCAGGGAGTTACATTCATACAATTAAGACAAAAAAAGCATTTGTAAAATGTTTATGTTTGTATGTTTTTAATATTATTCTCGGGTTAAGGCACAAATGAAATCCCGCGGAATACACATTCCATGTAAGGGTGAACTTGCGCCTTGTAAAGTTGCAAGCGGTGTGCCGGTATGAAATACTGTCCCGCTCTATAAAACACGCCAAGATTTATAGAGGCCAATTTGTATGTAAACTGATTAATAGGTGTATTAACTATGGCATTTTACATCTAATGTCAAATTTTGCGAAGATTATGGCACCGCAGCTATGAAACTTCTATAGTTAGAAGGACTCTTCTAAAATCATATTTTAAACTTGGAACTATCAATAAACCACGTTGTGTATAAGACAGTGGGCATCGAATTACATGTGTGGCGTGTTTGCAAATCTTTGTTTCTTTCAATCTAGAACAGAAAAAACCAAATATTTTTATTCGACATTAGAGCAGTTATTTTAAGTTCTGAAATGTTGTCCTACATATTTATAAAAGGCAAGTCTCACAGAAACACACAGCCCAGCCTGGGTTAGATGAGAAAAATTCTAGTTATTCTCTTATAAGATAATAAACTTGTTGCCGGTTATTTATTTTCGTGGCACAAATAAAAAACGCGCTCAGGCTTAGTGGAATCTCGCCGCGACCGATTAAACCGGATGCACACGGCCGTGACCGGAAGCTCTCCTTTAATCTTAAAACGGCCACAGCGAATCTTTTAACAGAGCAGGAATTTTTCTACTCGGCTGGTCACTAAATATTTTGTCAAACGATCGCACGGGGCGAACTTTTTAGGTTGTTCTGTTTTTTCACATCCGCGGCCGAAGAGTCGTCGACTCCGCCTGTAGTCTATACTAAGCCGTTAATGCATTGGAGATTTCCTTTTAGCTGATTTGGCTACGGGACATCTTCCGGTTCAGATAAGAAGCCGTATAGCCGCCACCTGATCTTGTTCATAAGAATGCACTGGTAGCACGAATCATATATACGAGTTTACGTGCCTTTCCCACACTTTTTTTGCAATTGTTTGTTAAAAAATATTTCTAACCTTAGTTGAGAAGGCAAAGCGCTCGCTGTAAATTTTACAGTACGCAGCTAACTCGTATTCTTTCCGCGCCGGCACCAATCGTTCTCGACGGAAATAAAAAAGGCATTTAAAGTCCGCCAACACGCATTAGGACAGCACGGTGAATTCTCCCTCACCCGTAAACCCTCTCGGAAATGAGAGGAGCCCTGTGCCCAGAAGTGGGATGCATATAGATTGTAACTTCTAGGCGTAGGTAAGTGAAATGCGTTCGGTTGGGCCTGTAGCGTAGCCTCACGTTCAGCATACAATTTCAACGGCTGCCGCTCAGGACGTTGTTACACAAGAGCGTGTTGTTTCACGCACAGAATAGCATCGTGAAAAATAGAAGTGTAATGCGGCTTATATTCGTATGGTAGGTGACATAAGCAGGAGACCATTTTTACTGGTAACAAGGCATTTAGGAACGATAATATGGGTTAGTGAATATTATTATGGCGATGATAAGTGGACGTCGCGGCATATTAACATTTGACTCCATCATCTACCCTCGATTAAGAAACAAAATGCAGATGCGTTGTCACCCTGAGGACTTCTTAGTATGCCTCGTTTCCAGTAAAAAGTGTATCCGGTTCTCTACACTCACCATACGAAACACAGCTGCATTAAGCTGCTATTTTACGCTGGTATTCCGTGAGAGCATGGTCCTATCCCGGCCGAGCCGACCCAATCGTGCTGCGATCTGAGAATCAGTCTGCTTTCTGTCTGTCTGTCAGTTTGCCCAGAACGTAACCTATGAGTAGTAATTATGTAATTTATGAACTGGAATGTTAAGACGATTGAGAACCTTGGTCCCGACGTCATTTACACCATACTCTATCAGTTTTTTGATACCAATGCTAAACTATTAGCAATATTTAATCTCCACAGGTATACTTACTCTCGCACTTGTAATGGTATTGCGGGTAACTAATTTATGGAATTTGAATATGGCAGCATTGGTCAATCGTCAGAGCCGCTTTCGTTGGTTAAGCAGAATGCACCGCTTACGATGTGAACATAACAATCTCTTCAACAAATTGTCAATACTTTACCTGCGGCATTTATTACGACACTGTTATATTTCTACATGCTGATGTTTGCTGGTGCAATCAGAAATATCGCTGTTATTTATAATAAGCTAGGAGTAAAATACGTTATTACTTCACAGAATATATTGTGCTCTGCTTAGGAATATGGAAGTAAAAGAGGCGAGAGAGGTGTGTCAGGACAGGATCGTGCCAAATGGAAGTCTACCCCTTTGGGTGACAGGCGTGAGTGTTTATGTATGTATGTAGATTCTACATACATACATAAACACTCAGCCATATGTTCTACATTGTACAATATATTATCACTTGATCACCTAATCTCATTTTATCGCCCTACTTACGAGTAGATAGGAATGTTTTAACTTAATCAAGCCATCATGATTTGCTGTGAATTTAACAAAAATAAAGACTTAATTGTATACCTACTTATTTTTATACATATTTACGATGATTCCTTTTTTCTGTTTATTTTATATTTGTTTATTTTATAGATTTTTTCAAGATGATTCCTTTTTTCTGTTTGTGTAGAAAATTAAATATAACTTTTACCAAATATCTTGAATATTCAAATGGAACTTTTTCATTTAAAAATTAATTATTTCTCTATTTATTCTATACGCGTGTGATTTAACCAATTAAAACTTGGCACTATATTAATTTTGTGCCTGCGTGCGTGTACTGTATACACAGGTGAACTATTAGCTCGTTTGACGCTTAATATTATTAAAAAAAATATCAGCGCCAAGATACCGCCTGTGTGCTAACTAACCAAAATCTGCCTACACAAATTGGGAAAATATCGAGTAAAAAATGATAGACTACGGTTTGAAAAAGGCTCATTGATGATTATTAAGTGGCGAAGCTTGCGAAGTCACTTATTGATTTCACGATGTCTGTCTGTCTGTCCCACGATTATCTCGAGAACGGTTTTGAATTTTCAAATTCTGTTTTCAGCAATCGATTACTGATCACCCAGGCATCTGAACCTCCTATTTTGAAACTGATTGCTCAACGGCAACCCTTAGAAACCGCTACAAAGCTGACTTCGCCACTTTGCTATGCTGTTAGCTTGCTAGGTTTATTTAAATAATTTACTGGGACAGCTCAGAGGAAGCTTATTTTTTTGTTTAATTTAATAAGTCTCGACTTCGATCGAAAATTCTTGCTTAATCAGCAAGTCAACTTAATAAATGCTTAGTTTAACACTTTCACGGACACTGGACACTGCACCAAGTTTGAAATATGACACTAAAAAATTCCATACAAATTACTACCACGCCTATATACTTCCTGACACATAGCAATATATTTGTACAATTGTGGTGAGACAGTACGCTTCTGTACGTGGCCCGAAATAATCGTGCTGTCATATCGTAGTCAAAGTTATAGTCTTCTAATGACAGTACGCTTATGTACGTGGCACGAAATAGTCGTGCTGCCACGTCGTAATTTAAATTATGGTCTTCTAATGACAGTACGCTTATTTACGTGGCACGAAATAGTCGTGCTGTCACATCGTAATTAAAATTATGGCGTTCATATGACAGTACGCTTCGGTGCGTGCCACGAAATAGTCGTGTTGTCGCATCGTGATTGATATCATCGTGTGCATATGACAGTAAGTCTCTGTACGCATCGCGAATAGGCGTACTGCCATGTTGCTATCAAGATTATGTGTATAAATAAGTGTAGTATGACAGTACGTCAGTTTACGTCCCTACCATAGGAATCATGATGATAATAATCAAAACTTTGTGAAACAAAAAAAAAATGTTTTATTGAATAAATCAAAACTATGGAAAATCATATTTTTATACCAAACTTAAAAAAAAAACAAAATAACAGTCTTATATTTAAACAAAAATATTTTCTTAACTTAAACTTGGTTAATAATTAACAAAACAAAATAATTATCAGATACGTCTTTTCTCTCGATTAACATATAATTATTATTTTTCTAGGTCTCCTTTTTTTAATAAGCTAAAAAGCTAACTAACTTCAGCATAACAAACAGTCTTTTATTTTTCAAAAATGTAGTATCACAATATTTTATAAAATCTAGATTATCATAATATCAAGGATGACATTTTAAATAAGGAATATTTAAAATGTCATCCTTGATATTATGATAATCTATGTATTTATAAAATTACACTTGACAGTTTACAAATCTTTATGCCAATCTTCGAAACATGAAGGACAAAGTGCTGGAGAATTATTGCAACCTTTACAGAAGTAGCTTGTGTCACGTCGTACCTTTTGTTTCGAACATTGCTTACATGTCAAAAATGCGTACTTCTTCTTAGAATTTGCAGATGGCATCATGCGAGTCGGCCAATGTCCATGGTTTCCTGAATTTGGCTGAGAAAAGTTGTCCTGCGTTTCTACCTTACTGCGTTCAATATTTTCATGAAGCTGTGATTCAGTTTGAAGCACATTCCGCCTGCTGTCATTCTTGTTGGAATTTCGAATTAAATTTTTTCCTTTTTCTTCTTTCAGGCCGATCAATTTCCTGATTAACTCTTCTCTGTATGTCACATACTCATACTTCTTATCTTTTTTCACAAAATTTTTATAAATGTAAAAGGAATTCCAAACTGTGGTGTCCATAATATGAAATAGGACCTTTTTATACCACCTTATAGTTTTTCTTGGTGATGAATAATAACTTATCATCTGATCCAAGCGATCAACACCGGACATGGATTTGTTATATCTGTTCACTTCTATGGGTTTAGTTTTCTTTTTTCCAAATCGGTTTGTGACTTCAATGAGCGCTGGATGATCCATGGTGGTAACCATATAGACGTCTCTTTTATCTTTCCAGGCACTTACATAGACTTTTCCTTTCCTAGCCCACACATGCTGGCCTTTTTGGAGTTTCTTTTGTACAATTTCTTTAGGATTGTCTTTTCTTGTCTTACGCAGCTTGCCGTTGGTGTGTGTTTTCAAATCAAGTAATTTTTCAGAAAGGGTCACTGAATTGTAGTAATTGTCCATAAATAAGTTATGCCCTTTTAAAAGATATGGGCGCATTAAACGCAGTACCAGTTTGTCAGTCCTCCTTTCATTGGCTTCAATATTTTCTGCTCCGCTATACATTATAATATTTAAAACGTATCCATCCGCTGTAGTTAAAACGTAAAACTTTATGCCATACCTAGCTTTTTTTGATTTTATGTACTGACGAAATATTAATCGTCCTCTATAAAGTAGCAAAGACTCGTCAAGAGACAAGTCTTGACCTGGATTGAATACATTTCGAAAATTTTGAGTCACTGTGTTTATAAAACCTTCAATTTTTCCAGACCCTTTCGCACCCAAATCAGCTACATACAGACATCTTAAAATTTGCTCATACCTTCTGCAAGACATTGTATAGTTAAAGACAGGGTGAAAATACAAGGGGTCGTCATATGTAAAAAGTTTCCTTTGTTGTGGAACACGAATGTGACCATTTAATAAAGTAAGACCTAAAAATTTTTTCATCTCTTCAGGATTTGTTACTCGAAAGGCAGCATTGCGTGCATGACGTGTATGTGGCTATTTGTTTTGGTAAGAGCAGCTCCATAGGAATTTGTTCGTTCAACCAAATACTCTATCATCTCTGTGGTAAATAAATGGTCAAATACTTCCTCGCATGTGGTATTTTCATGAACTTCAAATGTCGGGCCTTTCTCTGGAGATCTAAAGTCAATAGAAGCAATATTTGAGACAGTATCTTCCCAAATTGTGTCATTTGGTGGAGGAGTCCCTCGGCGTACTGTATTTACTGAACTTCTTCTTCTGCTCGGTCCAGCCTCATTTAAATTTGCCTGAGATTGTGCTTGATTTTGTGGAGATTGATCTTGAACCACCTCATTCAGCTCCTCTCTCATTCTAGCTGTAAGTTTTTCTTCTCCTCTTCTATCCTGAGAAGGCTCCTGAATTTTTGGAAATTGAACACCAATCACCTCATTAATCTCCAGACTCATTCTTATTTCTTCTTCGACTTGTTGATTTCTATATTCCGGTAGCTCATAATTTTGTTGTAAGTGAATATCATTGTTATCTTTACGATTTCTAACAGCATTGTTCTCTTGACTTTCATACCTTTGAACGCTGCTTTCTTTCTCATTCCCTGCTACTTGAATTTGATGGTGATCGAAAATACTACAATCGCTTATGTCGGAATCACGTTCGGTTTCATCAAAGTTTCTTTCATTAACAGAATTCTGGTCTAACTGCTCGCCATTATCGCTTTGATCGCCAGCAGAACCATGATACGACTTCTCGCTTTCAGACCCAATTCTTTGTCTATTCCGTTCAAAGCGACTTCTATGAACATCGAAAATTTCACTGTAGTCACTGCTGCTATCTTCATCTTCATCAGCGGGCTCGTAATTGTGGTCTGAACCATATTCACCATCATCGTCAGAATATGGATCGTGGTTAGATTCATCATCTCGAAACAAAGATTTTGGCTTGCCTCTGCTCAATTTGTTTCTTTTTGAGGCCATCTGAAGACAATTGAAAGAGAATTAGACGCACAACAAAAGAAAAAATCGATACTTACCTACAAAATAATATGAAGTTTATTCCATTATATTTTTAAATTTATCGTGCTTTTTATGCTAACGGTTTTTTGATACAATAAGTATTAACCATTTTTGAAAGACTGGTTACTATTCGGTTATCTTTATACAGACAATAACATATTATAACACTAAATTACTTACCAGGAAAAACACGTAAGTATTCAACGAACGACGACGAACGATTTGACGCAAGCGAGCGTGTCCTCTCCTCCCGGTGACACTACGCGACTGGTTCGTTTGACTCACGACGCGAACGCAACGGCTACATTCGTGGTGCCACAACATGTGTACTATAGCAAAATTTGCATGTATGTGTAGATAGCACACATTTACTATCATAAAATTTTATGTTGTGACAGTACAATCTTGATACTGTTTGGGTTATGACAGTAAAAGTAGATCTTCATATTAACCGTAAACGAATACCGCGCTTATTTACGTAGTGACAAATAAGGAAAAAAATATTTTATCGTAAATAGGCGTTGTGTCGTAATATAAATTCAGAATGTCACGAAAATGGGCGTACTGTCCGTGAATGTGTTAATCAATGTATTCCATTGTGGCCTACAGGGAAGTTATACGCCGCTCTCGGCCGACGGGGCGGTCGCGTTGTAGGCAGCGACTTGCAAAGCGGCTCGTCGTCATTCCGGGTGCGCGCGCTAATGCCCGTCGCTGAGAGTTTCAAGTTCGCGCTCGAGCTGCGCACGCACACCTCGGGCTTGGCGGCGCCCCAGCTCATGTTCAGCCACTGGGAGGTGAGTGAAGAACTGATTTTGGGAATTTCACTCAATAAAGTTTGTTTTTTACCCGACTGCGCATGGATATAGTTAGATGGTATAGAAGTCTTTTGGACCAACGTCCACTTACCAGTGTTATTTGTCATCCTTAGTTGCATAAAAAAACATGAGTATCATTGATGATAATTTTCCTATATTAATTAGGCTTTGGTTCGAATTTCAGTCAAGACAACATTTGTACTAACTGGAATCTGTTTATTTCCGACAGTATTCGGATGTAGTCGTCGTGTTTAATATAGACCAAAAGGAAACCCATTAATTTGAAGTTAAATTTACTACAACATTGAATAAAACAAATTTTGCGGATTCCTTTTACTTTCCGACGATTTTCCTGTGGTCACGGGAGGGAGAAGGGAGGGGGGGGGGGGTAAATGAGGACTTTAATTATTGTCTTTTGATCTTCTTCTTTGAGTATCTTGAAGTCTTGCGGTGACATACTTGGGATTAGATTTAATTTTACCAGTATGTCAAACATCTCACCTCACTTCCCCCCGTGACCATGAAGTCTGTACAATGCCCGAAAAATTAGGAAAAAAATTAAAATAAACGCGATAAAATCCGTAAAATCTTCAACAGGTTATAGACATTGATCCATTCTGGCAACCACGTACCGAGGAAGAGTATCTGCACTGGGGCGAAAAATGGGACGGCGTGAACAGAGCGAAGGCCTACATGGACTCAGTGCGAGCCAGGAAAGGACTAGCCACCGATAAGCAGCTTGTGCAGCACGCAGAAAAACAGAGGACTCTCTCCAAGAACAAGTAGCGCGTTTCGAAATACTGTACTATAATATATTTTCCAACATATATTTTTAAGTTATAGTTTATAATTTTTAGTTTTGATTTGCTATGAAATTAAAATTGTTATGGAATTTAACTTGTAACATTTTGTATATTTTTCAATACATTTCAATTGCCTTATTAGTTTGCTCCTTTTTTTAGTCTCCCCTTTAATTTAATATAATTAATTTTCAGTTGACCTGAAAGACATATGGACCGATTTTCCAATCCTCCGATAAAGTTATTCTTAGGTTAAAATATAATATAAACAAATTATAAATTACAGGTGTGTGAAGTAAACAGTTCAATTGTTTCACTTTTATATTGTCAGGTCATAATTTATTTGATGAACAACTTTTATATGACGATTGAAAAATCTGGTTGGAAAATAAATATTTATTGCCTGGATTATACGAGATTAGACAATTTATTGAAAACTCCTCCGCGCTACGCTAATGTTTTCTCGGACTTTACATGCCTTTGAAATGTTTCTCTCAAGATGTTTTCCTTCACCGTTGGACATGTGGTAAATCTACACTTAATTTGCAATTAACAGTTCATTGTTGCCGGCGGGGACCGAACCCGGATGATTCATAGCAAGTGCTTAATCCCGGAGGTACCACGGCTTTGTAATAAAAAGTTTTAATTATTATACTCCAGCACATTTTCAAGTGTCATGTTACTTGAAGAACTTAAATATTAATTTAAAGATTATAGTTTCTTTAAAAACACACGGGTCCCACAACTTGTGTTTTAATATTGTGTAATTATTGGATAAGTGAAATAAAAATATTTAAAGTTGCCTAATAATTTTGTAGAAACGCCATCTTTTCGACAGGCGTATTTCGTTAATCTAAAAGTGTGAATGGATTGCAATGTATTTAAATTGTAAACTTGCTTGTGCTGAACTCAAATTGTAAGCAAGGATACAAACAACTTTACCTAGAGCTTTGATGAACTAGCATCAGGTAACCAAGGCATTCATGAAATGTTAATAAATGTTCAAACCTGTTTTTGTTTTTACATGTGTTTTATTGTTGTAAGCGACAGTTGCTATGAAATTAAAATCGTGGTCGGAAACTACCATGAGTGCAGATACCGTGCTTAGCCGCAAAAAGTGGATCAAAACTACTGAGGCACAATCATTTAGTTGTGATCGGCGGATCGGCACTATCGTATTGTACACACTTGCCGCTATTTTTTTTTTGGATATACTTAGAATTCTCTTAAATATCCATCGAAATGGCCCTTCTGCTCATTTTACATATTTACCAATCACTCAGGCAAAAAAAGTCCCTTGGAGACTCCAAAAGGCTTGAAGAGGATTGATAACTTCAAGTTAGAACTACATACCATGTGTACCGTACCTACCTTATTTTTGTTCACCTATATCACTGCATTTGATTTCTTTTCTAGCGTGTGAATGACTTGTTAAAGACTAAGTTAAAGTAGTCAACGGCCGTATAAGTAGTGATGATAACAATTAAAACTTTTAAGCCTAATACTCAAGATATTAAAACGTGTTGTCAATATTTGCAAGGCATTTGTTAGCCTATGGTACAACTATTTGCTAAGTATGAATATATAATAAATTTCGCATTTAGCTATATTATTTATTGCGATTAGCTCAGGGTAGTCCTATTCTAATGTTTATGTTTTGATATATTTGTTTAGACTTAGAAATTTGTATTGTTTCCTTTTTATTAATCTAATCGCATGCGAAAAAAGTTTTAATTAAGACATGTTATATAATAAAGAATTCTTTTTTAGGGTTCCGTACCTCAAAAGGAAAAAACGGAACCCTTATAGGATCACATTGTTGTCCGTCTGTCTGTCTGTCAAGACCCTTTTTCTCAGGAACGCGTGGAGGTATCAAGCAGAAATTCATATCAAATACTACTACTGCCCTTTGGAGCTGTGAAAAAATCAAACTTCTAAGCCAATACAATCAAAAGATACAGCCGTGTATGCCGCAAATTTTCGACATTCGCAAGGGAATGAAAACCTACAGGGTACTTCCCGTGAACTCAGAATCTTAAAATTTGGTACGAAGCAACGTATTATAGTACAGATAACGGAAAAATTGCGAAAAGCATAAATTTTTAGTTCCATCATATAATAAAAATATTTTTAATAATTTTAAACTTATATACCTACGGATTTGTTCGGAACCCTCGGTGCGCGAGTTCGACTCGCACTTGGCCGGTTTTTTTAAACAAACCTATATAAAATGGCTTTGCTCATTGCACCAAATGGAATAAATACCAAAAAATAATGTTTGTGTGTAGTTATTTTCATTATTTATGTGCTATGTGGTAGTGACGTAGAAAATACGTTACCCAATCTTATCCCAGTAAAAGCGTATCGTAAAAGGCGGCTTAATTTTGGGAAAGATTAGATCTGTCACCTCCGAAAATTAAAATTAAATCCATATTGTATAGCATAAATACAAGGTGATTTTCCAAAGATCTAAATTTTAAAATTAAGTTTAAATATATAAATAGTTATTGCAGTTTTTGAAAATACCCGTAAATATGGCTTTACTTTAATTTGAAATTATCCCAAATTGGGCAACAACTACGCGTACGCGCGCTCCTCTGTGGGCGATTCAATTTACAACATTTTGCCGACCGATCGACCCTTACGAATGTGTGCGTGCGTAGTAAAATAGTAGGCGTTAGATATTTATGAATGACAGTCAATTAAAATAATGCACAGAATGTTTGAGATATTTTTTAATTAATTTTCATGTTACTTATTCTGAACTTTCTCTGCAAATTTGGCCGGTTATTTCAAAACAAAACCCTGTATCCTAACCGATAAAGGAAAGTGGTCTTAAAGGTGCGAAACGTCTGGTTGTAAATTCACTTGAATCTCTCGATGCACTTAAAGTTACAAAAAGTTATATACTTACGTCCCACTGCTGCGGTTTTAGGACACGGAAATGTCTGCCGCACTGCCCCAATGCGTGTTGGTGGACTTCACATGTCTTCGAAATATTTTTTTTATTATTTCTCAGACATGCCGAGCACGTGAAACCACTTACAAAAATCAGTCGTCTGATCGTGAACTCATGAGGTAGACTGCTGATCGTGAGGTCTTGGAGTCCTGGGATTGAATCTTGTTACCGTTACCGTTATAGGCTATTTAAGTCCACTGGCTGTACATGGGCCTCCCCCGTAGATTGCCTCATAAGGAGGATATTTACCATAATTGCCACGCTTGTCAAAGGGATTGGCAACTGCAGTTTATTTTTAGTCGTTATTAGGAAGACGATCTAGTTACTGATCATTTCCCTCTGTCGCCGCTTACGACACCCACAGGATGATATGTGGTAGTGGATATTCTTACACCACCACTTCACGATAAATCAATTCGGTTGAATCCCGGGTTGGGCAAAAACCAGTAATTTTTTTATAGGATAGGGTGACAAACGAGCACACAGTCCATGGTACAGTACCATGGTAAGTGGTTGCTGTGGCCCATAGACATCTACATTTATCCTCGTTTGCGAATCAAAATGCAGATGCGTTGTCTGGTATTCTGTGAGAGCGTGGTCCTTCCCCGGTCGAGACGACCCATTCGCGCTACAACTATACTACTAATATAACTGCAGCATGGCTCTACCACGTACAAAATTGGATATATCTGTCAAAAAATTCTCAGTAAAAGCCCAATAGGAAGTTGGCGGTGGTTTTACCCTCGTGCCTCGGAGAGCACGTAAAGTGGTTCTGCGCCTGATCTATCTCAAATTGTGTTGGCTTTCCGTCCCATTGGACCAAAGATTGAAGGAATGAAGAGTGCATCTGAGTTTGTTTACACACACACACTCTCTTGGACTATAATCCTGTCTTGCGCAGATGGCTAGTTTCCGTTGAGACTAGCCTCCGCAATCAAAATTGGGTCTGAAGAACATTATTATTATTTCTATAAGTACTACTTTAAATAAAATAGGACTTGAAATAAAACAAAACAAGCGTTCTGTATATATCAATAATAATATATTTACATTAAATAACAAACAACCCATTTATGTATTGTATTTACAAAAATTACAGCTACAACAAACGGAATATAACAATTCATAAGTAGAACAGTACATAAAAACCAGCTGAAAAATAAATTTACATTTACGATGTTTAAAACCGAGCTCTACACATGTAACCCTCATGATTAAATTATTATTTCTAAATAGTATGTATACCAACACCTGGCAACACTTGTTAAAATTTCCACACAACTAGCACGCTATTCGCATTGAAATAAACCTTTCGCCATTGATAAATGAAATGTAATATGAACAAAATAAAGGGAAACAATTTAACGTTTAATAGTAATATTTGAACGGTAAAGTCAAAATTGTACAGAACGTAGCAAAGTTAATAGTAACATTAAAATGTACTTAATATAGAATACATAGTTATTACAAGGAGGATAGTTATGGAAAAACTATTAAATAAGATACATTAAAAATTTTAAGACACAAGATGGCGATGTATCGGCTACTGCCAATACTTATGAAGATTCATAAAATTATAAGAGTAATTATTCTGATTTCTACTGTCTACCAGATTATTCCATTAACAATCGTTTATAAATTTATTTATTAACTGAGGCACACGATTTTTATTAGCAAAAATTTACCATCTACTCATATTCTAAATGTAAGAGAAATGGCTCACCATTATTTACCAGAGCCGAATGCATCAGACTAGTGATGCGCGTTCGCACGCGGTTAACCAACCAGCCTTCCCAGCATCGGATGAGCAAATATTACTTTTTTTATAGAATAAGGGTGACAAATGAGCACACAGTCCATCTGGTGGTAAGTGGATGCCGTGGCTCATAGACTATATCTAGCTCTATATCTGACTTCAATTAAAAATCGAAAGCGTTGCGTTGTCACTCCTGAGGACTAAGATGGAATGCCTCGTTTCCAGTAAAAAGGGTCTCCGGTCATTTAAGACGTTCTACAAAATGTGAAAGCCTAGACAATATTCAACCGAGGATTTAAATGGCTGATAAGTTATTGATTGTTAGTATAACTTCTTTTTAACTCGATCACGTCCGCAATGTTAAAATTTAAATTATTTCATTTTACAATCATCCTTAATTGAATTAACATGGGAATGATTGTAAAATATATGTAAACAATATGTTGATTTTATGGTCCTTCTTCAACATCACTGTTTAATGTGTTAGTATTATTTATAAATGCATGTATTGGGAATTCGCATTACGTATCACTTTTATTTTAACTGGTCTTTAATGTGCTTCGAACTGAAATGGAAATCGGAAAAACAGAGAATATCCAGCTTGTCATTAATATCAAAATAAATAAAACGCGCATATAATTTAAAAAATAAAAATACGTATTTATGATCATAACTACAGATTAAACATTGTACAAACTTTGCTATAAACTAACTATGATATTCCGACTAATCTAATTTTTGTCTTTGGCAAAATTATATTGATTTATACTGTTGCTGTCCATTTATAACTTAACACACACCACAGCCTTGGATATATTATTAATGAATAGCGATGTACACAGAAGCCTAATTCGATTTACTAAAAAAAAAAAAATTTGGCTCCAATGGTAACAACAATACAAAAGTAAAAATCGACACAAAACAACCGGTCCAAACAACCTACACCAAATAATAACGAATGTAATCACATTGTATATTGCACTGATTTCATGAATTAAAAATACAGTATTTTGTTCTTAAAAGTTATTTAAATTTCAATTTACTTTTTTACATAAAAATCTAAATCGAAAAAAGATTACAGCACAATATATATAAACAATAACATAACAGCCGTTAAATTCAAAATACTTTGACTTGTGGGATCGTAGCTCAAAGTATTTTAATAACATTGTTCATAATCTAATTGTTTGACTAATTTTAAAATAGCCTGATTTTAGCTGCATAGCAGTTTTTAAAAATATTGCTGGTCCATTACGTCTAATAACCTTTTACATACAAAGTTAACAGTTAGTTAACACTCATGTTTTCGTGACCTGTGAAAACGAAACTTTTCTGTGCATTTTGTTTAATAAAAATTATAGAAACAGTAATCAATGATATCATTTTCTAGTAATCCTATTCACATTTGTATAATTTTGAATGTTAAATATGAGTCTTATATGTTATAAATAAATTTAGATTCAGAAAAACTGAAAGTTTTGAGACATTACTGCGAGTAACAAATTCAAATTGTATGAATATAGGCTGATTTTTGAATCATTCAAATAAGAGTTGTTCATATTATAATAAAATACAATATAAACAAATTAAACATTTCAGTTGTGTAAACAAAGTAGTTCAATTGTTTCACTTTTATATTCAGACGGGTTATAATTTAACAATATAAACTTTTATTTGTCGCCGTGTAATAGCGACGTAAGACAATCCACTAACTCATATCATTCCGAGGGTGTCGTAAGAGGCGACAGAGGAAAAGTAAAACTGTAGATGGCACAGCAGCATTTTCCCGATAACAACAACTCAATATAATAATAAAAAAACTGAGATTATAAACAGTAACAGTTGGTATGATTATTCTATTTCACGATGAAGGTTTGACTTTGGTAGTTGTTAGCCGTGCACATACACATTGTGTTAGTGTGCGTAGGCTTCGGGAGCGCTCCATCACGCGAGTCGAAGGAATCGCAGAGATCACGAGTTTACACACACAAACGCGCATATCGGTACACGTCACTACTACAATCAAGGCGAAACCTTCATCGTGAAATAGAATAACTATCCAACCCGCTTGCTAAGCGTGGACACTATAGCAAATATGTTCCCTATGAGGCAATCTACGGGGGAGGTCTATGTTCAGCAGTGGATTTTGATAGGATGTAATGATGATCATGAATGAATAGTCAGCGATCAGTCAGTCATAAATAATTTGTTATTGGTGGTGTGTTAACTACCTTATTCAACAAGTTATATGTTATGTGTATTATTTAAATTAAGTACATGTCTATAGACATGAAAACGATTATACTTGAGCGTTACTAAGGACTAGAATGATAATATAATACAATAGAGTATTCAACACATTATATTGTTATGTACTTATTGTCACGGGAACAGAATCTTTGTATATCGTGACAAATGATTTAAGTGATCAGGGTTTTTGTCTCTTCAGTACTGAGTACATCATATCTTAAATTTTGTTTATTACGTCAAAATTCTTCACGTAAAAGGTTAAAACAATTTTATAATTATTGAATGAATTTGCATTGAAGTTTTTAAATTGCATTGCCGTTAAATACTCTATTGCAAAGATATATAAAGATACACAGGCTATGTGAACGTGAAATCTTATTATATAAAATCATTGATTCAAATAATTTGCAATTTTTTTATTTAATTTGAAAATTGCTATAACTATGTCCTATTGTTTTAAATAAGAAAAATGTCATGAATTATTGGCAAGAAATGTCATTTAGCACATACGTTATGTTGTTATGTTGTTCATCACCATATTACAATACACAAATACTTGATTTTGTTAATTCGAGATATATTGGAACGCTTAGTCCGTACAAGGCATAAGAGCCCGTGTTTTAATAAAAGGCCGTCCATTAACTCATTAATTACAAAATCAGGCTAGGACAGTTATATATCAACTTTTATACATCATACATACATACACAATAAATTTTAAATAAACAAAGCAAACACTACATATACGGCGGAGAATATCATAATTTGTATATACTTTCTAATTTTCCATCAACATTGAAATGTGTATTCATAAAGTAAAAAGTAAAATTTCTGAAAATAAATAAATAATATAACGGACTAAATTTGGTTTTACTAAATTTGTTAAATACTTGCAATGTTACCACATAATATGTAACTGTACGGTACTATTATATTTTTTTTTATTAACAACTTACATACATCCTACTGTCACAGTCAAAGTCACAAAAATGTCACTAGCATGTCCTTGAATATTTGTTACGTTATACGTTTTTTTTTAATAAATACATAGCATTGGAATTCAAAATTTTCAGGTTCGATTTACTACGTATTATGAAATTTTACAAAGAAAAAAATTATTTCATTTCTCTGTAATTTTTTTTTGGAGTAATTTATAAAATAAAAGTAAATTTAAGAACGTTTATTATATTTTATTCGAATTTGTTAATATAATTCTGAATTAAAAAAAAAACTGCAGTAAATCATATTTACTAATCAATCTCGAATTAAAAAAAAATTGTTTACAGGACCTAAGCAGTTGGTGGACCCACAGGGAACATTACCATAAAACGACTTCCAGGAATGTGAATATATTCATCTCTTACTATTAACTAGCACCAAAATGTTATGATACCGTCAACCGAATGATAGAAGTGTTGTGTCAATTAAATGTATTTTGTAGCTGTATATATAGATTTTATCTTTATCAGCAACGTTTGATCTCTACATTACCAATTGGTAGATATGACTCAGATGTATTTAATTAATCGCTACAGTACTAGGACTATGTTGCCTGATAATAAATATATGAAAAAGTTGCCATGTGAAAAATCAAAATTCCACAATATTTCAAAAAATAATGTGAAATAAAAAAACTTTCCTACTTAAAATAATAAGCGTTAGAACTATCACCACAAATGAAATTGGATTTCAAGCTGCCTGCTATTTGTTACTTAAGGTTCAAAATAAAAAAGCGAAGTTGACATAATTGGATGTTACATCAAATCGGCAATGGAATGAATCACATACATTCAACGATATTTAAATAGTATTAAGATTAGATCTCGAAATTGAAAACCTAAATGTTAGAGTGCCTTTGAATTAGACGCTGTTTACTGCAAGTTTTTAAAGTTACAGTTAATGTAGACGTGCATATTATCGTGTTTATTGTATGTTTGACGAATGAAGACGAAACAATGGAATTAGGAATTCATTATTCATTTCGACTGTTTTATTCTGTCACAAAAATTATATAATTATGTTAAAATAAATACTAATCTGTAATCTTTAATTTACAAAAATATTATTCTGTAAAAGCGTGGACCTGGGAAGGCCCGGTCTAGCCGACCCATTCGTTCTACAACCATACTCTTGTCTCGTCTATCGTTATCTTTACTGTTACTTCTCACATATGATTATTTGATGTGATCTCTTTCTTTACAATGTGGGAATGGATACCGCGTGTCTCCTTGGAACGATTTTGACGATCGCTTCGGTCTAACGTATCTATACTTTTAAATACCATTGCATATACCAAAACGCGGGTGAAAGTTTTGAAATAAGAAAAAATTCATATAATGACTGCAGGAATAAATTTCACGGCGACCAGTCACCGTTATCTATATACTATTTTGTGTTTAACACAATTACTAAGATGCCTTTAAGACATTTTTATGCTTCTGACAAAGCGTTTGCTATTATATACAAATCAATCACATTTAACACCTAACTAAGTGTACCGAGAATAAACTTTGGTACACATGTAAACGCAACCACATAGAATTAAACGACAAAGTTTTTTACACCATGAAATGCCCAATTAAACTTTAAGAATACGCTTTTTTGGTATATTTTACTTTATTTGATAATTTACTGTATTCTAACTAACTTTGTTGTTTAAAATGGTTTCTCGTTTAACCCTAAAACATTAATAGTTGCAATTACTTAAACAAATAATAAATACAACATAATTAACTAGATTAAGAGCACTTTCAAATGAAAATGAAAAAGGTGCAAGTAGATGAACACCAGTATGCAGCAAACTGTTATATTTACTAATGCCAAACCGAAATTGCACAGCTAAGGAACGTACACCTAATATTCTACCTTTTCCCTTGTACCGAGAGTCTAAAATAGCACAAACTCACTGGCGCTAACTGAAGGCTGCTTCGTTCGGCACGTCGACGTTCGCTGTTCCATGGCCCATGTCTGTTAGAATTACACCTGACAGAGCTTCTAGTGATTGGCGCACCTGTAAGAAGGAAACACGTCCTTTTAATGCTTTTTATTATAATAATTTATTTGAAAGTAAAGAGTAGGAATGAGTTGGGGGGTGACTCGAACTTTAGGAATAGTCAGTTTGAATAGTCTATCATGTAGGTGATGTTGTGGGGTCATGGTTGAATAGGGGCAAACAGTCTCCTAGGGGGTCAAAATGGCCAAAAACCAAAAATTATTCTTATTTCGACTTTAACTCCGCCTCCTTCGGAGGTTCTTAGTCTTTTTTTCTTTTATATTCTACTAAGCCAGCGCTTATCTACGATCCCACCTGATGGTAAGTGGTGATGTAGCCTAAGATGGTGAAGCGCACTGACTTAACAAAAGCCTATTCACTCTTGCCTTGAAGACACCCACACTATAATCGGATGGAAAGACAGATGCTGGCAACTTATTCCACTCCTTTGCTGTACGCATGATGAACGACGTGGCGAACCGTTTGGTTCGAATGCGTGGTAAGTGAACAACGAAAGAGTGGAGACTGGCCGAACGTCTGGTTGTCCGATGGTGGAAGGGAGAGGATGGAATTAAATTATGTAATTCCTGCGCACACTCTCTGAAATGCATCCTGTAGAAAACCGAAAGGCTGGCTACTTTACGTCTATGTTCGAGGCTGGTAAGATTGGTATTAACCAAATTCGGGTCACCAATAAGCCTCTTAGCACGCCTTTCCATTGAGTCCAAAGCTGCTAGGTGGCATTTTGCAGCACCAGTCCATATATGGCAGCAATACTCCATGCACGACCGGACTTGCGCTTTATATAAAGTACGCAGCTGTCCCGGCGTGAAGTATCGCCGCACCTTTGCAAGGACTCCCAGCTTCCTTGCAGCTGCTTTGGCCTTGGACTCAATGAACCGCCCGAAGTTCAAATTTGAGGATATTTGAAACCCTAACAACTGAAGGCGGTCGGTATATTTCAGTGATGCATTTCGGAAAGAAGGAGCCAAGGTGAGCTGGCTCCTTTTTGCAGTGAAGAGACACGCTTGTGTTTTGGGGGCGTTGAACTTCACAAGATTGGCATCGCCCCAATCGGAGACTGCCTGTAATGTGAGATTCACACGCTCTACCATAGCTTCTCTTTCGGACTGGATTTGATCCCGACTGGCCCGAGGACTTGGTTGGTATCTCTCAACAACTGTGCTATCGTCTGCATACCCATAGATACCGGGCATAAGCAGATCATTAATATGCAGCAGGAAGAGAGTTGCGGACAGAACGGACCCCTGAGGAACACCGGCGTTAGTCGCCATAGGATCGGATGAGCAGCCATCGACGACGACCCGGAGAGACCGTTCACTCAGAAAGTCCTTTACCCATTCAATCAGACCAGGGTATAAGCCGTACGCTGAAAGCTTACCCAAAAGGCTAATGTGCCAAACTCTGTCAAAGGCCTTCGAGACATCAAGGGAAACAGCAAGTGCTTCCCCACTGTTCTCGAGTGCCTCACCCTATACGTGTGTGGCATACGCTAGAAGGTCCCCAGCTGACAGATTTCGGCGAAACCCATATTGCCGGTCACTAAGGAGGTCATTCTGTTCTACGTATGCCATTAAGCGGGCATTCAATATACGCTCCATAATCTTGCAGAGTATGGAGGTAATTGAGATTGCACGATAATTGACAGGATCGGCGCGGCTGCCTTTTTTTGAACAGGCTGCACGTTGGCCAGCTTCCAGGATTTTAGCACTATTCCAGTACTAAATGAGAGGCGGAACAAGCGTGTCAACACAGGAGACAACTCAGGTGCACAAGCCTTTAGGACTATAGCTGGTATACCATCTGGTCCACTATCTTTATTCACGTCTTTACTTCCCGCATCCCACTTGTTTAATATTACATATCATTGTATGTACAGAATGAAAAACGACAATATACCTTAGAAATTAAGCATCACTCCAGGTGCTTACGGGTCTTTTCCTATTTATTTTTATAAACCACATTTATTGTAAATTTAGGTATAAAAATTGATAAAAAGAGAATATCTGCAGAGCTTCTTCTTAGCTCAGAGGAGCCTCATTTTGCAACGATAATTAAATATATATATGTATAATAATAGATATAAGCTCCGCAAATTGGTAATGTGCTGGAACCTTTGTAAACGTGGTAGCTCTGCTGCAGCTATATTGGTAGTACCTATAGTGGTAGCACGAATGGGTCGGCTCGACCGGTGAAGGACCACGCTCTCACAGAATACCAGCGTGAAATAGCAGCGAACGCGTATGGTGAATGTAGAGAACCGGAGATCCTTTTTTACTGGAAACGAGGCATTCTATCTTCTTCCTCACGGGTGACAACGCATTTGCATTTTGATTCGTAATCGAAGATAGATGTATATGGGCCACAGCAACCACTTACCATCTATAAAAAGACCACAGAAGTTGATGACACGCCTTTTGTGCCATCAGCCATGTGTAAAAGTAATTATCTTTTTAATGCTTTTTTTTACTTGTTAAGACCTAATTAAGTTTAGTTGACATCAAACATCAATTACAAACGGAAGGATACTTGTTTTTAGTGGGTAACTACGTGTTTTTCTACGTGTTTTCTTTGAAATTGAGAGTAAGTGACTTTTTTTATGCAGAGATTACAAACATTTTGTACTATTTTTTGTTTTATAAAAAAATCATTTATATATGTAGGTACAGCTAAATCACCCTGGAAAGCCTTGGTTTTTATTAAATTAAATTTTCACCTAATAATAATATTTGTAAATATCAAACAATCAAGAACCTTAATTTGGAAAAAAAAAATAAGGTTTATGATTCATTAATATTTACAAATTTTAAATATTATTTAATGTTATACAAATGTAAAAGTAAAGAAGATTTGAAAACGTCTAATTAGTAAGAATAGCAAAACAAGTGTTTTCGAAAAAAAAAAACAAACGCCGGCGCTATACGGCGGCGGATTGATCACAAACAAGCACACAATCCACTTGTTGGTGAGTGGATGTTCTGGCCCACAGAATCTACACCTATTCTCGATTAAGAATCAAAATGTAGGTGAGTTGTTACCCCTGAGGATTAAATGGAATGACTGGTTATCAGTAAAAAGGGTTTCTGGTTCTCTACACTCACCATACCACATATAAAAATATGTTTTTGAAGTTTTTGTTATTTACAACGTCGATAACAAATAAAGTATTTATTTTGTTAATGCATCTATAGAAAAATATTTTTGTTTTTTTAACCTTTGCAATGGATGCCCGTGAAATAAAATGAATATGTCTGATGAACCGGAATCTGAATGAATCTGAATTAGGCCCCGCGCACTAGACAGCCCAGCTGCAGCAACCAAAATGTTCAACCAGTTCACGGCCAGCCGTGACTTCAGTCGAGCGATATGGACATCGAAGATGTTTTTTTTAATCGTTGAGCTTTTGTCACTTACGAAAGGCAAAACAAACAAAAGATAGAGCAGTCATCTGCGTCTTAATTGCCGCTGTAGCCAATTCTTGATCGCCTTGTTTAAAAATATAGACAACGAAAAAGTTATGCCGGACTACCCGCTAAAACCCCACGGTGGTCACCATCAACGTGTATGAGGGGTCCCGGGATCTCCGTTCGGAAAGCAACCAGAGGCCTTCTCGCTTTGTTTTTGTAAAGCACGTCCCGGGGGCAGCCCATACTAACACCATCGCAGTGCTGTCACGGTCTCTCGGGACCAAGTTCTTGGCCGCCTAGTGCATGGGCTTTAAAGCTGAACGCACATTTGTCCGCGCCGCACGCGCCGTACGCGCCGTATGCGCCGAATTTTAGAATTCGTTGTATGAAATCATATGAAACCTCGCACATTACAGCAGCACCGTACGTGCCGAATTTTATTAAATGCGGTAGGTATACGATATCGAAGGACGAATGCTGATGACGTCATATAACGCGGCACGTTCGGCGCGTGTTGATACTGAATGTTGTCTAATGTTGCCAACTTAGTGGATTTTCCACTATAACTGGTGGTTTCGTCTTACATGATAATTTTTGTATTTTTATAACTTAATTCATTTGTAATTAATTATACATAATTTAATTTTTTTTTGCATCGATTATCAATATGTATTCTTAGCGATAAATTATTTAAATACTAAACTAACAAAAAAATTGTTAAATATAATTCATAAACCCACATATACCTGATTACCTCATTATCAATAAAAATACTTACCTCAAACATACAACAAGTCTTTTTTCTGGTTCAATTGGCTTTCTAAATTTTGAGTTTTTCATAGAACGATATAGTTTTAGTATATGTAGCATTTCTTGAAATGTCTTATATGTTGAATGCAAATATCTAAAAAAAATCGTTCATCATCATCTAATAAGTCTTTAAATAAAGTATATCCCCTTCATACTCTAAATACGATTGCCTTTTTAAATTAATATTATGAATCCAGAATCTGCTTTTTCTTCTAATTTTACTTTCTTCTTCCTCTGCCAATAAGCAGGCTATTACTAAATTGCTTTCCATAGTGATTTCGAGCGATCAAACTGTACCGTTTCACACCAGTGGTTGGAAAAAACTACAAAAGTTGTTGGTAATACAAAAGACTTGCGTACGGGCAAATGTGCGAGGCTATCAGTAAAATTCGGCGCGTACGGCGCGTACGGCGCGTGCGGCGCGGACAAATGTGCGTTCAGCTTTATGACCCGCCTTATGTTGGATTGGCTGCCGCAGCCAGTCTGCCAAGTTTGTGGACCCCTAAAAGCTGATTCTATTGATTGAAACATTATATTATGTAACCGTGTATTAGCGGTGTAAGACTATCCACGATCCCATATAGTCCCATGGGTGTCGTAAGAGGCGACAGAGGAAAACAAACCAGGAGATGGGCAAAGGTATCTTCCTGATAACAAATCAAAATCATAAAAAATCTGCGGTTGCCAACCTGCGTGCCAGAAAGGCAAAATCCTTCTTATGAGGCAATCGATGGAGGAGATCTATGTTTAGCAATCGAACTTTATAGGTCGTTTTCTTAATTTTAGTCATTATTAGGAAGACGCTGCCCATCTCCTGACACACCCACGAATGAACGGATGATATATTATGTATTGAGTATAATGTTATGTATGGTACCTTAGCTAGCAGTAGAAGATTGGTGGTGAGGAAGGCGTGCAGTTCGTCGGCCGCCCGGCCGTGCAGTCGCGACCGCCATTGCACCAACTCCGTGTAAAGCTGCTCTCCCGACATATTCTTTGCCTCTTCCTTTAGTTATTGCCATAAATTAACTTCGGTTAATGAAAAATATAAGAAAAATGGTTTTGTCAAATAAACAATACTACTGAACTAACACTTTTTCAAGTTTTTATGGAGATAAAAAGATGTCGTATTTTTATTGGTAAAAATAGTAATAAAAGCCAAAGCAAAACATAACATTATTTTTATTGTTTTTTTTTTTTGGAAAAATGTGCATGCGCCATTTTGACTTATGACGGTGGTATAGATGGGTGATTATTTCAGTCTTTCTTTGTCTTTATTACTTTACAGTTGACATTAACGGATCCAGATGTGGCCGTGATAATTTTCAATTAGCATGTGAAAAACATGCCCTCAGATCATTGGTTATTAGTTTATTTATTTTCAAAAATGGTTTGCTCGAATTAACAACTATCTAAATAAATAAATTTTTGTTAGTTTGACCATATCTGCACATTTTTCCAATGTGAAGCAATTGAAAAATTCTATAGCTATGATTCCAGATTAGTCAATTTAAAAACATTTCCAAGGTACTTTAGTTTTGGCGAGCTGACCCGCGTGGCTTCGCTCGCGTGAAATTCAGATAAATTCAAAGTTATTTCAATATTTTAACAAAATATTATTAAATAAAAGAATTACTAACATAGAAATATGATAGAATACAATTAAAACATTATAGTTACAAAAGCATTTAATTATACACCAAAGTTACTTTGTAAAGCACTGTTTTTATTTATATTAGACCGTTTGGTTAGCGTTTAAAAGCAACTAATTAGTCCTTCCCCCCTTTTATAAACAACTTTACCTCTTTGCTATTGGTTTGTTACGTCATTCATTCAGCAAAGGTAGTTTTCAAGTGTCTGCCTTCTTTATCTCAAAATACAACATGTGTCTTTAAGGCAAGAGTGAATAGATTTTATTTCTTTAGAACAGTCCATTTTATATTATCATTTTAGTTATGCACTGGTATATAAAAATAAAATGTATGCAGATGATGGTGCCTTTTTTTGCCGCCAAAAAGTAAAAAGTGTTCCTCTCTGTCCGTGTAACGGTTTCGTACCTGTGTGTGAGTGAGACGGAGCAGTCGGTACGCGAGCAGTGCGGCGGAGAGCGCGAGCAGCGCGGCCGCGAGCGCGAGCAGCGCGCGCCAGTAGCGCGGCGCCGAGCGCGCGGCGGCGTCCCCCGCGCCGCCCGCCACCCCCCCGGCCACCGCGCCGCCCGTCAGCAGCGCCGGCTGCAGCACCGCTGCGCTGCCGCCCACGCCCTCCCCACCTACACACCCACGCGCGCACCTCTTATACCGAACCTTATTCTTATATACGAGGTTTTTTTTTATTTTTTTATAGGATAAGGTGGCAAACGAGCACCCAGTCCACCTGATGGTAAGTGGTTGCTGTGGCCCATAGACATCTACATCTATCCTCGTTTGCGAATCAAAATGTAGATGCGTTGTCACCCGTGAGGACTAAGATGGAATGCCTCTTTTCCAGTAAAAAGGGTCTCCGGTTCTCTACACTCACCATACGAAACACAGCAGTGTTAAGCTACTATTTTACGGTGGTATTCTGTGAGAGCGTGGTCCTTCCCCGGTCGAGCCGACCCATTCGTGCTCCAACTATACTACTAATATAGCTGCAGCATGGCTCTACCACGTACAACTGTAATATAGCTGTAGCTTAGTTCTCCACGAATGGGTCAGCTCGACCAGGATTGGACCACGCTCTCACAGAACACCAACGTAAAATAGCACCTTAATACGCTCCCACCTGGGACATCTATTAATTCACTGTGTTGCCGGTTATATAACCTGTTCATATTTATGAAAAAGCTTGTTGTTAAACAAAGCTATATAAGAAATAATTTTTAATCTGTAATTCGTTGACAAATTTGAAGATTTGTCTTGTTTTATTACCCACAATCGTCATTTATACATATCCGATTCTACTAAATACTATTATTTGAAAGAAAATACAGCAGTAGCATTTTGCTTGCGATCTAGTTTCCACCATAAATCACATTTTCGAAACAAAAATTAAACGATGAATCATCGATGATCGATACAGATTGATGTTAAAATATAAAACATCGGTATGTTATTTCTAAGGCATCGTAAGGTTGATTAACAGGCACAATCGAAAATCATAATAAATTACATATTTATATGTTGAGTAAGATATTATATCAAAATTATTAAGTTACCGGTTAGATTATATAACAAAAATTATTTAGAATTACTGAAAAATTAATTCAATTTATGGTGTTTTATTTATTTATAACGATGCGTAAAACATCTGTTGTCGAACAATTGACGTCAAAATTAATGACATCAATATCACTGCCGGTGGCAAAGATATTGCGAATTTCCTTTCTCCCAATTAAGATGTATATGGATTTTATCATTAAATCGAAATATTTTCGAAACAAGTTTAAAGAGGCTGTTCTTTATTTAGTAGAGCTACTAAGAACTCAAAATCAATAAGTATTTATTTTGTATGCATACAAAAAAGACATTTAGGTTTGTTTTTTGCTGTCGCAATCGTTTGATGAAATAGAAACCGATTTCTGTGACAAATCCCTGTAATTTAAAAATAATCCTTTATAAGAAAAGTACAGACCGGTGGAGCGGAGCGGTTGGACGATGTTGCGGTGGCGCGGCGCGGGCGCGTCCACGTGGTCGGCGCCTGAACTGCTGTCGTCTTCGGGCGAGTACTCCGACGCCTCCAGCTCCACTTCCGACGCCCGCAACTCCTAAACACACAGCAATTAAATTAACATTTATACATGGCAGAGCCACGATGTAGCTATATTTTGACTGCTGCACGAATGAGTCTACTCAACCGGGGAAAGACCACGCTCTCACAGAATACCAACGTAAAATGCTTAATGCTAATGTGTCGTATTCGTATTGAACCGGAGACCTTTTTCCTGGATACGAAGCATTTCATCTTAGTTGTCAGGGTTGACCACGCATATGCGTGTTGATTCTTAGTCGACGATAGATGTAGATGTCTATGGGCCACATTATCCACATACCATTAGGTGGAATGTGTACTAGTTTGTCACCCTTATTCTATAAAAAATACTTCAATAAACAATATTAATACAACTAGAAAACCGGTCGGTCTACATTTAAAATGTGGCCAGGCATTAAGCATCTCAAACACAACATGGGCTTTATAAGGTAATTTATATCTTAATCATTACAAGGCAAGGTTAAATTTAGTAAACTAAATAAATTAAACCTTATAACCTCTTTTCATTGCTGGCCTTAGGTACGATTATCATTCTGAACATTCCTCATATTACTATTAAAACTCTAAAAATTAAAATAGCTGTAATACTATTTACACAGTATGGTATATAACAAGTACAGTTATTAAAGATGTTAAAAGCAGTTATGCATATAATATGTTTTTTATTGACATTGTAAGTGACCTGTTCTTTATTTGCATAACGTTTATTAAAATCCACATTATTTCAATTCATTGTGATCATTCCACATCAAATCCACCACCTTCTGACAGCTCCTTGAATTAGTTTTTGAATGAATCGTTATTTGTCATTGATATTGAAATTAATTTTATTATATTTTATTGAAATTTGACTTCTACATTGACTAGCCGTCGGATTCATTGGGTCCTTGGTTCTAAGGAAAAACACCATCATAAATTGCATATAATATTGTGCGTAAATAATGTACGACCCCACATCGTCCCGTGGTTGTAGTAAGAGGCGGCAAAGGGAAACTGAAACAGTAAATGAGCAGCAGCACCCATAGCTGATCATGATAATAAATCTGCGGTTACCAATTCGCCTGCAAAGCGTGGCAACTATTGCAAAATCCATCCCTAGGAGGCAATCTATGGTGGAGGCCTATTTTCAACAATGGACTTTTATAGGCTGCAAAGGATGGATGGATGGAATCGGGAAGAAATGTTTTCAATTGACAGCTTCATAAAGAAATGCGGAATACTGAGCGACCCTTCCTCTCTCAACTAGATGGAGTAACGACCCGGTGAAAGATGCAGGGATTAGATGGACACAGATCGCTCAGTTCCGTGTTTTGTAGCAATCTATTAAATAGGTCTATGGTAGTGAATTTGGCTCACTTTCGGCGGGGGTACGGCGAGCTCGGGCACGCGCGCGGCCTTCCACACGTGCGTCATGAGCTTGTAGGTGGAGTCGCGCGACAGCAGCGAGCCGAACACGTGCCGCTCGTCGCGCGTGCACACGCCCACCGCGTTCGGAATGATTCGCGCCACCTTTTCCTTCGTGATGCGCAGCACCGACGTCGTCGGGATCAGCAGCTGGAATCCAAAGTGGCTGACAATTTATCTATCGCTACATACGATTTCGGATCTGACAGATGCACAGGTGATAGACAAAACTCCACCAAAACACATCAAGCCCATGCAAAACGTGCGATAATTCTATCATAGTTGCAGCGTATTCACGCTGCGACTGAGGCACACAATCGATCTTCAGGACTCATTATTGCTTTAAGTTTAGGTTTCAGAATTCTATTATAATTAAATAATATTTTATTACACGTGGTAGAGCCATGCTACAGCTATATTAGTAGTATAGTTGTAGCACGAATGGGTCGGCTCGACCGGGGAAGGACCACGCTCTCACAGAAAACCAGCGTAAAATAGCAGCTTAACACTGCTGTGTTTCGTATGGTGAGTGTAGAGAACCGGAGACCCATTTTACTGGAAAAGAGGCATTCCATCTTAGTCCTCACAGGTGACGACGAATCT
Organism: Parnassius mnemosyne; assembly: GCA_963668995.1. Classification (NCBI taxonomy): domain Eukaryota; kingdom Metazoa; phylum Arthropoda; class Insecta; order Lepidoptera; family Papilionidae; genus Parnassius; species Parnassius mnemosyne. The sequence goes on from CAVLGL010000024.1 coordinate 19,969,686, forward strand.
GCATTTTGATTCTTTATTGAGGATAAATGTGGATGTCTATGGGCCACAGCAACCACTTACCATCAGGTGGACTGTGTGCTCGTTTGTCACCCTATCCTATAAAAAAATCTCTAGCGATAGATAAGCAAATTTCATGGTCACGCTTTAACAGTTCGATTTTATTTGTTTTTTTCATAAGATAAACATAAAAACTAATTTATGAAATGTGTTCTCACCGTGACCTAAAAATAATCGGCCTTATCATTTGACATACCTAACTTATGCACGGTTTCATCATGGAATCTCAACAAGGCACACGTTTAAATAGCAATTTAGTGTCATTACGTTTTATGTTTTATGTTTCATGTTTTGTTTTTTTTTTATCGAACCAATCATGATGATTCTCGATTTTGTCTTCACATAACCCTTGCACATATGTTCAATATTAGCAAAATTCGTTTTGTTTATGTTTAATAATAATACTTCAATCAATTTGCAGAGTATCAAAGACGTTAAAAAGCACTACAACATCGCCTGAAATCCTTCAATGAAAATCGAGAGCGCAATAATGCGAAGCGCTCTCTTATACAATATTAAAATATTACTCTAATCAGCCGCAGGTTCCCGTCATACGTAATACAAAAACTTCCATGCCTTTCACCCTAAGCGGTAGGCAAAGCCTACGCGCTCCGATTTGTTACGATCCTGACGCTCCTCTCTCGCTTCTTTCACATCCATATATCTCCATATATCTCGCATACGAGCTCGTCGGTTAAGGGTAGTCTCCCTATCGGACCCATCTTCAATATATCGCCAATTTGTTCGTTAAACTTCTGTCTAGGGCGTTATTATACTCATCATCATTCTCTAAACCATTTCCCATTATCTGGGGTCGGCGCAGTAAATCTTTTTGTTCCATTCCTCTCTATCAGCCGTCATTTCCATACTTACTCCTTTCATTCTCATATCACTCTTCTCACAAACGATCCATCTTTTATTCGGCCTTCCTCTGCCCGTGTGTCCCTCCACATTCATATTCAACACTCGTTTTGTGACATGACTTTCATTCCTCCGCATCACATGCCCAAACCATGCCAATCTGCTTCCTCTCACCTTTTCTACCACTGGCGCTACTTTCAGGCTTCCTCTTATATACTCATTCCTTATCTTATCCATCCTTGTCACACCACACATCCATCGTAACATTCTCATTTCATTCGCATGCAGTCTATCTTCATCCTTCTTCTTGACGGCCCAGCATTCACTTCCATACATAGGGCGTTATTATACTATAAGATAATATACTGTAAAAATAAATAAAGTAGTTAAACCAACCCAGACATTACAAACCTTAAAACATAATTAAATTATATTCCATGTTTCTGATCACAGCTTTGATTTTAAAATGACGGTACAATCCGCATGTATCTACTACTGCCATGCTTACATGCACCTTCTAAGATTACTAAAATTTCTCAATTATACTGCCGTTATTAGATATTGACAAACATAAAAATAAAAGAAAAATATCCTCGTTAGATATATTATTCTTTAAAAAAAAAAACAACATGCGTGAGTGTCGTGGAACACCCGGTTGGAACGAAGTTCCTTTCGTAGTATATTATTATTGATAATCGTATTATATTATTGATTAACATATAATATGTACAAATAAATGAATTACTAGCGTCTATAAAAATGAAGCGTCATTTAAAATAAAATAATATTTCTTTCATGGAAAGAAAAGTGTGAATGAGATGGATATTATTCCATCTCGCTTCCTTATAGCCGCCAAGGCCGTCTACACTACGTCAGAAGCGGTCGTGACGGAAAAATCTTCTTCTCACCTTTTTCTAGCCTAGCACTCATCCGCCAAATATGTACCGTCCGATAAGGATCTTCGTTCCAATATTTAATAATATTAGTTCAGTTTTGGAGAAGGGAACAGGGGAATACGGGTGATGAGTTCGTTATTTTGTCATAGTTATGTGGTCATAGGTACGAGTATAATCAATCCAAATGCCGTTTTATTTCTCGGTTGTCTGTCTAGCTTGGCCGTTCGGGCACAACGCGATATCAGTAGATCGTCAAAAATCTATTCTACAATTATTTTGCAGCCCGGTTAATTTCTTAAGTAGCGAAAATTAGCGAATGGACTGCTTGCAGCGCAACAATCAACCTTATGTCACAGAATAAATAATAGTACTAGGCTTTTGTATAAGGTAACAATGCACACATACATATTTCTTTTTAATCGATAGACGTTTACAGCTATAGTAAAATGTTGCTATCAGATCACTACTTGTGGGCACATAAATACCAAAAAAGCTTGCAGACAAGGACAAAACTTCACAAATATCGACATATTATTATAATTAATAATTTAGCTCGTTCGCTCTCCAACTGTATAACGCGGCTTACCTTGGTCACGTATCCGAACACGTTGGAGTAGAACGCAAAATAGTTCTTCGTAATATAAAGGTGACCCTGCAGGAGGAGGTCACCCACTAGAGCGCAAGCATAGTCTGAAATTAAAATACATTGAAAGATAATTTAGCTAAGTGAATTGACACTTAAACGAAATGTAAAACGTATCCACTGCACCATATTATTTGCATATTTTTTTTATTTTTTATAGAATAAAGGTGACAAACGAGCACAGAGTCCAGCTGATAGAGAGTGGATGCTGTGGCCCGTAGACATCTACATCTATACTCAGTTACGAATCAAAATGCAGATGCGTTGTCACCCCTGAGGACTAAAATGGAATGCCTCGTTTTCAGTAAAAAGGTTCTCCAGTTCTCTGCACTGACCATACGAAACACAGCAGCATTAAAATGCTATTTTAAGCCGGTATTCTGTGAGAGCGTGGTCATTCACCGGTTGAACCCAACACATACATGCTATAAATATGTCCCATTCGTATAGGCCTCTTATTTCTAAAAGGTTGTATATTGTCTAACGAGCTGCTACAATCTACTATGCGTGTCGGCAGACTTCACATCTTTGTCGTTTTTTTTTTTCTATGAGACATGCAATTTGTCTCACGTTCCCTTCGCCGCCGAGCACATGGTAAATCAGCACTTAAAATTGCAATTAACAACTTCATTGATGCGAGCGGGTATTGACGTATATTAAGTAGACTTTCAACGAATATTCGGTTATTAATTGGTATTCGGCCTATTCGGCTACTTTAATCCTATACGGTCGAAAACCGAATAAGGTTTTATTATAGTGAGATAATGAGGGCTAATTATTATCTGCTCACCAGATGTCGCTAGTTGACACTGAGGTAAAGTTTTTTTGTTACACAATGAAGTTTAATTGAGAAGTTGGTTTTTAATAAAAGTTAATCAGTTTCTAGAGTATTATATTAATACATAAAAAATACGTCTGTGGTTTACTTTTAAATTTTTTGCACATTTTTAATTTTTTTTTAATATTTCTACTTTTATGAATATCTGTGCTTCGGTTTATTTATTTTTAATCTTATTATTATAAAATATAGCCAATAGTACAGAAAGAAACAATAACCTTTACATTTTCCGAACAAATTAACTTTCCCGCTATGAAATCTGTCAAATATTATACCTCAAGTTCTAGTGGCGCCGCCCTGGTGGCAGAAAAAGTCGTGGATGCCCTCATTAGTAAAATTAATTTTTTTTTCATGTAATCATTAAAGTAGTCATTGGTAGGTACATAATCAACTTTCATATTATAAAACTTAAAAAAAGAACCATCACATAAATGTCTATGCACTCGAATTATTGTAATTAATATCTAAAATAATGGTGCAGACAGACTAAATTTTTCTTCATTTTATGGCAGTAGTTTTCTCCCTTTCTTCTCGTAGACAATCCCAGCTTCAGAGAATAGACGCTCTAAAGAATAAACACTACATCGTTCCCGGCCGAATACTTCTGCCTAATATTCGGCTATTCAGCCAGGAAGTCCGCAGAATACACAACAGGTATTCGGGTTGCAAGGCTAATATTAAGGCCAGTGCTTATCCTCTGACCTTCCACGGCTCAGAGTTGAAACATACATAAGGCATTTGTAAGAGCGTACAAATATTTTTGCTTGTTATTCTCAACAGCCCGTAAAAGTCCACAAGTGGACACGAGCTTCTCTCATTGTGAATGCGCGATGGCAAATGAATGATTGCAGTTTTATATGTTTTGAACTTTTGACTCTGTTTACAGAGACTGTATTTTACGCCTGACGTAGAAAAGATGGTCGTATCGCCTCATACACCCAAGAGACGAAATGGGGTAATTTTTAAAGCCGCCACTACGCGGCAACGCAGTCCTTTTATTTTCCATTATACTCACAATTGAGCACGCGCTCATCCGGCCCCACTTGCGGAAAATGTCGTTGAAACTTCTTTTGCCGGGACTTGCTGGGCGGCTTGCCGTCCGCAGCTTCGTCTTCCGCTGCAGCGAGCGCCGTCACGCGCACTGACGGCGCCGAGCCGGAAAGCGGCTTCACCACATGCCTGCACAATATAGAGTTGATAACTCTTTAATATTACGAATTACTTCAAAAGTTTGATTCGGTAGGTGGTAGGAGTCATTTTGTAGGAGTCCGTCTGGGTATATCATAATACACATAAACTTTGAAATCAAGACTTAAACACAGTTCTTCTGTAGTCTCCAACCTTTTAGCTGGCAAACGCAAGGCATCACGGTCCCCAAAAGAATAAAAACATGTGTAACACTTAGGAAGCTGTTAGGTGCATGTCACTCAGAACCGAGGGGAATGGCCTGAGTGGATTTTTGCTTTAATTGTAACTATGATAAAAGTACAGAGGCTCCATACAGTTTGGAGAGGGTGATGGGATAGGTGTTTCAACTATAGTTTATTTTCATAACGTGCAAAAGTAAAAGAAAGAAATTAAAAGGACTCAAGTCGTTGCAGCATCTTGGATGGATCTCAAATAGTGTGGTAATACTTCTCTTATTTATTCTAGAGAAGTACATATGGCGGATTTAATACCAAAGGACATTATCTCCCAGTCAACCATCTCATCATAATTGTGAAATTTAAGGCGAATGCTCCCCACGTATAATTTATTATTACTCTACGATAGTAATTATACAGGATTATTTTTAAAAGAGTAGCCAAATTTTAAACTTAAGTTCAAATATATAAATAATGATATACCGTTATTACAGTTTTTGAAAATAGGAGTAAATAAGGCTTCTAGTTTTTTTTAAACTATCCCAAATTAAAAGTGATTTTTGGGCAACAACCAACAACTACGCCTACGCGCGCTCCTTTGTGTGATTCAATTCACAACGTTGTTGTCGACCCCTGCGAATGTGTGCGTGCGTAGTAAAATGGACATTTATGAACGACAATCAGTTAAATTAATGCATTACCACACATTTTGAATTTAAAAGATAAAATGGAAAGAATGTTTGAGATTTTTTTTAATTAATTTTTCTTCACCATTTGCCTGTATTACTTATTATGAACCTTCTCTGCAAATTAGGCCGGTTATTGCAAAATAACCCTATATAAAATACTAAACACATTTAAGCCTGTCAATTTTTTTTTACATTTCACTTTAAAAAAATACGTACTTTTTCAATAAAGTCATGACCATTGCAGTTTTAGAAAAGCAACACTGAATAGCAGCACTAAACCTCTTGACCTTAAAAACAACAACTGATCGAATACAGTGGTGCTCCCGGGTTATATGCATCCGCAGTGAATTAAATATCGTCTCGGGATCGGAAGAAATTCAGGCAAAACCATATCTTAACGCCCAAGGGATAAATCGGAGTCATCGACGCACGGTCCAAATACATTAAACATTGAAACGTGAGCATTTACGCAAGTAATCAAATATTAATAAGGCAATGTTCAGAAATAACTGTAGAATAGTTTAAAACCTGAGGTGTTCTATTTTGTGATAAAGGTAGGAAGGTACTTTTATGTCAAATTGCAATGAAAATTTTAAAGAAAAAAAAATACATTTATTACATAAAGTTTTTTGCAGTGACTTCTTTAGAATCGTTGTGATTTGAAACTAGACAAAACGAAAAAGCGACACTGATAATTATAACTTTTAACAAAAAGTAAAAACCTACTTCAAATTGCTAAAAATGAAGTTAATTATTTGAAGTATAACAATACATACAAAAAAAAACATACACTCAAATTGAGAACCTCCTCCTTTTTGAAGTTGGTTAAAAAAGATAAACATACATATATACAGCTATTGGATTTAGCCTGCGAGAAAATGAGATAGAATACAGTATACAGTGTTTCCTATTATCTCGGTCTCATTTTTTGAAGGTTTTGCTTAAACCGCGTGTGAACTTTTTTATAGAATAAGGGTGACAAACGAGAACATAATTCACTTGATGGTAGGTGGATGCTACGGCCGATAGGCATCTATCTACATCTATCATCGATCAATAATCAAAATACAGAAGCGTTGTCACTCCTGATGACTAAGATGAAATGCCTCATTACCAGTAAAAAGGGTTTCCGGTTCTCTATTAAATAGGAAAAAATATGGAGAAAGTTTTTGTTAAACTTAATATACTGAATAAATCTGTTGTAATACGTGAAGACTTTAATATCAGTCTCCTAGAAGCTTCCTCCACTAATATTAATTTAGATCATTGTTTAAATCATATTATGGTCTTTTTAATTTATTCTTAGAGCTAACGCGATTACTGAATGTAGTGCAACATATATATAGATAACATTTCTATAAATGTTAAGCGGTTGCATAAATGTACTCGTATACTTCAAAAATTGAGTTCTGATCACTGTCGACAATTAGTTTCGTTACCTTATACCTTATGTTCACAAAAAGCTAGTAGATGAGAAAGTTGTGTTTGTTCAAGTAAATGCACGTCGCTTGGAGAAGTTTAGAAGTAACATAGTGAAGAAACTTCCATTACTTTCATAACAAAATAATAATATAAAATTAAAATGACGTGGGATATAATTAATAGTGAAACTGGTAAGGTCAACTCTCGCAATTCAAATTACCGGTTAAGTTTTAACAACAAATTAACTAAATCAGATCAAGATGTTGCAATGGTTTTTGAGAAATATTTTACTTATATTCAGATCTTAACCACTAAGTCACTGAATTCTTCTCATATTGTCGCCGAATCATTACTTAAACAAAATGTAAATGCGTGTACAAAGAATTTTACATTTCGTATAATATCATCAAAATATATTGTAAAACTATTGATATCAATAAAACTGCAGATCTGTGGGGGATTTCCGTTAAAGTTATTGCGTCTATAATAGATATAATCGCGCCTAGACTAGCTATTATTTTTAATACTAGTATCGAATATGTTGTGTTTTAATGAAGCATAGTAAAGTGATACCTTTATTTAAATCTGGTAGTACATAACACTTCGCCAATTTTAGTCCAATTTCTGTACTGCCAACACTTTTTTTCGAAAAAATTATTCTTGATTAAATACTATTTTTTTAATGTAAATTATTTACTTCATAAAAATCAATTCGATTTTATAGGGGGTCGCTCGACAATAATTGATGTGGTGTTGAGTTGATTAAATATATCTTCAATGGATGGGAGAATTCACAGGATGCTTTGGGTATATTCTGTGACCTATCCAAAGCCTTCGATTGTGTTCTCCATGAAACATTAGTCAGGAAACTACAACACTACGGTGTAAGAAGTAATACTCTTAAATTAATTATTTCATATTTAAGTAATAGAACGCAAAAAGTTGTCATTAATAGTATGAGCTCTTCCGGGTCGAAAGTGCATATGGGCGTGCCTCAAGGCTCAATTCTCGGCCCCTTTCTGTTTCTTGTATATATTAATGACTTACCTTACATATTAGGGGATAACCATAATAATGTATTATTTACTGATGACACTTCATTAATTTTCAAATTAAAATGACAATTATTAAAATATGACGAAGTAAATAATGGTATATCCAAATTAGTAAATTGGTTTAAAGTTAATAACTTGCATCGGCACTACTTTACGATTACGATTACTCTACGATTTTGAAATGAATTTAAATTATAATGTAATATTATGTGCTTTGTGGCATTCCTTGGAGGAGGCCTATGTTCAGCAGTGGACTTGTGAAGGGCTGTAATGATGATGATGATGATTAAATGGGGAGGAACAGAATCTTGTCGACACCACTATTTTTCTTGGAATAACATTAGACGCGAAACTTCAATGTAGACCCTATATATCAAAATTAGTAAGCAGACTTAGTTCTGCAGCATATGCTGCAAAAAAGATTAGAAATCTTACCAATGTTGAACTTGTTTACTTTAGCTATTTCCATAGCATAATGTCGTATGGTATTTTGCTATGGGGACACGCGACTGACACTGAAATTATATTTTTTTTTTTACAGAAGAGGGCCATAAGAGCAATCCATGATTTAAAAGCTAGAGTCGCTCCGACAAAAATTTAAGGAAATTAATATATTAACTTTGGCCTTTCAATACATTTATAAAAATGTAATGTACGTACACAAAAATAAAAGTAGTTAAACAAAAATAAGTGATATTAATTCTGTAAATACTAGGAAACAGACACAAGCTAGTGGTACCAGTTACTCGACTCCATCGAGTCAGTAATTCATTCTTAGGGCGATGTATACGCTTTTACAACAAAATCCCAGAAAATATACAAAATTTGACCTGCTCAAAGTTCAAAAACTTTATTAAACAAAGTTTGTATAAAAATGGTTATTATAATATTAAGGAATTTATAGATGACAATAACCCCTGGGATTGAGGTGATCGCTACGAAGCTATTTCTAATTTGTTTTGTCTGGTTAATTTGTAAGATACATGATTGACATGATTGTAAACTGTTATTTAAAAACAGTCCATCTGGGTTTCTTGCTGGTTCTTCCCAAGACAGAGATTTTTTTTAAACCAGTAATAAAACGTTTTTAAAAAAAATAGAACATAAAAAAAAATAGAACATAGAACATAAAAACAAAAGAGTAATTTTCAATAAGTATTATTTATGATTCATATTGAATAAAAAAGTTTCTGTTTCTGTTTCTACACTCACTATACGAAACACAGCAGCATTATTCTGCTCTTTCACGCTGGTATTACGTAAGAGTGCGGACCTAAACTGGTCGAGAGGACCCATTCATGCTGCAGCTATGTATAGCTAGCACAGCCGCAGCATGGCTCTACTACGTGAAAAAAAGAAGATTCCCAATTTTCACTAATTTACTATCTTTATCTATAAAAATAAATAGAATTGAAGTGTATGTGTGTAATGACAAAATAACAGCTTTTACTAAATGCATTTGGAAGTACATACAGTACTTAAAAACTTTTCAAAAATTTTGTCCGGCTAATCTTCGAAATGGGACCTATTTTGATGGGATTTTCACTGGGAGATAGCTGATGTTATAAGAATTAACTGAGGCTTATTTTATTTAGAAACATAAATAAGATCCTGCGCAAAAAAAAAACATGAAAACCAATCTTAATAAATTCGACGCGGACGAAGTCGTGGGGAACTGCTAGTTTGTATATAATATCTGGCCAGGCAGTCGTAGTTCTGCACCTTCTAGTAGGAGGCATGGTGAGTGTCACTCTGAATTCCCTCGAGCCATTTTACAATGTAAATATAAAATTTACTATCGTAGATTCTAGCACGGCTATAAATCATCGTATGAACAAAACAAATGGTAATTCACTGTGTGAATAATTTGACCTGAATCGGTCATGTCGTTCGGAAGTTACACGGTCTTTAACAGACGCACAAATTTTTCCTGTCGAGACGATGGCTCAAATAATGCTAGTATTCAATAGCGCCAGCGCCACGCTGGAATCAAGTTATTAAAAAATTAGTTCTTTATTCACCGCTTCGTTACATGGTAGGGTTACGCGGTAGAGCCACGTTGCAGGACGAATTACGACGGCTCAAACGAATAGGACCAGCTCTCACAGAATACTAGCGCGTGAAACAGCTGAATAATTCTGCTGGTTCGTATGGTGGGTGTAGAGAACCGTAGACCCGTTTGCTGGTAACAAGACATAACATCTTGGTTTTCAGGGGTGACAACGCGTCTGCATTTTGATTATTAATCGTTGATTGATGTAGATGTCTATGGGCCAAGCATCTATTTACAATCAGGTGGAATATGTGCTCGTTATTCACCTTTATTCAAAAATAATAATATTATTACACGATATAAAAGGTAGACTGGTAGAGAATGCCCTGTTTTTTTTTTTTTTTTTTTTTTTATAGGAGAGGGGGCAAACGAGCATGCGGCTCACCTGATGGTAAGTGACTACCGCCGCCCATGAACAACCGCAACACCAGGGGAATTGCAGATGCGTTGCCGGCCTTTTAAAAAGGAGTAGGCTCTTTTCTTGAAGGTCCCTAAGTCGTATCGGTCCGGAAAAATCCCTGGTGGTAAACTATTCCACAAGGAAGTTGTGCGAGGAAGAAAACATCTTCTAAATCGCACAGTGGTGGACCGCCAATCATCCAGATGGTGTGGATGGTATCGGGAGTTCTGCCGCGATGTGCGTTCGTGAAATAACTATTGCATCCCTGTTGCATTAAGTCCGCCTTTTTGTACTTGGTGTGCAAATAAAGCATAAATAAATAAATATAATATGCAGGTTAAGTGCCAAACACGAAAATCACAAAATCTGGACATTATTGGTGTAGCATTATGGTCGAGTTATAAATTTACGCTGTAAATAGTTCGGAAAACTCATAGCGCCACCTACCGGAAAATGCAGAATATCTACCGGGCGAGCTAGTATAACAAAAATATAAAAAGAATTGTAATAAAGTTTATATATGTATTAAGCATATATACATTTTATTACTTCTTTTTAATAGCCTCTCACTCTTAATCCACTACTGGATGTAGATAGTCCTTTTCAAAGTCCAAAAAATGCTCAACAGCATAACTTGTAAGATTTCCACGTACAGACCACATAAAGTCCACATAAAGGCCGGCAACGCACCTGCTCCCCTGGTGTTGTAGTAGTTATAATTGAAATTCAGTCTGGAGTACATTATGTTTTTAGGGGATACCTACATCAAAAAACTTCTGTGTTTTACGTGGTAGAGCAACGCTGCAGCTATATTATGGTTATCTCAAAGAATACCATTATAAAATAACAGCTCCATGTTGTTGTATTTCGTATGGTGAGTGTAGACTAAGAGTGTAGAGAACATGTTTGCTGGAAAAGAGACATTCCATCTCAGTCCTCAGGAGTGACAACTGACAACGCATCTCCATTTTGATTTTTAATTGAGTTTGTCACCTATCATTATATATTCTACAAAAAAAAGATTCCAGAACATAACGTACTAACTAGTATGTATGTCACTATGATATTTTCAGTTATATTTTTAAATGCAGGTACTGGTTAAGTGTATTCAGCAACAAAGTAAAAACAACATGCAAATGTTACAAGTATTATAATATATTGTGATAAGTCTATTGTGGTAATAATTATATAAACTTGACCTTGTACTCGTGTCGTATAAACATGTATTCGTGTTATTCTAGTTTAATTGTGCTTTTAAGGCTAGAAATAAAATATATTTAACGATTTTGATTAACTTGACGACTACAGCTCCGTGGCCCAGTGGCTTAGCATTGAGTAGCTTAGTCTGCATGTATGTCCTTTTGCAATTTATGTATATAGACTGCCTCCACGATACAGGGAGAAAACCTCAGGGTGGGGGGTAACGATTTTATAAAATAAAGAAACGTGCGTGAGTGTCGTAGAACACTCGGTTGGAACGAAATTCCTTTCATAGTATATTATTATTGATAAACGTATTATATTATTGATTAACAAATATAAATTAATTAATTATTAGCATTTATTAAATGAAGCGTCATTTAAAATAAAATACACTATGACACAAGGGGTTTTTGTCGCCTAGCTCCCATCCGCCAAACCCGTACCGGAGGAATTTCGTTCCAAAAACGAAACGAAGTGGTAAAATTAAAAATGTTGTACAACCGACTTCAATATAAATAAAATAGTCGAAGTCGAAATACGCATTATTTGTCCAAGTCGAGCAAAAAAGCGGCACGGCCGTACCATCCTTTTCCCGAAGCAGTTCAGGCCATTTTCGAAACCCTATAACTTCGTTGTGGATAAAACTAGAAGCCTGAAGTCAGTAACCAAGTAGGCATTGTATAGGCTCGGTATGTTTCAAATTTCATTAAATTTGAACCAGTAGTTTAAGAATTACTAGTCAAAGTTTCTTAATTTTGTCACTTGGCAATCGCACTAAACAATCAAATTTAATATTATATGTATTACTTGAGAGATACATTGTGTTTTCATGCGATGGCCAAGTCAATATATTTATTTAAAATATAAAAGATCTTTAGTATTGATGTGGTCACTATAAGATGTTGTAAGGTTAGCTAATTACTTAATAACTTGAGACAGAAGAACCCTTAAGTAGGGACTGAATAAATTAACCGACTTGGTATTACATGGATCTCACAACTTTTTATGGTAGAAAATCTGAGTTGCGAGAGTTGGTTTTTTTTAGTTATGTTTTTGATGGCATTAAGGATAACTCAAAAACTACTGGTCTGGTCAGATCTTGATAATATTTGTATGGAACCACATGAAAAGCAACAGCTTTCAAATAAAAAAAATCGGTTCACCTAGAAAAAAGTTCTGAGGTAACACACATAAAATGATTCTACCTATATAGTTCAACGCGGACAAACAATGTGACACGTAATTTTTATATGTATATATAAAAATTACGTGTCACATTGTTTGTCCGCGATTTCAATGAAATTTTGCACACTGTGTGCAGTTTGGTCCAACTTGAGAGATAGGATAGTTTTTATCCCGATAGAGTGACCCTCAATTTTTTTATTGTTAATTTCAGGAGTTTTTTGTTTTCTTGTTATTTTCAGGAAAGCAAATGTTCGTCGGAAAGGGCAGAACAACGTGTGCCTGGTCAGCTAGTATATAATATATACCTCTGACATAATCAATACAAATAATCTGTAATATGTCAGAGGTCAATATCATACCTACATAACAATAACTAGGGTGGCACGATGCTGTAAACAAGAGGTACCTATAATTATAAAACGAACTTATCTTAAAGACATTAGGATTTAATCGGTTACTTTTCTTTTCCTAATTCAATTATTTTCTCGCATCCATGAAATTGCCTCATTTAAAATTCATTCTGCAGTTCCTTCGCATTTGCACAATTTTTATAAAACTATGTTTTTAAGAATATTACAAAATGGTTTTACGAGACAAAGACATTATATTATCAGCTGGTATTTTAAATAATAGTTAATATAAAAGTTTGCATTATGAAAATAACCTTGTCTATCATCAACCTGGGTCTAGGAAACCGTAATTAATGCATGAAACTGTTATATCCGCTTATAAAAGTTATTATCTTTTTAAATACATGCGTATAATTCTTCTGTATGTGTGTTGGCGGATTTTGATGAATTCTTTTGTGTCTCTGGATATTAGATTCACAATAGGACCCGGTAGGTGGCGCTGTTGTCGAGATCCAGACACCCGTACGAAGCCGGTTCCGAATCGCTAATGTTAAATACAAATGACGACTTTAATAGATGCCTATTATGCTAGACTAAATGTTCAGTCGAGCAGCGGGAAGAAGCGACAAAAAAGAAGAAGAAGGAAAGGGCTTGGCATGGCGTACATTTTATTTTCATTTATTTATTGCAGTCAAAAATCACGGTCATGCAGGGAATAGGGAACAGACGAAAAGACGGTCGGATGACCGGACAACTATCCTATCCTAGGAGGTTTTCGTTTTTTACCATGAGGGTACGGAAGCCTAAAAATTCGAGAAATAATTTCAAAAGTGTTTCATATAGTGAGTAGCGGAAACCGAAAATCCTTTTTTCCTGAAAATATGTAATTCTCTTTTCTACTGATATAAATATATAAAAATGTTAATTCGCAAGGGTAGTCTGCATTTGCATTCTTAATTGAAGATAGATGGTAGAATAGGTGTCAATTGGCCACAGCTAGACATTTCTACTCATTTATATATTAAAATAAGAAGGAAAAAAGAAAATTTGCATTCAATTATTGTAAGCCAGGAAAAGTAATGCAATGCTCACCCATCGTTTGTTTGATCCCCAACCAATTTCAAAGAGCCCTCCGTAGTGCTAGATCCATCGGAGAACTCAAACGAGGCGTTATCCACCATGGTTCTGTATTCCGATCACTGTACTAAACACATCACACTTAAATCCGAGCGCCGAGCGGGCTACACGTGTTTCATAACAAATTCGGAACCGTAGTTATTAAAACGCTAGGGTTTATTTGGAAAAATTATAAATATAATGACAGTATTATACTGAACGCTGTTTAGTGGAATAAGAAGCGTGAGCGAGTGTCAATAGGAAGAAGAACAAGTTAAAGTTCAATCGGTTACGTTTCTGACCCAGGGCCCCGATTAGATAAAGTCAACTTGCACTGACAAAACGAACCATTAGTGTTAATGTGTATCAGATGAACATGGAAATTATATTTTAAAATTATTTATATTATATCATTATTGTAAAGTAGTAAGAAGAAGCAACTTAAGCAGTAATATTAACAATATTTTTATGCCACTCTTGAATAAAGTGCAATTAATCAATAAACTGTATAGATACAACTATTAAAAACCGATATTACAATATATCGTAGCAAAACCAAGCAGTTCTTTGATCTTACACTTCTATTGTTATACCAAAAAGAATATAAACATTAGGAAAAAGGCGCTCGGCCACTTTTGGAATCACAAACTCTAAACAATTGTGACCTTCTTAATACATTTTACACTTATACACACACTCGTCTTAAACCTGTTAAAGTAATATAAATTTAGGAAAAACACCGCCAGCAGACGCGGAGGAAGCGTCCGAGACGCGATCGAGAGAATAACTGTTGATAGAATTATAACTTCTGCACACCTATCGATTGTATATCGAATACGGATTAATTTATCGCACCAACGATAAGATACTGTAAACTACACGAGACCGATTACGCACTTTTGGTATTTTTCTAACGTAAAATACCTACATAGAGTGATTAATTAAGTATGACGAATTCAGAGACGGCAAGGACAGCCATAGCAAACGGGTACATCGACCTTGTAACGCTTTTACAAGGAAAGCAGAACAGAGGCGACCGTTAAGAATATTCGCGGGCCGGTTCATTGCCGTCCATATTATCAAAGAGAATGGAGATAGCGGCCCGTAAATCATCCGAATCTCCATTCACCATTCGCCTTTCGCGATTAGCGCAGTGGAACGGTACCACGCCATTAATGGGCGAGAAAACACTGGCGAACTTGCAGGCGATGCAACTAGAATGCTTGTTACTTGTAACGAAGTAAAGAACGATCGTTTATCAACACACCGTATGGTCAGACAAAACAATCATTTCAAAGAGAAACGTTTTCATGAAATATACGCAACGAAAAAAAAGCCATATAAATAACTAAATTAACTTACGTGCTAAATGAATAATTGTACTATTTTTTTTAACTTGGATATTAAATTAAACATTTTAAATTGGGTAGTTGATACCGTCATATAATTTGAAAATGCTACTTTTAGTGGATTATATTTGTTATAGAACTAGATTTTTATAATTAAAAAAATATTAAAGTATCTGAAGTTATTGATTGACATTCTTAATTTTCATTAGAAAATATTTTTGATCGCTTGTAATAGGTATTTCAAGAAACATGAGTGACAACTTCAATATTAAAAAATGTCAACTAACAATTACCTTCTATAACTAAAAATAAAGTAACACCTACATACGACCCACTGCTGAGCACAGGCCTCCTTTCATTTAATATATTACTTTCCGCCACGCTGCCCAAATGCGTGTGTTTTAATTTCTCCGAGATGCGGGTTTCCTCACGATATTTTCCTTCACCACCAAGGTGGTGAAACAGTTTTTAAAATTGCACTTAACAATGACATTGGTGCAGGTGGGATCGAACCCGAGTTACTCATACACTGTGAAATTTACAGCGAGCGCTTAATCCCTGAGCCACCACACTACGCTCTACTTCTATTACTAAGGTGTCCAAACATCTCCAAAACACTTCGTACAAAACCGTAACTACACAAACTTTAGTCATCTATTTCTTACATGCAAAGACAACCAATTGCAAAATGCTGTGAAGAAATTACTTTAGTTATCACTAGATAGCACCGACAGATATTACCCATATCGCAATTTACGCTACGCAGGTGCAAAAATTAGATACCGAACATGATACAAGTTAGATTGGAGACAGTACAAATAAAGAAAACATGTGTGAGTGTCGTGGAACATTCGGTTGGAACGAAGTTCCTTATCGGACGGTACGAATTTGGCGGATGGGGTGTAAGCGAGAAAAAGTGTAAGATTTTTCCGTCACTCCGTCATTTGCCCTTCTAACGTAGTATAGACGGCCGCGGCCATGGCGGCTGTAAGGAAGCGAGATGGAATAATATCCATATCCCTCGCACTTTTTCTTATCTTACCATAAAAGAAATATTATTTTATTTTAAATGACGCTTCATTTTATTACAAGCTAGTAATTCATTTATATGTATTTGTATATCTATAACATAATACGTTTATCAATAATAATATACTACGAAAGGAACTTAATAACAGATAACCAAGAAGCATCTATATTATTTATTTTATCTCCAACGATTGGGTGAAAACTTGCATAATTATACCATAACAGCTTTTTTGAGTACCCTGCTAGGCATGGCCACTTGCAAGCACTTTCGCCCACGTGTCACCGCACTGGGCAAACTGGTCGGTAAACGCACAGCCGATACCCTCGCACTAGTGACGCTAATTCCCATCACCAGCCTGTTATGAAATTTGGATTCAAGTAGCAGTAGTGGTAATTTGCTACAGCCTCGTCCGTCAAACGGGCATCAATCACAATTATACTTCGCAATTCCTTTACACTCTTTGTTTTTAGATGATTTATTTGAAGATGCTAATTGTGTCTAACGAAGATACTCTAAACAGATTACTGGTATAAATATACATTACTAATATTAATGATAAGTACAAAAATGAGGCACAAAAACGTCAAGCAATAATATTATATGAACATTTTTATTAAAATATATTCACTGCTCGAGACGAAATGCGCAGAAACATTGTAAAGTTCGCATTATTAAATTTTACATAATATTACGGCCTTCACGCCAAATTACGATTAGAAGTGGCGTACCAAGTTAATTGTGCGTTTACATAATATATTAAAAATACACGTTTTTATAAACGAAATTTATTTTTATTTCCATGCCGCTTCAGAGGATTAAACGTAACATTTCAGCGACCCGTCCTGGTGATCGGAGTTACTTCACTTAATGTGAAATGAAAACTGGCTCTTGAAGTGTGTACATTTGTTTTCGTCCTATTTCTCTCCATTAAAATTTTAGGTAAAATTTTTGTCAGAGTAAATAATTTTCGGATAAAAAAAGTAAATTTTTGAACTACTACTACCGATGAAAAATTGTACGTTTTTCACTTTATGTACTATATTTTTGAGATATGATGTATTTGCTGTCCTTACAATAAGCGATCCGCGTGAATCGAGGGCGAGCCGGGATCGTCAACATTATCTATGTTGATTGGACAAATGGGAACAATTTGTTTCGTTCACATTCGTGACGTGCATTTTCATCTGGCTGAATGAAATTGTATAACAATTCGTGGCGTATGGCGTATAGAAAATGCATATTACAAGACTACATACTCGTAGTGTGCGTTAAGATCAGAGAGAATATGGAGTGTTCTGACATGGGAACACAAAAAATATCTCAAGACTCACGAACTGAATATTTTTGCACTAAGCGATTAATAACGGATTATAAGAAGATAACAAATTATTCTCCAAGTTTCAACCTTAGCTGCATGTAGTTCACCGTTCACCCTGCTGTTTAACAAACGAAGCTGTGGCACCCGGCCAAGGGGGTATATTCCATCCATTCAAAAATACCTATCCATTAAAAAATGCTGAATCCTAACATTTTATTCAATATCCCGAATGAAACTTACTTAAATTATAATTTCAAGTTACGTAAACGTTATCTACCAACCTGTCACTTGTTTCCCCTTGATTATCAATGGCAGCTGTCTGTCATTAAAAGTTGACATTTATTTCACAACAAAAAAGACCGTCAGCCTTTTTTAATTTAGTTATAACTTCGCAACAAAAGACTGACCACAGAACTTTATGTGACTTAGATTAAATACTTGAAACTGACAGACTACATTGGTGATTGACGAACTAGGAAAAATGCGATATTCCACTTTAATTTTATAATACCAAAAGAAAAACAAGGAGTCGAAAAGCGTTGATCGTAACGTCTTTATACATTATATCCTTTATAATTTAAACCACCACGAAAGAAAATAACGATTCTCAAAAATCTTCAGATACGTCAAGAAAGTAAAGTAAAACAGAAGATTATGGTAAATTGGCCGCGCGTTAATTATTCTACGCCCCGTTAACGCAATGACTACGGGATGTTAAGAAGAATTGTCATTGGGATGGCTCTCGAATATTGGTTCTGGTTCTGTTTTTTTTTTTTGTTTAAAAAAAGTAACCACTTTACTATGTGTTAGAACTTTTTCTGCCCAATACCGTTTTGGTAGGTACCACCATCTTACCTGTTTCTGCTACAGGTCTGAAGAGTACAGAGTCACTGTTATTAAAGGTTGTGAGGCGTCTTAGACTTCAGAGGTGACAACACATCTCTAGCCGTGTTTATTCAAAGTTGGTTGCAGGTGTCTTTGGACTGCAATAGCCACTTACCATCTTGTGCACTGTATAATATTTTCACTTCAGTTTTTTTTTAAATAACTAAAACAGTGCAGCTCCAACAGTGCAGATGAGGTTTTCTTACAAAAAAAAATGTAACTACTTTTTTATATAGGTTAAGGGTGACAAACGAGCACACAGTCCATCTGTCCATCTGATGACAAGTATTTGCCGTGGCCCATAGACATTTATATCAACCCTCGACTACGAAGCAAAATGCAGATGCGCTGCTAAGGACTAACATGGAATGACTCATTTCCAGTAAAAGGGGTCTCCGGTTCTCTACACTCACCATACGAAATACGGCAGCATTAAGCTGCTATTTTACGCTGGTATTCAGTGAGAGTATAGTTCTTCCCCGGTGAAGCCGACTCATTCGTGCTCATACTTACTTGCGCTAATTGACAAAAGAGTAAATTAAAAATTAAAGTATATTTAGACAAAATCTTAGTTATTGTTGTAAAAATAACATAAAACAAAAACATCGATTTCTATTCGATTAATTTAAGAAAAATCGATGTATAAAATATTTACAGTGTTGGTAACGTTTGTTTTACTATCGTAAACGTTAATATAAAGCAATTTTTCCAATGAGAAATGAGCAACAACGTCAAAACTGTTATTGAGTGCCTGCTTCAGTGAAACCGTAACGAAGGTAAGCTTAAAAAATTACTTCTAGAAAATCATGATACATCAGCTTATGTTTTGGAGTTAAATTCTGCAGTTCAGACAAAATTTAATTCTTTAATTATATTTTCCAGATAAAAGTGTGTGCGGAAGCAAACCAGGAGATGGACGCTGTCCATCGCCTGGCTTGTATCCTGCATCTACCTGAGAACAACTGTTAAGTTGTTGAAAATAATAAAAAAACAGCAGTTGCTACCCGCCGAACGTAGTAACAATGGCACTATATAATATTGACAATAGCAATATATTACAAAGAGCGGACTAAACGCTGGGAATCGAACTCAGCATACTCACGTACTATGAAATTTTATTATATGCCTATCCCCTGAACTACTCATGGCTTTTCATAGGGAACTCTCGGAATATTTTTTGAAAACACCTACTTATCTACTGGTCTCATGAACACTAAAAATAGAATATCTCGTCACAAGATATAGCATTGCTTCGCATCACTCATCACGCGAAACACATCTTTGAAATGTTTACCGTAATACAGTTTTTAAAAAAGACCACAGCTGAACACAT
Source organism: Parnassius mnemosyne (assembly GCA_963668995.1). Lineage (NCBI taxonomy): Eukaryota > Metazoa > Arthropoda > Insecta > Lepidoptera > Papilionidae > Parnassius > Parnassius mnemosyne. The sequence continues at coordinate 19,989,733 of CAVLGL010000024.1, forward strand.
GTTTCCCTGATAGACTGCGACATAACGGGGATATTTGCCATAGCTGCCACGCTTGGCAGGTCGGCTGGCAGTTTTATATAATTTTGAATAGTTATCAGGATAATGCTGCTGCCTATCTCCTGTTACAGTTTCCCTCTGCCGCCTTTTCCGACACCCGCAGTGATAATGGTGGAGTAGATTCTCTTAAGCCGCTGCACTACACTGCATGGCTTGTTCATTAAATACAATAAATTGTGGCGGCGCTGTCGTCACGCCACAAGCGAAACACATCAAAGCCTAAATCGCGCTAACAAAATTCCGAAGTTAAAGCATTATATATAGAATAGCTCCGAACTACCACTTGGAGCGTTGGCCCCACCCCGGGCAGAACACTTTGCCCGGCGGGAGATCTCCCCTTTTCCTTCCACCCGCCATATTGGTGACCACCCGACGTGATATGAACACGAAACCAACAACAGTCGGAAACTACAACTTCAAAAACCTTCGTCGTCGTCCTCAAGTACCCCATTCATTCGCTCCCGAGCAGATATTGTCTGCAGTCTTCACATTCTGCAAGCCATCCAGCTTTACAAAGGTTCATCACAGCTCTGGAATAATAATGCTTCCCGTTCCTTCAAGCTACTCTCTGTACGCGCTACAGTGTTCAGCACGGCTCTGAGCCTTATTGCTCGCCTCTGCTTCACGGCACTCTCGCAGATTACTTGCCTTCTTCTCGACTCGCCGCAGACTATAAGGCAATCCCTGGCACTTGCTCCGGCTCATTGTTCTCACCGGCATCACTTGCAATTGCGTAGTACGGCATGCATTACACACCGGCATATCATTCGCACCGGCTTCACTTGCCCTTACGCACACAGCATGCATTCCTCACCGGCATTAAGGACGCACCGGCATTCGGACTGCACTATCGACCTCCGGTCTGAGCAGTGGGGTGATGTGGCGGCGTTGTCGTCACGCCAAAAGCGAAACACATCAAAGCCTAAATCGCGCTAACAAAGTTCCGAAGTTAAAGCAGTATATATAGAACAGCTCCGAACTACCATTCGGAGCGTTGGCCGCTCCCCGGGCATAACACCTTGCGCGGCGGGAGATCTCCCCTTTTCCTTCCACCCGCCACAAAATAATTAAAATCAAGTACATAACTTATTTTATATTTATCGCATTTTCGTTTGTATATTTTTAGCTGATAGGTTGCATTTAAATTAAACTTTAGACGTCTTATATTATGAAAAAATATAATAATACTACCTGTACACCGCGGCTTCGCCCGCGCGTAATTTCTTACGATTGGATTTCGTGGGTTTTAATTTTTTTGCACTGTACCCTAATTATTTTTCTAAAATAGAAGTAGCCGAAGTTACTCCTTATAACATCAGCTATCTGCCAGTGAAAGTCCCGTCAAAATCCATCCAGCCATTTCGGAGATTAGCCAGAACAAACAGATAGACAAAAATTTTAATAATTGTGTTTTTGTTATAAGTACCGTATGTATACTTTCATATGCATTTAGTAAAAAGCTGTTATTTTGAGATTACAATCAGACACTTTAATTTGATTTATTTGTATGATGTATAGATGTAAAGTTAAGCCTGCGCTCAAAACTAAATCTAGCTTTAGTCGGCTAATTCTTAAGTTATTTACACTGCCGTAACACATACATTGTCTTATCATGAATGCTGAAGAAGTTTACTCGTATCACATTGACCTTTAACCTACACACTAAACAAAAAAAAATGTTTTAAGTATGTAACTCTATAACGGCATTGAAATAAGTTCATTTCCTTTTAAACTGCGCAAAACAATGATTTCTTATGTTACCATGTGTGATCAAAAGTGCTCGAAACGTCGGGAATATAAAATAAGATAATAAACGATACAAAATCCGTAAAAACTAGTTTCAATGTGCAATATAATTAATCTATAGAACAGGATTTGGTTTATCTGCCTATAACATAATTTAAAATTAAAAAATTTGTACAACCGACTTCAATATAAATTATTAAGAATAACTCAAAAAACTATTGGTCAGACCCTGATCAAATTTATACAGCACCACATGTGAAGCACCAGCTTTCAAATAAAAAAAGAATCATCGAAATCGGTTCACCTAGAAAAAAGTTATGAGGTAACACACATAAAAAAATACAGTCGAATTGAGTACCGTCTCCGCTTTGAAGTCGGTAGATAAAGAGTCCTCTCTTTACTTTGTTAGGCCACAAAATTACGGGTTATCGGTTTAGTAATGCTTGTACACAAAGAAAGATTACAAAAGTATGAAGCTACGACAGTTTTTATTTCACTGAATAATTTATAATAATAAAAACATGCGTGAGTGTCGTGGAACACTCGTAGTATATTATTATTGATAAACGTATTATATTATTGATTAACAGATACAAATAAATGAATTATTAGCGCCTATTAAAATGAAACGTCATTCAAAATAAATATAATATTTCTTTCATGGCAACATAAGAAAAAGTGCAAGGGTAATGGATATTATTCCATCTCGCTTCCTTATAGCCGCCAAGGCCGTCTCTACACTACGTCAGAAGGGGTCGGGACGGAAAAATCTTACACTTTTTCCAATACCAATATAATAATATAAGCTTTTACAACAAAGTCCCAGTAAATATGCAGGATCTATCTATCAAAAAGTGTAAAATTTTTATTAAGCTAAAATTAACTTTTTAATAATAATAATAACCGACTTCAAATAACTAAATAAAAAAATAACTTCAGAAAGTAAAGTTATTTATTGTTTAGTTGTTTGAAGTCGACTTTTTTTACACTCAAAAAAGTGGAATATCACATTTTCAATGTCGTATACTCGTAAATGGCTAATTTTGCCACCCTCCTGAATTGAATTTTCGTTTCCATATTTATATGGGACCACGTCTAAAGTATAACTAACCTATTCACTAAAAGAGAATCATCAAAATCTGTTCACATTTGACAAAGATATCGCGGAACTTACAGTCAAATTGTAAAACGTCTCTTTTTTTAACGTCACCTAAGTTTTTAAAAAGAGTTATTATACTATGACAGAGTACATAACCCCTGAGAATGACGAGATTGCCACATTGCCGTTTGTAAAAGTTTTATTTAATTTTACAACATATATTGTAAACAAGCTGTCCCCCGCGAGTAATTTACGGTTTTAATTATGTTGCGCGGAACCCTAATTATTTTTCTAAAATATAAATAGCCTAAGTTACTCCTTATAATATCAACTCTCTGCCAATGAAAGTCCCGTCGAAATCAGTTCAGCCATCTCGGAGATTAGCCGGAACAAACAGACAGACAGAGTGACAAAAATTAAAAAAATGTGTTTTTGTTCTAAGTACCGTATATACTTTCATATGCATTAATAAAAAGCTGTTATTTTGACATTATAAACAGACGCTTAAATTTTATTTATTTGTATATATGTATAGATATAGAAGTATAGATGTTTTTTTTAAATAGCCCCACTGGATTTTCCGCTGGTTATCCCCAGGGCAGAGGTTACTGTGAAACAGTAATAAAAGCATAAACGAATTTTCAAGTGTTCCTGTATATTTAAATCACGCACTATTAGAGCACGTAGTAAATCAGCAATAAAACATCCTTTCATAATTTCATTTGAACCAATATGGTTCAAAGCTTACTTTGCTCAAGTACTATTTAATGTTAAAGCAAGCATTAATTCCCTGATCAACGGCTCCCACGGAACACTTTAACATGAATTCAAAGTCCACTGCAGGAAATAGACCTCTTCAAGATTTACCTCAGGTCCTCGTGAACAGGATTATTACCATAGTTGCCGCGATTGGCAGGCGCTTTGGCAAACGCAGTTTTTCAATTTCTAGTTGTTAAACATATTAGAAAGACACTGCTGCCCATTTCCTGATTAGTTTCCCTCTGTCGCCTCTTACGACACGGGACGATATACGATAGTGGATATTCTTACACCGCCACCACTACACGGTCATTTGAAAAGTTTTAGTCGCGGATTAATAAAAATATATTAATATAAATAAGACAACAAAAACAATCAAAACTGATCTAACTTAAATAAAGCTTTTTGGACGAATAATTTAAAGGTAAGTACTGATAAGCAAGTTTTAAAGAAAACCATTTCAAAATAAGAATCAAATTAGGTAACTGATGGGAAATACTCTACCGACGGATCTTCATGGAACGCTTGGACCAAAAATGCCAGTGTGATAAACTAAACTGCAGTGTCTAGCAGACAACTCCATGACCAGGCTATTCAGATTGCAAATTGAGATTATAATTACCTCATTCCGCCATACACATAATTTATGATCCTTATCGCGTTCCGTGTGTTCTGATCGCCTTGGTAGGTAGGTGCCATTATTATTTCACATCAAAAGAGAATAAAATTAGTGGCGACATTAAACATAAAAACAACAATAGACAACGACGAAACGTGGTTCGAAAACACGTTTCGCGTACATCGCGATATTATAACAACTGATTAGACTTCAAACGCTCGGCCACCAATCATATAATCGCAGATTAGGTATATAATATTTAATGACACTGCATTTGCCAAAATAATACTAATTGCTTTTAAATTTGATTTTCCATATTGAATGGCCGTTGGTCGCCCAACAACGCTGTGATGACTAATACATATTTAGATTAGTAATTCATGAGGGTGCTGGTGCCGTGTGGTGTCGTCAGAGATCCATCCCCCCATTTCGTCGTAAGGGTGATGTCAGGCAACAGCCAGTGAGTGTTGCCAGCGATGATATATGTACCTGAGACGTTGTCCTTAACTGCTGGCCGTATGTGGAAGCTCAAAGTCGCTCCATAGCTCGCCGAGCGACTTCGATCTTTTTTTTATAGGATAGGGTGACAAACTAGCACACAGTGCACCTGATGGTAAGTGGTCGCTGTGGCCCACAGACATCTACATCTATCCCCGTTTGCGAATCAAAATGCAGATGCGTTGTCACCCGTGAGGACTAAGATGGAATGCCTCTTTTCCAGTAAAAAGGGTCTCCGGTTCTCTATACTCAACATACGAAACACAGCAGTGTTAAGCTGCTATTTAACGCTGGTATTATGTGAGAGCGTGTTCCTTTCCCGGTCGAGCCGACCTATTCGTGCTACTATACTACTAACTATACTACTAATATAGCTGCAGCATGGCTCTACGACGTGAGCTTGACTTTGAGCTCAGAGTATCTGACGATAGAACGATCTGCGTGATTGACTTAGAAATGTGGATATAAAGAACCGACGTATCAGAACGGATAATTAAGCTAAAGCGACAATAGAAAAGTGATAGTGAAAAGTGACAAATACAAAAGTCATAAAACTCGAAGAACTGGCAACCGATGGGGAATAAAGGTTCGCGAGTGGCAGCTACGTGCCGTCAGCGAAGTATAGGGCGGCCCCTCTAAATGGAGTGACGTGAAGACCTGGTAAGACACGCAGTCAGTGTAAGTCAATGGGTGCACATTCTGGTATTCCTTGGATCAGACCAAACTGGTATACTACTTTAATGAGAAAGCGCGTGAAAATGGCACTGTAACTGTCCAGCCAAAAGTGACCCTAATTACGTAGCACTATTATTTATTATGTGCCCTAACTTCTTGATTCTATCAATGCAATCAGTTTTTATTGAAGACAAGTAAACTAAAGACTGTACTTAGATTGCGTTCAAACCAGTTTAAGTTCTTAATGAAGACCAATCGCCAATTGAAATGAGCGGTAAGGTATTATTGAACACGTGCAGCATGTTTTTATGGAATGGTGTGCGGAATAAATTACTTAGATCTTCCGCGTTTGTTGGTGACAACTATAATGTCGGCTACTCGATTAGCATTTTGGCCTTCCCGCTGTCGAAGGAGGTGTGAATGTTGATAAGGGTGGCCGACACAGGGCCTAAAAAGACATTATACTATGTATATTACCTTGAAATATTAGAATAGATTTACTACCAATGGACATGTTTTTATCCACCATTATCCACCAATCCGATTATCTGGCGGTTATTTGTATAGGCCGTCACGCACACAATTTGGATTAATTTCAATAAAGCAGTACAAATGCTTCCTGCTACTAAGCCAGCCTTCCGTCGAAGACGGTACTAGTCACAGGCTCAAGTAGCAATGGACAAAAATGGACGGTCATAATATAGCTCACAAAACCAACAATCGATGGGGAAGGAAGATTCTCGAGTGGCGGCTTCGTACCGATAAACAATGTATGACGGCGCCCACTAGTCGGAGAAGAAACGTAAGGAAGTCGATGAATGCAGGTGGCGAAGGACAGCGCTTTGTGGCAGTTGTTGTGGGAGGCAGTCAGTAGTTGATTTGTAAAGCACTGTAATGATGCTGAAAATTATGATAAAGATGTATGAAATATTAATAATGTTGGCACTGTTGAGATTATTTGTCGCAAACTTAAGAGTTTATTTTCCACACGCTTGGCGGTAAAAGAAACATAGTGAGCATCGCTCCACGTCTGTTAATTTAAAAATATTTCGGAGCTTATTACGTAATGTTAGTCATACACCCTACAGTCTACCTGTGCGAGTGTGCCTGCACAATGCTTACATGTCCGCAAATTCGCACTGGTGCAGTACGACGAACCCTTTCAGTTTTCATAATGTAAGCCATACACTTTACGGTTTACAGACGAGGTTTGCCTGTGCAGATTTCAACTTTAAATATATTTTTAAAGAAAAAGTCCACAAGGACTTTTTGGTCATAGAGGATTTTTCTTAAGCGCCACGCTTGGCAGGCGGGACAAGGTATATTTGTATTTCTATTTGTGCTAGCTCCGACTTAACTTTGAAACTGGGAACTACAGCTCTATTCAGTCAGTCTTTCATTATGCATACAGTGTGTATTTCTATAAAAATTGTATGAGAATATAAGTGAATCACGTCATCATTTAAACGTATTTAAACGTCTTAATTGTTTCTTACAAATCTAACTTCGTACGAAAAACCAACAATTTTTTATATAAAATTTATTATGTAGCAATTTTTGTCATGTCAACCATCAAATTAAATTTTTATTTTAATTTACGAACATAGCCTGGGTCAAATGAAGTAATAAAAGGAAGTTAGACCAACTCAAACACATCATTAACGTCCGCGCGACTGCATATACCTATATTATAGGTACCAATTAAAATAATTATATGAATGAATGAATGTAACAAAGAGACGGCCCCCAGTCTCCGGCGGCCCCGCTATTCCTGGCTAAGGTGGCGACCATGGTAACGGCGGGGCAGGGGGTGCTAAGAATCTCCGGTGGAGGTTCGGTTGCCACCTACGACGACTCGACCTGGCAACATACAACGCACGCACCCTGAGGACTGACGAGAAGATTGTGGAGCTGGAAGAAGAGATAGACAAGTTACGCTGGCATATTATAGGATTATCCGAAGTCCGAAGAGAAGGGGAGGAAACGGTAATCCTCGAATCCGGTAACTTGTTCTATTACCGGGAGGGCGACCATCTGTCCCAAGGAGGTGTCGGATTTATCGTCCACAAGTCTCTCGTTAACAACGTTGTAAATATCGAGAGTGTGTCGACGAGGGTTGCGTACCTTATACTCAGAATCACCAAACGGTATTCGCTGAAGGTCATACAGGTTTACGCACCAACCTCGGCACACCCCGATGAGGAGGTGGAGGAAATGTATGAGGATATCTCTAGAGCCATGCATTCCTCCAAAACCCAATATACGGTGTTAATGAGAGACATCAATGCAAAACTAGGCACAAGAGATATTGATGAAAGTAGGGAAATTTTGAGTAGGGCAACGGAACCCAAGGGGCCAGCAGCTGGCCGACTTCATGGAGAAAGAGGGACTCTTTATGATGAACTCTTTCTTCCAGAAGCGGCCCCACAGGAAGTGGCCTGGTCGAGCCCCGACGGTTCCACAAAAAATGAGATTGACTTCATTATGACGGCCAGACGACAACTGTTCAGTGATGTCTCAGTGATCGCGAGGGTGAAAACCGGCAGCGATCACCGAATGGTTAGAGGCACACTGAACCTAAACGTTAAGTTGGAGAGGTCTCGTCTAATGAAGTCAACGCTCCGTCCCCCTCATGCTCTAATCCAAAGTCCCGAAACCTTTCAGCTCGAGTTACGAAACCGTTTTCAGTGCCTAGAAGACTGCAATGAAGTGGACGATATGAATAACAAGCTCGTGGAACTGTCCATGCGGTCGTAGCTAAGTTCTGCAAGACCCGCCGCAGAAGAACACAAAAACTCTCCGATCACACTCTTAATCTCATGGCTGTTAGACGGGAGATGAAGCTACATTCTTCAAAAGATTTGACAGCATACAGGCAACTGAACAGACAGATCTCCAAATGCATGCGGCGTGACTTACGCAACTTCAATACAGCTCGAATTGAAGAAGCGATCGAGCGTCAAAGTCTTTGCCAGAAATCTGTCTGCCAGAAAGAGCAAACTGTCAATGCAGCATCGTTTCCGGGGCACCTGAGATTTTGAGTGAGATTGAGAGGTTCTACGGGCAGCTGTACACGTCATCGTTGGAGCCATACGCAAGTGTGAGCAACGATCCAAGAGCGAGTCTTATCCGACATTATTCCGATAATATCCCGGACGTCAGTCTGAGCGAGATTAGAATGGCTCTCCAGCACCTTAAAAACGGCAAGGCCCCAGGCGAGGATGGAATTACAGCGGAGCTTCTGAAAGCGGGTGGAAAACCGGTACTTGAAGTCCTTCAGAAGCTCTTTAATTGCGTCCTCCATGGTGGCATTACACCGGAGACGTGGAGCAGAAGTGCGGTGGTCTTGTTCTTCAAGAAAGGCGACAACGCTCTCTTGAAGAACTACAGACCGATTTCCCTTCTGAGCCGCGTCTACGTGCTGTTTTCGAGAGTCATTACGAATCGTCTCGCGCGCAGACTTGACGACTTCCAGCCTCCCGAACAAGCCGGTTTCCGAAAAGGCTTTAGCACCATAGACCACATACATACCCTTCGGCAAATTGTACAGAAGTCAGAGGAGTACAATTTGCCACTATGTATGGCGTATGTGGACTATGAGAAAGCCTTTGATTCCGTCGAAATTTGGGCGGTGCTGCAGTCCCTTCAGCGGTGCCAAGTTGACTGTCGGTATATCGAAGTGCTGAAGTGCTTGTACAGTAGGGCTACGATGGCTATCCGAGTACAGAACCAGAGTACGAAACCTATCCAATTGCAGAGAGGTGTAAGACAGGGTGACGTCATATCCCCGAAACTCTTCACCGCTGCATTGGAAGACGTTTTCAAGCTTCTGGACTGGAAAGGATACGGTATCAACATCAATGGCGAGTACATCACTCACCTTCGATTTGCCGACGATATAGTCCTTATGGCAGAATCGCTGGAGGACCTAAGCACTATGCTCAATGACCTCAATAGTGCTTCCCAACGGATAGGTCTTAAGATGAACATGGACAAAACAAAGATCATGTTTAATGTCCATGTCACACCTATGCCGGTAGTTGTTGGGAACACTAAGCTCGAAGTTGTTGACGAGTATGTTTACCTGGGACAAATAGTCCGACTAGGTAAGTCCAACTTCGACTGAGAGGTCAATCGACGGATTCAACTCGGTTGGGCAGCGTTCGGGAAATTACGGCACATCTTCTCGTCAGGTATACCTCAAAACTTGAAAACGAGCCAGTGATGACTTACGGAACTGAGACGTGGTCCTTCACTGCTGGCCGGATGAGGAAGCTCAAGGTCACTCAGCGAGCTATGGAGAGGGCTATGCTCGGAGTTTCTCTGCGTGATAAACTCAGAAATGAGGATATCCGCAGTAGAACCAGAGTGACCGACATAGCCCAACGGATTAGTAAGCTGAAGTGGCAATGGGCCGGCCATATAGCTCGAAGATCCGACAACCGATGGGGAAGAAAGTTTCTCGAGTGGCAGCCTCGTACCGGCAGGCGAAGTGTAGGGCGTCCCCCCACTAGATGGAGTGACGACCTGGTAAGATACGCAGGAAGTCGATGGATGCAGGTGGCTCAGAACCGTGCTTTGTGGCATTCCTTGGGGGAGTTCTATGTTCAGCAGTGGACTTGTGAAGGGCTGTAATGATGATAATGATGAGTTTCTATTTCATAGTAATGCTATTACTATGAACTAGAAACTAGAAATCCGGTTAGCACTCCAACTAAGTACGATTTAAAATGCTCCAGTAGGGATCGAACCCAGAACTTTTCAGTTTCCTAATATTTCATCATTGTACACGTTAGCATAGTGTTGGCGGTGTAAGAATATCCACTACCGCATGTCGTCCCAGGGGTGTCATAAGAGATGACAGAGGGAAATTGAGACCGGTGATGGGTGAAGTAATAAATAACTGCGGTTGCCAACCTGCCTGCATCTATGGTAATACCCCCTCCCCTCCCCCCATATGAGGCAATCTATGGGGAGGCCTATGTTCAGCAGTGAACTTTATAGGCTGTAAGGGATAGACAGGTTAGTATATAGATAGTGGAAGACAATGTTATGAACATTAAACAATTTGATGTTAAATATTTATAAGTAATCAAATGTTATAATCTTTATTATTTATTTATTAATTTATGAAGAGGTCGTTTACACCTGCCACAGCTTCTCAAATCATCCAGGGTTGACTTGTGGAGAATGCCATACAGCATTCAGTACGCCCTTTATATCCTTTACTATAAGGTAAAAATGATTAAACAAAAATGAGTAAATAGACAATGTTACGAACATTAAACAATTTCCAGTCCAGTAGTGGAACGAAAAGGAGGGCAAAATAAAATGAGGACGAACGACGTTGTTTACGAATAGACGTAAGCGCTAAACAACGCGTTAGTCAAAATTTATTACATTAATTTTAATATTTAATTTATTACACATTATTACACACTAATCAGCTGAAGGTCACTCAGCGAGATATGGAGCGGGCTCTTTCTTTCCATAATAGAACCCGTAACTACCATAGATTTCCTCTTACTATCCGTATCCGCAGCAGAACCAACTTAGCCCAACGGACCAATAAACTGACGAGGCAATGGCCAGCCACATATTTCGACAAACCGACAAGAAGTGATGGGGAAAGAAGGTTCCAGAGTGGCAGCCACATACCGGCAAACGAAACGTAAAATAGAACCCCACTAGATGGAGAGACAACTTGATAAGACATGCAGAGGGTCGATGGAAGCAGGTGGCTTAAATAATATTTCTTGTTCAACAGTGGTCTTGTGAGCGGTCATGGTCTTGATGGCATGAGAATCGTGACAATGATGATGCCAATTAGATGATTACAAAAAATATAGGTAGCATCGAGTTATACTCAATCTAAGGTTTAAATTTTAAATGAAATTGTGTGAGTCAAATAACATTGTTAATAAGGTGATAAGTACGTACGAGTATGTTGATTATCGTGGAGGCAATAAGTGGAATTAATTAGCATTAAATATGAAGTTGATTTGCGACGCCGGTGACAGTGTTATGTACCTACATGCCTATTGTATTTATTTACAAGAGTTAAAAATCATATTTAACAATTTTGGGGTTTTTAGCTTTTCTCGTAAGGTTTTTTTATGAGGAAGGGTTATTTTATTTCAAATAAATTTTGAGATGGTATAAAAGTAGCATAAGAGCGGGGAAACAAAACCCATGCCCACCTACGTAATATATTATATATAATACGTAATATATTAACTTGTTTTTAATAAACTTAAAAGGCTCCTACCGAATGCAACAAATATACGAGTATAACACATATTCTGCACAGCAGAAGCAATGGATTTATCAATGTGGCGTTATTTATATTTCAGAAAATCAAAGACCATATATTTTATCAATTTTAGGGTTTCCAAAAAGAAAATATAGCCTAGATCCCTCTTGGTATTGTTCTCTATCAGTTCGTAGTTTCATCACAATTGGTTCAGCCATTCTGAAAATTAGCCCGTATAGATTATGCCTTAATACGGCGTTATTTGCATGCTACGAGTAGCATGCAAATAACGCCGTAAGCTTACTAGAAGTCAATTATTTCAATATTACAGACTACTTCAATAATACCACTCTAACCCTGTATCAAATCATATCTACGTATTGGGTTTGAATATCTGATATTGAATCCATGTATTTCAATATCTATATCTAAATATATACATGAATCTGTAACTGTAAGGAAGCAATATTCAGTGCTACATGGTGATCCGCGATTTTTGATAGATTTGGTGTGCTTAGAATTATAGATATAATGTAATATCTAGGTATTGGTTAATATCTATGATACTATGAAATGAGTATATCCTACAACGAATAGTCGTAATAGGTATATATGTTTTACTCAAATAAAATAATATTGAGTAATACGATATGTGTGTGTTGTCTCTACAAAAGGATATAACGATGTTATACACAGTATAAAACAATTAACAGAAATTCAGAGATTTATTTTTTAGGTGTGAAACTCGAGTGCAAGTCAACTTCGGACCACCAGACAGAGATACCTACCACTTACAGGTAACTGACCGCTGTAGCATATGTGTACAGTGCAACCAACAAAGGCTACAAATGCGTTCTCATTTCCAATAACAAAGATGAGATGACACGAAGTCAGCAAATATATCTTGTTGTATTAGATATATTATACCTTATCATCCAAGCCGAAAAACATTTTCAATGGTACTCTTACTTGGCGGCAGAAATTGAGAAGCCCCCTAGGCATAAAATGACTAACGTATCTCGTTTAATGCATTTAAGAAATGCTAAATCTAATGCAGTTGCAGACAGTATAATATGTGTAACTTTTCCAATACACACTCTGTTAAGCTATTTTTACACGCTTGTATGAACTACGAATATAACGGTATTTTCTCCTATTAGTAATAGTAATGAAGATCTATGTTGAGTTCGGTATATTTAGATATATTTATCATTATATGTAAATCGTAGGTACGTCTCGACAGTTAAGTCAACTGTGTGAGCCGCGTGTTTGTGATGTTGTCATTCCAAATTGGCGTTTAGCATATTCACACCCCACGGATGTACAGGGTGTCATGTTCGGAAATTCAACTTATATGCTTAGGATAGTAAAGGAGGTAGTAACCACCCTGTTATTTTTTTCTGCCGTCAAGTTATAGAGAGCCAGTATATTTACAGGTTGTAAGGCACTGCATCTTAGTCCTCACATAACAACGCATCATATCCTGCTTTGTTTGAAGTTGACTGCAGATCTTCAACGTTACCACGCTATGCTTCAGCACGAATGGGTCGGCTCCACAGGGGAAGGACCACGCTCTGACAGAAAACAATCGTGAAACAGCAGAATAATGCTGCTGTGATTCTCGTATGGTGAATGTAGAGAACCAGAGACCATTTTTACGGGCAATAACGCATACCATCTTAGTTCTCTGGGGTGACAACACATCTGCATTTTGATTCTTAATCGAGAATAGATGTAGATGTCTATGGGCTACAGCATCCACTTACCATCAGGTGGACTGTGTGCTCGTTTGTTACCGTTCTATAAAAAAGGTGTCCATGGATTTATATAACCACTCACCAAATGGACTGTAACTTCGTTTGTCAATTCATTCATGCCTTACTTGTCGTGCTTGGTGGATCGCGGTGGCTGCAGGTGTCCATGAATGAATGAATGAATGAAATATACTTTCCTGTACACCGATATATAAGAGAAAAAAAACAACTGATTAGGTAAAGGTACAATTGGCGGCCATATCGCATAGATGCTGCTTCTACCAGGCAACCACATTGCAGAAGATATAATGACCTGAGACAAAATGTAAGAGTGTACGCAAGTACACAAGTAGTGTCTATATTAATTTGTAATGATATCTTACTTGTCGTGTTTGGTGGTGCGCGGGTGCGGCTCGAGTTGCAGCGGCGTGGCGGGCGCGGAGCGCGGCGCCCCGCACCCGCCACCCGCCGCGCCCGCGAAGTTGCCAGTCGACCTGCAACAACACACCTGCATCAGCATTTCTAAATCCAACACTCGATATATTCGTTTTCCAGAATGCACCTACTTAATGTTCATACGTGGTACAGCCATGCTGCAGCTATATTTATAGTTGTAGCACGAATGGGTCGGCTCGACCGGAAAAGCACTACAATCTCACAGAATACCAGCGTACAATAGCAGCTTAATGCTGCTGTGTTTTGTATGGTGAGTGTAGACTACCGGAGATCCCTTTTACTGGAGAAGAGGCATTTCATCTCAGTCCTCAGGGACAACGTACCTGCGTTTTCTTAATAAAGTATATATGTGTGCTCATTTGTCCCGTTATCCTATAAAAAAAATTCTCCCATTTCTGAAAGGGTTTTAGGACAAATAAGTTGCACGCTGTTCCAATGCATGTTGGCGGACTCCACATCTCTTCGATTTTTTAATTTTTCAGACAGGTTTCCTCAAGACGCTTTCTTTCACCGCCGGGCTATTATATTAAAATTAACAATATCATTGATACTTGTTGTACGGCGGCGCCAATATAAACATGCAGGAAGTCGATGTCTATATTTTTCAGTGGACTCGTGATGGGTTGTATGATGCTGTTGATCAGACATCGATCCTCGATATTGCACATTACCTGGTTCACGGTCACGAACACAGGCAGGTACTACTTAATAATTACGTGACGTCTCATAATACTATTGAATATATGACCGTAGCGGTGTAAGTATATTCACTACGCTATCCTGTGTGTGTTGTAAGAGGCGACAGAGGGAAACAAACCAGGAGATGGGCAGCAGCATGTTTGTAATAATGATTAAAATATAGAAAACTGCAGTTGACAATTCGCCTGCGAAGCGTTGCAACTATGGAAAATATACCCCCCCCCCCCCCCCTATAGGGATGATCCCTATGAGGCATTCTATGAGGAGGCATTTGTTCAATAGTGGACTTTATTAGGCTGTAACGATAATGGTTAAGATCGCATAATGCGGAAACCTTTAATTTTACGTAATGTTTCCCATACTCAGATCTGGCTCAGAAAATAAAAGCATATGGAAACATATAATTTAATTAAAAGAAAAAAAACTCTATTTCTATCTATGGTAGAAACACTGCAATATATTTAACTTCCCATTTGAAAGTTATTTTCTGTAATGCAAATGATGGATCGTTCGAAACTTTATCCTATCACATGTTTCAAAAAGAAAAAGAAATGATGTCATTTCCAAACGAAATTCTTTTAATAATTTCCGACAAAATTTTAATTCCAAATAAATTCTGTACATTATTTTAAACAAAAATTCGAACATATTATTCACTGAATGGATAGTTGATTCGCTTCAAACAATCTGGTTCGCATAGGAATCGGGCAGAAATTATAAATTTTAATCAGCCCGTGGATGTCGTAAGAAACGACAGAATTAACTAAAACTAGAGAAGGGCAACACATCTTCCTGACAACAGCTCAAAAAAAAAACCTGCGGTTTCTAGTTCGCCTGCCAAACTTCGCAACTACGGCACATATCCTTCTTATGAAGTCACTCAGCAATGGAATTGAATAAAAACAAAATATATATATATATATATATATATATATATATATATATATATTTTGTAACCTTAGCTAGTATAGAATGAGTATATTACTTGTACGTAAATAGTTAATATTTTTATGTGGAGACTCATTCTTAACTAAAGATATTTTGAATAAAAACTGCAAGAAATAACTTGTTAACATTGAACAACTTGATATTCAAGTTTCGAATGCAAAAAAACACATTTGTATAAACTCATTAGATCTCACGTAGGTAAAAAGTAGACTACAGATAATCAGAAATAATTTAATAATTTCCACATAATAGATATAAAAGATAATAAAAAAAAAACATGTGTGCAGTTCACACGCGGTATAAGTGAAACTTTCAGAAACTTCGAGAAAATGAGACGAATGCAGAGGTATCCGGAGTAGGATAATTGTATGTGTTTATTTATTATAATATTGTTGCCAAGTTTAAAAATTATTTTACATTTTATTCTACATATTATAAATCATTAAATATCATACAGACTCGCAAGTTTTCAATTCCATCATCGTAAGTACTTAAATATTTTCACAATCAACAATACCTTCCTTAACATTATACATGTGATTTATAACTTACTGTTCATAAATCACATGTATAATCTTCATACATAAAAGGGAACACTGTATTCATTCTCTCGCAGGCTCTTTTTTCTCACGTGGTAGAGCCATGCTACAGCTTTATTGTGTTTACAGCACGAATAGGTCGGCTCGACCAGGGTAGGACCATGCTTTTACAGAATACCAGCGTAAAATGGCAGCTTAATGCTGCTGTGTTTCGTATGGAAAGTGTAGAGAACCAGAGACCCTTTTTACTGGAAACGAGGCATTCCATCTTAGTCCACAGGGGTGACAACGCATCTGCATTTTGATTCTTAATTGAGGATAAATGTAGATGTCTATAGGCCACAGCATCCACTTATCATCAGGTGGACTGTGTGCTCGTTTGTCACCCTTATTCTATAAAAAAGGCTAAATCCTGTATATGTAACAATAATTTATTTATTTCTCACCACAAACGACATGGAAGATACATTATTGTTACGAGTACATCTCTAATGTAATGTTTGTCTCATTTTAGTGTCACTTTTTCTTTTCACCGAGTTGTGTGATTTGACACAACGATTCTAAAGAAATTTTCACTTCAACAAGTTGTACAACCGACATCAATATAAATAAAATTAAATACGCATTATTAAGGATTAACTCAAAAACTACTGCTCACATCTTGATTAAATCTATATGCCAACCACATGAAAAGCACCAGCTTTTAAATTAAAAAAAATCATCAATATCGATTGACCTAGAAAATAGTTCCGTAACACACATAAAAAATAGAGTCGAATTGAGAACCTCCTCCTTTTTTTGAAGTCGGTTGGAAAGGTTTCGACCTGTTAGTAATTTAAAGTCGGAATTTACTTTTTGACCCTTTTGAGTGGACTTACTACGGAAATATCACATGCTTAAAGAAACCACTAACCTATCCTCTAAATAGTTACATTTAAAACTTTATCCCCGTTTTTTCCAGCCTTAGAATTTTGTCGACAAATTTATAGGGGTACCGAAGTATATTTAATAAAAAAATCGGTTGTCTGTAAAGTCGGTTTACTGACGATAGTTGAACGTGACAACGCCGATTGTGCCACTTTGTCGCTCGTTCCGCGCTCTCGCTTGCACTTCAAGCCTTAAATGGAACGCCTCAGAGCGAGGTAACGCCGCATGAGTCATGTTTTTTCATGCGTGCAGCCAGCTTCATCGAATTATAAGGCGTTGTCACGTCAAAAATAACCATTAAAATCGGTTCACACTTGATAAAGATAACGCGTAACCCGGACAAAACTACTTTTTAATTTCAATAGCCTCACGTACCTATCATACTTTGTAGGAATCGATGTGATTCGCGAACATTTGAGGTCTATCAAGTTTCATGTAATGGCGGGGGCCTTCTAGAGGCTATTGAAGTGAGAAAAATTTCAATAGCCGTTTTCATTAACATTCTAATTTCAATGGAGTAGGCAGATGCACAGAATATAAGGATAGGAGTAGATTAATAAATGCAATTAGTAAAATAAATCTAAACCCAAGCACACCACTGCAAGATTTCAAGATACAGTAGCTCATTCTGCGTAGATCAGATCAAAGTTAGTGATTAAAAGCTGAAGGTAATCTGCATTAACCAAGATATCAGTACATCATTAACCAAGACATCATTACACTTTTAACAGTGGTAGAGCCATGCGGCAGCTTTTGCTGTCACACGGATGGGCCGGTTCGAACCGGGGTGGTACCACAACCTCACAGAAAACCAGCGTGAAGTAGAGGTTTACCTCTGCGTTTCGCTTGGTGAGTGCAGGTGGCCGGAGGCCCTTTTTACTGGAAATGAGGCATTCCATCTTAGTCCTCACGGGTGACAACGCATCTACATTTTGATTTGTAATAGAGGATAGATGTAGATGTCTATGGGCCGCAGCAACCACTTACCATCAGGTGGACTGTGTGCTTGTGTGTCACCCTTATCCTATAAAAAAAAAACACCTCAGTCCACCTCGTGACCATGGGTGCTGCAAAACACTCGAAACGAATCACTCGTCGAAAAGAATTAGCTTAATTAAACGCGATAAAATCCGTAAAAGTAGTTACATATTAGTAGTCTAGTAATTAAATATCGTTAAAATAATTACACTAAAAAATTTCACCTCCATTCTACTAAGGGGTGTCATTTTTTCTTTTAATTTATATGGTCCCATTTTCTTTCTCTACTAACTTTATGGCGTCCCGCCCCTTAAGTATAACCTTTAAAAAAAAGAATTATCAAAATCGGCATAACATTGACGAAGATATCGCGTAATATTGGTAATATACATACAAAATAAACATAGAGTCAAAAAAGTCTGCTGAAAAAATTGATACTGTGATATAACAACACATTCGCTTAAACAGTGGAGGACATTACAACAATGAATCACGTTAAAAATTAATCAAGCATTTGGAACACGAGCTTTTGTAAGGAAAGTGAAGCTTAAAATGGATATTACTAAAACTTTACAAAGTCTGAATAATATTAAGTCAGCTGAAAGATTACGTAACTACGGAGGAGTGAATGCTTGCCGGCAGAAACTAAAGAGGGTAGCCTACCCAGACGTACCTATTACCACGAGCCAACACACACAAAAAGGGCACTTAACGTGACGACACGATTATAATGATGTCCTGATGATCAACCGGGAGAAGCTCTCGAACAAGGAATGCGTGGTTCGAACCCTAGACTGTATATCTACTCGACGCGCGCGTGCACAGTTCCGCATCCCCGAACAAAAAAATGAAGGCGTACAGCACGCCTTCATCATTTTTCATCATTCACATCATGTAGGATTGTAATGGTGAAAGATTTTTTTCAAATCGGTCCAGTACCTATTCTTACATGGTAGAAAATGAATCTTACTACCATTTATATATCTAGTGAACCACTAGTATCTAGTACAAGTTACTTTAAGTGGAAATGCAAAAATGTATGCAACAACAATTTTGTGGGTACAGATAGCACCTTTGATTATAGACATGTATATAATCAAAGGATAGCACACAGGAAGAGTTCTCAGCGTTGGACTATTTGGGTGGGGCTAGGTGTCGTAGATTAATTTAAATAATTACACGACTGGGTACATCAAAATCACTACTACAATCACTGAGCCAGTAGTAATAAAGTGAGTGGAAAAATAAGTGTACTAACAAACAACGAGCCAAAGCGCAAACATGAAAATATTATGTCTCAATTCCGTGCAATTTGCTGTATTATTTTTGCTCCCATAATATATACGCAGCGAACTCCCACGCCGTGGCAAGCGTGTAACGGACAGCTATTGTACGTGTGCTTAAAGGTACCCGACACCCGACACGGTATAATTCACTCAAATTAACGGCCATTTAAGCCAATTGACGTTTATGAATAAAACTATTGATACACGAGAGAGGAAAACTGTCTCAATTTCTCTTAGTTGTTTATATTTTGCAGCTGGTGTTAAAGTTTTTTATACGTTGTATCACGACTTAATAAATATCAGGTATTATAGTAGAATTCAACAATAAACGCTTGTTAAATATAGGAAGGAACTTAAGTTACTCAGGTTAACCTTTTACAGGAGCTAGGGTCACATTAATATGTAACAAATGTTTTTGTTGCAATAAAGATTTGTTTTCAATTTTCAATTTCTTCAAAACACTTCCCTAGAACTCCAAGATATGGAGGTAAAGCATTAACAAATTATGATAATGATGGTAATAACAAAGAGAAAGAAATTGATGATAATGATGAATGATTTGTGCGTCTGTTAGAGATCGACTTGACCAGTTGAGATCATATTCACACAATATAATTTTGTTTCTGCCGCGAGGTTGGTTTATAGGTATATGCTAGGATTTGACAAGTGGCGCAAGTTATCATCAAATTCTATATTTATGGAGCAAAATGACTCATATTAACATTATATACATATATTATGTTGGTTTAGTGCTAAAAAAGGAAATCACAATATTGAACCCTGTGGCTGGTGCTGTGGACGAATTAAGATATTTTATATTTATAATAACTCCTCTATTCGAGCGTTCAACGAAGGAGGTATTAAGTGTACCTGACAAACAACACACTCTTATATTGCATTAGTGTCCTGAATGGCGGGTGCTCAAAATATATTATGCCAAACACGCCGCAACGCCACACGCACGGCCAAACGCTCTCGTTTGGGGCCATAGACGTTTAGAACAGTATGCAGATACAATCTAGAGCACAAAATCAAACTTCACAACGTAAAATGAATACGGAATAACCCAAAAATTTGAATCTAGACTCTGGATCATGCTATGTTAGTATGTTACACAAATTTAGACATTATTAAGTTTGAGTTTAAATTCAAGGTTTTTTTCTGAATACCGGTATAAGTTTCTCGCTGCGCGGTTTGCCTTACGATAATTACTATAACCAAACGATGCCAATAATGAATATCAAAAACAATAATCGACGATTACTTATTATTTTTAGGGTTCCGTAGTTAAAAACAAGGAACCCTTACAGTTTCGCCTGTCCGCGTAAAAACCATGGACAGACGGACGCGATTTTACTTAGACACCCTAGGTGCCTACAAAGCTGTAATTTTTTTTCACCCGTCTATTCCATTGTGTATATGCCAAAATATTGGGGGTATAGAACAAAATTTTTTTCGATTCAGAGATCCATTTGCGAAATATTTAGCTTTAAAGTGGTATTAAAAGTAGTAGTAGTACCTAGTATTTTATTAAAATTATTTATTAGAAGTGGTAGTAAGTAAGGTATTTTATCTCACCAACTAAACCGGTGTTCTTGTAAATATGAAAAGTATGCACGATCATAGTAAATATAGTGAAGTTAAAAGGAAAACTATCACAGCTAAGTAGGCTTAACAAGTTACGAGAATCAGTCGACCAACTTATATAAAATGCGCATGGATTAGTAAATATTTTGTTACAATTCTATAGAAAAGACCAAAAACTAGCTGCATTATAACTTTTAATGTTATTGTAAACGGTAAAAAATAAAAATAAAGTGTGCAGTTTCAAGGTCGTGTGAAGGTCACACGCGGTAGGCGGCGCCTTCAAATGAAATGAAATATAAACAAAAACATTTCACAGCACATGGTTTATTTAATTTGATGATTTTCAACCACAAATGCGGCATAAAATATAAGATAAAAGTTTAATTTTATAGCAAATAATTATTACAATCCTTAATCATTATTTTTAGACATGTAGAGCCTAAATTTTAGTGCATTAAATCAAAAGAATATTTTCTAACATTCCTTTGTAATAACGAAGTCTACTCCATTCTATAGGTGGTCTGTAAAATAAACACTAAATGGCCTAAACACGACTAATTTAATATAAATCGGTAAGATATAAAATGGTGGATAGTTAAGAAAAATTTTAAAAATTGTGTTTTTGTTATAAGTACCGTATATACTTTCATATGCATTTAGTAAAAAGCTGTTATTTTGATATTACAGTCAGACACTTCAAGTTTATTTATTTGTATAAATGTATAGATATAGATAATCAATTTGTAATTATTTAATTCTTTATTTTAACAGTTAAAAGTCAGTAAAGTAAAAATATTAACCATTTTTAAAGCACCGCACACAGAGGACACCGAGATAATAGGATTTTATACTGAACGAGCTGTAACCCACGGTATCATCCGCGTATATCATATCACACTTTTGAGCCGCGAGACATGACACCTCGCTTATTAGAGGTGTTCACTCCTGGTTTCTCTCGGTTCTCACCGGGTGGCTAGGCGTCGTTCGCGCGTTGAGCAGAGTGTTGAATTATTTTAATTGCACGTCTCACAACATGCGAGCGTGTGGGAGTGCTTTACTCTCGACATGCCGCTATGTAACAATTTTACATTTTTCATTATCCCTTAAACTATGCGTCCAAACAACATGCTATGAAAAGCAGTCTATCTTCATAAAATTGTCTTGATGATGATGTAACTTTCGTTCGTAATTATTAATGCCATGCCTAATAATAACGCTCATATATAACTTTTAAATTTTCAATATTTTTTGTCACAAAATACCTTAACCTTGTTGTGTCTTATGTATAGAAATAGGCCTATGGTATCGCGGACTTTATTTTCGACTAGCTGTTCCCCGCGACTTCGTTCGCGTGTTAGGGTTTTTATGTTTCTGCGCGGAACCCTGATTATTTTTCTAAAATAAAAGTAGCCTATGTTACTCCTTATGAAATCAGCTATCTGCCAGTGAAAGTCCCGTCAAAATCGGTCCAGCCGTTTCGGAGATTACCCGGAACAAACAGACAGACAGACAGACAGACAGACAGACAGACAAAAATTTTAAAAATTGTATTTTAGTTATAGGTATCGTATTTACTTTCATATGCATTTAGTAAAAAACTGTAAATTTGACATTACAAACAGACACTTCAATTTTATTTATTTGTATAGATGTATAGATGGAGGAAAGATCTATATTTTTGTATAGTTTAGTATTTACGTATCTCTAACCATTACGGATAAAACACGCGCAAAAAGCGTTTGAGAGCGCTTTTTCTTCTGACTTGCTTAACAAAAATCAATATTTAAGGCTAGCTGAGAGGTGTAGCCGAATGCCTACATTATATGTCGTGAATCTGGCTATCATATACAAAAACAATTTATCAAATCGAACTGGTAGTTCCAGAGATTAGCGTGTTTAAACAAACAAAAAAACCTATATCGCTTTATTATACCTATCAGTATAGAAGATTCTATCTCATTCTCTCGCAGGCTAAATCATATAGATGTATGTTTGTTCTTTTAATGTCGCTTCGCGTTTCAAATCACGACACTAAAGAAGTTTCACTTCAACAATGTTTTGAATTTGAAGAATACGACTCATGAATTAGTACTATAGCTTTACGTTTTCCTTTGCGGGGCAGGGAGTGAGGATCTATCGCCAAAAGACCGATCCTGACATACCACTTTCGCTTATTTTTTAGTTAGTACTAGCTGTTCCCCGCGACTTCGCCCGCGTGTTATTTGGAGTTCTAATTTTTTTGCGCGGAACCCTAATTCTTCTTCTATAATAAAAGTAGCCTAAGTTACTCCTTGTGACATCAGCTATCTGCCAGTGAAATTCCTGTCAAAATCGGTCCAGCCGTTTCAGAGATTAGCCGGAACAAACAGACAGACAGACAGACGGACAAAAACTTAAAAAAATGTATTTTTGTTATTAGTACTGTATATACTTTCATACGCATATAGTAAAAAGCTGTAATTTTGACATTACAAACAGACACTTCAATTTTATTTATTTGTATGGATTTAATGTAGGCCTACAATTTAATTCGTGATACTCCTGGTTTACTCAGGACAGTTTAGAGCAGCGGTGGTTTACGGGATGGTCCGTTACAATCATGTATATCTTAGGGTTGCACTGCCGGGTACTAACTAATAGATGGATAGGGAACTGTGACCAATTTTGTACGGACTGCATGTGGATGATTTGATGTAGAATGTAAAAGTTTCAAAATCTAAAAGATTTTTTAATCACTAAGAAAATAAGTTTTTCACTTACCATCGCCCTATTTGGGCACATTATAGTCGTTATAGCGGTCAAACAGCGAACTCATTTAATATGCTCATAGTATCAAGGATGCCCCTTCTAAGTGCAGACATTGTGAAGGGCAACTATGCAACCCAGCATTGTGCGTGACCCAACACGCGCTTGGTCGATTTTTTTTCAAAACAGTATGTCATTTGTCTGACCTTTATATATTACGAGTAAGTAAACATTAATAGCACTATAGCACCTTGATGGTTTTAATACTTAAATAAAGTAGAACCTACTTTTACGCTGAGTCAGACTGTGAATGAATAACATCCACTTTATGTCCTGGAAGACAATTTGTACCCACTGCAGGGCTTGCATTAGCTTAGTTTTATCCACCCTTCGAGCATGGACACACCGGTGGATATAATATCCACAGTAGATAAAATGGGAGATAGACTTAGTCTTAGATAGGTTTTTTGTATGAAAATAAACTTAAACCAATATCCAATGAACTAGGATAAAATTGTCCCTTTCAAATGTCAAAATAGCGTAAAGAACAATGGCAGATTTTCATACATAAAACTAGTTGAGAAGGAATGGCAGCGTCTATATATCAAAAATATCTTAAAATGTTAGGCGTCAGTCCCTTAATAACTATGTCAAAGAATTTTGTCCTGAGAAGGCGTCAAAAATAAGATATTTAGATTAGAACCTTTTTAGGTTATGTCTTATATCACTTGGAAAAAGTCATGCGTCCTGTGGTTGTTTGATGTTAGCTTAATACATTCTCAACATTATGTACCTACCTACATAATTGAGAGTTTTTAGGTTATTATATCTTTATTATATATTTGCATACTATAAATGTATATCTGGCATGGCTCTAGGGCCTTTGTGTCATACAGTGACATTCTCAAAAAGGTTAGAACCCAGAGCTGTAAAGCCAGTAACAAAAACAGTGACATTTTGTTTTAGCTAGTGTTGCCATAACATTAAATGAGATTGTTACATAGTACTATGATTGAGATAATGTATTATTGTAGGAAGTTTGTAAGAGACTTATTTTCAACCATATCACTTTTATTTTTATTATTACTGATAGTATAATTATTACTAATAACATAATGCTTAACTTAACTTAATACAAAAATATTTTGTGTTTGTGTGTTGTGTAGGTAGTTTTACAAAGTGTAAACGAAAATAGTAAATGGCAACACTTGAATAGAGTAAAATGATTAAAGTCATTTGATATTACCAAAAATGTTTGTTTTTTTCTGTGGCTTTAATTAAAATACATTTTGATTTGAAAAATCATAGAAAAATAATAAAACTCATTTTATATATAACTTATTTCTAGACGCAATAATTTTTGTCAACTATTTTTCTGCCATTGTTCTTTTTATCTTTCATTTGGCTCCATGCTACGGACTAGGGGATAAATTATGTCTACTCGTTATGTCAAACGGGTATGTACATACTTATCCCCGTTGCCGTGTTTGGCATAACTTTCTACGTGGTAGAGCCATGCTGCAGCTATATTAGTAGCTCAGATCATAGAAACAACAGTTCTATGATTTGAGATTAGACGTATAGTTGTAGCACGAATGGGTCGGCTCGACCGGGGAAGGACCACGCTCTTACAGAAAACCAGCGTAAAATAGCAGCTTAGCGCTGCTGTGTTTCGTATGGTGAGTGTAGAGAACCGGAGACCCTTTTTACTGGCAAGGAGGCATTCCATCTTAGTCCTCACGGGTGACAACGCATTCTGCATCTTGAGTCTTTATTGAGGATAGATGTAGATGTCTATGGGTCACAGTAACCACTTACCATCAGGTGGACTGTGTACTCGTTTGTCACCCTATACTATAAAAAAAATAAGGACAAGATAATTTTATCTCTTGTCAGTGGATATAATTGGGGGATAAATGTTTCGTAAATGTTTGTAATAGCACGGTATATTTGTAAAGCATGGCAGTCACTGGTAGCTCTGATTGTCAAGCTAATCAATTCAGTACCGACTTGAAATCTGAAATTTTGTCGTTAATTACTGAATATACATGGTCAGCCAGTGTATATATATATATACACACAGGCTAACCACGTTGTTCTGCCCTTTTCGACGACCCTTCATATAAAAAAATGCTTATATTCGTAATAAAAAAACATTGAGTGTCACTTATCAGGATAA
The DNA here is from genome assembly GCA_963668995.1 of Parnassius mnemosyne. NCBI lineage: Eukaryota > Metazoa > Arthropoda > Insecta > Lepidoptera > Papilionidae > Parnassius > Parnassius mnemosyne. The sequence continues at coordinate 20,015,537 of CAVLGL010000024.1, forward strand.
AACTATCCTATCTCTCAAGTTGGACCAAACTGCACAGAGTGTGCAAAATTTCATTGAAATCAGTTCAGTAGTTTAAGTCGTAATTTTTATATATAATTATTAAAAAATTATATTATTATTTCCGAAAATTCGTAATTTTGTAATGAAATATTATATTATAATAATAAATATTATAATAATATGCTACCGTTTTAGAATCCTCATGATGTAGGCAAACTGTAAATTGTTGGCCACACATAGGGTTACCATATCTCAGGATTTGTCCTGAGATCTCAGGATTTTTGGACTTTTCTCAGGATTGCGGCTGGATTTTGAAAATCTCCTGAAATCTCAGGAGTTTTAGAATTTTCAATACAAACTAAAAATAATTTTCCTTTGGTAATAATTGCACAATTAAAAATCAAATTTTATTTATCCAAGCAGGTACTTAAACAGTTTTATCATACTTAATATGTGAAAATATCGTTTTAAGTAAGGTTTTTTCTTTAAGTATTGATTTATAATATAATGCCCACATGTTAAACTCTTCAAATTATGTATATTGAATTAAAAGTATAGCTCGAACTGAAGACACCGTGTGTCGGTTTCTTTCATTCGACCATTGAGCCCCCATAATAGAAAAAAGTCTTTCTACGTTTACATTCTGGGCTGTAATTGCAAATATATCTTGATAAATAGGCATTATCTCTGGTAATCGTGAAATACCTATTATTGTCTTGAAAACGGTTAAAGCATATATTTCATTTTAAATTGAGATTGATTGATGATGATTTACTTGAGTATGGTTAAAACAGTCCAATCTTCGCAATGGGGTGGAACTGAGTGAGTGTGCGACACTGCTGTCATAAGAACGATGCCCCTGCCTATAACATTGACTTTTTTTTTTAAATTTTTAAGTACGTTGGAGAGAAATTTCTCAAACTGTAAAAAATCTCAGGATTTTTCACGGGAAATCAGGCCTTTTCTCCGGACTTTTGATTTTTTCATCTGGTAACCCTAGCCACACAGATCCCATACGTTTTTTTTTCACCACAGGTGCTCAAACTTAGCAGTTAAATAAAGTAAAAAATTAAAACTTATGTTTAGTGCCGTCTTGTAAAATACTACCCATAGTAGGTGAAAACTTTTGAGGGTAATTTAAAAACATCATTATTAGGGAACACATTAAAAGAAAAAAAATCCGATCTAGGCATTAAACTGCAGACGTGATGTCCACAAATGTGAGCAGAAGTACGAATTTTCGGAATTTTATAAAACATGACGTAGAGCGCAAACCATTCGGAATAGAATTTTTTTAGGGAACCGAGGCCACCTCCCCCCGCCCGAACACGTACGTACCAGATTATCCACCATTATGCATCCAGTGGACAACTCGTTAATGCAATTTTCTTTCTAGCACATAAGCACTACCCTACTAGAAAAACCCCGTTTATAATTACGATACTTTGCTCTATTATCTCAAAATTTGCAAGTATTTTTTTTTTACATTTCTGGTGGCATTGAGTATAAGGTCTTCAGTCAAAAAGTATACACTTAGCGCTGCTACCTCTCTCTATCAGCTCTCAATCTGCGTGCGATTTTTTTGTGGCATTGGCTATAAGACCTTCTGTCAAAATTAATACACTTGCCGCTGTAATAAGACACTAATTATAAATATTATGTTAACAAAATATTCAAAAAAATTTAGGTTATTTTGAAGCCTACTCAAGAGAGCTGTCAATAACGATATTTCAAGGCGCCTATGCGAAATTTAACTTGAGGTTTGAAATATTCATTAGTTTGTCGTTTACACTAATAGTTCACACATGCAAACATTGAATACACAAAATCGCTTTACGAATCAAAACCAACTTTAAACCTTTTGTTTTATAATCTGAGTTCAAACCATTATTCACACGATTTATGAGTTTTGGCGGGAACTTGACCGGCGGCGGATTGCTGGTACTGTATTATTGTTTAGGCAGTGGTTTGAAGTGGATTTTTATATATAAAAGTGGTGCGATTTTGTGTATTAAAGTGAACTATTAGTGTAAACGGTGAGGTGAAACAAGTGTACCAATGGTGATGTCAATCTCAAGATAATGTGTCTGTCCGCTTAAGCGCCTTGAGATACTATCGCCAACTGTCTGCTGGCTCTAGTTGCCGTCAAAATCTCACAAAAACTACACAATGTAACGCATCAACATATTCTGAAGCAGTGTACTAACATATAAAGGATTGTTATCATTTGATACGAAACCAAAAAATCAAACGATTTACACAGAACCAACAATCCGCCAGCGGTGTATTCCCACCAATACTCTGCGAGAATGATGGGTCTACAGAATTTGTGCACTATTAGAGTACAAAGGTAGTATATTATTTACTTCTCATTTGGAAATTTATTCCATCTTTATTATACACACGTTTTAAAAGGGCGAAATTAGTGCCATTTACGATATTCTCTATCAGTCAACCCTGAATGGTTTGGGAAGCTGTAGCAAGTGCAGACACAATACTAAACAAAATGTAAGATTTAATAAGATAATAAGACTCCATGAAAAAGTAGATAAATATACTTACAAAATACAATATGTTTACCGTGTAGCTGTAGAAGTATATCCACCATCCCATTTAGTGTCGTAAGAGGCGACAGAGGGTAACAAATCAGGGAAATGGGCAGCAGTGTCAATTAACTTATTAAATTCGGGAGCAACGCGTTTGACTAATAAAAAATACTTAAATAGCTAAAAATTTAGATGGTACTGGGAGACATGGTCATACTTGCGTCAGCCGAAAACCTGAAAATGAATTTGATGGTAAGAGCAATAATAATTCAATAGGAAATTGCTTATAACGTCTCGGCTTTTGTGGATTTTAATCCAATTTTAATAGTAATAATGCCCTACAGATAGTGGCGACCTGATAATAAGTACATGTAGGAAGTCGACGGATGCACGTGGTTCAGGACTGTGCTTTGTGGCATCCCTTGAGGGAGGCCTATGTGCCGTAGTGGCCAGTGTGCTTATGAAGCTCTAATGAGGATGATGATGAATGCCCTCAAAACCGAATTACGATTACGGCGATCAGCCTCACCGGAGACTAGGCATCATCAGTACAGGATTTTTGTGTACGAGTGTGTACGTAAACACAGGTGCACTTTCTATGTCTTCACTCTCGTAGTACGATAGGAGCGCAAATCGGACACGACCTGAGAGAGATCAGGCGCAGGACCAACGGGTTTACGTGCTTCCCGAGGCAAGGGAGTAAAACACAGGCTGCTACTGATAATATATTGACAAAAAAAAAACAAATAATTGATTTTGACCCGACCAAGAATTCGATTCGAACCCGGGACCACATAATAAGCAGTCGCGCTTACGATCTCTAGACCAAGGAGGTAGTCAGTCCAATTTCAGTTACTGATTTAAACATATTAGGTTCAAAAATATTTTAAGTACTTTTGATTAGCTACATAAAATGTTACAATTTTAATAAATATACTATACTATAGTTAAAAAGCTTAATAAACGTACTATGAAATCGAAGAGGAAAATAAAATTTTATGTAATAATAACACGCAAACAGTCGAGTTGATAATTAGAAAGTGGATTTCTCTTCTGTGCGAATGTTTTTTTTTAAAATTCGATAAAATTACATTATGCGGCAAATGTAGACGTACGAGTAGTTGAAGATAAAAGGAACTTAACGAAAAATAATGTTGCAAATTTAACAATGCACCCACTCTTTCATTTTCCCCTCAGTTATACAACTCGTCTTTCATTGCTATAAACAACACATTTTCTCGTCTGAGAAGTAATATGTGAAATAATTTTTTCTCTCCTTATTTATGAAACCTGTTCTTGGAAAACGAACTGTGTAAACAAGCGCCCCGTTTATTTTAATTTGTATTTATAAATGGATTCCTATCTCTGTTAAATTATTATGGATGATGTATATTTTCATAAATAATTATTTAGAGACCTTTACAGTTTAGTGTAGTATGAATTACATTATTAACCAGGAATGAAGAGTAAATGCTGTGTTTTCTAATAATATGTGTTGATGATGTACTGACAAAAAGATACAAGAGATACTGTAGGAAAAGTTCAGTGGCGAACATGCGAATGCATATTGCATATCATATTAATTAAATATATTAATGAATTCATGTTGTGTGTAATAGTAAAGCCCCTGTATCCAACTTCGGCGAAAGACTACTATATCTCGATCTCGAGTCAGTACCTACTGCACACGTCCAAACACACCGACATCATCCATCCCCGAACTCAAGTGGTAAATGACGACGGCGTTTGGGGCCAAGAATCATTTGTAACCCTAAAACACCAGTTACAAACTACTGGTTAATAAGTCAATCATTAGGCAAATGATGTATATTTCAACGCGACATGTTATTAGAAATATCTACATTATCGAAATGGAAATACTCGTATTACGGTGGATATGCGGAGTTAAAAGAATCATTGTATCCGTAATTAATACATACATATACCTACATGTCGAGGTGTGAAAAATACTGGAGAGTCGACTTTGATATCCCGGTCTATTAAATATGTGACATTCCGGAAGAATACCAAAAATATAAAAGAAGAAGAATTTAAAACACTGGTTGGATGCCGTTCTTATTTTTAAGTCCTACTAATATTTTTAGCGACAAAGCAGGCGAAGAAATACATTTAGAGCGTAATGTCCGCTACACATGCTGGCCGATTGCTGACCAACGCGAAGTAGCACGAACTCAGGCGAGTGCCAACGTAGGTGAATTTTAGCTACATGTGGGCCGTACCCTGACCCTCGGTTTGTCAAAGACAACCATCAATGACGGACGCCACCACTCAAAAACTCACTAACGCAGAATTACATGGATTCAACTACAACTTTATAAATTTAGGAATATCTTCATTTCCATCCAGCCATTATCAGATTTCCACGTACACAATTCCTGCGAATTATTAAATCAAGCAATATTTTTACTCAGAGCTTGAGCAAGCTAGTTTGTGAGCTCCTTAGATTTGTGCACAAAACACCGACGCACCGCCGTGTTGACACTCAAATTAGCATATGTGGCAGATATTAGGCTCATCTCATAAGTATTTACCGTGGTACAGGCACCAGCACAGTTTTTGTTCGTGTTGGCGGACTTCACATGTCATGGAAATATTTTTATTCCTCAGATCTCTCCACGCGATGTCTTCTTTCACCGCCGATGACGTAGTAAACCAGCACTTAATACCTACTGATACTGACAATTTCATGCCGGCGAGTGTCGATCTCAGGTTGCTCACATGTTGTGAAATTTACGTCAAGCACTTAACCCCTGAGCTACCAGGGCTTGGCTAATTTGGTATCATGTATTTTTTTAAATGAACATTTATTTCAATACGTTTGAGAATACGCATTCATATCAAATAAGGCACGTATGTTATAGTGGAGCGTAGGGTCACTGAAATATGCGAATACACTATGTCTAGGTGACGGTAAAAGTATAATCAACATTCAGTTTAGGAATAAACAAAAATTTAACATTTTTAAAGGGACATATTCACGGAATGAAATAATTAAGATTTGCTAATGGAAAACTTTTAAGATACACAAGTCTAAATGTAATTTACCTTGTAAATTTCGTAACGATACCAAGGTAAAATGATAATCCACTTAAATATATTCAATGCAACTTCTTTATAGGATTCATTGTAGTATTGTGTACCTTTATCAAATCTAGTACATACATTATATGTACTACATTTGATTTCATTTGATACATTATATGAGAAACATACAAAGTATCAACTTCCTTTATATCTGGCCTTCGTCGACTACTCTAAAGCATTTGAGAGACACATAACTCTATTTTCAATGTCTTACAAAATCAAAACATTGGACAGACTTACATACATTTACTTAAAAATATTTATAATAACAGTACCACCGCAATAAAACTGCATACCACAGGACCTTCTTTCCCTATTCTAAAAGGAGTTAAACGGGGCGACCCGTTATCGCCGAAACTCTTCAGTGCCACCTTAGAAGAAGTATTTCGAAAACTGGCAGATAGTTGGCTCCAGAAAGGCATCAAGATCGGATCAAAGAGATTAAGCAATCTTAGATTTGTTGATGACATTATCCTCTTCGCGTCCTCGGCCAACGAACTTGGTGAAATGCTCAACGAGCTACGAACAGCTGGGCTGGAGGTTGTATATGTTCATGTCAAGCATAGGATACATATGTTCATGAGTATGTTTATTTGGGCCAAATAGTCTCTTCCCAGACAAGGCAAGAAAAAGAGATCGCCCGACGAATAGAAAACGCCTGGAGGAGCTATTGGGCCTTAAAACATCTAATAAAGGGCGACGCACCAATACCCCTTGAACGCAAACTCATGGACATGTGCATCCTCCCCGTCTTGACATATGGCGCCCAAACCTGGTCTCTCACCAAACAGCAAAGGTCCGATCTCGGAGTGTGTCAGCGAGCAATGGAGAACAGACCGCATCAGAAATACCACTCTGCGCTTCAGAACCCAAATCATTGACGTATCCCGTAAATTCGCTAAACTAAAATACTATATAGAAGAACTTTCAGCCACAATTTCAACTCGGTGGACTCCTATAAATAGCAGACGCCCCCGAGACAGACCCAGAACACGATGGCGGGTTGAACTGGAATCTTTCATGGAAGACTGGTCCTCCATAGCACAGAACCGTGAAAGGTGGAGAGGTTGAGGAGGCCTTTGCCCAGTAGTGGGACGTTATGGGCTGATAAGATAAGACTGGAGATACGATCTGCTAACATTATGCCATAGTATATAATAATACATTTTTTTCTTAGTGCGGTATTTGAATCTAAAATAGAGTACACATAAAAATATTCTCATTTTAGTGACATTTGACGTTGTAGAGTCATGCTGCAGCTATATTATGGTTGAGCTATATAATTAATGGATCAGCTTGTCGATCAGCGGATCGAGCGTGGTTGTCCTCGCTCTCACAGAATACCAACGTAAAGTAGCAGCTTGATGTTACTGCGTTTCGAATGATGAATGTAAAGAACCGGAGACCATTTTTATTGGCAACAAGGCATTCTATCTAGTCTTTAGGGATGACAACGCATCTTCATTTTGATTCTTAATCGAGGATAGATGTAGGTGTCGTCATCCATTTATCAGATGTTGTGTGCTCGTGTAAAAAAAGACTGGTCGAATAACCATACTCCAATAATATCTTTACGTTGGTGAGTTTTTTAGAGATCGTGTAACTTCTGAACGACGACTTGACTGGTTGACATTTTTTTATTCACACAGAATATTTGTTTTATTGAGACGATGGTTTATAGGTGGCGCGGCAGTTAATTTATTAAAAAATAAAATAAAACGAAATTCTATATATATTAGCCTAATAATTTTTAATTATATTCTTCTTCTTAATCCACTGCCGGATATAATAAGCCTTTCATAGAATGGGATGAACAAAAACTAAACATTTATATTAAAAGTAAAAGCCGACTTCTCTATCTCTACATTAGTATAAAACAAAGTCGCTTCCCGCCGTCTGTACGCTTAGATATTTTAAATTACGCAACAAATTTGATGCGGTATTCATCAATAGACAGAATGATTTAAGAGAAAGGTTTATATGTATAATACAAATTCCTAAATAAAATATAATTCTTCTGTCTGTATGTATTGTCACTGAAAACTGCTGGACTTTTGTGTATGTAATTAAATTTATAAGAGAATGGTTTTGATTCACAATTGGACCGGGAAGGTGGCGTTGTTGTAGAGATCCAGAAATAACCGTGCGAAGCCGGGTCGGATCGCTAGTCAAAATACTAAAAAGAATAAAATTATTTCACATTCTGAAGTCGTCTCTAATATATAGTGTATAGAAGAATGAAAGTTCCGACTTCAGAATTTTTTTTTTTATTGTTTGAAGCGGGTTACTACTTTTTATGAAAAATTCATTTCTTTATAGAACTATTTTTTTTCATTTTTATAATGGTGAAGAAATTTTTTCTCTATATTTATAATGGCCAACCCTGAAGTATATATAAAATATTTAATAAGTAAAAAAAAAATCATCGAAAGCGGTTTACAAATGCCGAAGATATCATATAATATAAATATAAAAACCAAAGCGAATCAAAATCAAGCAACACTTAGAATGAAATATTAAAAAAACAAAACAGGGAAATTATGGATATGCTTATTTCATAAAAATATCGCCCAAGACAAAAATTCGCAAATAGGCGCTCTCAGAATTAATGAAAACGATATAAAAACAACAACGAATTGAAATTTAAATACCTGATGAATATCGAAGGCCGAAACTGTCAGAAAATCAATCAACTTATTCATTATGTAAGCCATTGTTTTTAGATCAGTACAATAGCCGATTTCGATAATAGCGAACTGAACATATGTACATCTACAAAGTTTAAACATTTATAAGCGTCGCCTTCTAAGTAAGTTTCGTGCCACGCCTGAATATAAAATAAACCTTTTTTCAGATCAAAGCATTCAAGAAAATACGAGTCAAATTAAGAGTACCCTTAACCGACAAGCATGTATGCGTGGTGTATCGTGCTAAATGAAATACCATAGTCTCTGCCTATCCCATTGGGTGATAGACGTGAGATATTATGTTATATAATTGCAAAAGTTATGCCAACTAGACGAGTTAGCGCTGAAACCTTCATCTTCAGCAAGCTTTTTTAAGCGTGGTAGAGCCATGCTGCAGCTATATTATGGTTGTAACACGAATGGGTCGGCTCGACCGGGGAAAGACCACGCTCTCACAGAATACTAGCGTAAATTAGCAGCTTAACGCTGTTGTGTTTCGTATGGTGAGTGTAGAGAACGGGAGTCCCTTTTTACTGGAAACGAAGCATTCCATCTTAGTACTCACGGCTGACAACACATCCGCATTTTGATTCGCAAACGAAGATAGATGTAGATGCCTATGGACCACAGCAACCACTTGGACATTGTGCTCGTTTGTCACCCTTATTCTATGTAAAAAAAAATCTAATGATGAATAGTTATAAATATAATTAATAAAAAAAATAATAGAAACTCAATAAAATGACAGAAAAATGATGTGATGAGATGCTAAGTTAGAGTGCCGCTTTGCAGACTATCCCTACATTTTCTAGTTTAAATGAATAAGATAAAAAAAATAGTAGTTGTTATCTTATAATTTTAACAAAAAGTATTTAGAACGGGCTATTTTTAGATTTCTTAAGATTTTTGACATTTTTTTTGTTGGAAAAAACGTTACCCCTACACTAGGATTTTCTCCTGTATCGTGGAGGCAGTTTACAAACACAAATTGCACAAGGACAAACATCCAGACCCGGAACAATTATTTGTAGTCCATACAAATACTAAAATAGCAGCTTAACGCTTTTGTGTTTCGTATGGTGAGTGTAGAGAACGGGAGTCCCTTTTTACTGGAAACGAGGCATTCCATCTTAGTCTTCACGGCTGACAACGCATCCGCATTTTGATTCGCAAACGAGAATAGATAGAAGTATGGACTAGAGCAACCACTTACAATCAGGTGGACTGTGTGCTCGCTTGTCACCCTTATCCTATAAAAAAACTTAAAGCATTATGGATTTTCTATTCGCCGGGTAGTGTAAGATATTTACGTGTAAGATATTACAATTCCGTGGGTGTCGTAAGAGGTAACAGAAGGAAATAAAACTGAAGATGGGCAGTACCATCCTGCTAACAACAACTTAAAATAATAAAAAACTGCGCCTGCCAGACGTGGCTACTATGGCACATATCCCTCCTGTGGGGCAAACTATGGGTAAGGCCTATTTTCAGCTGTGGACTTTAACAAGCTGTAACGGTAACGGTATCCGCTTTGCATTGGAGGTACGAAAATGATAACATATATTTAAAAAAAATAAGGCGTCACGAATATTAATTAAAGCCAAAATTTTAAATGCTAATGTTTTCGTATACTTAACAGGTCTGTGAAATTGCCGTGATGCAGTACTGGCCATTTCAAATCAAAATAATTTTTGTTTGGCTAAAGGTACAATTCCGTAGCCGACTGCAGACAGCAGCAGCAGGCGACGTGTCGTCGCGGCACTACTGGTTTCTATGTAGTTCTATGAAATACCTTACGTAGCTAGCGACACATCGTTTGCCGCTACGGGCCGAGCGGCAGACAACACTGCAGCCCGACCGCAGATCAGTAGTGCTGCAAACGCCCGAGCAATATACGTTGAATTTTTCTCAAAAAATGAGTTTCACCGATTCCGAGGAAGAGAAACTGATAAACCAGGTGGCCCAATATCCCGCACTGTACGATGCATCTCACAATAATTATTTAAACGGTGTGATAAAAGATAATATTTGAAAAAATATAGGAAAGGAGTTAAATAAAAGCGGTAAGTACCTATTTTGTTTACATAAACAGAGAACCCACAGAACATTCGGAACAGAGAACACGGGCTGCTGCCGCCTGCAGTCGGGTTCGGAATCATGACTGCAGCGACATGACATGACGCCGCGACATGTCGCAGCGACACGTCGCCTGCTGCTGCTACCTGCAGTCGGCTACGGATTGTACCTTAAGAATTCTAATTTTAAATTAATTTTATTTCAAAAACATGGAATTCTTTTTTTTCAAAATTAGTCATTTGTTTATTGATGTTATTATGACGCTATTATAACTGGCACTGTAAATAATTAATGAATGATTTTGAATAGATTTTTCCATTAGACGGGCTTCACAGCCTCATTCATCAATCACCAGGGTGTAGGTACTGCGAACTGGGGAGGTTGAAATTTTAATAAAAGGTAGCATACTCACTTAGTCGTTGATATTCGAACGCGGATAAGTTTTAGAGGATTTGTAAACAACCCATGATATTACGACTGCAGGTTTTAATGACACGTTATTAAAAACAACTATCGTAGAGTTACATTACGTAATTAATATATGCGACGTAAAACAACCGCATTCGTGCGCAATCGCTGGAATTATTCGAAGTATTTTACAACTTATTAACACATATCGATCTAATATCACTATTACTAGTACACTCTTAATCAATTTTCGATTTAATAAATTAATTGATTTTTAAGGATTTATTTTACATATTAGGAGATAGATTAATTAAAGGACAATAAGTAAGAGTCTATTTAAAATGATATTTTTTAGTAGAAAAATAACCAAATACTGAAACGCTACAAAATTTTAGGATACCGTTAGCTCTCGTGCTGTCACTATCACCTTAAGTCAAAATAACTGTGACAAAACGAGACGTAGAATAGTTTTCCCGATAATACCCACTAGTACTAAATCAATCCCAAAAAATAAACACAGGCGTCCCCTTTCTTCTTCCCACATAGCAATAAAATCCAGTGCATTATGTTTATTTCAAACTAGCTGTTCCCGCTACTTCGCCCGCGTGTAATAATTTATTACGATTGGATTTCATGGGGTATAATTTTTTGACGCGGAACCCTAATTATTTTTCTAAAAAGAAAGTAGCCTAAGTTACCCCTTATTACATAAGCTATCTGCCTGTGAAAATAGGTGCAGTGATTTCGGAGATTAACCGGAATAAACATACCAGACAGACAGACAAACATTTAAAAAATTGTACTTTTGTTTATAAGTAGGTACTGTATATACTTTTATATGCATTTAGTAAAAAGCTGTAATTTTGATATTACAAAGAGACACTTCAATTTTATTTATTTGTATAGATATGGATGTATAGATACATATGTAACATCCTTTCGATTTGATGAATTCTTTCTCTAGTGCAGCTGTTAGCGCTAAGGGAGGTAGCAGACCATTGGTACCGTTCTACGAGAAACCTAACTCCCTTACAACTTTATGTTGATTAAAACATTCGCCAAATAGAACACAATTCTCACATTTAAGTAACGCGAGTCAATGTTTATAAAATAATAAAACACTTCTTCGACAGTCCGTTCCACTTTTAGTTCTAGTGATCGCATGCATCTGTTATCATGTGGAGATTTCTCATCGGAACGATTTTAAGTGTTCTCTATGTCGAATCTGTTAGCATCATTTTTGATTAATTTTTAGTAAAACATATCAAATAATTGCGTGTTGCCAGTGATAACCTATGGATATGAAACGTGTTCCTTCACTGCTAGCCATATGAGGAAGCTCAAGGTCGCTCAGCAAGCTATGGAGAGGGCTATGCTCAGCGTTTCTCTGCGTGACAGACTTAAAAACGAGGATATCCGCAGTAGAAGCAGAGTAACCGACATAGCCCAAAGGATTAGTAAGCTGAAGTGGCAATGGGCCGGCCATATAGCTCGAAGAACCGACAACCGATGGGGAAGAAAGGTTCTCAAGTGGCCGCCTCGTACCGGCAGGCGAAGTGTAGGGCGTTCCCCCACTATATGGAGTGACGGCCTGGTAAAACATACAGGAATTCAATGGATGCAGGTGGCTCGGGACCGTAATTTGTGGCATTCCTTTGGACTTGTGAAGAGCTGTAATGATGATGATATCAAATAATTAAATCTATATCTTGTTTCAGAGAATTTTGCAACTGGACTACGCAACTGCTCCACCAATAGACGATTCCGATACAATGTTTGAAGCAAAAGCTTATGGTGTACCATACAGCATAAATTTCAAGGCATTTGATGACCGAGATAACGACGACAACCCGTACGATGTGATGAAAAGAACTGGCGATAATGATAAAAAGGTAACATTTGTTTTAATAGTACACATTGTAAAACTTCGGCATATTTTAACATATTAATTTGTGTACTGTTTCACACAGCCTTGCGCTATTGTGGTGCTTTCCAACGTTCAAAATCCAATTATGCATTCGTTACTGCGCAGGTATAGATACGACTCAAACGGTTAGTACATTTTGACTTACAATTTGTACCTAAAACCTGTTCCAATGCAACTTTGATAATGGTGAAGTTAATTTAAACTTACATTCACGTAATGAAATTAAATAATGTGTCTTACCTAATTTGAAGAGCACCTCTCGCTTCGCAGTAGACTGCGGTGGCCACTTCACCTAAGGATGTCTTGTGTAGAGGCGAAACACGTGTCGTATCATCGACGGTGGTGTGACTTTTCTAGTGTAGTGGTGTTGGCAATATTAGTGCTAGGATTAGTGGTGACGGGGACAGTGCACGCAATTGCGGGAGGACGGAAGGTGCTCTTCACACTAGGTAAGACACATAATTTGATTTGATTACGCGGATATAAGCAAATTAATGTTTAACAAATTTAATACAATGGATTTCCGCAAAGTAACGCCTGATTCTATTAATGAAGTTATTTTTATTTAGGCGTACTCATCCCAAACAGTGTTAAGTACTTCGTAAAACTACCGCAAGGCGTGCAATCTTCTACTGTATTGGTGCCTCTTCACGATAAAGCCTTTTCGCCTTTAGGCGGTTTCATTAGGTAAGTTATTTAGAATTTTACTATGTATAATCCTACATGTTACACGTGGTAGAGCCACGCTGCACCTGCAACTCTTAAGCCCGGTTTCCACCGCGAGCGGAACGGACCCATTAATTACTCCTTTTGCCTCGCAATACAAAACTGCATACATGTGTTTCCACCAACAAAAAGTCGAGTGTAAATGACAACGAGGGCTAAAAGAGTAAAAATGAGCTGCGGACTCAGACCGGAGTCATTAATGAGTCCTTTCAACTCGCAATTGAATTTTACAAAGTAGTGTTTGCATCGAAAAAGAGTTGAGCGGAGCGGACCAAACGAGTAACATGTGTCCGCTGCGTCGCGGTCTCGCCGACTAGTTTGAAACGGACTCGCTCGACGCTGCTGTTTCCTGTAGTTAGTATTTTGTTTTAAAATGTCGGCCTTTACAAATGACAAAAGTTCTTGAAATTGTTCTCTGCTAACCCTATAATAGTTCTTAAATTTTTCGTCGCCCAAATCATTGAATAGCCTATACTCCCTTTTCAATGTTCTTTCTCGAATGTGTCGACATAACCAAAATCTCCGTTTTGCACGTTTTTTTTCTGTGCTTACGATATAATAATATATACTTTTTCTTTCAGTATACATAATCAATGTCCTCACTTGATTCCTTATCACTCGATAACATCGCGAATTCACACAACAAAACACTACCGCACGTAACCAGTTCAAAACTCCAACTGAACTCGCTCTTTCTTCTTCTCCAACTGAACTTTATGGCTGTAGCACGAATCGGACGGCCCGACCGGGAAATGACTACCTCGCACAAACAACCAGTATGAACTTTCAGCATAATGCTATGTTTCATATGGTGAGTGACGAGAACCAGAGACCCTTTTTTTCTTTTCTTCTTTTTTTCTCAGGAGTAAACGCATCAGAATTTTGATTCTTAATTGAGGATAGATGTAGAAGTCTGGTCCACAGTGTTATCATCAAGTGGATTGTGTGCCCGTTTGTTACCATCAATTCTATTAATAAATAAAACCTTACAACTTAGAGCAAGTTTAACAAAAGCTATAATCTTAGACATTGTGTAAATGACGCACATCGTAGTGATGCAAGTATAAGAAAGTCATAGTTAAAATAAATGTAGTGTTTATTTAATGCATATTTTAAAACGACGCATATCAGCATTTCAAAATAGGTAAGTTAGGTATAGGATATAGGATAGGAAATAAAAATAAAAGGTATTATTTGAGGAATAAAAGAATATATGTAACTAATTTAATTTAAATTTGACATATGTTATTATATTTTAATCATTAAATGGTTTAAGAGACCAATACTTGCTTGCAGTCATTTTTACGTGGTAGAGCCATGCTGCAGCTATATTAATAGTATAGTTGTAACACAAATGGGTCGGCTCGACCCCGGAAGTACCACGCTCTCACAGAATACCAGCGTAAAATAGCAGCTTAATGCTGCAGTGTTTCGTATGGTGAGTGTAGAGAACCGGAGACCCTTTTTACTGGAAAAGAGGCATTCTATCTTAGTCCTCACGGCTAACAACGCATCTGCATTTTAATTCGCAAACGAAGATAGATGTAGATGCCTATGGACCACAGCAACCACTTACTATCAGGTGGACATTGAGCTCGTTTGTCACCCTTATTCTATAAAAAAAATCTAATGATGAATAATTATAAATATAATTAATAAAAAAATTAATAGAAACTCAATAAAATGACAGAAAAATGAAGTGATGAGATGCTAACTTAGGTTGTCGCTTTGCAGACTATCCCTTACATTTTCTAGTTTAAATGAATAAGATGAAAAAATAGTAATTGTTATCTTATAATTTTAACAAAAAGTATTTAGAACGGGCTATTTTTAGATTTCTCAAGATTTTTGACATTATTTTTTTTTGTTTTGTTGGAAAAAACGTTACCTCCCCACTAGGATTTTCTTCTGTATCGTGGAGGCAATTTACGAACACAAATTGCACAAGGACAAACATCCAAACCCGGAACAATTATTTGTAGGCCATACAAATACTTGTCCCGTGCGGGATTCGAACCCGCGCCCCCCAGCGCAGCAACTCATTGCTAAGCTACTGCGCCACGGAGCCGTCAAATTAAAAATAATAAATTGTCAAGTGTCAAGTTATAAATTATGATAGGGGAAACAACAATACAAAAGTTTTCTTTTATAGAATTATGGTGACAAGCGAGTCATACAGTCCACGTAGTGGTGTGTACAAATGCTGTGGAATAAGGCACCTGGTACTACTGCCATACATCCGCCTGCTAAGTGTGACACTAACTTGTTGAATACTTTTCCAACTTCTTCGGCATATTATATTAGATATTTCAAAGGAATATAAAAACAATTAAGGCAAAGCCTGTATACGTCCTACTGCTGGGTACAAGCCCCCTTTAATTTCTCGAGGATCATTGAGCAATTAGAGCAAACTGCAAAAAATATAGATTCTAAATATTTAAGGACAAACATAACCGGTTAGCTTGGAAACAATAAAATCGACTGTTTATTGATGTTATATTTTTATTATTCATGTCGTTTTTGAAGCTGTAATGATAAATTGAAGTTTTCGCTTCCTATTATTTGTCGCTATTGCAATTAAATCAACTTGAGATGTCTTTCGTAATTCAGAACGTGCAATAAATTCCTATTGCGTAAAAGCATCGCATGCTTGGCATTTATTTACATCATTACTTTTTAGTATTATAATAATCTTAATACTGTTAAAGTAGCCGTAAATCTAGCGCTGAACAAAACAAGGAGGGGACGCGCAAGAATTGAATTGCACGAATGCGATTGGAGAGCCAATCAGCGTGTGCGAACAATACGCACAAGCCAATCAACACGACTTATTGCGCAATAACGGTCACTGCTAGACTTTCGTGCCACTACTTATAAAATAATCTTAATCCTAAAAGTCGCTATTTCATCCCGTGTGTGTGTCGTAAGAGGCGACTATGGAAAATGCAAAAAGCTGATAGATATAGGCGTCCATAATAGAATATAGCCGACACGGAACTAAGCTTTACGATTAAAGCAAATTCTTGCAATAGGAGAACAATGGGCCTTTACAGGCTGATGAAGCAGAAAATTTTGCTACATTTACATTAGTCACGTCTAATAATTTAAAAAAAAAGTACTAAATTTAAAAAAAAGTACTGTTTGTTTACGTACGTAAAACTGCCGATTTCAACAGTAGTAATTTTATTAAAATACTAGATGTTCCCCGCGACTTCACCCGCGTGTATTTTATGGTTTCCGTTTTATTTTATAGGATAAGTGTGACAAACGAGCACACAGTCCACCTGATGGTAAGTGGTTGCTGCGGCCCATAGACATTTACATCTATCCTCACCTGCGAATCAAAATGCAGATGCGTTGTCACCCTTGAGGACTCATTTCCAGTAAAAAGGGCCTTCGGCCACCTGCACTCACCAAGCGAAACGCAGAGGTAAACCTCTACTTCACGATGGTATTCTGTAAGGTTGTGGTACCACCCCGGTTCGAGCCGGCCCATCCGTGCGACAGCAAAAGCTGCCGCGTGGCTCTACCACTGTTAGTTATGTTCCGCGGAACCCTAATCTTTTTCTAAAAAATAAGTAGCCTGAGTTACTTCTTATAACATCAGCTATCTGCCAGTGTAAGTCCCGTCGAAATCGATCCAGCCGTTTTGGAGATTACCCGGAACAAACAGGCAAACAGACAGACAAAAATTTTAAAATTGTGTTTCTGTTATACCGTGTATATGTATATGTTATATGTAGTACCGTATATATTTTCATAAATATGCATTTATTAAAAAGCTGTTATTTTGACATTACAAACAGACACTTCAATTTTATTTATTTGTATAGAATAGATAAAAAAGCAGGAAGGAGAACAGCAGTGATTTCTTAGGAAGATGGAACAACTCTCCAGTCATGCTAAACTGCTGAACTCTCAGAGTGATGGAGATGTTTTGGTAGCATACTATTTTTTACCATATAGGTACTAACGGACGATTATAAAAACTTTTCATTAGATTTTTTTTGTTTAAAGATACGTATTGCAAAACAAAACTTAATTTGAGCATCATACACATTCATTAGTATTTCCTTTCACTGTTAATGTGCTTCCCTTTATGTACGTACGGTTTAAAATAGACATGGAACGAGTAGTGATTCGCCGAGTACTCGGCCACCGGGTACTCGGCCTAGATTGGGCCTAGTACTCGGCAGAATACTCAGCTTTAAAAAAAACGCGGTAGCGGACGGCGTGTGGTTATTTCCCTTACACAGAGTTAGAGATGGAAGGGTACGAGTAAGTACAAGTAGTTACTCGATACTTTTCTTTCTATAGCAAGTACTTTGGGTATCGATACTTTAAAACTTAGTACCAAGTAGTATCGAAAGAAAAGTACTTGTATCGGTACTCGATCAGTCACACACCCACGGATAATGTTGATGAGTGATTACTAATTACTTGTCAAATGAGACAACATGATTTCATGTTTGAGAGGTAGTTTTCATTATCTGGTGCGAAAATGACTGCTTATAAAAATCGTTTTATCGGAAAACATCTAGAAAAATTATTGATCTTCCTCTCTTAAATTTTAAATATTAGTAATAATTATTTCTATTATAGATTCATATGTACGTTCTAAATATTTCTGCTGCTTCTCATGTTCCTGATGTTTTAATGTGTCTAATATAATAATAATAATGATAAAACTGGCTTTTTGTGTTTATTTTTCTCTGGGATATAATTAAGGCCGAGTACTCGGTACTCGGCCGTTAATACTCGGTGCTCGGCCGAATGCTAAAAAAAAGGCCGAATCCGCCGAGTACCGAATCCAAACCGAGTACTCGTCCCATGTCTAGTTTAAAAATAATAAACGTAACGTAAGCGGGTAGCGTGACCTTGACAAGTTGACAATAAAGCACAACCAATCCGCAATGAATGTACAAAATGGTAACATATATTACACCGTAGAGTATATGTAATAAGCAAGCTATGCATATGTATACCTACTCGAAGTATTTAATAAATTATGGCGTCACGTTTATTAATTAAAGTCACCACTTTTAAATGCTAATGTTTCCTTATACATATACTAAGCTATATTATATTAAAATGGTAACTTTTTTCAACAGGTACTATAAAGAAGTACCACCGATACCTCAGTCTTGGTAGACAAAGGCGCTGTACAAAACGAGATACCTATTTGAATATATACTACGTGTAGGTATCATTCCCTTTTTATTTATAAAAAAATATTCAAATTATCTTATCCATAAATTCATTTTATTTTAATGATTACTATATACAATACAAAATAAATATAAGTGATTCATGTTGTAATCGTTTTATTTGTACTTTTAAAATTTTAAATTACATGTATATTTACATGCATCTCAAAGAATGTTAAAATAACGATAGCGCACGAGTTACGAGTATGTGTTTACTTGATATGTTAGCATCAAATATTGGAATTCTAAACATTTGCCAGATGGCCCAGCCAAGAAATCCTTTGCGATAGACGCGCAGCCAGTCAGTCTGAAGCATCTAATCGAATTTATACCAAGTTTAATGCCAGGTACGAAAATATCAATAGGAGTCGAAGTCAAATGTGCGCCAGCAGGTGTTCAGTCTCATGGATTAATGTCGTCATTGCATCGCGCAAATATAAAGTTTGTATGGGAACCTGACAGCGGGGATATTACGAAATCAAAGACTTTAACAATAATTAACTTATTTCATTTCAAAAGAAAACGTTTTTGTTTAGAAAGAAAATTGTATACTACACGCTCGTTACGCCTATTATAATAAAAAAATCATTTATTTCCAATCACAATGGTACATTAAATTAAAAAAAAAAACATGCTTAGTTTATTTCTTAGTCTTATTTCTATTACAATTATTTCAACATTTACCCATTGTAAGAAAACGGAACCTGTACCTACTAGGATACCGTGTTACAGTGTTGCGACCTCCACACTTGGATTCGATTGCTAGTACCTATGGCTAGTACCATAATTGTTAGTATGTGTGTGTGTGTGTGTGTGTGTGTGTGTGTGTGTGTGTGTGTGTGTGTGTGTCAGATTATGAGAGAGACCTAGTTTCAAGATAAACTAAAAAAAGGTTTATTTTTAAAGGCGGCCAACAAGCACACAATGTATTTAATGGTAATAAGTTACTATATAATATTTGTCAACCTTAAAATATCGATTAAAATCGAAGTGCAAGTGCGTTGTTACCCCTGAGGCCATGTTAACCCAATGCCACATAACAATATCTTTGGTTCTCTACAATCACAAAATTAAACTAAGCGGCATGATGCTGCTATATTACGCTTTTTTAATAGGATAGGGTGACAAACGAGCACACAGTCTACCTGATGGTAAGTCGTTGCTGTGACCCATAGACATCTACATTCTACATCTATCCTCAATAAAGAATCAAAATGCGGATGCGTTGTCACCCGTGAGGACTAAGATGGAATGCCTCTTTTCCAGTAAAAAGGGTCTCCGGTTCTCTACACTCACTATACGAAACACAGTAGTGTTAAGTTGCTATTTTACGCTGGTATTCTGTGATAGCGTGGTCCTTTCCTGGTCAAGCCGACCCATTCGTGCTACAACTATACTACTAATATAGCTGCAGCATGGCTCTACTACGTAAAGTGTAGTACTTCAGGGCCGATAAACCACAGGGTGATCGAGCAGCCGTTCTAGGCGCCTAGTCCCCGGAAACGGTTCAGGGGTAAAAAATAAATAAAAGAAAAAACACTGCTGGGTACAGGCCTCCCCTCATTTCTGAGGGGGTTTCAGGGCAAGGAAATATCCGCCGCGCTACCCCAATGCATGTTGGCGAACTTCACATGTCTGTGAAATTTTATTCTTATTTCTCAGATATGCAGGTTTCCTCACGATATTTTCCTTTATCGCCGAGCAAGTGGTAAATCAGCGCTTAAAATTGCAACTAACAATTTAATTGGCACCGACGGGGATCGAACCCGGGTTGCCCGTGTACTGAGCTATATGGCCGGTCCATTGCCACTTCAGCTTACTAATTTGTTTACAAGTTAAGCTATGCCGGTCACTCTGGTTCTACTGCGGGTATCCTCATTTCTAAGTTTATCACGCAGAGAAACCCCGACCATAGCTTTCTCCATAGCTCGCTGAGCGACTGTGAGCTTCCTGATACGGCCAGCAGCGAAGGACCGCGTCTCAAATCCATAAGTCATCACTGGTAACACGCACTGGTTGTACAATCTCGTTTTCAAGTTTTGAGGTATACCTGACGACAAGATGTATCGTGATTTCCCGAACTCTACCCAGCCGAATTCAATCCGCCGATTGACCTCTCGGTAGAAGTTGGATTTACCTAGTCGGACTATTTATCCCAGGTAAACATACTCGTCAACAACTTCGAGCTTAGTGCTCCTGCTCCCGACTACTACCGGCATTAATGTGACATGGACGTTAAATATGATATTTGTTTTGTCCATGTTCATCTAAAATCTATCCGTTGGGAGCCACTATTGAGGTCATTGAGCAAAGTGCTTAGGTCCTCCAGCGATTCTGCCATAAGAACTACTCGAATATAGTCGGCAAATCGAAGGCGAGAGATGTACTCGCCATCGATATTAATAGTGTATCCTTTCCAGTCCAGTGGCTTAAAAACTTCTTCCAATGCAGCGGTGAAGAGTTTTGGGATGTAACTTCACCATGTCTTTGCATAGGCACTTTGCATAGGTTTCGTGCTCTGGTTCTGTACTGTAAGAAATTATATAACATCACAGAAATAAATTTCGGGCATTGTTCTGTATATATTTGTTACTTTTAACTTTTTTCTCGTTTAGGTTTGCGTCAGTTATAAGAGTACACTGCCGTGCCGCTCATATTCTTACGTATTAGCTAACCGCAAGTCTCAAACAGTAAGAGACATCTTTATAACATAAGACTAAATGTCAAGAGGCAGAGGCGATAACTCATGATAAGTGTATAGATAATAACGAGCAAATATCAACATTGTTACGTTTATCTAATCATTTTTATAGTACCTACTAGTAATATCCACGTGATTTATCTCTAAGCCGATGTTGACCTTAACAACTCCCGTATGCAACATTATTTTATACAAGTTGCAATTACTGTTAACTATTATTACCGTTACAGCATATTAAAGACACCATATATTGCTACATGGGAGGGGGGGGGGGGGGGGTATTTGCCATAGGTGCCACGCTCGGTAAGCGGGTTGGCCACCGCGGCTATTATTAAGTAGATAATAAAAACACAATCAGTTTCATGCGAGATTCCGATCGGTGTTATTACCATAAAATGCGGAGATTAAGACAAATCAAACCACTGCACCACATCAAGCCGTTAAGTATACAGATCACAAATGATCAAACATACATACATATATATCACACTCACATATACATATACACACAATAATAACATAACTCATCTTCGGGAGTAGTCGGAAAAAAACAGACGACAAGACTGAAAGTCTATTGGTCATATTAAAGCAACAAATTGTACCCCCAGGCCAATAAAAAATCGTGATCTAACATTATACCTAAAAAGAAAACAAATTTACTTATTTAAACCTATTTTGTATTATGTAGTTTATATTTTACGCGGTAAAGCAATGCCGCAGCTATATTAGTAGTGTTGTAGCCTGAATTGGTCGGCTCGACTGGGGAAGGACCACGCTCTCACAGAATACCAGCGTAAAAAATGGCAGCTTGACACTGCTGTGTTTCGTATGGTGAGTGTAGAGCACCGGAAACTGAAAAACACTTTACTGGAAACCAGGCATTCCATCTTAGTTCTCACGGGTGACGACGCATCTGCATTCTTTATTGAGGATAAATGTAGATGTATATGAGTCACAGTAACCACTTACCATCAGGTGGACTGTGTGCTCGTTTGTCAGATTATCCTATAAAAAAAATGTAGCTAAAACCCGAACTTAAGCAAAACAAAAATGTTTAAAAGCCAACGATGACTACGGAGGCTACGGAGACGGACACGACGGACACTAAACATAAAGCTAATAAAAAAAATCACAAACAATATTGTCTTATAAATAATATGATAAGCGTGCCAAACAAATAGTTTACTGGACCTGTGAAAAATAGTACGCCCAAAATAACACGGTAAAAACCAAACCAATGCACAATCATTTAAACGAAAGTTAAAACAATGAAGCGGACCTGAAAATTTCACCATCGACGTGTTCGAAACAAATGTAAACAAAAGCCACATTAAAAAAAAAAAGATAAAAATTTAACGATCGTTTGAAATCAATTTGAATGCAAATCTTTGCTAGTAATGTCGGATAATCCTATAAACCCGCTGAACACTAAACAGGTTGCAGTTGTTACGTGACAACAAAAGCTAGATTGTTTTTTAATTTACTCATGGATACATTTTAAATACTTACACAACTACACATAAACTAATATATTAGCTATAGCAATATAGTATATAAAAACTTAAAATATAAAAATTTAAACGCAGTAGATAATCACTTGACTGAGGACCGCGGATTTGAATTCTGCATTCAAGTGTTTGTATGGCCTACAAAAATCCTCCCAGTCAGGAATCAGGATGTGTGTCCATGTGTGATGTATTTATGTAAAACGCCTTCACGATACAGAAAAAAAATCCTATTAGTACCTATTAAAGAACAATATTCGTTGAAAATATTTCGTGATGTCATCTAGGCCAATAGCCAATTAAACCAATAGTCTCGGGCTAATGTGCTTTAGGACAATAGCTCCATATCTAATTTTATTAACGGTGAAACTTCAGAAAAATGAGAGAATCTTTCGACTTAGGAAATATTATTGCGGTTCAAGTGTTAGATGTACGCACTCACGCTTGGACGACAAAATACAAAATTCTATTTCAATAAAACGTATACAAAGGATGGCTCCGAGTCCGACATCGAGTTTAAGTCGGAGCTTCCGATTAAACTATGGCACGCGAGTAACACCACGTAGAAAACAGCCAGTGTTAATTAGACCACGTGGTCGGCACATATCCTTAAATGAAGCGAGATCTATTCTCTTAAATGCTACCTTTCAAACCAATGCAATGAGCCTTTAGAATTTATTAACTGACGGGTCTATACGCGACACTCATCATTTGGTTGTGCATCCAGGATTTATTTTACTGAATTTGTCGCATAAGTAATAAAATACACTCGGATAATGAACTATAGATATGATATGCCGTGCTGATGGCAACTTTTTTATCACAAACCAAGGTTGAATCTCTAAATCCAGTGGTGGGAGTATATCAGAGTACAATAATCCACATTTCCAAAATTAACATGCAATCTTATAACATTTGCCCATAATGCGGGTACGTTACTGAGTGCAAAACGTATAATGGTAATGCTTCTCTCAAGTCACCCTATTGAGGGATTTTGGCATTTTCGAATGGATATACTGTCCTGTATCGTTTCTAGAATTTTAAGAAGTTGATACACTTCACTGATAGAGCTGAGAATTCTAGACTTTCTACCGACTTCAAAAAGGAGGAGATACTCAATTCGACTGTATGTTCTTTTTTTATGTGTCTTACCTCATAATTTTTTTCTGGGTGAACCGATTTCGATGATACTGTTTTTATTTGAAAGGTGGTGCTTTTCATGTAGTCCCATATAAATTTGATCAAGGTCTGACCAATGGTTTTTGAGTTATTCTTAATAATTTATATTCAAGTCGGTTGTACAAAATTTATAAATTTAAATTATTTACATTTACCGAAGCAACCACGTAACTTATTGATTACAAGAACTTATTAAACCACAATGACACTGAAAGGAAATAGCATTTTAAAAAATTGCGTAATTGCTATTATAGTGAAGGTATTTCTAGGAAATGTAAAAGTTAATACACCATGTTTTTTCAAGAAGTGCATAATTTTCTGCCGACTTCCAAAAAGGAGACGGTACTCAATTCGACTGTATGCTTTTTTTATGTGTGTTACCTCATAACTTTTTACTGGGTGAGCCGATTTGGATGATTCTTTTTTTATTTGAAAGCTGGTACTTCTCGTGTGGTCCCATATGAATTTGATCAAGGTCAGACGAATAGTTTTTGAGTTATTCTTAATAACTCATATTGAAGTCGGCTGTACAAAATTTTTAATTTTTAATTATTGATGTTAGCGGATTTTGATAGTCTCAGATTTTAAGTCTTTCTCGGGAAAGAAATAACCTTAGCTTATTCGTAGTCTTTACGAAATTTGATATTAGTTGCCAAATTCCATACTTTTCATTCTAATTCGCATATTTTTCACGGGATTTCTTTAATACGAACTCTAGCTTAATATAAAACATTTTGTAATAAGACGAATTAGGTCTCAATTTAAAAAAAAAACACGGAAATCAACAAACAGTTATCTTTCGGACAAATCATGACTATAGTTGATAAATAACAGGTGGGTAATATTATCAGTCCCAGATAGGAAAATATATGTACATACAGCCTTGGCCAAAAATATCAAGCACGCAACAACAAATATTGCAAGTGCATGATAAGTATAGGAGAAAATGAAGCATGGTATTAGAGGATTATATTTCGGCATCTAAAAAGGTTTATAGACAATAACAATTATCAGAAGCTAGCAATAAAACTATATATATTTACCCGACTGCGGTGGGTAATGTGTTTATCAGCCTATATATGTATATGTATGCATGTATGTTTGTTCCTTTGCGCTTTAGAGACCAAACGCGTGTGTCGATTTAGATGATTCTTGCGTCAATCGATTTGTCTTAATTTTGTGAGGGTCACTAAATGCATGACATTAATCAAAATTCAATATGGCGACAACCAGAGGCCATATTGATTAAAAGAAAAAATTAAAGTCGACGAACTATGTAAGTGAAGATTATCTAGAAGGTCTTTGAAATTCATATTTTTATTAAGTTCTTCCAGTCATTTTTCATTTTGAATGATCATTTAGGATCTGTAACGATTTAAAGTTGGTTAGCGACCATTATAGTTTAAATTTTCAAAACTTATGATAAAGCTGTAATAAAATTCTTATATAATCGTATTATGGGTATTATTAGTAATTTTTAGGCGGTCGGTTTCTTTTAAAAAGTATTAATCTTGCTTGTTATAGCTTTCTATCTACAGCGTTAACGACACAGAAAGTAATTTTGGCTAACCCCGCTAGTGTAATAAAAATGTCTGTTTACTATTACTGTATTTGGTCATTAATCCGTTACTTTCGTTCTTTGTTTATGTACACACAAGACATCCAGTGATCTAGCGCGCTTTGGGTGTTTTCATTCGTTATATTTAGTAATATTTGTTGAAATAATAACTAAGGGAAACGAACTTAGTTTAGAATAACGTGTGCAGATACAGCTTCTGCATGAGCAAGGGCAATCACAATAATGCTTTTGAACGATACGCCGCAACGAGGTCACATAGCAACTAGTACAGAAATGGGCGGAAACGCATTACGACTGGCCGCGATATCTGAAAGTTACGAAGGTAATCGTTAAAAAAAGGAAAAGAACGTCTTCAAAACTCGTTCTCGAGTAGTCAATGAAAATTAATAGACCAATTTCTACTCAAACCACTCGTAGAATGCTTCAGTGAGCTGACATAAAAGGCTGTAAAGCGGGAAGGAACCATGGCACCCCGATTACAACTACAAACACTAAAATACCAAAGTTGTAGCACACAGTCCATGGTAAGTGGATACTGTGGCCCATAGACGTCTACATCTATTCGTCTTATGTCAATTAGAATCAAAACGCAGATGCGTCATCTCTAACGACTAAGACGGAATGCCTCTTTTTCCAATAAGAAGGACTTCCCGTTCTCTACACCACCCTACTAAATACAGCAACATTAAACTGCTATTTTATGCTGATATTCTGTGAAAGCATGGTCCTTCCCATTAGTGCTACAACCATAATATAACTGCAGCATAGCTCTACCATGTAACGTTTGAAAATAAAATTTATAGATTCTCTATAGATATCATTTTGCCTCATCGTGTAGGTCAAGAATTTAGTAGTGTGTGGTACTTACTAACCTTTAAGCATAACGGCCTTGGACAACCACAGCATAATGGTCTGTCTGCTTACGTGAACGTTTCTAAATTTGACAAAATATTATTGTTGAAGATTGTGTGAACCCTTTAAACTACATAAATATCCTAAAATAAGCAAAAATGTTGAATCATCACTGTAAATGCATTTATAGTGATGCTGTGGCAGCGCTGTCGTCGCGCCACAAGCGAAAACACATCGAAGCCTAAATCGCGCTAACAAAGTTCCGTAATTAAAACAGTATAATATATAGAATAGCTCCGAACTACCACTTGGAGAGTTGGCCGCTCCTCGAGCAGAATACCTTGCCCGGCGGAAGATCTCCCCTTTTCCTACCACCCACCACAAAGTAAACATAGGTTACGTGAAATTCCAGCAAGATTAATTTTCATATATCAGCCCGCACAATGGTATAGTTTAAAAAAAAACACATTCAGCTTCTGGAGTCTCCGGAACTGTACCCCATAAAACATTTATATAGTTTATGAAAATGCAATCAGGCGGCACACAATAAGAGGAATGCCTTTTGAGTGCTTTTTGACCTACATGGCCTCCACGTGGCAGACTCGGAAGTGTAGGTTGCATAGTGGTAGATGAAGCTACACATGAGAAAGATACACGTCACACGGTTTTTGGAAAGTTTAGACGTGGAAAGTATGGTTAAGTATCGACGCGTTATTTTTTTATTACCACATTTTTAAGATACAAGTAAAGTCCGCGCGTTCTATCTTGGCCGGGCTGAAGTTAGTAGCGAGTGGCAGCGCAGATATAGTTTTTAGGAACAAAATGATGACAAGAGAAGTGGGAGGGTGGGCGGTAACTAAAACTAGAGATGCGAATGCTCATATTGCGCGGTACACAATTACGTAAATAATCGATTATCGTTATTATCTCTGGTTCTTCCCAGGATAAAGGTTTTTTTTCGAACCAGTGGTAATTAAACAAAAGAGTGACTTTCAATAAGTATTATTTATAATCTATACTGAATCAATAATCTGAAAAAGTTTCTGTTTCTATCGATTATCATTATTATCGATTATGATTCGATTTTATTTTTTTTTTTTTGGTTTATTTGTGTTTAAATACAACGTTGTTTTAAATACACTGATTATGATGACGTGCTTTAAAGATTTTATTGAAAAATATAAAGTTATATTATCTTGGGGTTACTGAAACAATTTGTTATGCCCGATGTTCGCTATTGTGTATCTATACAAATAAATAAAATTGAAGTATCTATTTGTAATGTCGAAATAACAGCTTTTTACTATATGCATATGAAAGTATATATGGTACTTATAACAAAAACACTATTTTTAAAATTTTTATCTGTCTTTCTGTCTGTTTGTTCCGGCTAATCTCCGAAACGGCTGGACCGATTTTGACCGAACTTTCACTGGCAGATAGCTGATGTTATAATAAGTAACTTAGGCTACTTTTATTTTAGAAAAATAGTTAGGTTTCCGCGCAAAAAATTAAAACCCATGAAATCCAATCGTAATAAATTACGCGCGGGTGAAGTCGCGGGGAACAGCTAGTTTACTATAAATTCAAACTGTTTATCGTAATTTTTTATTAGGTACTATTGTTTTATTGCAATAATATATATTGCAATAAAACAATTATATTAAACAAATATATTAAAGTTGACACGGTGGTTGATACGGTGGCTAACCGCTAAGATCTATAGATCTTAGCGGTTAGCCACCGTAGAGTCTATATCACCTGAGGATGCCTCGCCAAAATAGTATATATATAGATAATAGGTAGTCAATAAAATACGCGTGATCAAGATACATCATGGTGATCAAGTGTAGACTCGGCCTTACACTCAATAATGCTTTAAAAAAATAATCTCGACAGAATGGAGCAAGTGTTGGTAACAACTACTTAATTTAAACATCTATCTACCTCTATAATTCTAGTATTGTACCTACGTAATAAAAGTAAAACAATGTAACTTTGACAACTTCCGGTGGAATCCATACACAAATAGTCAGTCATAAGTTATTAATAACAAGTAAATCCAATAAAATATACATTCATGTATATTTTATTGTATTAAGTTGGTATAATAGTTACTATTTTAACATGTACCTTTAATAGCAGTTGCTTTTGCTAAGAAATTGCTTTTTAATAACAAACATACATATGTTTTGTTTTCTTCTGTGAATGCTTAGTATTTGCCTTTGGATTTATACTTAATAAAGTGAGAGATTTTCCTTTAGTGTACCAAATATAATTTTTATTAATAAAGATAACTCATCTGGAGTTAGCATCAGTGAGATTTTTTTTGGCTTTGCTAATCTCTTGTATAATAATTTACATGTTATTAGAATACCGTTTTAAAATAAATATGCTTTGTGATATCTATAAAACATAGATGTTATCTACTTACTAATCAAGTAACATAGTTGTGGCCAAAAGGGATCACCACGACTAATAGGACCATCCGGCCATTATGAATGATTATCAATGATGTCATCACAGGCTATTAATAAGATACAAAATCAACCACATCATAACTCAATGGTATAAGTATTGATCATTGAGGTGGGTAGCTGTAAAATTTGATCCAATATTTAGGCAAAAAATAAGGTTTCACTTGATAATAGTGCTATTTTTCTCATTAGGCGCCCATATCCAGAATGTACCATGCAGTAGTGGTGCAAGAGAATCTACTACACGATATCATCCTGGGCGTTTTGAATAAGTTCTGTACCATCGCACATTTTTTTTTATTTTAAAAAAACGTTACCCCCACACTAGGACTTTCTCCTGTATCGTGGCTGCAGATTACAAACATATATTGCACAAGGACAAACATCCAGACCCGGAACAATTATTTGTAGGCCATACAAATACTTGTTCCGTGCGGGATTCGAACCCGTGGCCCCAAGTGTTGCAACTTATTGCTAAGCCACTACACCACGGAGCCGTTAAAGCCGTTTTTAGTAGTTATTTGTTATTATAGCTGCAACAAGAATACACATTCTGTGAAAATTTCAACTACCTATTATGGATCATGAGATACAACCAACTGACAGACAGACAGACGGAGGCTTAGTAATAGGATCCCGTTGGTTACCCTTCGGGTAGGGAACCTTAAAAACTGCAGTTGCCAACCCGTGGCAACTCCAGCAAATATCCCCCATATGAGAGCGCCTATGGAGTAGTACTTTGATAAACTGTAATAAGTGGGTGGATACGCCTAATGAAATCATACAAAATATAAATAAAATTCGGGAGATTACGACACATCTTCTCGTCATTTTTACCTCTAAACTTGAAAACAAGATTGTACAGCGAGTGCATGTTGCCAGTGATTACATATAGTTCTGAGGCATGGTCTTTCATTGCTGACTGCATTACAAAGCTCAAGGTTGTTAGCGAGCTATGGAGAGAGCTATGCTTGGAGTTACTCTGAATGATAGACTTAAAAATGACGATATCCACAGTAGGACCAGAGTAACCTTCATACCCCAATGGATCATAAAGCTGAATTGGCAATGGGCAGTCAGATGAGACGTCTGCTTTTACATAACAGACATATAGCTCAAAGAAACAATAACCGATAGGGTAGAAAGGTTTGAGAGTGGCAGCCTTGTACCGGTAAACGAAGTGTAGGACATCTCCCCACTAGATGAAGTGACTACCTGATAAGAGATGTAGGAAGTAAATGCATGAAGGTGGCTCAGGACTGTGCTTTGTGGCATTCCGTGGCAACCTATCTATGTTCAGTAGTGGACTTGAGAGTGGCTGTAATAATAATAAAATATTTATAATAAAATTTGTAAATAGTTGATTCTAAGATTGCTAATAACGGTAATTAATTATTACTCCAATAAATGAATGAATGAATCCAGAATTTGGGTACCTTCCTACCTACTATTAAATACATACATACTTGTCATTACTGCGTAACATTGCCTGGATTTTTTTGTAGAAGTAAGGATAAAAAATGAGCACACAGCCTACCTATTAGTAAGTGGGTGCATTGACCCATAGACATTTACAATTACCCTTCTTCTTTGATATCAAAATTTTGATTAGCTGTCATTTCATAAATGGAATGCCAATAAAGTCCCCAGTATTTGTCATTCATATATGAAACACAGCAGTACTTTTTTATTTACTGCATTAGCAGAACACATGCTGTTAGTTAGTTAGTTATATTTTACAATGGGCTGTTTTCCGCAACTCCACATCTAAGCGCATATTTTGTATGAGGGCAGAATCTTGTATGTCCAACAAATTAAAAAACTTTTGATAATAGTGCAGTCCTACCAACACATATTAGAAGTGCTGGATTCTCTGACCTACTCGTGAGAAAAGTAAAATAAAAATCATACATTTACAATTAACAGTGGTAGAGCCACGCGGCAGCTTTTGCTGTCGCACGGATGGGCCGGCTCGAACCAGGGTGGTACCACGACCTCACAGAAAACCAGTGTGAAGTAGTGGTTTACCTCTGCGTTTCGCTTGGTGAGTGCAAGTGGCCGGAGGCCCTTTTTACTGGAAATCAGGCATTCCATCTTAGTCCTCACGGGTGACAACGCATCTACATTTTGATTTGTAATAGAGGATAGATGTAGATATCTATGGGCCGCAGCAACCACTTACCATCAGGTGGAATGTGTGCTCGTTTGTCACACTTATCCCATAAAAAAAATACTACTTATTAAAATTTTTCAAATAAGTGAAATTCTTTTAAAAAAACAAGGCTGTTTAATATAGTATCTAACCGAGCAAGGATGGCCTGGAGGCCGTGGCCCTAAGCAGCACATTTTAAGAAGTGGCATTTTAGGAAAGAAAAATCTCAAAGAATATGAAAAATGCTCCTTATACTTTTTATTAAAATAATAATTAAAAAATAGTAAGTAGTTTCATTATCAATCAAGACTATGGAAATTTTTACCAATGGTTGAAGAGGCAGCATTTTTGGCACTGACAGCTCTAGTGGAAGCAGTCCTCCACTGTTGTGTTACTCCACTTTATCTAACCTTTCATCTCTTAAAACAAGTATAGTAGGAGCAGCTTAAACTACATAATATTTTTTTGATTTCATAAATGATTTTTATTGAGGTTTGGCCTTTATTAAGTATGTTGTTATTAAGTCTGTTAGATGGCAGCAAGTGTCAAATTGTTAGAAACCTTGCTCAGTCACTAGAAGGTCAAGTCACACGGAACACAATAAGAAGAATGCCTTTTGAGTGCTTTTTGACCTACATGGCCTCCACGTGGCAGTTTCGGGAGTGTAGGCTGCACAGTGGTAGATGAAGCAACACATGAGAATGATACACGCCACACGGTTTTGGAAAGTTTAGACGTGGAAAGTATGGTTAAGAATCGACACATTATTTTTTTATTACCACATTCTTAAGATACAAGTAAAGTCTACTATACTAGTCTAGTCACATTGTATATTGGCCAGGCTGAAGTTAGCCGCGAGTGGCAGTGCAGATATAGTTTATAGGAACAAAATGATGACAAGAGAAGTGGGAGGGTGGGCAGTAACTAAAACTAGAGATGCGAATATGCATATTGCGCGGTTACAATTACGTAAATAATCGATTATCATTATTATCTCTGCTTCTTCCCAGGATAAAGGGTTTTTTTTCGAACTAGTGGTAATTAAACAAAAGAGTGACTTTCAATAAGTATTATTTATAATCTATACTGAATCAATAATCTGAAAAAGTTTCTGTTTCTATCGATTATCATTATTATATTTTTTATGGTTTATTTGTGTTTAAATGCAACATCGTTTTAAATACAGTGACTATGATGATGTGCATTAAAGATTTTATTGAAAAATTATATATATATATATATATAGATAATAGGTACTCAATAAAGATACGTGTGATCAAGATACATCATGGTGATCAAGTGTAGACTTGGCCTTACACTTAATAATGCCTTAAAAAAATAATTTTGAAGGAATGGAGGAAAAGCATTGTAACTACTTACTTAATTTAAACATCTATCTACCTCTACAATTCTAGTATTGTACCTACATAATAAAAGTAAACCATTGTAATTTAGACAACCGCCAACTTCCGGTGGAATCCATACACAAATAGTTAAAATCATAAATTATATTTATTGAGGTTTGGCCTTTATATTATTAAGTCTGTTAGATTGCAGCATGTGTCAAATTGTTAGAAACCTTGCTCAGTCACTTGTTAGTGACCTTATCATATCTTCTAGTGATAAATGCTTAAAGGGCCATAAATTATTGACAAGGAATTAAGGGGCATATTTAAGGAAGAACTTGATTCCTAAATTAAATTATAATAAAATTTATACTGTAACTTCCACTGTAGTGAAGTATATCAATTAATTTAAATGATTTTTCAAGATTATTGTGAAACATTAAAACAAAAATTTATATTCTTAATATCTTCGAAGAGTACTTATATTAGCAAATAAAAATAAAGTAAATAAGTCAATAAATTCAAAGAAAAAAATACATTACCAGGTTTTTTTAATGGTTAAGATTCCTTTAGCTGCTTTTTTCTTTCCTTCATTATTAATTATAGAGAAACGGTCACTGAAACTTCTCTTCAATTCTGAGACAGTTTTTAGTCTTTCACCAGATGACAATCTTAAAGATTTGCCACCCACTTTCCTTATGTCTATTTCTTCACTCAAACTATCAACACTTGATGCTGTGTGAACAGACACTTTTTTGCTTTTCCCCTTTGCAGATTTTAATGCTAAATGAGCTTCAGAAACATCACTTTCACTCAACTCACGACTCTTATTGTATCCTCTTTTGGCACTGTTACCGAAACCTTCTACGAAACATAGCATAATGTCTTCTTGATACGATTGCTTCATTTACAAGGTCATTACCCGCTTTTCGCCAACTCATACGATATTACTTGTACCTCTACAGTCAACTTAAACTACTATTTAGATTAAAAAAATACATTCATATGTTCATTCGCTTCAATTTAGAAGCATTCACCATAAAACTTCTGGCAAATATTAACAATAGTCCAGTTAATATTTGTAGTTTGCGAAATCGTACGTAACTTTAAAACAAATGTACACTGTGGCAATAAATATTAACCGCACAAAACATAAACCACAATTTTGTCTTTCAAAGCAACATTATTTATGTACCTACAAGTCAAACCGCTAAATAAAACTGAAGTAAAGGTGAAGTAATATGCAACCGACTGCTGACTGACGTTTCTGTAACGTTTAGAAAAGTAGTAGATAGGAATCGTTCAGAAACATTATTTAAACTTCGCCAACTGAGTGTTGTGACAGACCGTAGTCAATCCGTATGCTATAAGCAGACTAGGTAATAGGCATCTCATCTATACCTAGTCAATTTATATATTTTTAAGACCGCCGTTAGTATTAAATTGTCTGGCTTACTTAGTTGCCTAAGAATATCTTTAAAATGTATACTTACTATATTATAAAACTTAATATAAAAGTCAATAAACATAAAACATCTAGTTTTAAATGGAAATTCAATGAAAAAATATAAAATCAGAAATTATTATAAAGTTCTGTTCTTATATTCTGCGTGCGTGTTGCAATCAATACTACCAGGAAATGCATAAATTGCGGGATCACCTGGGTTACTGGGAGCCAAACAAGGGTGTTACAATATATATTATAATTTATATACATATAAAGATGAGGTTCGGCAGTATGTAAGGTTTTTATTTTTTTTATTAATAAGACAAGAAGCAAAATTTGGAAATTTTAATGAAAATGTAATAAAATATTAAACTTATCTACTGGTGAAATTAAGTATTTATTAGGTATTATTAACTTAGTAGTAGTAACTTATTAATAAATAAAAAACTTACTGCCTATCTTAATCTAAGACCCACAGACTAATGATAGAAAGCATTACGATTTGACACTCGCCAATTTGTATACCCAGAGTGTCGAGTAAATTGTAGGATTCCCTGTAAGTCACATAATATGCATTGAGTCCACACATGCACACATACATACTGGGGATGTCTCATATATAATCCAGGTAACTGTTTTGAGAAAATAAATATTTTAACAACATATCTATACAAATCTATATCCATACAAATAAATAAAATTGAAGTGTCAGTTTGTAATGTCAAAATAACAGCTTTTAAGTAAATGCATATGAAAGTATATAATATGGTACTAAAACAAAAAAAAACAGTTTTTTTAAAAATTGTCTGTCTGTCTTTCTGTCCGTTTGTTAGGGTTCCGTATTTATACAACAAGGAACCCCTATAGTTAGTTAATACCTATATAGTAGTCGCCATGTCCGTCCGTCCGTCCGCGGTTTTGCTTAGAGGCCCTAGGTGCTACAAATCTGTAATTTGGCTTTAATTTAAAATTTTAAAATAAAATGGTATTTTTATTAGTCCTGTGTCCCCCCCCAACCCCAACTAAACCGCTGCTTTTGGATATGTGAAAAGTATTTTTTAAACTTCATTATATATTATACACAAAAGTAGTATCATATATAATGAAGTTGAAAGAAAAACTATCACAGCTAAGTAGAATCAAGAAATTAACGAGTAATAGTTGATCAACTTATAAAATGCACTTGGATTATATAAAAATTTCACTACAACTCCATAGAAAATGTCCTAAAACTAGCTGAATTTATAACTTTGTAATGTTATTATTTGTACTGTTAAAAATAAACATTTTATGGAGAAAACGACTAATATGCTTTACTACTATTAGCTTTACTTTCATTTGCGGTATAGACAGGGTATTATTATCAAAATCGAAAAGGTTTTTTTATCTTTTTTGAAAATAAGTCCTTCAGTTACTATTCCTATTTTGGTCTATTTTCAGTCCTTATAGCGGTCAAACCTTGAACTTACTTATTATGCTTATTATCAAGGAAGCCCACGTATTGTGACGGGCAACTACGTAACCCTACCTCTACATTGTGCGTGACCCGACACGCATTTTGCCAGTTTTTTTTGGCTAATCTCCGAAATGGCTGGACCCTTTTTGACGTGATTTTCACTGGCAGATTGCTAATGTTATAAGAAGTAACTTAGGCTACTTTTGTTTTAGAAAAAAGATTAACGTTCTGCGCAAAAAAAAAAGCCCATGAAATCCAATCATAATGAATTCTACGCAGACGAAGTCGCGAGGGACAGGTGAAGTAAAAACCTTCCACACAACCTGTGTATAGTATTACGTATCATTAATTGTTACATTGTTTCTATAATAGTGTAACAGAACTTATGACACGGCATTTAGCATTAAGTGATTGAACTACAATGATAATGTTCTCCTGCCCTATTTTCAACCATGCCGACAACTTCCGTAAGAAATATTCATCATCATCGTCACCATTACAGCTTTTCAAAAGTCCGCTACTGAACACAGGTCTCTAACATAGATTGCCTCATAATTATGGGGGATTTCGCCATAGTTGCCATAATATCCAGACGGGACAGCAACCGCAGTTCGAATGTAATAAGGAAGACCAGGAAGATACTACTGCCCGTCTTCTATTATAGTTTCTCTCGGTTGTCTTTTAACACCCTCGGGATGATAGGTGGTAATGGATATTTTGACGCCGCCACTACACGGCATACAAGAGATATTATAATAGAACCAATGTATGTACAATCACAAGCAATCATCCTAAAAACCCTGTGCCCGATGTAATGAATATGAATAAGAGCGCAGTCAGGTCATGATACAGTATCAGAGACATCGAGACAATCATAAACATTACATATATATATATATATATATATATATATATATATACATACATGGTAGAGCCATGCTACAGC
Source organism: Parnassius mnemosyne (assembly GCA_963668995.1). Taxonomy (NCBI): domain Eukaryota; kingdom Metazoa; phylum Arthropoda; class Insecta; order Lepidoptera; family Papilionidae; genus Parnassius; species Parnassius mnemosyne. The sequence continues at coordinate 20,051,859 of CAVLGL010000024.1, forward strand.
TATATGAATAGTCTAGTTGTAGCACGAATGGGTCGGATCAACCGGGGGAGGACCACGCTCTCACAGAATACCAGCGTGAGATAGCAGCTTAATGCTGTTCTGTTTCGTTTGGTGACTGTACAGAACCGGAGACCCTTTTTCCTGGAAAAGAGGCATTCCATCTTAATCCTTACGGCTAACAACGCATCTGCATTTTACTCGCAACCGAGAATAAGTAGATGTAGATGTCTATGTGCTACAGCAACCACAGTGCTCGCTTGTCACCATTATCCTATAAAAAATACACTCATAAATATCGTAAATAACCATTTATTATCTTATTATTCGTGTTGTGGCGGTGTATAACCATGTAAGTAGTACCGGTGTTTATTTTAATTTTAATGTCTGTCTGTTTGTTTGTTCCGGCTAATCTCCGAAATGGCTGGACCGAGACTTACACTGGCTGATAGCTAATGTTATAAGGAGTATCTTAGGCTAAAAAATTAAAACCCATGAAATCCAATCGTAGTAAATAACACGCGGGCAAAGTCGCGAGGAATAGCTAGTTAAATAAGTATAAAGAAATATTTATTAATATAGACATAGAGATCGCATGAAAATGGATTTTTTTTTAAATTTATTTTGGCAACAAACAGTCGTATACAAAAGAAAGTAAAATACAATCAACTTATCTCTTAAAAATTGACCTACAGTGCCGAAAAGTTGAAAATAATTTGATACAAAAATACCCACAGTCAGCCTCCAAAAGTGTCTTCGTTTCATGAATATTAATTTATTGAATACGACATCCGTTTACATAATGATTTTGTTATATTTACGCAAACACTGCACATTGAAATAAAACTAGTTTTTATGGATTCTCGAAAAAAGTCGTGGATGCCCCCATTGCCAGTATTGGCACAGAATAAATAATAGATAGTATTAACGTAGTATTGGATTTTAAGTATCTATGTAGTAAAACTATCTTTTTTTTTTTATAAAATATAAACGAGCACACAGCCCACTTGAATGTAAGTGAATGCTGAGGCTCACAGACATTTATCCTAGATTAAGAATCAAAATGCAATGTTTTGTCACCCCCGAGGACTAAAATGGAATGCCTTATTTCCAGTAAATAGGGTCTCTGGTTTTCTACATTCACCATACGACACACAGCAGCTTTCAGCTGTTATTTAACGCTGGTATTCCGTGAGGGCGTGGTCCTTCCCTGGGCGAGCCGAATCATTCATTCTACAAGCATAATACAGATGCAGCGTTGCTCTACCATGTGTGAAATATCTATATCATTAAAAATAATAATATGATTTATATTGATTTATATATTTATTGAAAGACCGGAAACGCGTCTGCAATTACCCTCGTGTTGCAGTTGTTCATAGGCAACGCTAGTCACTTACCATCAGTTGAGCCACATGCTCGTTTGCCCCCTCTTATTAAAATAAAATGATGAATAGAATATTTAAGTACTATGTTTGAGAGTTATGACATGATAAAGCTTCCTTCATTTCTTTAATTGGAGAACTTTTAGCCAATATAATCATTATTCATATATTTCAATAGGTACTTACAAATATACAATAATGTAAATACTTAATAAGTTGCAATGGATATGATATTGAAAACTCAAATTATTAGCTTTAAAATAATGCGGATAAACTAATCCGCGCGCAGCTGATATGTGGCGTTAAATGTTTTCGTACAAGAATGTATATCAAGGCGCATATGGTACATTGTTAGAGAAACACGCATGCTCTCTTTATGCTAATACTGTTAAGATAAAACATAATATTTTATGTGCCCCTTTGAACAAAAATTCGGTGCTTAATTAAATTTAACTTTAAAGCCACTTCGCGACGGTTCTTACCGGATGTGCACGCAGGCAAGCATTCTTTACTAAAACTTTTTCTTATATAATATAAGGGTAACAAACGAGCACACAGTCCACCTGACGGTAAGTGGATGCTGTAGCCCACAGACATCTACATTTATCCTCAATTAAGAATCAAAATGCAGATGCGATGCAGTCATCCCTGAGGACTAACATGCAATGCCTCATTTCCAGTAAAAAGTGTATCCGGTTCTCTGCACTCAACATACGAAGCACAGGATCATTAAGCTGCTATTTTACACTGGTATTCTGTGAGAGCATGATCCTACCCCTGTCGAGCCGACCCATTCCCGAGTGCTACAACTAATATAGCTATAGCGTGGTTCTACCACGTTACTCATGTGGTATACGTAAAAACTGTCTATATTCAGGCCATTAAACTGTAATTTTCGATAATTTAAGGAAATTATAACCTTAGAGAAATTCATAACTCTATTCTCAGAATTAACATTCTAATTTAACATCATGCCTACGATTTAATTCTTATAAATATAATTTAAAAAAAATATATGCGTGAGTAACACTCGGTTGGAACGGAAATAATATACTACGAAAGTATGTTATTATTGATAAACGTATTATATTATTGATTAACAAATACAAATAAATAAACTATGTACTAGCGTCTATTAAAATAAAATAATATTTATTTCATGGCAAGATAAGAAAAAGTGCGAGAGAGATAGATATATTCCATCTCGCTTCGTTATAACCGCCAAGGCCGTCTACACTACGTCACGAGATGTCATAAGTCTTAACGGAAAAATCTTACACTATTTCTCGCCATCCCCCATTGGGATTGGCCCCCATTCGCCAAATTCGTACCGTCCGATAAGGAACTTCGTTCCAATATTTGACCTTCTGAGTCTATAACTATATATTTATCAACATATATAAGACTATGTTATCAAATGATGTCAATGAACTCATTAGTTCTAGTTTTATCCGTAGTCTTGAAGGCCTGAACAAGGCTTTATCATCGTAGTAAAAGTAGTACTATATTTATTCTGTGGTAAAGGGAATTCTAACAATATCATTCATCAATGTAACGTTAAGAAAACACACAAGTTTCTTTAAGCCTTATTTTTTATAAATACTGCCTTGTAATATATACATTACTCCTGTGTAACATTAAAAATATAAAACTAATAAATGTTATAAATGAAATAGTAGTCTTACCGTCGTCGCCATCGAAAGGTTTCTTGTGAAACACTTTGCCTGCCTCTGAGCAAGGCGCGTCGGATGCTCGTTAAAGGGAGGCTCTCACGTCTCAGCGACCATCGAATGCGGGCGCCGTTTATCGCAGGCGTTTTCTTATCCATTGCACATTTGTAAATGTAATAGATCACTTACACGGCCTATTCACAAACGGATCCGAACACCTCATCTTAAAAACTATAACTCTTTCATATTAAATGCGCGTGCAAAACTAACAAGCTATATTCCAATCTTATCACAAGTAAGATCCGTATTTACATTTTATGATACTGAAAATGTTCAAGCATATGTCTCGCGCACGTAGTCTTTGAGGTAACGTATTTTTACATTATTTGAAACTAGCTGTTCCCCGCGACTTTGCCCGCGTTTAATTTATTACAATTGGATTTCATGGGTTCTTAATTTTTTTTTGCGCGGAACCCTAAATATTTTTCTAAAATAATTAAGCCTAAGTAAAAAAGCCCCGTCAAAGTCGGTCCAGTCATTTCGGAGATAGCCGGAACAACTTCAGATTATTAAGTTTTAGTGTCTTCAGCACCATGACTTAATCTTGAGCTGAGACAGCTAGATTAGTTTATTTCAGTTATTTCCATAACATAATGGCTTATGTGATTTTACTATGGGGAAATGCAAAAACTATTTTTGTTTTACAGAAGAGTTATTTACAATCTGGAACCGACTCTGCGTATTTCAACGTATTTTATCTCGCGTACACCGCCACTGAGTATATTTACGAATTTTTAATGTACGTTCACAAAAACAAGAGTAGCAACAATAATGATATACAGTGTCAACACCAGAAACAAACACAAGCTAGCGATACCAGTTTCTCAACTCTACAGAGTCAGTTATTCATTCATGGGGTATAATATAATATACGAGTATACGCTAAAACAACAAAGTCCTAAAAATATATAAGGCCTCTAAAACCAAGTTTAATTTTTTCAAGTTTTAGTATATTTTATTAAACAAAAACTGTAAAAAGTGGTTATTATAATATAAATGGATAAATACATCGTTGATAATAACCCCTCGGAATGAGGCGGTCGCTTCCAAGCTGTTTCATAAACAAGTTTTGTAAGTAGTAGTACAACCAGTGTTCTTACTTTGAAATTTTACTTTGAAAAAGTCCCGTTGGGTTTCTTGCTTGTTCTTCCCAGAACAAAGAATTTTTCAGAAAAATTGGTGGAAGTAAAAAAATGACTTTCAATAGGAATTACTTGTAATTTTAATAATAACGGAAGGATAACGCGATAACGGAACCACAGAAGTTGAGCGATAAAAGAACCTGTAGAAAGTACGAGGGTGGATTGAAAAGTACTCGGCCTAACCAAGAAAATAAACAAATACTAAATCAGTTATATTTTTATTTTTCTACATAATCACCATCAAGTTCAATACACTTTTGCCACCTCCCCTTCCAAGCATTTAGACCGTTGAAAAAAAATGATTCTTCCTTAGAGTCAAAATATGCGTCTACAGCTGCTTTGACCTCGTCGTTTGTCGAAAATCTTTGACCTCCCAAGTGCTTTTTTAGGTTAGGGAACAGAAAGAAGTCTGATGGTGACAGATCAGGTGAATACGGCGGATGCGGTAACAGTTCAAAGCCACAGTTGTGAATTTCAGCCATTGACTGTACTGACGTGTGAACACGGGCGTTATCTTGATGAAACAGGACTTTTCTTCTGAGCATTCCTCGACGTTTTTCTTTTATTTCCTCTCGTAAACGACGTAGTAAGGTGCAGTAGTAATCAGAGTTTATATTCTGACCCCTTTCAAGATAATCAATCATAATCACACCTTTCGAGTCCCAGAATACTGAAGCCATCACCTTATTTGCCGACAAAATCGACTTAGCCTTTTTAGGGGGTGGTGAACCAGGTCTTCTCCACTGTTTTGATTGTTGTTTTGTTTCCGGTGTACAGTAATGAACCCATGTTTCGTCCATAGTAACAAAACGATTCAAAAAATCATCTGCATCGGCTTCAAACAACTCCAAACAGTCGCGTGAAATAGTCAATCGCGTCCTTTTTTGTTCAACTGAAAGCAGTCGCGGAACCCACCTCGCAGACACCTTGCGGAAACCCAACTCGTTGACAATGATGTTTTGAGTTCGTTCATAAGAGATGCCTATAATCTCGGCTATCTCTCTAATTTTTAATCTGCGGTCTCCCATTATTAAATCAAGTACTTTTTTAATATTTTCGTCGGTAGTTGACGTCGAAGGCCTTCCAGAGCGGGGTTCATCTTTCACACTCTCTCTACCACGCTTAAATTCTGCTATCCATTTTTTGACGGATGAATATGACAGAGCACAATCGCCTAATATACTGACCATGTCATCATGGATGGCTTTTGATGATAGCCCCTTCTTATGGAGGTACTTAATGACGGCACGCTGCTCGATTTGCTCCATTCGCGGAAATTATGTCCGATTACTTTGTTAATAAATTTATAAAATCACAACTAATTATCGCACACGTTTCGAACTTCACACAATGAACTAGTCTGAACTGAACTAAATAATGTGGGTAGATTTGATTTTTAGAATTGAATGGATCTGTGTTAGGCCGAGTACTTTTCAATCCACCCTCGTATTTGTTTGCCGGGAATCACTCCGCAACAGGCATAAGTAAAGTTCAAAAAAATCACAATGAATAATCATTGTGATTATTTGAACGTTAGTTAACATAAATTTATTTTGTAACCTATAATAAGATTTAAATATAAAGAAGATACTGGTACATTTAAACAAAACAATGAAACTAAAGATCGTCAATAGAAGCCAAAATAAAGCCAATTAGGGTTTCAACCAGAGTTACATAATCGCATTGCCGCAGACCTGAACACCAAATTTGTTTTTGAATAACTGTTAGGCCCTGTCCGCACTGCGATATTTTACCGCGCGATTTTTTTAACGCATAGTATCTTATAGGAATAGCCGCACTGGCGGTAAAAAAATCGAGCGGGAAAATAAAATCTGTGATTTGATGCAAATTGAACGCGAAGCGGTGCGAACTATCTCCGCGCGAATATTTTGTGCAGTATTAAGTACCTAAGGGCAAATTCACGCATTTCGCGTCTCTCTCCAGGTAAAATTATTTTTCTCCAATTCGTATCTTGATAGGTAATAGCCCAACCAACAAGTCGCAGTAAATTATCGAATGATCTTACAGTCAGTTATTTTCGCAGCATTTGATGTCTTATGTAAAAAAATACTTTCATAGGTCTCAAGGCAGTGAATCCAATGTTGATGGCATCTTTTGATACGTCTATCACGCTACCGCCGTACTATCAGGTTAATAAAAAAAATTATCTTCTTCATTTTTAGACGTGCGTTTCAGCGGGGAACTGCATCGAACTGTCAAAAATCGTACGAAATTTTATTCGTAGTGCGTACTAGGTGTAATTCCTATCACGGAATATAATACGCTAGAATAAAAGTCGCGCGGTGAAATATCGCAGTGCGGACAGGTCCTTAGTTCCGGTGAAGAAACTAATACTTTGAGAAGTATTAGTTAATTAAATTTGTTTATTACTCGCAATGATATAAAAAATGCAGATTTGAACACACGATTTCCCTTTCTTCACTACTTACCTCAATTACCTAACATAACCCATTTCTAGATAGAAATTTGAAGAATGCGTAAGCCGGCATGCATATATTTAAATTTAACCATTCCCACCACGTTCAAGAGACGGATTGACGGGTAAGAGGGCAAAGCCATTATTAACCACTCAATAGTATAATGTAAGTTTAGAGTTTGGTTTTAAATGTATCTATAAATGTATCGTTCGAATCTCTTTAGTTTGTCAGTATCCGCACCGTCATACGTATTACGTTAAACTGTCACTAACTCTTACAAGTCTTGCTGATTGTAGTTTTGAAGCGACAGTAGCCTAATGGCAGGGCGCAGAACGCGAATTCAAAATCGAATCCGCCATTCGACTGTAGTCGTGAACCATTTTCCTACCACAAGCATTTTAAGCTTACCAGGAGTGGTTTAAGGGGGGGGGGGATATTAGTAATGTTAATAGCATTACTAATATTAAAAAAAAGCCAAGTGTGAAGGTAACTTACTGTGCTATGTATTGTGGTGAGGGCACACGCAAGTGATGTCTGCGCGGGCGCTCCGCGTCGCTGTCGCTCGCTTCCTCGAGCCCGAGCGCGCTCGCCGACCCGCCCGCCGACCTGTCGCCGAAATACCACCTCAATTACTTATATTATACTCACGTGTTACGCAGCTACCGACAGAAATTAATCCAGGGATTGAAAAGATTCTAAAATTACCGATAAGGAAGCCAAAACCATTAATAATAACCAAAATAACCAAAAACAAAACAGATCATGTTGAAAAGTGGAACTTCAATAAAAATTTAAACACCGCACGATATTAATTTGAAATCAGCCTCTGATATAATTGAATGTTTATTATGGACAGCTTACACTATTTACGTGCGAAACACAAATATCTCTACGATCACATTGACCAATGCAATAGATAGACATAAAAATAAATAAGCCAAAAAATACCCGTTGGTTTGAGAATAATTCGACTCGTGTCACTTTTACTAACGAACAGAGGATATATTATAAAGATTCGGTTATTATAAGTATAAAAATATTTGAAAGATAAATAACACCTAAAGCGATTAAAATGATGGCTCTAATTTCGAGCAACAGTAAATATCATAAATAAAATTCTAAGAAAATCTATAAGGTTGAATTATTTACAAATTAAAATATAACAAAGTTATTCAAATCTCGACAAAAAAGCAGATGTGATAAATTTATATTAGAGAGATTAGATACTATAAAGGAGGATAAGAGTATATACATTAAATTAAACTTATTAAGAAGTAATAAGTTTAATATAAGCTAGGATTTATAGATTCTAGACCAGAAATGTGGATCCAAAAAAAAAGCATCATTCAACAGAATATTTTAGGAGACAGGTAGAGCCACGCTATGTTATGGTTGTAGCACGAAAGGGTGTAGGTACCGGGGACGGACCACGCTCACACAGAAATGTAAAATAGCAGCGTATAGCTGTTATTTTCGTACGGTGAGTGTCAATCCTTCTTACTCCTCATGGGTGACAAAGCAAAGTATTTCGATCGACTACCAAAAGCATTTTGAAGACGAACAATGCAATCTTGCGGAGAGAGCACACTCTTAAAATCATAAATAATCATTGCCCTAAAACCGCTTTTCACGTTAATTCCATTTTTGCTACAGATGACGAAATTTAACGTGTGATAAAAACAATTGACACGCGACTTTCCACCAATATATTATGAGTTTTTCATCAACATTTTATGAGTTTCTTATGTTTTAAAAAATATAAACATTCGAAATTCAAACATTTATGAATGGCCAAGAGCGCAAAACTTTCAGTATGGTATTCAGCAGTAGTCTTGTGATGAGCTGTAATGATAAAGATAATGAATTTGAAATATCAAATTTGTATAGGTATTATATTTAAATCATTTTATTTTATTAATTCCATTTGTAAATTAAATGGCAAATAGAATTATCATTATTTAAAGTCCTAAAGCTTCTCAATCTTTTCGGATCGGCGATAGTTCGAGAAATATTTCTTAAGTTTTGAAACTAAAATTCATTACGATTTTTGTTTAGAATACAACAGAATAAATATTGACGTCCATTAATTTTTTCTATACAATAACGGTGACAAACAAGCACACTGTCCACTTGATAGTAAGTGGATGCTTAGGCTCGTAGACATCTACATTTATCCTCGATAATAATCAAAATGCAGTTGTGTTGTCACCCCTGACACAGAATAATTAATAATACAAGTACTCCTGAGGACTAGACGGGCTGCGTCGTTTCCAGTGGGCGTTCTGTTCTCTACACATCAGCATTAAGCTGATATACCGCACGTATATCAGAACTTATAATCGCAATTAACTATTTTATTGGTGTCTGTGGAAACCGAACCAGGTTGCTCGTACTCGGACTGTGAAATTTTCGGCGAACGCATAGCCTCCGTGTAAGTAGGCTTATATAACTGTACTGTATTATACTTACACTACTACTGTATGTATACATAAAAACATATAATGGCCACTTTAGCACCGATCGATGCCGATGTAAAAGTGGTTGTTCTGGAAAATATAGTTGCCGAAAAGCGGGCATTAAGTGTAGTCTTATCTGTAACGGCTGCCTAGGAGCTTGTACTAATGGAGCTCACATCGATGTTGATGACGAAGATGAAACACAATTTGATTGATAAGTCGACATACTCGTGAAAAAGAAATTGTATAATTTTTCAGAATTAAAATTTGTATAATGATTTGTTTATTAGTTTTATAACTATTAATACACTGTATCTCCTAAAGTGTTGATCGTACAGTCAAAATGTTTAGACATAATTTATAGGAAATTTAATGTAGATAATTAATGTCAATGAAATGTCACTAAAGAGATATTATAATTAGTTCCCGAGTCACAAGCAAAAAAACTTGAAAAGTGACCCCCCCCCCCCCCCCCGCCGGCTTGAGTTCCTCCCTCTGGGACTTTTAGTATATTCATCTGGACACCTGAAGGAATAACTGTACCAACTTTCAAAACTACAGGAATTATTTGGTCTGATCGACAACTTTGGAGCTGATTTTCTTTTACTAAATATATTTTTAATGCAAATATTTGATTGCAAAGCTTTTTTTTTTATAAAAGTGAAGTGACAAACGAACTCACAGTCCACCTGATGGTAAGTGGCTACAGCTTTCCATGGACACCTGCAGCCAACTTCAAACGAAGAAGAATATAGATGCATTGTCACCTCTGAATTCTTACTAAGATGGAACGCCTCACAACCTGTAATTACCTACTGGTTCTCTATTTTTTTTTAAATAAACGTTATATATCATATCTCTCTATACCAATCAGATCGGAACACGGTAGTGTAAGCACTGCTATTTGACTGCAGCGATACCCACACGGATCCCTAGGCAGAAAAGTACCTACCACCAAGTAAAATAACACAATATTGTACAATGCTATTACCGTGTAGGGGCGGTGTAAGAATAAAAAATAAAATAAAACCAAAGTGCTCTTAAATGGGGAGGAGTTGAGTCTTTTTTTTTAATATAGGAGAGGGGGCAAACGAGCATGTGGCTCACCTGATGGTAAGTGACTACCGCCGCCCATGAACAACTGCAACACCAGGGGAACCAGGGGAATTGCAGATGCGGTGCCGGCCTTTTAAAAAGGAGTAGGCTCTTTTCTTGAAAGTCCCTAAGTCGTATCGGTCCGGAAAAATCGCTGATGGTAATCGATTCCACAAGGAAGTCGTGCGAGGAATAAAACATCTTCTAAATCGCACAGTGGTGGACCGTCAATCATGCAGATTGTGTGGATGGTATCGAGAGTTCTGCCACGATGTGCGTTCGTGAAATTTGGCGGCTGGGATTAATCCGAACAATTCCTCAGAGCACTCCCCGTGGTAAATGCGAAAGAAAATGAAAAGGGATGCTACATCTCTTCACAGTGCTAATGAATCGAGCCGATCGGAAAGGACTCGGTCGTCGACGATTCGAGCCGCTCTGCGCTGGATGCGGTCAAGTGGAAGGAGGTGGTACTGGGGAGCACTTGCCCAGAGATGGGAACAGTATTCCATGTGAGGCCGAACCTGCGCCTTGTAAAGTTGCAGGCGGTGTGCCGGCATGAAATACTTTCCCGCTCTGCTGAGCACGCCAAGCTTTTTAGAGGCCAATTTGGCCTTCTCTTCCATGTGACCACGAAACTGCACGTCACTCGATATGTCGACTCCGAGGATTCCGATACTGGCTGAGGCAAGAAGGGTCTTGTGGATACCACTGTTTTTCCTGGTATTACTATTGACGCGAAACTTCAATGGGGCCCCCATATATCTAAATTAGCAAGCAGACTTAGTTCTGCAGCATATGCTGTAAGAAAGAAGTCTCACAGATGTTGAGACAGCTAGGTTAGTGTATTTTAGTTACTTTCATACATATAGCGTAATGTCTTATGGAATTTTGCTATGGGGTAATGCAACTGATATTGAAGCTACATATATTTCTTTTGCAAAAGAGAGCCGTACGGGTGATTAATAACCTAAATTGTAAAGTCCTTCAGAGAAAAATTTAAAGAAATAAACATATTAACTTTGGCATCTCAATATATTTATGAAAATATAATGTATGTACATAAAAACATAAATAGCTTTAATAAGATGTTCATACCTTAAAACTAGGAACAGACATAAGCTTGTAATGCCAGTTACTAGACTCCACAGAATTAGTAATTCATTTATGGGGCAATGTATACACGTTTACAACAAAATCCCCGAAACATGTTCAAAGTTTGTCAATACACAAGTTTAAAAGTTTTATTAAAGAAAAACTGTACAAATAGGGTTATTATAATATCAAGGATTACATGAATGAAAATAACCCCTGGGAATAAGGTGATTGCCACCATGCTGGTTCTATTAAAATTCATTTAAAATTGTATTAACAAAATTATTGTTAAGTAAAATTACGTTTAAAAAAGTCCTGCTGGGTTTCTTGCTTGTTCTTCCCAGGACAGAGGTATTCCTAGAACCAGTAGTAAATAAAAAATGACTTTCAATAAGTATTATGTAATAATCAATATTGAATAAAAATCATTCTATTCTGTTCTGTTCTATTCTATTCTATTTTAGAATATCCACTACCTCATATCGACCCGTGGGTGTCGTAAGAGGCGACAGAAGGAAACAAATCAGATGATGAGCAGTGCCTTCCTAATAACGATTAAAAATAAAATAAAACTGTGGTTGTCAACCACATGTGCATTGTATAGGAGAGGCCTATGTGCATAAGTAATAGAATGCAGAAAGTTATTATCAATAGTAAAAGTTCTACCGGGTCACCTGTACAGGGTGGGGGTGTCCCTCAAGGCTCGATTCTCGGCCCATTCCTATTTCTAGTGTATATTAATGACTTACCTTCTCTTGTAGAGATAGGATAATCATGATATAGTATTATTTGCTGATGATATTTCCTTGATTTTTAAACTTAAACGTCAATCATTTAAATGTGACGAAGTGAATAATGCTATATCAAAATTAGTGCATTGGTTTAACGTTAATAATCTACATTTAAACGGAAATAAAACTAAATGTATTAAATTTACAACAACGAATGTTAAAAATCTGAGTACCAATGTGTTTTAAAAAGGGGAAGAACTGAGCCCTGTTGAATCCACTGTTTTTCTTGGCATCACTCTCGACGCAAAGCTTCAGTGGGGCCCCCATTTATCCAAACTAGCAAGCAGACTAAGTTCTGCAGCCTATGATGTAAAAAAGATTACAGGTCTCATTAGTGTCTAGACAGCTAGATTAGTTTATTTCAGTTATTTCCATAGCATAATGTATTATGGGATTTAGCTATGGGGAAATGCGGCTGATTCAGAAACTATTTTTGATTTACAGAAGAGGGCCATTAGAGCTATTTACAACCTAAAACCGAGAGAGTCTCTTAGAGATAAATTTAAAGAAATAAATATATCCTCTCATTATATTTACGAAAATTTAATGTATGTTCACAAAAACAAAGGTAGTTTTAGTAAAAAAAGTGATGTGCATTCTGTAAACACTAGGAACAAACACAAGCTAGTGATACCAGTTTCTCGATTCCATAGAGTCAGTAATTCATTCTTGGGGCAATGTACACGCTATTACAACAAGGTCCCGGAAAGTGTACAGGCTCTCTCTGTTACCAAGTTTAAATGTTTTGTTAAGTTGAAACTGTATAAAAAGGGTTATTATAGTATAAATTAATACATGGTTGATAATAACCCCTGGGAATGAGGTGGTCGCTTCCAAGCTGTTTCTAAAATAAATTTTTTACTTATATAGTTTGTATAACCATTAATGTAAAATTTGCTTTTAAAAAAAGTCTCGCTGGGTTTCTTGCTGGTTCTTCCCAGGACAGAGGTTTTATTTCGAACCAGTGGTAAAGTAAAAATGACTTTTAATAAGAATTACACATGTGATGTGTGTATATTGAATAAAAAATTATTCTATTCTATTCTATTCTATGCATCAGTGAACTTTGATAGGCTGTTACGGTAAAGGTAACGGTTATTGCAATAAAAGAAACTGAAAACCAAAATTATCAAATAGTTTTATTTTATTTTTAGTTACAGACGACCACAATTTGGATATAATAAGTCAAACTGTGCGCTACATGTCACAGACTAGTGATGGGGAAATTTCAAGTGCGAGGGTATCGCCTTCGATTCACTCGAAGACTGTGAGCAACCCGAAACCACAGAGCGGTAAGTAATGGCAAATCCTCCAACTATTGCATTCGAGCAGGCACATTCATGGTCTAACTGGAACTTAAAAGACTGTTGAAGAAGAAGATAAATATGTTTTCGCATCTACGGTCTTTCAACTTTTATCAAAAGATTTTAGATCCTAATGATAATACTTAGCTAATGATTAGAAAGAATGCTTGCAAAAGAAATATGAAGAGTAACAAATAACAATGAACATTGTATGAAAGATAAAAAAAATTGAAGTAATTATGAAATGGTGAAGTGGCAATGAAGAATCTACATTTATGGAATGACATGCGGAAGCATATAATTAATACCTTGGCATTATGTGTCAAAAAGCTGCAAGCAGGAACTAATTCTGGATATCTATTGCAATGTAGTCGGTACACGCCATGCCGATCACCTAGAAATAAGTTTTAAGGCTTCTATTGGGTATTATATATCTAGTTTAGCTTAATTAAACGTGAACTCATTTATAAGGGTAACTTGCAATTGTAGGTTAGTAATTATTATATGATAATATAGAAGTGGTAAAATTATAAATGTTTTCAATAAATATTCTTGTATCTAATCTATATTGAATAAAACTATTCTACCATTATTCTATGTCCCTACAAAAGGCTTAATGAAAATCTAATTAAATTACTTATCAAAAACTATTAACGTCATCTCGTACAGTGTTTTATAGTACGTTTATGTCTATTCAATCATTATCCAACTAATAAAAATGTTAAAGTTCTTGTAAAAAAAAAACTATCAAAAATAAATAAACGATTAAAATACATTTGTATTTTTTCTAAACTGTTCATGATTCTTCATTATAAATTATGTTAGTTATATTTTATTACAGTAAAAGAAACTGGAAAAAAATAAACCGGTAGAATTATATATGCACAATAATAAACTACATATTATAGTCTGTAAATACAGATAACCATTTATTGATGTGATTTTGGATATGAATTAAGTGACATTTATTGTTAATTAATTAGGGTCGCAATAAATACTAACTTATTCTATATTTTAAAACTTACCGGAATATTCTCTTGAAGCGACTAATGACTTGATAATTAATGTACACTTTGAGCACTCAGTATTTATTTTTTATTAATCACAACACCCGTCAGTCCGTGGACTTAAGAGTATCGCTTACACCCGAAATAAGTTCCATTTTTATAATAACTTATACATGAAAAGAATTTGTAGGACCGAACGCTTATTATGCGTCTATAAAAGATGAGGGAAAAACTGGCATATGCGGTAAGTACTGCTGGCGGTGACCTAGAAGTTTATTGGATTATTGTATAACAGGTCCAATTTTATATTTATATTAAACGCACACTATCTTTCAATATTAAATTTACTTCTTAGAGGACGAACGTATACGTATATTCACAGTATTTTTAGAAACACAGAATTTTGTCATCCCATTAAATAATACTTTAAAATATAAACATTTTAAATTATATCAGGTTATCGTATATATGTATGTAACGCAAGATAATAATAAATAAGTGTTAATATAAGACTCGTTTAATTAAATAAACTTTTCGACTATTTTCTATAATATTTAACAGCGCTACAATGCTATGATTAAAGATATATGTATATTAAAATGATTAAGACCGCCTTAAGATTTAATTTGGTCTACGCCACAAAGGCAACACAATCACAACTGTAAGATATTCATGAAAGTAACTAGTCCTAAAATTTGCGTTAATTTCTGTTACTGACAGAAATTTAATTACAAATCAATCCACAACACATTTTGCTATTAATTTACACACGTGTTCGCTTGAGAACTGATTCTTCTTACATCAAAATAGTATAGTAAGTAAAAAAATTATTTTATAACATAAGGGCATAAACCTCCATTTGTAATAAGCGTTACTTTAAACAATAAATGTTTTATAATTGGAATAAATACACACTAAAGGTTTTTACTTTTTACATCACAAAACGTATATACATTCACAGTGTATATTCCCAACTCTCTTTAGAGTTGTCATCCGGGAAAATAAAGCATTATTTCTATTTTATTCTCTATTAGAAAGAAAATAAAATTTAAATTTCTCTGTACTTATTTCAACATGGAAAATGTGCGCAGTGGTGCACAGCGCACGATATTGATTAGAATCATATGTATGATAGGAAAAGTGGCGGCAATTCAATTTTCTTACTTAACTTCTATAGTACTTAATATCGTCATTATGAACTAAAATAATACCATACATACAAAACATACCATACAATACACCTACCAAGATACACTATAAGATCCAAGTTATCCAAGTTAAGCATATAAATTGGCATCTAAGGAAATTAAAAGAAAGTTGTCATTAAATATTTTCAAAAAACTCTCCATCAGCATCTATGCAATGTTTTATGCGTCTGAACCTATTTTCGAAACACTTTTTGCAGTCGGCCTTACTAGAAAAGCTGTCTCCTTTTCTACGGCCAACTCTAATGTTGCTAGCACGTCTTTCGGCGGTAAAAACATCTTTAGTCATGTGGTAAAAACTGTAACCCTTTTTTTTTTGCTTTGTTATTTATGGGCGCGTTGTCATGGTGAAGCAGTAGCCCGCAAAGCCTCGTATTCGATCGTTGGTTGCTCACAACAGTGAACACTTCTGGCAAACATTTGGTATACAACTTGTCATTAATGCTACTTTGAATTCGTAAAGGAATTGATATCAGATACCACGTCAAAGCGAAAAAAACTAGCGATCAAAATCATCGCTGTGCTTCTCGATCGTTTCACTTTGCTAGGCGTTGGTTCATTTTGAAACAGCCAAACCTTCGACTGGCGCTTCGTTTTAGGGACGTATTGGTAATCCAAAATTCATTACCTGTTGTAATAAAGTCGTAAACACGCCGAGACGAGCACGCTTTAAATTTAGTAATCATGTCTTAGCCCCGCGTGGGTTGGTACGGGCCTGTGCCCGTTAAATGTTACTACGTAAATACGGAGGCCTGGTACGGGCCCGTTTCTAAGCATCGGAGAGGTTGTGCCAACCTGGAACTATATTCCTCACGCTAAGGTGTTCGTAAACGTTTGCCGATCTAATCTGCATTATGTGCCTATTCTCTCCAATAAAAACTTTCACATTTCCTTCCGTAATAAGGCCGTCAAACGTCAAAGGGCGACTTTATTCTTCATCTCTCAAAGTTCGACCGTGCTGACATTTGTTATACCAGCGGAATACAGCCTTAGAACTTAGAAGGCTTTTTATTCTCATTATACCAGTCGTCCAGTTTTAGAGAGAGCGATTCGTATTTTGCTTGAGCTCCAAAAAATATGGAAGAATATTTGAAATTGGAATATTAGTATTTTTACTAGTAAATAATCTCATTTTAAAAATGAATTATAACTGACCAATCTCGTAAGGTAAGTTTTGTCACAAAACTTTTTGCCTGTCATAAACAAACACGAACAAACAACACAAAGCATACCTACAGGAAAAATTCAAATTCAATTTTATAAAGTATCATAACATGCATTATAAACTTCTTAGTTATCAACGAGTAAGTTTACCTAGAACAAAGTCCGACTAGGTAGGTCCGACTTTGACCCAAAACAAAACAGGAGATTACGATACATCTTCTCTTTACGTTTACCTCAAAACTTGAAAACAACATTATACAACCTGTGCGTGTTGCCACTGATTACATATTATGGATCTGAGACGTCCTTCGTCCGAGGTCCTTCACTGCTGGCCGTATGAGGAAGCTCAGCGAGCTGTGGAATAGGCTATGGTTGGAGTTTATTTGCGTGATAAACTTAGAAACGAAGATATCCGCAATAGAACCAGAGTAACCGATAAAATCCAACGGATCAGTAAGCTGAAGTGGCCATGGGCCGGCCATATAGCTCGAAGAATCGACAACCAATGGGGAAGAAAGGTTCTCGAGTGGCAGCCTCGTACCAGTAAGCGAATTGTAGGGCGGCCCCCACAAGATAGACTGACGATCAGGTGAGACATGCAGGAAGTCGATGGATGCAGGTGGCTCAGGGCTGTGGGCTTAGCTTTCCATTGACGTCCGTCGAGTCGGGGGTTGATTTTTACAGAAAGGTTACATTATTATAAGCACACACACAAAGTTTCGACATGCGGAGACGCATACTTTATGAGAAAAAAATTATTGAAAATCAATTATTTTTGCAATATTTATGTCAATTCCTACGGAAAAACTGACGCTATTTAGTATAGTCATTGTCATCATCGGTAGGGATGTCGATTCTATCCGAAAAAGATCGATTCTTAAATCTAAAATATCGATATTTTTTCATGTTTGCATTTATAATGTAAATATAAATCCATTTTATGAAAAACAAGAAAGATACTATAATAAATAATCTTTTATTGAAATTTGTTTTATTTTAACAGTACTTATTAGGGCAGATAACAAATAAAATAGGTTAGGTTCAACTTATGTCAAAGAACCGAATTGATTCACCCCGACTCCACCTGGTACTACTCGTAGTCTGTCCTACTCCTAGAGTGTTTTTATAGCGCCGGAGACATTGCAGTCTCAAAATAGATACAGAAACCCCTTTTAATCAGTTCCCCTATTTTTTTCTGATGAAGGGAATTTTTTTCTCATAAAATGGAATTATATTTACATTATAAATGCAAACATGAAAAATTATCGAAATTTTAGAAATAGATTGTTTTGTGAATCGATACATCAGCTTACGATTCGAATCGGTTTATAAAATCGATTATTTTCGGAAAGACTCGTCATCCCTACTGGCGATGACAATGACAATACAAAATAGCGTCAGTTTTACGGTAGGAATTGACATAAATATTGCAAAACTAGTTGATTTTCAATTTTTTTTCTCAAAAAAAAATTTTTTTATAGGATAAGTGTGACAAACGAGCACACAGTCCACCTGATGGTAAGTGGTTGCTGTGGCCCACAGACATCTAAATTTATCCTCGATTACGAATCAAAATGTAGATGTGTTATCACCCGTGAGGACTAAGATGGAATGCCTCGTTTCCAGTAAAAAGGGTCTCCGGTTCTCTACACTGACCATACGAAACACAGCAGCATTAAGCTGCTATTTTACGCTGGTATTCTGTGAGAGCGTGGTCCTTCCCCGGTCGAGCCGACCTATTCGTGTTACAACTATACCAGAAATATAGCTGCAGCATGGCTCTACCACGTATAAAAAGTACGCGTCTCCGAATTGCGTTGAACTTTGCGTGTGTGCTTATAATAATGTAACCTTTCTGTAAAAACAATATCAACCCCCAAGTTGACGGATGTCAATGGGGATCGGCATAAATATTGCAAAAATAATTAATTTTCAATATTTTTTTTCTAAAAAAGTACGCGTTTCCGCATGTTGAAACTTTGTAACCTTTCTGTAAAAAATCAACCCACAACTCGACGGACATCAATGGAAAGTCGTACCGGGCTGTGCTTTGTGGCATTTCGTCGGAGAGGTCTATGTTCATCAGTTTTATACTTTTTGACTTTGTTGAATGATGCATTTAACAAAAAAAAATTAATATAAAAATACTTACGTCACGAATAATGCAGGAACGGTATAGTGACGAACACCATCCAAAACCAGCAACGAGTGGTGCTTCCCCGAGCCGATGTCCAAATAATTTACTTCTGAAAGTTTATCAATAGATTTGTTAATACATATTTTTGAGTACGCGGGTTCTCTACGCTCACCATACGAAATACAGCAGCATTAAGCTGCTATGTTTTGGTGTGTTCTGTGGGAGCGTACCATAATACCATACCAGCGTAACCATAGTATAGCTGCAGCGTGACTCTACCACGTAAAAAAATATATAAATTAATAGAATTCTCAACCGCTTCACATGAAATCGCTTGATTTTTTTTTTTTTTTATAGGAGAGGGGGCAAACGATGCGGCTCACCTGATGGTAAGTGACTACCGCCGCCCATGAACAACCGCAACACCAGGGGAATTGCAGATGCGTTGCCGGCCTTTTAAAAAGGAGTAGGCTCTTTTCTTGAAGGTCCCTAAGTCGTATCCGTCCGGAAAAATCGCTGGTGGTAAACTATTCCACAAGGAAGTTGTGCGAGGAAGAAAACATCTTCTAAATCGCACAGTGGTGGACCGCCAATCATCCAGATGGTGTGGATGGTATCGGGAGTTCTGCCGCGATGTGCGTTCGTGAAATTTGGCGGCTGGGATTAATCCGAACAATTCCTCAGAGCACTCCCCATGGTAAATGCGAAAGAAAATGCTAAGAGATGCAACATCTCTTCGCAGTGCCAATGAGTCGAGCCGATCGGAAAGGACTCGGTCGTCGACGATTCGAGCCGCTCTGCGCTGGATGCGGTCAAGTGGAAGAAGTTGGCACTGGGGAGCCCCAGCCCAGAGATGGGAACAGTATTCCATGTGAGGCCGAACCTGCGCCTTGTAAAGTTGCAGGCGTTGAGCCGGCATGAAATACTGTCCCGCTCTGCTGAGCACGCCAAGCTTTTTAGAGGCCAATTTGGCCTTCTCTTCCAAGTGACCACGAAACTGCACGCTATATGATATGTTGATATGACAGTTATATGATCTTGTGGACAGAAGTATCTGGCATAGATTACTAATATATATACTACTACAACACGGGAACTTGTTTCTAAACCCTAGCCTTTTGAACCTAAATATAATCTCTTATTATTTTATACTCTAATAAAATATGTAAAAAAAACTTTATCCGATCCGTGATAGTGCTTTTAGGTATCGTATATGGTTCTGTTCATGATTTTTTTTAAGTTTACAAATAAATAATTATTTATTTGATTATGGACTCTTACTGTTATACACATAAGGCAGTGTCAAGTTGTAAGAAAGTATCCTTTAAAATAATTTGCTGAAAAATCTGTTGCACAATATGCCGATGCGTCACAATAAGAAGTTCTTGGGAGATTCTGACGACAGCGATGACGACAGCATCTAAACTTCTTAATTAAGGCACCTAAGCGGACAAAATAACCTGATAGATATCTATAATAGATAACTTAGTTTATATCAACATCGGAGCACTTGTTTCGTCGTTTCCACTATAAGTTCACACGCACAGACACTTAATACACAATATCGCTTACATAATATATTAAGTATCAAAATCCATTTCAAACCATTATTTAAATATGAGATGGAATGCCTCGTTTCCAGTAAAAAGGGTCTCCGGTTCTCTTCACTCACCAAACGAAACACATCAGTTTACGTTGGTATTCTATGAAAGTATGGTCCTACCCCTTTCGAGCCGACCAATTCGTGCTATAACCATAATATAGCTGCAGCGTGACACTACCACGTTTCATGATTGCTGTTTGCTGTAACCATTTACCACCGGGTGGACTGTTGTATCTTTAATATTTAAAAAAATGCCGATCTTAAATAGAAGTAATATTATGAAACTATTTACCGCGGTCGACGATGGAGGATAATCCGGTGTCAGATACGGAGCGGCCTCGCACCAACAGTCTGGACTTCTTCTTTCTAAAGTGTGCCCAATGCCGCGCGACCGAGGTCCGAACAAGGCGATTGAATCTGCGAGTAAGTAACCAATAACTCAATTATTTTTCATTGCACAAAATGAATACGATATTTTTAATAAACTTTTTATTAAAACTTATTTTGTACGTGGTAGAGCCATATTGTACGTGGTAGAGCCATGCTGCAGCTATATTAGTACTATAGTTGTAGAATGGGTCGGCTCGACCAGGGAAGGACCACGCTCTCACAGAATACCAGCGTAAAATAGCAGCTTAACACTGCTGTGTTTCGTATGGTGAGTGTAGAGAACCGGAGACAAATTTTATTGGAAAAGAGGCATTCCATCTTAGTCCTCACGGGTGATGACGCATCTGCATTTTGATTTATCGAGGATATATGTAGATGTCTATGGGTCACAGCAACCACTTACCATCAGGTGGACTGTGTGCTCGTTTTTCACCCTATCCTATAAAAAAATTAAATTGTCGTTCTGCATGCTTATAGGTGGAAATTAAGTGGTTTATTTATTAGTTTTCAATTCAGTTTGGTACTCTTTAGTAAATTTTAATTATGTTATATTTTGAAGTGGTCTAAAGAATATGAATTCACAAGGTTGTATGTAATATAGGATATGCCAATGAGTTATTTGTATCTCTTTATATGACTTTAATTAGAATCTCTATAACTAACTAAACACAAATGTCGTGTAGGCATAAAATATAGATAAAATAAATAATTTAAAAAATCAAAAACCCGACTGCAAAAAATCCTCTTGCGGGCAGAACCCAATTGCAAATTATAAACCGAAACAAAATTAATAGTTTCCGTATGCTACTAAACTTAATGCGGGTATTTAACATAGGCTTTCAGGTCATACTTAATATAATATGTTAAACCGAAGTAGAGTTGACTTTGTTTATAGTTTATTTTAATTTTGTTTTCTATTCTCAATCTTGTTTCGATGTATGCAATATCTATACAAATAAATAAAATTGAAATGTCTGTTCGTAATGTCAAAATTACAGCTTTTTACTAATTGCACATAAAAGAGTATACGGTACTTATAACAAAAACACAATTTTTAAAATTTAGGGTTCCGCGCAAAAACATAAAAACCCTAATACGCGAGCGAAGTCGCGGGGAACAGCTAATAAATTAATATATAAATAAATAATTAAAAAGTATTTCATGACATCGTATCTAAAAACCCCCTCGGCAAAAAACAAAGTTGACGGCAAGACACGATGTAGTGGCTGAGTTTAGTGCGTTAGGCAAGAAGTTAAACGTAGGGATTGATTCGGCATACATTTGTTTGACAGCAAACAGTCCACCCTTTGGTAAGTGGATGCTATGATCCATAGACACCAACATCTATTCTCGATTAAGATTCAAAAATCAAAAATCACGCAATGTATCTCTCATCTTTGAGGACTAAGATGGAATGCCTCGTTACCACAAGAAAGATTTTTTGGTTATTATCACTCTCTTTACGAAACACGGCAGCATTATGCTGCTATTTCACGCTGGTGAACTGTGCGAGCAACGTGCAGTATCGGATACAGATTATTCAGTATAAGCTCACGACAGAAGTCATAAAATCAGATCGCAGTTATAGTTTTAAAACTCTAGAATTTAAATCTAATCATACAATAAAAAATCATCGCATTAAACGTCATAAACAATAAATTAAGGGTTATAAACAGATAATGATTGCTGCGTTGTGAGTCACTAATTTACATATAATTAGTTTTCTAGCTACTTCAGTGATTATATTTTATTGAAACGCGTTGTATGGATCAGGGTTCTCATATTTTAATCATTAATTCTCATTTTTTTAAATCGTTAGAAATCAGCCACACGCGGGAATATCTGCTGTAGTGAGTCGCTTGATTTATTTTTTAATCTATTCACTTAATTTTTTCTCTACTTAAATAGTTTTCGCTCTTAAAAATATGTATAAAACGCCATCAAAATAACTTTTGTTAGTGTGTAATTAACAACAAGGGAATGGAAGAACCGTACTGCAGCTATAATATATTTGCAGTATCTACGTGTGAATGGGTTCGACGTGTGGTGAGTAACGACACACTACTTACTGGTGAGGCATTTTTTTATAGGATAGGGTGACAAACGAGCACGCAGTCCACCTGATGATAAGTGATTGCTGTGGCCCATAGACATCTACATCTATCATCGATTACAAATCAAAATGCCGATTCGTTGTCACCCATGAGGACTAAGATGGAATGCCTCTTTTCCAGTAAAAAGGGTCTCCGGTTCTCTACACTCACCATACGAAACACAGCAGTATTAAGCTGTTATTTTACGCTGGTATTCTGTGAGAGCGTGGTCCTTCCCTGGTCGAGCCGACCCATTCGTGCTGCAACTATACTCTACTAATATAGCTGCAGCATGGCTCTACCACCATTCCATTCCATCAAAGTCCTCTGGAGTTTACAACGAATCCATATTTTGATTCTTAATGGAGGATAGCTGTTGCTATCTTTAGACACAGCAGTCACGGTTGTCGTGTGCACGTTTGTCACCTTTACTTATCTCTCTTCTTTTTTTTTCTTCTTTTTTTATATATCTTCTAGATCTAGATCTTGTTTTTTTATATAGTAAGAGTTAATCCCAGATGTAATTGCATGTCTTACACGCAAAGCGCGTAGGTATGTTCTACTAGCGCCTAAAAATCAAGATTCCAATGTTTTGTCGCATTCAATCGTATCTAACAATCATATTGAAGATATAAATTATATAAAAAGCACATTGTCAGAAAGATAAGTAATTGTTGAACTTATTAATATTTTTTTAAATCGTATAATTGCTATTTTTATATAATGGTTTTAGTGGCTTATGATGTAGATTTATCAAGTCCGCATGGAGTGGTAAACACGATAACTTCAAAATATCAATTGTTAAACTCAATCTATTTTTTAATCTCTTCATCTATCATGTGGGAAGTCATGGAATGTAAATGGCAGATTAATTATGTTTTGTTTAGTTATAATTAATTTTTTTTCGGCTGCAAAATCTCGAAACTTTGGGTGTTTTAGCAGCCTTGTATTAATTTATTTTACTAAATACACTTTGCCTTTGCTCTGCTGCCTTACTATACGCTCGGTCGCCGTCGTGAGTGGATTGCTGTATCGTTTGCTTACAGGAGGCGTAACAGGCAGCAGAAATATCGATCGCTGTAGCCACCAACCAATTTGATACATACTTGACCAAGGTTATTTTTATACTCTATACAGATCTACACAGATCTATACAGATTTTTATTATAATATTTTGTCGCTAAAAGTACGTAAGATTTATATATAAATATACTTATACGTACTGGCAAACGAAGTGTAGGGCGTCTTCCCACTAGATGAAGTGACGACCTGGTAAGACATGCAGGAAGTCAATGAATGCAGGTGGCTCGTGACCGTGCTTTGTGGCATTCCTTGAGAGAGGCCTATATTCAGCAGTGGACTTATGAAGGGCTGTAATAATTATGATGATGATGATACGTCTTGGACTTTATTGAGTGATCTGAAGGTGCACTTCGATGAATGCTACTGGAACTCCTCGAAGAGTAGAACTAGGTGTGCCGAGCTTGGCCTCGTTTTGTTAGATATGGTGAGACCTTACCTCTCGACTTGATAGAGTGACATAAAGGTGTACTTTGATGACTGCTACTGGAACTCCACGACGAGGTGAACTAGGTATCCCGAGTTTGGGCTCGTTTTATTAGTTATGACTAGACCTTACCTCCGGACTTGATGGAGTGACTTGCAGATGTACTTCGATGACTGCTACTGGAACTCTTTGACGAATAGAACTACAATTTACATTTTTTTTTCACGATCATATGAGAGTTATGAGTCGTGCGGTTTTGGATTTTCCAAGCTTTTTTTTTAAATTTATATTTGACATAAAATTATCGGAAAATTTCAAGTATAGTAATAATTGTAGGTATTGTATAGTAATAATTATAGGTAGTGCGTATTTAAACTACTTTAAAAATTTACGTATAATCATGTTAAACGAACTATTTTTAATGAGCTTAAGTAATGCACAATTCGATTTACGTTATGGTTGGCAACCACAGTTTTTAGGGTCCCGTACCCAAAGGGTGACCAAAGATCCAAGGGTCCGTCCGTCCGTCCGTCCATCTGTCTGTCAGCGGGCTGTATCTCATGATCCGTAATAGGCAGTTGAAATTTTCACAGAAAGTGTATTTCTGTTGCCTAACAACAAAAAATAATAAAATACATTTTTATATATTATATAATAAAATAAACCGGGCTTTACTAATTAAGTCCGTTACTTATTGGTCAGAGTAATAAAGAGATAGGTGTGGTTAGGTTAGGTTTTTTTTTTTTTTACAATTAAACACAATAGGAATAAAGTTTTTCATCAATGATATTTTTTTAATTACCGAGTCAACACACAAAAGGCTCTTAGCGCGACGGTACAATTGCAACGAAATTACTCTAATCACTCAAATTCAATATAAGCTTCTTGTCACGAACGTACAACTTAGACAAACTAATCCGAGGCGGTCTTCACGAAACCACAAATTCATTAGCGAATTAAACGCGCACAAAGATTTAAAATCTAGACCAAAACCAAAACTGGTCGCGCGAAACCGCTGCAGCGGTCACTACCAAATACGTTAATCGACCGCTCCGCTGCACTCAAGCTACTCACTCTCGCCAACGAGCGCCGAACGCCGGGAAGTACATACCGCTGCCCGAAGGAAGGAAGGAATAACCTATTGTTTCTGTTTTATACTGCAAAGTGGTTTTTGCCTTCTTTCACATTTTTACACTTGTTAATTTCAGATTTTTTTTAACTATTCTAAGCTCTCTTAGCCACTATCCCAGCTGATGAAGATGGTGATGCGCATTGACTGAACAAAATCATATTCACTCTTGCCTTGAAGACACCCACATTGTAATGGGATGGAAAGGCAGATGCTGGCAACTTATTCCACTCCCTTGCTGTACACATGATGAACCATGTAGCAAACCGTTTGGTACGAATGCGTGGTAAGTTGACAACGAAAGGGTGGAGACTGGCCGAGCGTCTGGTTGTTCGATAATGAAAGGGAGATGGAGGAATTAATTTATGTATTTCCTGAGCACATTCTCCGAAATGCATCATGTAGAAAACTGAAAGGCAGAAAACAAAGAATTACTTTGTGCCTGTGTTCGAGTTCAAACAAGATTCGGGTCACTTATAAGACTCTTAGCACGCCTTTCCATTGAGTCCAAAGCTGCTAGGCATTTTGCAGCACCAGCACATATATGGCAACCATACTCCATGCACAACCGGACTTGCACTTTATATAGAGTAAGCAGGTGGGCATGAAGTACCACCGCACCTTTGCAAGGTCTTAGCTTCCTTGCAGTTGCTTTGGCCTTGGAATCAATGAACTGCCCGCATTTCAGGTTTGAGCAAATCTCTACCACTAACAATTGAAGGCGGTCTGTTTACTCCAGTGATACGTTTCGGAAAGAAGGAGCCAAGGAGAGCTGGCTACTCTATTCAGGAAACGCTTTCGAATTCGGAGACTGCCTGTAGTGTGAGATTCACACGATTATCCATAGCTTCTCTTTCGGACTGGATTTGATCTTGACTGGCCCAACACTTGGTTAGTATCTATCTCCACAACTGTGCTGTCGTCCGCATACCCATAGATACCGGGCATAAGCAGATCATTAATATACAGCAGGAAGAGAGTTGCGGAGAGAACTGTCCCCTAAGAGGAACTCCGGCGTTAGTCGCCATAATATCAGATGAGCAGCCATCGACGGCGACTTGGACCGATCATTCACTCAGAAAGTCCTTCACCCAGTAAATCAGGCCTAGAGATAAGCTGTACGGTGGAAGCTCACCCAAAAACTAGTTTGCCAAACTATGTCAAAGACCTTCAAGACAGCGCGGGTAACAGCAAGTGAGAGACATCAAGTCCGCTTTCTTTTTAGCCGTATGCCATCGAGTTTTACCAGCCGAGACAGTGTAGAAGAGTCTATTTGGTGCATAACTAACTTATTATCTTAAAAGTGATTAACTTGATTAGGTTTTTTTTAATATATAGGATAAGGGTGACAAACGAGCACATAGTCCACCTGGTTTTAACTGGTTGCTGCAGCCCATAGACATCAACATCTATCCTCGATTACGAATCAAAATGCAGATGTGTTGTGGAATGCCTAGTTTCCAGTAAGAAGGGTCTCCGGTTCTTTACACTCACACATTCTATAAGAAACACAGCAGCGTTAAGCTGCTATTTTACGATGGTATTCTGTGAGAGGGTGGGTAGTCCTTCCCCGGTCGAGACGACCCATTCGTGCTAAAACTATACTACTAATATAGCTGCAGCATGGCTCTACCACGTAATAAAGGTTATATCAAATTACGCAACAGTTACGTAGCAATATTCTAATGACCGACAAAGTGACAAGCAATGAAGCTTAAATCAGTATTTATTACGTAGCCCGATTTGACTTGTCATTATTTCTATTACCCGGGCATTGAGTAATCACTTGGTCCATAACATATACAATTAGAATGTAAAATTTTATTTGGGACTAATGACCCGCCCCGGTTTCGCCTAGGTGGGATATTAAAATGTAGATAACGTTATTTTGACTTAAGATAATAATCAAGGACTATTTATTTCATCTTATAATTTTTTTTCTTGGAAGGGTGGCCAAGCGAGCATGCGCCGCCCATGAACATATGCAGCACCAGGGAAAGGCAGGTGCGTTGCCGGCCTTTTAAAAAAGAGTAGGCTCTTTTCTTGAAGGTCCCTAAGAGAGAGATTTTTTCCGGATTTATACAACTGCAAATGGTCCGGAAAAATTACTGCTGGTAGTTCCACATAGATTCCACAATCAAGTTGTGCGAGAGAGAAAACTTCTTGTAAATAGCACAGTGGTGGACCGCCAGTCATCCAGATGGTATGGATGATATCGCGATTTTTGTCACAACGTGCGATGGTGAAATTGAGCGACTGAAATTAGTCCAAACAATTCCTTAGAGCACTCTCCGTGGTAGATGCGATAAAATACGCAAAGAGATGCTACATCTCTGCGCTGTGCCAGTGAGTCAAGCCGATCAGAAAGAGTTCTGGCGCCGATAATTTGAACCGCTCTGTACTGGATGCGATCACATTCAAGGAGCTGGCATGTATTAATGCTTCACACACACATACACACACACACACGCACGCGCCCGCGCACGCGCACGCGCACGCGCACGCGCACGCACGCAGGCACGCACGCACGCACGCACGCACGCACGCACGCACGCACGCACACACACACACACACACACACACACACACACACACACACACACACACACACACACACACACTTCTATAAACTACCCGGTTGGATTGAGGTGGAAATGAGGGTATATCGAGAAACCCCCACTTGTATGTGCAGTATAAAGTTCACTGTAGGTGCCGTGCACGAGAGATTCCGCTTCAGTCATTCTATGAGTGTGGTCATTCTACTAGTGCTAAGATAGTGTCGTGGTTCTGTGCGTTGTTTTAATTTTTCTAGTGCAGGCAAGGAGGATTGGTGTTGCTGAGAGGCTGACCTGTGTAACACCGAGATAAGTAGTGTTGCTGTTCGTTTGCATATTTTGGTGTTATAATGCAATTACTTACCTCACGTTACACTGGTGTGTGATTGTGGCGGAGACATGTTACGGTGGTCGAACTGTAATTGCTCTATACTGAATGTACAGTGCGTTCACGTTGTCTTACTACTGATAATGATTAACTGCGTAAGCAAGAGAGCAAATTGACTATTTTTAACAATTAACGCTATCCTAATGTATTTCCGAGATCAAAATTGGGACCCTCTGTTGAAATCTCTGACATATATATATATATATATTTCCAACATATATATATTTCCGACATATATATATTTCCGACATATATATATTTCCGACATATATATATATATATATATTTCCAGGTTACACGATGATGCGAGGATGATCGTGTCAATATGAGTTTGCTTTCAATAAAAAAAAGTCATGCAATGATTCTTTTCTTGCGGTTTAAACCTCGGTGTTCGTCGATATGTGAGCAGTTTGACCTACTTAGGTTCTATATCTGAAAAATTTGCTCATTCTCTTAAACAGAGCGGGGTTTATGTGGCGTTCAGAACAAACAATTGTCTTAGTTATATAACAAGTGTTAAAATTCAACATTTTGTACATCCGACTTCAATATAAATATAATATATTATTGATTTTTTTAAAACCGCTCGACCGATTTCGATAAAATTTAACCTGAAAACCCTTTGAAACAAAAAAATAATTTTTCAAATCGGTTCAGGTAATCGGTGTAATCGGTGAACATACTCGTACATTAAAAAAAAAACAAAGATTCCGACGAACTGTAAACCTCCTACTTTTTGATGTCGGTTGAAAAGAGAGAAAAATTATCTTAGGAGTGGCGGCCTGGTACAAGATGCAGCAAGTTGATGGATGGTGGTACGTGGTAGCTCAGGACAGATTTATAGATTTCTTGAGTACGTTCAACAGTTGACTTGTGATAATATAATTGTGGGATATAATGATAAAATGTCTAATGTTTCTGATAGCATTTTAGAAGTTAATGAAGATACTGGGTGGCGGAAACTAAAAATCTGGGTAGTGCTCCAATATTATATTAATGCATATTTCTGTGCCGTTTTTCAAACTTGTTCAAAATATAAGCTACGCTTTTTGGAACTTCATGCCCACAGTTATTAGAAAAACCTACATTTTTAACACACCTATCGTATTTTATATTGGTTTCTAATTCATATCGTTCGCTTTACTATCTACTACTTTAACTATAAGGATAAAACTTTTACATATACATAATTAGTAACATCAGGTATTTGCGGAAATTGATGATGATTCTAACACTACCACGAAATAGTATTTAGCGGTTAGTCAGAATAGCAGTGGTTATTTCTCCTGATGACGTCTCGTTTAGAGGCGAAACACGTATCGTATTTGTATGTGTATCAATTAATTTCAGTAGCAATGACAGTGCACGCCATTGTGAGAGGCAGTGAGACGTCCGCTCTACCTCTACATAGCCTTCTTAGTAGTAATCACTTACCACAGGTGTACTGTGTGTGGCAATGGAGGTATTGCCACTTTAATGTTATAATAATAACTTGTTATGGATAATAATAATAATGACATCATAGAATGAATTGCTGTGTTAATAATTAGTGAAAATAATTCGAAGTTTTATAATATTACTATAACAAATGAACTCATAAATTGTAGACCAAATCAACCCAAACAAAAACTTAACAGTGTCATTTACTTTTTATTTTCCGCTTGTTAAAAATGTAATAAATACATCAGCATTCGATTAAAATAAATATCGTCGTCGCGTATGCAATACTTATAAACAACGTGTGTTTACTCCAAGTAGATACTCATATACACGCGCAAACATCCACGTAGAATTTAAAAAAAATGTGATATATGGCTGTGAATAAATTAATATAAATAAAAAATATTATACCTAAAAAAATTAATATTTATAAATACAATATTAAATAATTAAAAAATGAAAGAAAGTTTCATAATATTATTTGCTTTAAAAATTGGAACGCAACAAGAAAACTACAGTAATTGATATGTTTTAATTATGTTAAGTATAACGTTTATGTTTAATATAATTAATAGAAATAATATAATAAAAAATTTTGTAAAAGCTTTTATGTTTATGTTTAAGTATAAATGTTTCTTACTTAAATGTAATTTATAAACAATATGTGTAATAATGTAATATATAAACATACCTTTTTAATGGTGTGTCTGAGTTACCAGAAGAGCTGGATGAATTAGATGTCTCACTGCAACTAGAAGTTTGGGAATGATAAACATGAAAACTATCACTTTTTCCAATGTTACTTTTCATCTTCACACAATTTCTCTGTGCAATAGAGCTTAAATTGTTCAACCGATACTAAGAACGGAGCTTTAATGTCTCATGTAACCACCACTGAGTAATTTTTAATGATAAATTTTGTTCGTACCGTAGAATACGTGAGTGAGAAGTATTTTGTCACTAGTATCTAAAATTAAACTCTATGATGTTGGCGGCGACGCAGCGGTCAGCATCGTCCAACTTTTGAAGCCGCATTCGTAATTTTGATTCAAATCGACAAGTAATTGACAAATAATCACGTTGGGATAGAATTTATTTTAATGACGACATTGTTTCTACACAATATAAATAGTAGTGGCGAACATAGCTGATTTACGCACAAAGCTCTAATGGCTATAAATTAGTCAATAATATTATAACAATAGCATCGATATTCTCCCATCAAATCAGATATCTTCTTTACAAACTGATAATAATCATTAACTATATATAAACTGATAAGAAGCATGACTACCGCGAGGGTTTCGCCTCTACGTTCACCAACCCAGCCCAACTTGTTGAGAATGGGCAAATCTTCGAAGTAGGTACTACTCGCCCGCATTCTTAGAATCTTGGAAAGGCATATGTCTAGCCTCGTTCCCAGTAAAAAAAGTCTCCAGTTTTCTACATAAACCAGCATTAAGCTGCTATTTTACGCTGGTATTCTGTGGGATTATGGTGCTTCCCCGGTCGGGCAGACTCATTCGTCCACTGCCACGGATGGATGGATGCAAACTTAAAAAGGTTGTAGATGATAATGATGATGGAGTACTTAGTACCGGTAATAATATATCTGCCAAATTATCAGTTCTTTCCTGTCAGTTAAACATAGGACTTTCTCTCAATCCTCAGGTTCTGAAGCAGCCCTAATGAGTGTTGGCGGAATGGTGGGCGTCACGTGTATACATTTAATTGGTAGGTTCAACATCATCATTACGGCCCTTCACAAGTCCACTGTTGAACATAGGCCTCCCCCAAAGATTGTCACAAAATACGGTGCTGAGCCACCTGCATTTATCGACTTTCTGCAAGTCTTACCAGTTCGTCTCTCCCTCTAATGGGAGGACGCCCTACACTTCTGGTAGGTTCACCTACATGTTAATTTTGAACTTATCAAATTAATTACTTACTAGTACTAATTAAGTTATAATAATATCACCTTTCAGTACTTTACCAAGCATGTAAGATATCAGCCTTCTTTCTATGCCTTCAGTAAACCTCTTTAAAGGTACCAACCTAATTTTATTTTGTGCATTTTCTATATGCGTTCTAAGTTTTCATGTTTTTATTACTTGAATTGATGTTTTTAATATTTTACTTGTTTTTTTTTTATCATGGCATCAATTTTCATAACTAGTCTGTAGATATTGTCTTTTTATATACATTTGTAAGTCCCATTGCTTTTAGATTTCGTATTTATATTATTATACTTAGATACTAGCCGATACCCGCGACTTCGTCCGCGTTGCTTACACACATCACTGAACACGTAGTAGTTATAAAAATCGTTGTTTCTTAAAAATTTCATAACTTTATATTAAATGAAGATATCGTAATATTATTTTAGATATTTTATTATTGAAATCTATTCAGTAGGTTTTCCGTGATGCGCACACAACTGTAAACCTCTATCATCTATAGATTACAGGGTGCAGCAAAACAACAGGTCGCAGTAAGTAAAGGACAAGCAAAACATCATATTTCAAAACAAAACGGGTAAGTAATAAAACAATTACGTATTCAGAAGTCGGTGATCTGATCTGAAGTGAGTGATTAATTTATATGAATTCACCCCAGAAGTATAATCTATTTAATTATTTAATAATAGAATAAACATCAAAATTGATTCACGATTGACGAAGACATAGATATAGTTACATACACACAAAGAAACTCGTGGTGGCCTGGTATTTTTCATACCTTGTATAACGGCATTCATTATTTTTATAAAAAATAGTATAATGCCGTGGTAGGTTAAATAATAAACTATTGGTAAATCCAATTGTGCATGCCCTAAGCGCATTAAAAAGATTACGTATAACATGATTATAGGGATTTTTTAAAAGTAGTTAACAGTAGTAAAACTTGTGTGTATTTACACACAAGTTTTCACTAATAACCTTATTATTATACTTCCAATTTTCTAATAATTTTATGTCAAACTTCAATTTTAAAAAAGTTTGGAATCCAAAAGTGCACGACTCATAATGCTCATATGATCATCATATCATCATACAGGTAACTCCATAAAGTCCAAGACGTATTTAAATATAAATATTCTTAAATATATACATCCTACTTATTAAATTATTATAATAATCAAGTATGTATGAAATTTGGTTTTTGGAATATTTTGTATTTGTACATGGATCTTTTTGAGCCGATGTAAACAACCAATACAGTATCCACTCACGACGGCAGTTGACGCCGAACTGAGTAAGGCAGTCAGACTGCCGCAGTTTGTTTACAAAAAAAAAAATTAATAAAAAGCTGCTAAAGCACCGAAAATTTTGACATTTCATAGCCACAAAACAAAATTAAACTGCCATTTACATTCAATTTCTACCCACATGATAGATGAAGAGATTAAAAAATAGATTTAGCTAAACAATTTATATTTTCAAAAGTTATCGTATTTACCACTCCATGCGTACACCATAAGCCACTAAAAACACTTTTTTATGTAAAAATAGCAATTAATCGATTTAAAAAAAATATTAATATGTTCAACAATCATTTATATTTGTGACAATGTCCTTTTTATATCATTTACATGTTCAATATGATTGTTAGATACGATTTTATCCGACAAAACGTTAGACTCTTGATTTTTAGGCGGTAGTAGAACATACCTACGCGCTTTGCGCTAGGCATGCAATATTGTAAAGGCCTATTTTAAATTCAAATTAACCATGTGCTTGGCGATAAAGGAAAACAAAACATTGCAAGAAATCTCCCTGAAAAAATATTTTGACAACATGGAAAATTCGCCACCAAACAGGAGTCGCATGACCATGACACTATTCCAAAATAGCTTATTCTCATTTTCTCCAGACCGAACTTCGGGCACGGCTGCCAATCTCAACGAAGACTAGCCATCTGCGTAGGATTGTAGTGCACGAGTGTATGCGCAATCAGAAGTGCACTCACAGACTATTATGATGCTTATTGCTTACGCATGGTGCACTCTATTCCCTCACTCTCACAGTTTAATGGCACGTCATCCGACACGACCGGACAGAGATTAGACGCAGGGCGTAGAGACGTAGGACTTAATATGGGACTGAGCAAAAACTGTTGTAGTATTTTTTTATAGGATAGGGTGACAAACGAGCACACAGTCCACCTCATGGTAAGTGGTTGCTGTGACCTATAGACATCTACATTTATCCTCAATAAAGAATCAATATGCAGATGCGTCGTCACCCGTGAGGACTAAGATGGAATGCCTCTATTCCAGTAAAACGGGTCTCCGGTTCTCTACACTCACCATACGAAACACAGCAGTATCAAGCTGCCATCTTACGCTGGTATTCTGTGAGAGCGTGGTCCTTCCCTGGTCGAGCCGACCCATTCGTGCTACAATTATACTACTAATATAGCTGCAACATGGCTCTACCACGTAAAAAAGTAGTATTCTTAAGTTAAATGGCAATCTTATTGTTTTACTAACTGTTCCCTGCGACTTCGTCCGCGTGTTATTTGGAGTTTCATTTTTTTTTGCGCGGAATTCTAATTCTTTTTCTAAAATAAAATTAGCGTAAGTTACTCCTTGTGACATCAGCTATCTGCCAGTGAAAAGTCCATCAAAATCGGTCCAGCCGTTTCGGAGATTAGCCGCAACAAACGGACAGACAGACGAACAAACAGACAGACAGACAGACAAAAACTTTAAGAATTGTATTTATGTTATTAGCACCGTATATACTTTCATATGCATTTAGTAAAAAGCTGTAATTTTGACACTACAAACAGACACTTCAATTTTATTTATTTGTACAGATAAGTGTTTTCCTAAAATAACTAGTGTTTAAACGTTTACAAAGGAGATAATAATTCGTTATCGTAGTATTTATTACTATTCATTATGATACATACTTTTATAATAAATCTTGGTCGCCAAAGCAGCCGCCGTGTCGGCTGCCATATTGACGGTATTTGTGTCAGTCAATAATATTAGTTACGCAGACGACATGGTGCTGCTGAGTGCCTCGGTGTGTGGTCTGTCCAGGTTGTTGGTTATGCGCTGGATCACGGGTTGATCTATAACACAAAGAAGAGTGAATGCATGGTCTTTCCGGCCAGGGGGCGGGGCTGCCCGGAGTCTGTCCACCTATTAGACTTAACGGTGTGGAGTTAAAAAGAGTCAAACAGTTTAAATATCTCGGGCATATCGTGACCCCTGACCTGAGGGACGATGCGGACCTCGATAGGGAGCGGAGGGCGTTGTCTGTGAGGGCCAATACGATCGCCCGCAGGTTTGCTCGTTGCTCGAGGGCCATCAAAATAACTCTTTTCAGAGCATTTTGTACGTCCCTGTATACGGCCAGCCTGTGGGTGTCATATACCCAAAAGCAGTACAACGCACTCCGTGTGCAATATAATAATGCGTTCAGGGTGCTGTTGGCATGTTGGGGCTGCCTGGGCACTGCAGCGCGTCAAGGGATGTTCGTCGACGCCCGTATCGACTGTTTCTACACAACGATGCGAAAGCGGTAATAGCGGTGAAATCTCTGGGGCGCAGGCTCCGGACCACCTCCAACACCATCTTGAGCGTATTTGCGAACAGGTTTGATTGTCAGTACATTAATCATTGTTATATGATTAGTGTAAGGACAAACAAACAAATGACTTAGATGCAGTCATATTATTGATTTTTATATTTAATGATGTTAATTTGGTTTTAAGTCTGATTAATAATTTTAATTTAATATAATTCAATTTTATTTTAATTTAATTCATATGTAATTCAAAATTTAAATTTCATTTCAAAAATGTAACTATGGTCTGATGGATTGAAATAAATGATTATTATTATTATTATTAATATTATTATAGTTTTTTTCTCACGAACACGCGGGTAAAAGAAAAGCCTATAGAGCGATAACTTTTAAAAAAAATCTTTTTAAAATAAAACCTTGCAATGATAAATTACCTTATATATTCAATTACGTTTAAATTAAATCAATGTTTAATAAATGAGTGAATTAAAACTCTTTAATGTACTTTAATTCAGATAAAAGCTTAAATAATAAGCAAAATCGTAAAGCATTCGTATCGTTATTCGTAATCGTAATACAAATTACAATGTATTCGTTCATTCGTATCGGTATCATATTCATATTCATATGGCTATTAGCTATATCGTTTCATCACTGAAAATAATACTACTTGTAAAATATTTTGACCAATGATAAAGAAAACTAAAATTTTAAATAAAGGAATATTGAACCACCTGCATTCGTCGACTTCTTGCATAACTTCCTACTGGATTACCTTTGTTTCCCATCAGTTGTCAGTTTTGCAAGCTATAGGCCGACGTTGGGCTTTGTTGGTATAGTTCGGCCCACAGAGTACATTATATATAGGTTCGGCCGTTCAGAGAATGCGTTCCTGACACGTCGCGATTGAACTGACGACGTAACTTTGTAATGGCGTTGCAGTTACGATAAAAATATTTTTGCTGGTTGTTTACCGTTTTAACAATTGATGAGTATTAAAACAACATTATTATATCAATAATCAATGAATGTTATAATTTTGTGCCAAACTGAGTGCCAAATAACTTAGTAAACAATATTTTTCTATAAATCTGTAAAATATCTTGTAAATCTATACTGCACTATTACAAGGTTATGTCAGCGCTTTATATTTGTAGTGCTGTGCTAACAATAACAGGCAATAACAGTATCGTAATCTGTTCTTATACAGTTATACTTTATAAAATAATACGTTTTGTTTTTCTTTTTAAGAATTTGAAAATAATGGACTATAAGATAACTTTTATTAAATATAAAAATAAAACTACGACCAAACCGAACGCGCGAAAGAAAGTAGCATTTTTATATTTAGGTTGAAAATGGTAACCCCAAATGGCGTTACGGGCCGCCATTTTGTGACGCTAAAACAGTCGTCTGTTGTCGTTTCGTGCGCATAGACCACGTTCTTCAAGTGTTTTCGATCTGTTTTTATTTGATTACCCGGCTTTCGTTTAATGGACTGTTTCTGCTTTTCAAACTGACTTCGGCGCTAAATCGGATTTCGATTGTGTTTTGTATTGCGTTCTTTTTACTTTTGGTGCATAATAATGCCTAAACGTGAATGCTGAAACATTGAAAAGTGGAGCCCGTGAGTTAATCATCAAGCTGCAAGATTACTTTGAGCGGGAGCGGCAAAATGGCTGACCCCTGTTACCTGTCGAACAAGTACAAGAACGTATCTCTCAGGCGCTTGGAGTCAGCAAACGAACGATAACAAATATTAATAAAGAAAAGTCCGGCTCTACTGGCACGGAAGATAATATTTTACCTACTCCGAAGAAGAAACGTAGAACTAAACCCGTGACAGATATTGACACCTTTGACGCCGATGCAATCAGAAATCATATATATGGTTACTATTCCAGAAATGAATATCTCAATAGGAAGAAGCTTTTGGCATCGTTAAGATAAGCTGGACTGTTTAGCGGGGGTAAAACTGCTTTAACCAAAATCTTAAAAGATATTGGTTTTCGTATAAAAAACAGACAAAAGAAAAATTTTATTAGAACGATACGACATAATTTTAAAACGGATAAATTTTTTGAGAGAAGCAAAAAATATTGATAACTGGGATAATGTCGTGTTCATTGACGAGACATGGCTAAACGCCAATCACACGGTTTCCCGTTCTTGGACGGATGATACACAAGCGTCGACGTCGAAAGTACCAATGGGTAAGGGGGCCCGTCTGATAATATGCCACGCAGGTTCTGCAAAATACGGTTTTCTGGAGAACGCGTTACTGGCATTTCAATCAAAAACCACAAATTACTACCACGAGGAAATGAATGCCACTACATTTAAAGAGTGTTTCCAGAACGTGCTTTTGCCCAGCCTACCAGAGCCTTCTGTAATATTCATGGATAATGCCTCCTATCACTCGGTTCAAATACAGAAACCAGCTACCCAAGCTAATAAAAAAGAAGAAATGCTGGCTTGGTTACAAGCAAAAGGCATTGACGCAAATATGCAGATGCTAAAACCAGAGCTAATTAAATTAGTTAAAGAAAATAAAGCGGCAAATGTGCGATACGAAATCGATGAACTGGCTCTGGAGTACGGTCATCGCGTTCTAAGAATTCCACCGTATCATTGCCAATATAACGCGATTGAGCTAATCTGGGCACAAATAAAAGGTTACGCCGCCCGCCACAATACTTCCCCATCATTCAGCACGAAAAAGATGATGACCCTATTAAAAGAAGCCTGCGGGGAAGTCACAAGAGATGACTTGGCAAAGGTTGTTGAGAAGACTAAAAACCTGATTGTGGAACATTTTGACCGAGATATCAGGATTGATTCTGTTATTGATAATAATATAATTATACATGTAGGCGAAGATGATGATGACACCACCTCCTCAAGCGAATCGGAGTCTGATTAACATTCTGTACGCACAATTCAATGTACTTTATTGCATAGAAATACAGATTGTAACTTTGTAACAAAGTATAAATAAAACAATTTTATTATATTAATATTACCTTTTTTTGCTTTCCACTTAAATTACTAAAATATAAATTTTAAATGATTCCGCCAATTTAAAACGAAAATAATCTTAAAAATAACGCGGCGGTTCATTTTGGAGGAACGGTAACGAACTCAGTGTTATGTTGTGCCCATCACTAGTCGTGACTAACTGATAGGTGTCAGGAACGCATTCTCTGAACGGCCGAACTATAACTTTAATTCTACTGCGGAGATCTTCATAACCGATTCTATCAGGCAGAATAACTCCAAACATAACTCTCTTCTCCTTTGCTCGTTGAGTGACCTTAAGCTGCCTTGTACTTATCAGAAGAACCACATCTCAGATCCTTGTTATTACTGGCAACACAAACTTGTTGTACCTACACTCTTGTGTTATTATCTTGTTTTCCAGAATACGCGCCGAGATGTGTCCTAATCTCTCGAACGCTAAACAACCACTCGGGAAAGACCTTCTGTCTACTAAACAAAACATCTGTCAATGTTTTGTTTAGTAGACAGAAATTCCAATTGGGTTTGAAATATAAATAGTCCTTATCAAATCTTGCCGGCCCTCAAATTCTGCTGCAATTGACCCAGACCTCGCGAGCTAGTTTTGCTTCTTGGTATTTTAACTAAGGCATAACATGGAATGGTTGTTCCACTAGTGCAATTGCCAAACCTTCCCAACTCGTATTGAGTTGGGAAGGTTTACCACGTACAAAGTAGGTGAGCTTAGGCGTTTGGAGGATACTTGGTACATCCTTCTTTCACTTAGATTGTAAAATAACCTTCCAATATTACGCCTAAGTTGTACCTATACTGTCATTTATAGACCATATCGTATTTTCAAATATATTTAGTACTAGCTGTTCCTCGCGACTTCGCCCGAGTGTAATTTAGGGTTTTAATTTCGTTGCGCGGAACCCTAATTATTTTTCAAAAATATAAGTAGCCTAAGTTACTCCTTATAACATGAACTATCTACCAGTGAAAGTCCCGTCACAAAAATTTTATAAATTGTATTTCCGTTATAGGTACCGTATATACTTTTTTATGCAATTAGTAAACATTGTATTTATTTGTATAGATAAACGGCCGTATATCCATAGGCGGATTAAGTGTCGAAAGCACCCTAGGCTAGCCTAGCTTCTCATCGGCGCCCCTCTAGCGGCCATATATTATATTCACTATTATTTAACTATTGTATTTTATAATATAGTTTAATAGTTGCAAAATAATTAGAACACGAGTACCTCAATAGGTGGGCGTGAATGAAGTGTGATGAGAGAGTAAGCGATGTAGGAGTACGACTAATCAAATAGGAAGATTTCGTTTTTTGTTTTATACTTCCGCCTTGCGTCCCTATGCACGTGCCATTGTAGTTTGCCTTCGGGATAATCCGCCACTGCGTACCTATATCTATTTGAAAATACGGTAGCGCAATCACTCAGACTGGTGATAACTTTCTCCGGCGTGATGAGAATAGGCAAATCTATCAAAATACAGGGTTATTTTTCAAAGAGTAGCCCAATTTTAAACTTAAGTTCAAATATATTAATAATAAAATACTGTTATTGCATTTTTTGAAAATACGAGTGAATAAGGCTTCTACATTTATTTGAAATTATCCCAAATTTAATGTAATTTAATGGGCAACAACTACGCGTACGCGCTGCTCTGTGTGCGATGTACTATTATTTATTCTGTGATTGTGAATTGAATAGCAATTGTGCCTATGACTTGCTCCGACGATACGTGCTAGCGTAGAGTGGCGTAGAGCCATTGCCAAGCGCGGCGCCTGTGACCTACGCGGTGTCTGCACCCCCCATCCCCATGCCATTGATGGAGATAGATATTAAAAAGGGAGCCCGAGGACGGTCTTCTGTCAGGAAAAAATAAATAAAAGGAAATATAAACAAATGAAGGTAGAACTGGTAATCTCCTATCGGTTTTAGCAGTATATAATATCGCGCAGGTGACTAAGAGGCATCAATCTGTAATTCTACGAGTCTCAATGTCGTTACTATGCCCGTTGGCCGTTGGAGTATTCTACCAGTGTAGGCAAGGAATATAGTGTTGCTGCTTACAGGCTACCCTGTGTTACATTGCGAGCTGTTGGTTTGCATAATTTGGTGTTATCATGTAATTGGGGTCCTGATAGTAAGCAAGTTTGTTACCGAGTAGTGTTCTTTTATTTAAATAATTTTGAGAATAATTTCTA
The DNA here is from genome assembly GCA_963668995.1 of Parnassius mnemosyne. Taxonomy (NCBI): domain Eukaryota; kingdom Metazoa; phylum Arthropoda; class Insecta; order Lepidoptera; family Papilionidae; genus Parnassius; species Parnassius mnemosyne. Next base: position 20,092,677 of record CAVLGL010000024.1, read on the forward strand.
ACATCAGAAGTGGAATAGTTTCTACCAATATTTATTATCTGTGAGACTTCTTCGGGCTTAGGTTATAAATTACTGTTATGGATCTCTTCTGCAAAACAAAGATGGTTTCAATGTCAGTCGCATTACCATATAGCAAGATTCAATACGACATTATGCAATAGAAATAACTAAAATAAACCAGTCTAGGTGTTTCAAAATACGTAAGGCTTCTAATCCTTTTTACAGCATATGCTGCAGAACTAAGTTTGCTAGAAAGTTAACACTTTCACTCTCCGATTTTCAGACACAATAGTAAGACGATAGCAATGAACTAAGTATATGTAGTACCTACATGGGACAACGAATGGGTTAAGATATGTGGGAGCCCCATTAAAACTTCGCGTTAATTGTAATTCCGAGAAAAGTAGGTACATTGGTAGTCACTTGTTTAACATAATTTGATGTTGTAAATTTAATGCATTTCCTTTTACTACATTACATACAATTGCCGTTTAAGTCTGCAAATCAACGAGGTATCATAAGCAAATATAACTATATTATGGTTATTCCGTTCCAGGTTAGGTAAGTCATTAATATAAACTAAGAAACCCCCGTAGCTATAATGCTACCAACCCGGAAGAACTACTCTCATTGACAACATAATTTTATATTATTTAAATATGATGTAATAACATAAACCGCTGTTTTTACAACATAACGATGTAGCTATATGACAATTGTCTCATGTTGAACACAGTGGAATGCCTTGTAAAGGTCACAAAATATTCCTAAAGCATCTTCAGAAATCTCCTATGCACAAAAACTTGTTTAATCAGCTCAACACCGGCGTCAGTTGTCAAGATTCCTCGAAAAACCACCAACTGATTTTTGTGAAGCAATTTTACAAGACAATCACTACCAGCCATCACAAGTCCACTGCTGAACATAAGCCTCCTTCATAGATTGCCACAAATTACGGTCCTCACCCAGCTGCACCATCGACTGTCTACGTGTTTCATTAGGTCGACACCATCTGGTGGGCGGTCGCCAAACACTGCGATTGCCAGTACACGAGGCTACCACTCGAGAACTTTTCTTTTCCATCGATCGTCGGTCCACCGAGATATGTCTGGCCTGCTGTCACTTCAGCTTTAAGCGACCTCATACGGCCAGCGGTTTAGAACTGCGTCTCAGTTCCATGTCATCATTGGCTACACTTACTGGTTGTTAACTCACGTTTTTAGGAATACGTGACGAGGAAATCGAGTCGTAATCCTCCGAACGCAGCAGTTATAGTACTCCTTAACTTATTGAGCAGTAAATTTCATTATAAGGTAAATAAAAGACAAGTTTCTATAACACAGCTGTAATGGTATACACATTGCACACGTAACTATAGACTTCGGCTTAAGCGTCACCGAGTGGGCTGTTACGACTTGGGACAACGTTTATTATGAGCCAACATTTATTACAAAAAAGAATTCGTTGATTTTGGCGTCAGGTTGGTTTCCATGAAATATACTATCTATTTCTCGACCACTAGTTAAAGAAAACAATTTAATATTTTTATTTTTTATTAGTTAAAATTACATAAAAGAATACTAACTAAGACAAAGTTATGATTACAACGTAAGAAACACGTCGTAAGTTAAACATCAGACAGTAAGTATATTAATAGTCTTACTGACTATACAACTTTTCTTTGAAAAATGCGTACCATAATAATTTTATACCGCAGCACTATAGACTGTAAATAATTCATTCAGTTTACACACATCAAGACTGAATACATACAATTATCGGAAAAGGTTCATTTTAAAATTAAGGACTATTACCCTTCAGTCACATAAAAAAAAAAAACAATATTCATTATACATTAATAATGACGCTAACTTAAAAACGCAATTAATTACAGCAAAAATCGTAAAATACAGATATAGACAACAGCGCGATTCATGGCGTAATAGGGCTAAGTTTGCGCATCCATGAGCACAAAAAAGGAGATGATTCCGATAAAGCAGTGTAATAACCAATCCAAAACTTCGAATGGCTGCAGGACCAATGGAAGCAATGTTTATCGTAGTCGTTTTTTACCATGCGCTTGTATTTAGAAATTTGAAGTTTTTTTAAGATCTATATTAATCGACAAGGATAGATATGTTCAACGATCGATAAAATTTATTAAAATGAAAAAAGAATATGGGGTATTCCCAGAAGTAGTCTTACCAAGTAGATCTAACTGGCAAGACCACTGGTAAAGAAAATTTTCATTAGTCCTACTCTATAAAATAGATGGAATTTTTCATCACTACCTACCTACTTTACTTTATTTTTATAAAAATTATTTCATTTTCAATTTAATTTTTCAAAACAATTTCATGTAAACGTTTTTTGGCCTAATTTGACTTGTTTGCTTTTTTATGATTAGTAGGAATAGTACTAGGCGAGCATAAACGTTGAAATTGACTACTGAGTTTTGACTATTGACTACTGGGAATACCGCCGAATTCATGTCAATCACAGTAATTAATTTAATATTCAAAATCGTCTGTAATTTAACTAGTAAAATTACAATATACAAAATCCAATCCATGACAATTTATATAACATAATAATGCAGATCGTTTTTTATGTATATAAAGCCCTTTGTCTATTTATTAATGTAAGTGGAATTTTAAATGGAATTAAAACACTCTGACAACGATGATCAACTTAAAACGCTTTATACATATATAATACATAACGCATTTTGCCAATTCAATACATAATTAAAGCAAAATGTTAACATCTAGGTTTAATCTTTCGAATATTATCATATCTATGACCCACATGTCACACAACGCCACAGATGCAAAAGGGTAAAAGTTAACTTCCTATAATGTTTTTAATATTAATATGTACATAAACTTAGGCACATAGTTAAGAATAACTAATATTTATATTTAAATTACTAATGCAAAGAAATTCTATTATGTCAATATAAAAACTATCTTCTATATACTGAACATCTTTTTTCAATAATAAGGCCGCCTTGGGTTGTTCTGAAAGAAAAAAATCACCGTAAGGATATGAAACAAAAACAATTATAAAACTGTTATATATTTAATTAGGTATCATAAGTATTACAGAGCGATAGAAAAAAAAAATATGTTGTTTCAATTGATTCAACACTAAAGGGATTCAGTAATTTTGCATGGTATAAAAAGCTGCTTACTATACTGCTAGCCTGTTATTTTTTTCTACTAAATACCTGACCTTTTGAAATTATAATAATGCGTATTAAATTTAGTGTTTCTCCTCCTTATTTATCTATCAAGCAGTAATCCACAAATCAGGAGATGACAGCAGTGTCTTCCTAATAACGACTAAAAATAAAAAAACTGCAGTTGCCAAGCCGATTATCAAATATCTCCCCTATGACGCAATCTATGGAGGTGGCCTATATGTTCAGCAGTGGACTTTAATAGGCTGTAACGGTAACGGTAAACGTCCAGATCTGGACGTGCGCCTCTCGGCGGATGCAGATCATAGAAAACTTGCCTAGATCGTCAAGGTTGGCAAGCGGAATAACGATCACAGTGACGCTACTTCCCTTCGCTTATCCGAGATTTTTTTTATTCATAGAAAAAGAGCTTTGTCGCTGATGCGATTATGCCGACCTGGTAGTTACAAAAAAATCTTAAATAAAATAATTACTAACAAATATACTTGATTTATTTATTACTATTCTATTATATATTTATTACTTTTAATTACTAAATCTCTTTGTGTTTTTTTTTAAAGTCCCGCTGGGTCTCTTGCTGGTTCTTCCCAGGGCAGAGGTTTTTTGCGAACCAGTCGTAAAAGTAAAAAAATGATTTTCATTAAGTACTATTACTGTAAATACATATTGAATAAAAATTATTCTATTCTTATTTATTAACAAATAAAGTTTTTTGGCATCATCTGATAACGGGTCTGATAAAATACAATAACCTACCAAAGGACAAATATAAATTACAATTTTTTCCTTTCTCTTGAGTTCAGGACACATTCTATCAAAATGTGATCATCGTCGATATAATCAGAGATTGTACGCCTTGTGTAAACGAGACCGTTACACCGCAATAATTCAGAGGTAATATAATCTTTCTGACTGTAAAGTCATATGATCAAAAAAGTCATATGGGAAACCATAGTTGCCTTTTACGCCACTGAACGAAGGGTCATCACCCTTCGTTCAGTGTCGTACGCTGCCTTAGCACGTTTAGTTTTATCGAAAAACAGTCCTTTCAAATTGGCTGAATCAAAGGGAAGCAAATAAACTTACGTTCCTTTTCTGCCACTGAATTGAAAACCGTTATTAAAAAACATGGCGTCAACTGCTGATCCGATTACTACTACAGGATGCAATTGCTACTTTTTGAAAACAACAGGAAAAAGTAAAAAGATTTTTAAGATTTTTACTTGTCTTCAAAGAGTAAACCGAAAAAGTGTGAATTAACTTCTGGCAACATCTTTTCACATGATTTGCGTAGATTTTTCAGTAAAACCTCTTTAATGATTCATTAATGGTACTACTGGCAAACTAGTAAACTTCAAAAAAATTTTTACAGTATAAGATTATAAATAATACTTATTAAAAATCACTCTTTTCTTCAATTCACCACAGGTTCGGAAAGAACCTGTCCTGGGAAGAACCAGCAAGAAATCTAGCGTCCCCACTTTTTTAAACAAAACAAAACTTTAAAAACACAAAACAAATTAGAAACAGCTTAGTAGCGGTCACCTGGGAATGCCCAGGGGTTATTATCATCCATAAATTCCTTAATATTATAATAACACTTTTTATATAAACTTTGCTTATAAAGTTTTTGAACTTTGAGGAATTCATTCATTTTCTTATATATATTGATCAGTACAGTCACATGTACACATATTCATTTTTCTCTGTCCGTAGATGAGCCCAAAAATTTGCGTTCCCTTTTAAAATATAATTTCTTGCATACAGATATTTTTACTTAATAATCTTACCAAAGGGTTAGGTCTAAATCGGTACGCCAGCATCATGCGTTTCCTGTAGGCGTCGAACTCATCGTCCTCTGACGACACCATGTCCGACGACGATGCTCCCAGACCTAAGTTAGCGACAGGCTGGTTTGCTCTGGTGAAAAATAAAATATTTTATTCAGCACAGCCATATTCGTACAAAATAGGAATTTTACAAGTTAGATAACATATCATTGCACGGAAGAATATCTATAAGAACTAGCCTAATGGGGAATTAAAAACAAACATACCAAATAAGCAAGTGATCATGCCTTAGCCCACGATAGAACGAAAATATATTGTGAAATGTTTAACAGTTGTGTGAAAACCGATTAAATAAAACATGTTCCGAGAAAGATTTTCTAAAGTCAGTACAGTAAGAATAATGAAAAACTGAGAACAAAAATATGTTAAATTATAATTAGTCCGTCCTAAAAAATCTAAACACACAGATAAAAATGTGTGAAACAATAAATATATCTGTAATATCGAAATAATTTCTTTCAAAAAATTTGTTGATCTGTCTGTCTGGGCTAATCTTTAGAATGGCTAAACTGATTGTGATGCAACTTCATGAAAGATTATGCCAAAAGTGATCTAAATTATATTTTATTAAAAAAAGCACCTGATTTTTTCTGTAATTGAAACACTGAAAATAAACAAAACTATACGAGATATATAAAAAAAATTGGAATAAAGTATTTTGTTTCTTATTTTACACAAAAAAAGCCTTATATACACTTTCTCTTCTATATATTTTGACATTTTTTTACTGATAAATCGTAGTATTACATAACAAAACCTCTTTTAGGGGAAATTAATAGGTATTCAATTATTTCCCATACCGCACATAGATTTTAAAATAGTAGCTTAAAATTAAGTTAAAAGTGATTTTTCGATAATCGAACTACTTATCCAAAGACGACTAATAAAGATCTGCTAATGTTCTACGCCAGGGTTTCCCAACCTTTTTTTGACCAGGGATCACTTTGAGTTTTTTGTAGTTAACAGGAACCACAAGGTGAAAGAAAAAAAAACTGTTTAATGATAAATTATAATCACAACTTGTTCCGCGGACCACTGGTTGGGAAACACTGTTCTCTAAGCGCATGAAGCGGGTAAAAGCTAGTCATAAATAATTTTGAATATTTATGTATATGATAAGATTATAACTAGAAATACATTTCACAAAAGAACACACGGGCGACTTTAAATTAATGAGATTACATTTGCTATTATAATTAAAAAATATATAAACACACTACACGTATGCGGCCGAGATTTAAATGTTAAAGAAAAACAATAATTAAAGAAACCTTACCAGCCACATAAACAATTCTTTTTACCAAAAGCAACAGAAAGTTAAGTATAATGCTAAAAATGATTTTAAATAAAACTTACTTATTAATAGGTTCTACAATACCAGATCCTTCGGCTCCGAGTCCTTGACCCTCGTTCCAGCCTAGCTTTTGCAGCATTTTAAAACCTTAGAAAGAGAAATGGTTGCATTCAATATAATATTGCAAAAAAATGTTGACAGAATTAAAACAATAGAATAAATAAATATTAGAATAATAAATAGAAAGAAGAAAATATTTTAACACGTGCACGTGCCAAAAATATACCCGTAGGTCAATTTACAAATGAATGTATGAGCGAATTAAAAGGTTAGAAAGGATATGGCAAACAGGGTTAGGTGTATTTTGTAAAAGGAAGCTAAAAAAATAATTTTTTTAACTTTAATTTAGTATAATTTTATAAAATTTCCGGTTCATCTATCTAGCAGACAGTCGAGAAGTAGTAAGGGGTTTAGCCCATTAAAATATGTATTATCATTTTTATCTTTTTAGTCTGTAGTACGCGTAGAAGAATTGAATTTTACTATAACTGAAAAGCATGATATCTAATGGCTCCAGTACACGTTGGCCGAGCGCGCTTGGCGAGCGCGCTCGGCAGATTTTCGTGGTGCCGTTCACACGTTGGCGTGTTTCATTCTGCGTTGGTAGCTAGATGATGATGGACGTTAGGGCAATCGCGGCCGCTGTCATATACTTATACAGCGCTTCACCCTTCTCAGAGTGAACAAAAAAAAAACTACACATACAACAATAATCCCAGTTTGTCCTTTTTAGGGTTCCGACCTCAAAAGGAAAAAGAAACCTTTATAGGATCTACTAGCTGACCCGTGCCCGCTTCGCTGGGGGTTTTTTCAAAATAAATGATAGCCCAAAAGAAGACCCTAAGCTACATTATCCCTGAGCAACATAAACGCAGAGATGATTTATAATAATATTTATCATTAAGTAGGTACTCTTAAATTTTATGTTGCTCATGTTTGGGGTTCCATACAACTCTTTCATTGTGAGAATCAATCAATGAACAATGAATCAATATTTTACTCCATAATTATTAAATCGTAATGTGTTGGTATGCATATAAGTAACATTAAAAATATATTATATTGAATTATATATTTTTTCATAATATATAATATTTATTTATATATATGAAAAAATATATGCGTATAATATATATATGTGTGTGTGTGTTTGTGTGTATATGTATATATTTGTATTGTATATGTATATTTATGTAAGTGCACACTTTGACTACCTCTACTTCCTTCAACTATCCTTCAATAGGCCTGCTGGAAGAAATTTCGTCATGGAATAGGCAGTGCCTTTGTACATAATTATGTTTTTACCATTTTCCTATCGAGTTATGTGTGTACATAAACTATTAAATAAATATTTCCTCATTAGTCCATGTCGCCATGTTGAAACAATTTTATTAAGCCGACACTACAGTCTACTCCGACGCGTAACTATGAACTGAACACTCGGCCAACGTGTGAACACTGTTTGCGGCTTGCGCCAAATTCCTTTGATTTGTGCATGGAAAACCGACACTATACGGCTCGTCGGCGAGCGTTGGCCGCAAACGCCAAATATATACAAAACGGCCCAGTACACGTTGGCCGAGTGCACTCGGCGAGCGCGCTCGGCCAACGTGTACTGGAGCCATAAGAATGATCCATTATCATTCTATACCATCGATCACTAATAAAAAACTAGATGCACAATCCCATACAAAAGTTCTCTAAAAACTGTCGCCAAATGTTTTGACGTAATTCTAGTTGATATAAATATACATTAATGTAAATTCAATCTTAAGTGATATGCTTAAAGTTGTATTCACAAAGCAACGTACAAAAAGCAATAAAATTTTACGACCGAGGCTCTTCACTTAGACTAGGAGAGTGGAGTCGAACTGCACAATATTTTTTGTTACTGTAATTATAATTTTACAATTTTTTTAAACTTGTTTTAAATAATTGGTCTATTTAATAAAGCATATTCTATTCTATTCTATGGTGTATATGTGTAATGGTTATATTATTACCTGAATGTAAACATGCTTTTGTATAGGCACCACATTCATTTAGTAATGAAAATAATTGAAACAGTCATAATTATTTATTTATTCTTTATCTTGTGTGAAAAATTTAAAGATATTGCTTGACAAACAAGTTAAATATAAATATAATAGTTATTAAATATAAAAAATAAGTACAGAAAATTCTTGCAAAATCTAAGAACATTATTGTCCAAATTTTGACGTAATGTTCATATTTACAGGTGTTTAAAAAAACGGATAAGACTGAATAATTATAATGATTTCTTATATTTACGCGTTCACTTCACATTTAAATTAAACCAGTTTTACGGATTTTAACGCGTATATTAACTTATTTTATATTCAGTAAAGAACTCTCATTAAACAAAAAAAATACAATCATACTTTATTAACAAAAAAATAAATAAAAAAAACAATAGCGTTTCCACAAATGGAACAGAATCAACGCATTAACCTCGAACAATGACGACTTATTTTATTACGACTTAATTTAAAAAATACTTTTTCGATGATTTCTTGACAAAATATCAGTATTTACAATACAGTTATAACAATTAAATAATGTTAATATTAATATTTACCGAAAATATGAAATTCCACCCTTTTTTAGCGTCCTTGATGTGTACTTTTTACACTTTTTAAATGAGCGCTGAGGCATGTTTACCGTCGGAACATTCGAATGCTACTAGATTCAATGTGCACCCATATGTTCGAGTGGGTGCACATTCGGTTACGCCATTTTTTGTCACTGATTGTGTATCTAGTTTTTTACTAGTGATCGATGTTCTATACACATTATTTTTAAAAATATAAATATAATATTAACTATTATTCTCAATAGAAAACAAACAAAGTTACTTTTGATTCTCGGCTATTTTAGTTTAGTTCTCAATAATATGTCGCGGATTTAATGAACAAAAATTAGACACAAACAAACTAAAACCTTTATATAAGGATCATTTTAAAATTATTTTGGCGCACACATCATTTTTGAACTCGAACTACCTGCATGAATATGTTGTACCTTGTTTCTCCTATCACTGAATGCTGATTTGCAATCAGTCACAATTTATCAAATCAGTCTCAAATTTTAAAGAGGTTTTGCATTTAGTAGCTGTAATCATCTTAACCTTAGGATGCATCTACATATCGATACTTAATCGAAGGATAAATGTATGCCTGCGTGTATGTCTACGCCTGGTATACTCTAAAATATTACAACTTACTTCCGTTTTAGGTGACAAACATTTAATTGTTTAGGAAAGGCGATACTGTTTGAAGTCACTTACCAACATTGTCCTCTTTCAATTTGAACTCTTTGTAATCGCTCAGATCTGGTTCTTTGCCACTCTTAATTGCTGAGTACTTTTCCATAAATCTGAAATAAGATTATGTCAATGATTATTAAATTGAATTTATGAACCACAGACTAAAGGACATCCGGAATATAATTTTTATCGGAATTTTTGACGTGACAACGTCTTCTAATTCGATGAAGCTGGCTGCACGCACGAAAAAACATGACTCATGCGGCGTTACCTCGCTCTGACGTTCCATTTAAGGCTTGAAGTGCAAGCGAAAGCGCGGAACGAGCGACAAAGAGGCACAATCGGCCTCCGCGTTCGGCAGCGTTCGACATCTGTCTCTCTCCTACTTGAGTGAGCGATGCGTCCGCATGGACAGCTGCTATACAATAATACATTTTTTACATGTTTTCGTCAAGTATGAAGTGCAGTGAAAAGTGAATGTGGTGTCAATTGTTTATAGCAACATTTTCTTATGACGTTGTCACGTTCAACTATCGTCAGTAAACCGACTTTACAGACAACCGATTTTTTTTTTATAGTAATACGTGTTGTTGAATTTAAAAAAAAAACATCAGGATTGTTCATTAGTGCTTCCTCTTTCTAATCATGTGCCTTCCAAAACATATTAGTGCGATGTAAAATAATAAACACGACTTAATGTAAGTGAAATGAGTGATTTAGAAAATTCGTTTCTCGTTCGAGATGTGAAAAAAATAAAAATAATTTGGAAAATCCAAAAGTGCACGCCTCATGAGCGTTTCATTTAATTTTGATGAAAAAAATAAATTGTATTCCTGACTTTTAAAATATACTATTTACGTGTATTAAATTTAGCGGTCTATTATTTTAACAGGTAGTGTTACCTACTGGGAAAAAAATAATATTTACCAAAATAAATCGATTACACAAAGTATAAAATCGATTAAGGCCGTATGGTACATTTGCCCTTTGTTTATCAAATGCTAAAAAAATATATGATAGCGCCTTTAAATTTTTAATAGCGATAAGACTAATAAAAGTTAAAAATAATTTTATCAACAAACTATTCATACTAGGCTATTGATATGAAATAGGGAACCAGTTGATGTAATTCTGAAGCTAATAAAAAACCCCGATATCGATACGTAATTTTTTTCGAGAGTTATCGTAATCACATACAAAATCAACATACGGACGTCCACGTAAATTTTTTTCAAAGTAGCAATATAAAATGATTTTTCAGAAAATATAAGATTGATTAATTAGTGTTTTCTTGATATACGGCTACTTATATTATCGTATAAGTGCAATAAGGTTATGATAGAGGCATTTTAAGAACACAAAATTGCTTGACGAAAGTAGAACACACCTATAACGCTTCGCGTTATGAAGCGTGCAATACATATTTTGACACGAATTGGGGCAGCGCGGCGTACTATTTCTTGTTCCGAAAACCTCGCACAGAAGGCATAGGCGCAACAGGGAAATGTAAATAAAATGTACATTTGGATCCTTACTAAATGTAAGCATATATAAAAATGTAAAAAAACTACAAAAATGTTTAGAATATGAAACCGTAATTTTGATCAACACCAATAATAAAGATTACTAAATAATATTTAGATATTATAATGAAAGGAATAATTTTCTTAAATTTAAATTGGCTAAAACTAGAAAGACGTGAATAAGAGCGTAATTTTTTTGCAATAAAATCTTGTAAAAATCGTGTAAAAAAATTTTCTTAAAAAAGTTTAAATATATAAATAATATATTGAAACAAACGGGACAATGATGTTTTAAAACAACTTTTACTCTGCACTTGCAAGCCCCATGCCTACTGATAGATAGTAAATAAATAAATTGATTAAAATACTTATGATTGACTTATTAACGTATTTAGCTTTGTATAAATAAAAATATTTAGAAAATGTAAAGCCAACGATTCTAGACGAAAGTAGCGGACTCAATCTATTACCACTTTGACAAAATGACAAAATGCACTCTGGAAAAAAAATGAGTATATAACTCTAAATAAAATTTTATTCGACTTGGCAAATGATTTCCTAAAATCATCTAAATCAGAATACAAAATATTTATTTCGATAACTCTAGCAAATTACTTCGTTATTGCTACATACATACAAATACAAAACACACTTTGTAACTTGTATAAATTTTGATGGTAAGCTTCCTAGTCATTAAAAGAGTACTTACAATAGAGTATATTATAGATTATTTATACTCTATTGTAAGATTATAAGTAGAATTATAATTTTATTCGTAACAACTTACTTTTTCAATTCTTCAGGCGGCAAAAAGTCACCAATATGATGTTTGCCAGCGGCTTGTTTAGTAAGCTCATTCGCCCATTTTTCAGTTGCGTTCATCTCCTTAGCGCGCAATCTAAAACAGCACGAAAACAAAATTTCACAACACTAGTTACTAGGTACGATAATTATTTCAAAAGAGAATATGTGCCTATGTGCCATTAATGTCATTAATGTTCTCTTGAATAAAACAACAAAACTGAAAGTAAAGCTAACTGGTGAAACGAAAGCAGTAATTTCCGCTTGACATTGCTAACTCGTTATGAAACTGCTATAATCAAACCGCCTGCCACGTGTGACGATAGTGGTGTGGAATCTACCATAAATTAAGAATGATCCGATGGACCGTGGTACCTCAAGGGCTAAGCGCTGGCTGTATATTTCACAGTACACGAGCAACCCAAGTTCGATCCCCGCCGGCACCAATAAAATTGTTAATTGCAATTTTAAGTGCTGATTTTCCATGTGCTCGGCGGCGAAGGAAAACATCGTAAGGGAACCTGCATCTCTGATAATAAGAAAAAATTTTTTCGAAGACATATGAAGTTCGCCAACACGCATTGAAGCAGCGCGGCGGAAATTTTCTTGCCCTCTAAAATCCTCTCAGAAATGAAAGGCCTATGCCCAGCAGTGGGACGTATACAGGCTTATTTTGGCAATAACTGTCCAAATTTGCAGAGATGGTTCAGAATAAGTTATATAGGCAAATGATGAATAATAATCAATTCAAAAAAATCTTTTAAATTCAAGATGCGTGGTAATACATACATTCTTTTCACTGATTGTCATTCATAAATATCTAACGCTTACTATTTTACTACGCATTCGTAAGGGTCGATCGGTCGGTTCGGTCGGTTTTTGAAAGAAAGGTAATAGGTTTGGTTAATTTTCTTTCAAAAACGTGAATTGATCCGCACACTGAGGAGCGTACGTTCACGTAGTTGTTACCCATAAACCACATTCAATTTGGGATAATCCTACTAATATTATAAACATGAACGTTTGTGAGGATGTATGGATATTTGTTACTCTTCTACGCAAAAACTACCGAATGTATTTTAATGAAACTTTACAATAATATATCTCATACACCAAAAGGTATTAATAAAGATATTTTGTAAATTGGGGAAAATATAACGATAAGTGTTAAATAAGTCGGAAAAAATCTGTCATCTGCGATCTATTTGCGGTGCAAAAACTGTAAGAGTTACACAAATATAATGTATGGTGGAATTGTTTCTCCATAATAGTTCTACAAAAAATCTTTTATGTGTAAGCCATTATTTCCAAAATACATAAACCATAAATACAATAAAATTTGATACTTTATTTCCAATGCATATTTTCCAGTAACAAATGGATTTCTGATGTTCAAATTAGATATTTTGACTGGCCTGTTGGTCTAGTGGTTAGTGACCCTGACTGCTACACCGGAGGTCGTGGGTTCGATTCCCACCCAGGACAAATGTTTGTGTGATGAGCACGATCATTTGTTCTGTGTCTGGGTGTAATTTATCTATAATATTTATGTATTTAGAAATATATAAGTATGTTTATCAGTTGTCTAGTACCCATAACACAAGCTCTGCTTAGCTTGGGACTAGATGGCGTTGTTTGATAGTTGTGGAATATTATTATTATATTATTAGATAAAGTCAGTTTTTTAAACTACGTGCGCTAAACTACGTGTTTTTGTCAAATATTTTAAAAGTAACGGCGGTATAAAATTGTGCGGTCCGGCGCGCGCCGGTCGGTCGGGCGTACTGCGGGCGAGCGAGCTAGGTGGGGGAAATCATCGCTCATCGCCGCGTGAGCAAATGTACCTCTTCACCCTTAAAATTGCTGAACCGATTTAGATGAAATTTGAAGTCCCGGGGAAGGAAATAGGATACCTTTGTCACGGAAATCATCCCCAAAGAGGGTGATGGAATTTACTATGAAAGTGCGATTATTGATGGATCACCTATGGTTTAAAGTATAATATCTAAGGTGGACGAAGTCGCAGACAACAGCTAGTTACAAATAAAAGCAGAAGGCTTATTTACCCTTATTTTCAAAAACTGCAATAACGGTATATCATTATTTATATATTTGAACTAAAAATTAAAATTTGGCTACTCTTTGAAAAATAACCCTGTATATATATATGCTGTAACTATTTAACTTTTTCAACCATGCCTAGCAGTGAACTGTTACGGACTGATAAAGAGGAAGTATTTTGTTACAAAAACAGTTAACGAGCCTGTTCCTTGCACATTTACCTGTGCTCCCAAGTGCCATCAGATGTGTCTTCATCACTATCATATTCATATTTATGTTTGCCTGCTGCTGCCAACCGTTCTACTTCCTGTCTCTTTTTCAGCATGTCCTTTAAAAATTAAAATTATTGTTATCCAAAGAGATGTCAAGTAAAACAAGTCAAAATACATTTAAATAGTATATATGTATTTAACTGAAGATCCTCACACAAATTAATTTCAAACAAAAATAAGCCGGCCAAGTGCGTGTCAGGCCACGCAAAGTGTAGAGGTTGGGTTCCGTAGTTGCCTATCACAATACGTGAACTTAGGAGGGGCCTTCTTAATACTATGAGCGGATAAATATAAAATGTACGATTTTAAAAATAATAGAATCTACATTAAATCCCTTCACATGCCAAGTCTGTACAAAATGGTCATAATTACCTATCCATCTATTAGTACCCCCCAGCAGTGCAACCCAAAGATATATGACCGTAACGAACCTTCCCGTAAACCACCACTGCCCTACACTATTCTGAGAACCGAGAATAAAACTGTAGGTCTACAATAACTACTAACTAAAAAATAAAATAAAGTATTATGACAGAATCGGACTGTTGGCGATCGATTTTTTCTGCCTATCATCGCAAAGGAAAACGTAAGGGTGCTTACATAAAGAAACAGGTTTCCGGTACAGACAAATCTGTGCTGGTCGGTACCGATCGGCGCAGGTATAATATTTCTATGTTATCTTATGCGGTCACTTATAAAGAATCAGGTTTAAACTTGTCGGTGCCGACTACCTGTACTGAGCTATACGGGTTGAAGGGTTTGACGGTGTAGGGTGTGGGTGTTTATGAAAATGGATGTGGATAACGAAGTTTTGATAGCCTTGGTATTTGATATTTGAACATGCCAGTTACGCCATCTCTTAATTAAGCGATGTTCTATTTAATTTAATATGTAGTTAAATGTTTCTCGTGCCATCCTGGTATAATCCTAAAACCTGTGTTCATCAAACTTTATGTCTTTTATAAATAAATGATAATATGACCCATATTTTTTTTCTTTTCCTGTAAATATTAGAGACAAAAACGATTCTTTTCTTTCTAAATTTAAAATAAACACTTTCCAAAAGTAGAAACTCGTCGTTCGATGAACCGGAGGCCATGGTTGTCAATAAGGACAGATTTACCTGTTTCTTTATGCAGGTTAATCCTGCACCGATCGCTACCGACCAGCACAGATTTGTCTGTACCAGAAACCTGTTTCTTTATGTAAGCACCCCAAAGCTATAGTAGTCATACATATAAGCTGTTTTCTTAAAAAAAATGTTTAATTATTACAGTTTATAATAACATAACATGCACCTAAGTTTTACTAATAAAAATACGATTTTAAAACTAAATATTTCGCAAACGGTCCACTGAAACGAAAAAATGTTGTTCCATACCCGTAATATTTTTGAAAGACCTATCCAACGTCATCCCACACGATGGAATAGACGGGTAAAAAAGTCACCTGTATGGTAGGTACCCAAAATAAAAATCCCTGTGTTGGCGTGATTAATATCTATAAGTATGCCTATTATATCTTTGTAGCACATAGAGTCTCTGAGTAAAACGCGGACGGACGGACATGGCGAAACTATAAAGGTTCCTTTTTGTTTTTACTACGGAACCTAACCTAAAAGTGTTTATTGAAACTTGCATAAGGTAGGGTTCCACTGTTTTTGATTATATAAGTATATAGAAATTACTTTTTATATTTTCCAGATTTTTAGATGCATTTAAAAAAAGTTAATGTTGGAGTCATCTATTAAATAAATAAATTAAATTTTAAATTTCTAAGAACATACTTTGTGATAAAAACATTCTTATCTTAAAAATGTAACTTATATTAAAAGAATAAATAAATAATCTGAAAAAGTGATGACGCTGTAATACATTACGGCAGATTGACAGAACGAAATTATAAGGGTTCCTTGTATGAAAGCAATAATTATGCAAAGCAGTGGACCATGAAGCCATATCATGTAATTTATATTATTAATTACATTTGACACATACCTGATACAAAAGGTTTAACTTGAAATTATCCTCGCATTTCTTCCAGTCCTCGGCACTTAGATTGGTGGTGCCGTAATTAGTCATCGCGTACTGCATCAAAGCCGGATTGTTGCGATTGACGTTCGTCAATCTTATACCGTCCTCGTCAACTTTTGCTAATTTTGTACCTTTTTAAAATAAATAAAAAATGTAAAAATTACATGCAATGTCCAAAACATACTAGGGTGGTCTGAAAAGTTTCCGACCAGTCAGTTTCCTTTGACAGATACGCAGCAAAAGGAGACAATTTCTTTTTGTATGGAGAATGGGCCCACCACAAATTGTGGCGTAACTTAATGAAATACATGTCGATTTATTCCTTATAATCTATACTTTTAGCGCATCTAACGAGAATACTGAGAAATTACCAATTAAAATATGAATATCACAATAACCTAAAAACAAACTAAAAGCGATTGTCTAGTAGTTTTCACCGGTATTATAAGTAATAGTGAACTGATTAATAATTAATAGTTTAAAAGAAAGTTGTAGGTACATTCAGCATTTATAGGTACTTTAAGATTTATTGAAAATCCTTTTAGTAGTTCGTTCTTCGTTACGCGCATTTTTTTTTTATATTACATTAGCCAACACGAATATCAATACAACTTTCTTTTTTCAGATTTCATGATTTCGGTTAGATTTTCATCAAGTCTTTAGGCCATTTACTATAATATATTAGTTTTTTATGTATAATAAAATTAAGTTACGTTAAAATTTCTAGTGGGCCCAAAAATGATTATCTCCTTTCAGCCATTTCGGACGCGTAGTTTTTATTTGACAGTCGTTTGAGCGAGTCGGTGCGAGTGTTTTTGTGAAAATTGAATAAATTGAGTATCGAGCTATCATTAAACTTTTGTTTCTGAAAGGCAATACGCCCACGCAAATCAAAGATGAGTTGGACTCTGTGTATGGGGACTCTGCACCATCATTTACCACAATGAAATTTTGGGCAGCAGAATTTAAACGTGGCCGTGAGAACTTGGGAGACGATGAACGTTTGGGACGTCCAAAAACTGCAATTACTGACGATAACATCGCTAAAGTTTACCAAATGGTGGTAGTCGATCGCCGAATTAAAGTGAGAGAGATAGCAGGGGCTATGAAAATGTCCAAAGTACGTGTTTGTCACATATTAAATCAAGATTTAGGCATGAAAAAGCTGTCAGCGTGTGTGCTCACGTTAGACCAAAAACGTGTTCGAATGAACATTTCCATCGCTCTGTAGGCACAGTTTAGGCGCAACAAATCCGAGTTTTGGCGCCGATTAATTACTGTAGATGAAACTTGGATACACCATTGTAAAAATACAGTCAAAACAGTGGACGGCAAAGGGGAACCGGCTCCAAAAAAAGTAAAAACTGTTTTTTCGGCTGGGTTAGTGATGGTGACTGTTTTTTAGGATAGTCATGGAGTTATCTTAATCAATTATCTTCAAAAAGGAAAAACCATTACAAGAGCATACTAGGCATCATTACTTGACAAACATTTGCAGAAAATCCTGTTTCACCATGACCAATATGCCTGATCTAGCCCTAAGAGACTTCTTTTTGTTCCCTCATGTAAAAATTGCGCCTTCCCTTCCGTCCTTCGTGAACAATTATTTTGAAGACAAAAACGCCGAGTTCTACTGGACACGGTTTAAAGAGATGGGAGCATCGCTGGGAAAAGTGTGTAGAGTTACAAGGAGACTATGTAGAAAAATAAAAATAAATTTTAAGAAAAAATGTCTTGTATCTTTGTTAGATCAGAAATATTTCAGACTAACGTACTATGCCTACTCTAATACCAATGAAATGCAAAAATACACTATGCACGTATTAAAAAGACCTGAAATACTGTATAGTACAAAGATCAAGAAGAATCGTAACAAGTACGTAATATTCCGAAGTAAAATGATTTGCTGTAGTTGGGATGAATAACGTAGCAAAAATGATTCCCTCAATAAAAAAAAAACGCGATTATAGAGTACTCTATTTAAGAATACTCTATTCGATATATCGATCGATAATTTATTCATTTGAGGTTTTAAGCCTAACTAGCGAATTTAGTCTCCAGATAGTAAATTGAAATATTGGTTAATTAGTAAGGTGAAACATTTTTATTGCTGGTTAAGAGATAAGCAAATACTATTGCCAATAATCAATTGAAACTACATCTTTAAATCCACACACAGAAAGAAACATAAGCGACTTTTTTATTATTAGGTCCCTAAATATAAAATTGGCGTTTTATACGGAAAAAGCAAATCGATTTTTTTTTAATGTAATTATATATTTAATCAATCAAAGTATGTACCGCTAATATGTATGCACTTTCGCCATTATATAGGTAGTTAATTAATTCTTTTGCTGAAAAAAATTGTAGGAGCGAGAATTAATAATATCTTTGAAGGCGGTTTTGACTCCCTCATCGGAATTTATTTTTTTTTCTTGCAAGAAATTGACCGAATTCCGGAAATAGTAGTAATTTGTTTAGAGCAAGCTCCGGGGTTTATGGTGGGTGTCGGAGACATTACAATCGCAGCTCCTCTAATTTAGCGAACGTCTGTTGGGCAATGTGTGGTCTAGTTTTGTCCTGAAGCAGTAGTGGGCTAGAGCAATTGCTCAGTCTCGGTTGTTTGACGGCTAGCTTTTCTAGATCTACCGTAATCGTCTGGCCAGATCTTAGGAAGCTGTAGTGGATGACAGCACTGGTCCACCAGACACTTACCCGTACCTTTTTCTGAGTCAGCTTCATTTATAGAATCAGGGTGTCAAACGGGCACACAGTCCACTTGATGCTAGGTGGATGCTGTGGCCAATAGACTTGTACATTTATCCCCATCAAAATGCAGATGCGTTGTCACCTCTGAGGACTAAAATGTAATGCCTCTTTCCAGTAAAAAGGGTCTTCGGTTCTCTACACTCATCATACGAAGCACAGCAGCATTAAGCTGCTATTTTACGCTGGTATTCTGTAAGAGAGCCGACCCATTCGTGCAACAACCATAATATAGCTCTGTCGCTTTACCACGTATACGTTAACTTACGCTTGGGGATGGACTTGGCCGGTTCTCCTGGGTTCAACCATTCGGATGAATGTTTTCGATTATCGTACAAGATCCATTTTTATCACAAGTAACGATACGACTCAAATTCAAATTCCCCTCGTTATTGTGACGGTTGAGAAAAGTAACGCAGTACTCGACGCGTGTTTGTTAGTATGCTTCAATTAATTCATACGGCACCCATTTTTCGAGCTTTTTCACTTTACCTATTTGTTTCCAGTGAATTAAAATTGTTATATCACTCGCTTCTAACGTGATTTGTGATGGATCCGCTTCCACGATCACTTTTAACTCTTCATTATTTGTTCTCTGTAGGTCAAAATTTCCAGAACGAAAACGTGGGAACCAAAAAATTACAGTGTTATTTTTTTACAGTAGCTTCCTCATACACATCATTCATCCTTCGAGCTGTTTTCACAGCGCTGGTGCCACGGTGGAACTCGCATACGTAAATAACGCGATATTTTAAGTTTTCCATATTGTTAACAAAACGATGTCAAAAAAAAATTCAAATGGCGCGAAAACAAATGAATCACTAAATTCGAAACACAAATACACAAGCCCAAATTTACAATAAATTTGAATTTGGAATTCCAAACTAAACGCCAGATATTTGCGAATGGCCAGTTCGACAAAACGCCAATTTCATATGTAAGGACCTAATATACCATTTATTGACGACTGTCAATATTTCCAATGCTCTATAGCATAGTCACAGGACTTGTGAATTAAAAGCAAAGAAATCTCTAAAATATTTTTATAATTTATTAAATGGAAACACATTTTCTTACAATAAATAGTAAACATCGAGATTGCATGCATTACATTTTTATTATGGAGTAATCTTTCATTTAATAAATATGTGAAGGGTAAACTTTTTACCCCCCTTAAAGCATATTGTGCGCCTGGGGGAGTATGAGATTTGGCAAAGTTAATGTTTATATGGACGATCTAAAATACTAATATATAATATCTAAATATAATAATTTAAAATACAGGGTTATTTTGCAATAACCGGCCAAATTTGCACAGAATGTTAATTAAAAAAATCCCGAACATTCCGTCCTTTTTATCTTTTAAATTCAAAATGCGTGGTAATACATTATTTTAACTGATTGTCATTCATAAATGTCTAACGCCTGCTATTTTACTACGACACACAGAAGAGCGCGCGTACGCGTAGTTGTTGTCAAATAATAGCCTTATTTTTTCGTATTTTCTAAAACCCCAATAACGGTATATTATATATTTGAACTTAAGTTTAAAATTTGGCTACTGTATGAAAAATAACCCTGTATGTTAACCAAAATAATTACTGACAGATTGATTGAATAAGTTATGAATTATGTATGATTTCTAATATTCCTTTTTCATGCAAAAAAAACATTTATTTTATAGTTTGTATATTATATATCTGTTTTATACTTATTAATGTTCAGTTAAAAGCTTCGATAATCTATACATATAATAAAACTGTAAATAGCAGATGTCTGTACATTTTATATTTTTGTAATAAAAGTGATTGAGGGGTACTAAAAATAAGTAATTAAATACATTTCTACCATTTTTAGAATTTTCTGTCTGTCTGTCTGTCTGTCTGTTTGTTTGTTAACGTATCACGTATAAAGTACTAATTTATATCATAAGAATTGTTAAGGAAATTATAAAGTGTATCTTCGGGTTACATTTAGTCTTTATTTCATTAAAATCAGTTCATTCCATCAAAAGTTATGATAAATATTCTGAAGTATGGGTAGGGAAGTATAGGTACGATTTTGCTCAACGGTGGCTTTGTTTGAGTAATCAAGTGCATTTTAAACTAATATCATATCATAAATCATGGTTAAATTATGTAAAATAATGATATAATTATGTATATCTAAAACGCAGTAAACAAAAGTATTAAAGAACGTATTAAATATATTATACAAAAATATATTAACCTTATTAACTAAATCTGAAACACAATAGTTAACCCATTTCTTCGATAGATGGTGGTGTTGTGAAAATGTAATGCAATTGCAATGTGGTTTTTTTTTGCTTACTGTGCAGGCACTGATTTATAAGTTCTCTTACGTTTTATATAATGTATCAATCGCGTCAATTAATCTCTTTAATTTTTAGAATTGATGTTAGCAGCGCCATCTCTCTTTAAATATATACATATAATAAATATGATGATAACATGTTGTCTCTTTCTGTACATTGTATATATATTTTGGTGGCTAAAATCATTATGGGGAACTGAAAATAATTAAATAAGAACATTTTATAATTTTTAGAATTGTCTGTCTGTCTATTTGTCTGTTATTATATGAACGCATCACGTCTAAAGTAAACATCTTTTATTTTCAAAGAAATCGTTAAGAAAATCATAAAGCGTATCTTCGAGTTACATTTAATCTTTGTTTTATTAAAATTGGTTAATTCTATCGAAAGTTATGATTATTATTTTGAAATGTAGGTTCGAATTTGTTCAATGGCGCCATAAAATCTCAGAAATAGTAATAAAAAGATTTGTGTGTAAATAAAACGTTCCATAATAATTAATATATTTATACTTAAAATACAAAAAGAGATTTAAAAAGGATGTTTTCTCACACAAAGGACGTAATAGATGGAGTTGTACAAATTACAAACTTTTCTGAATTGCTGTGTTGAGATTTTTCGCCGATGAATCGTATCAGAGAGTAGTATGTTCCTTGATTGAGACTTACTGAAGAAATTTGTAGAGTAGTATGTTCCTTGATTGAGACTTACTGAAGAAATTTGTATCCATCGAAGCCATACAACGGAACCCGACCAAAAATAAAAATTTTACTACGAAATGTCGTGATATTGTATTTATAATATACGCAAAATCAGTACTGCCATTTTAGCGCTTTGGGAACTAGATTTAGCGCTTTTTTGGAATGTATAGCGCGCATTTCGAAATTTTAGCACCTAGCGCTTAATCCAGCGCTTTTTGGTGTATTTAGCACACATTTCAATATTTTAGCGACTAGCGGGTTATTAACTCTTTTATAGCAGCACTGTTAGTCCACATTACCGATAATAATAATAATGACCTTTATTATTTTTTCCCACAAATAGTACATTGCAGTTTATCTTTTTCAAACTTATTTTTTCCACAAAACAAAGAGCATGTGAGACGAGTCCAAACTAGGATACCCTGTGCTATGGATCTCCTGGCTTCCCGTTTAGGATTATCAACTTGATTTTTTTACCGACGACTATAAACGGGGAAATCCTCTTTATTAAAGTTTTCGTTCATGGTTTTGGCAACGCATTTGCTTTATTCAGTTTCAGTCAGTTGCTTAGAGCACAGCTAAGTTAAAAGTTACTTAGAAGTTATAACACAAAGAAACTGTGTAGCAACCACAATCAGATGCTGACATCTGAAACTAAGTTGCGAAATACATTACACTTTAAAACAATTAATGACATTTTTATTGTTCGTACATTACTAACTACTGTTGACAGCAATTGCCATAATTATAAGTCGATGTCCTGCGAAGTATTGATACATCAAAAAAATATTGCCAGAAAGAAAACTTAATGTTGTTTTCTTTATTATGATTATATAAAAAACACAAACTTTGTTTGTAGTTAATTTAGCGTGAAATCTAGGGCTTTTTTAAAGCGCTGTTTTCATGAAATCTAGCGCTTTTTGTGTTGTCCTAGAGCTGAATGAGTTTTTTTTTATCTGGCAGCACTGCCCAAAAACCCTCTATTAAGAAGTAACTTTCCTTTCAGTTTTAAGCGCGTTCAGTTCCCAGTTACAGTGAGCGTGTGTTATGCGATGACCGTAAATAAAGCGCAAGGTCAAACTTTACGCGTTGTAGGAGTGTACCTCAGTACTGACTGTTTTGCACATGGCCAACTCTATGTTGCTTTTTCCCGCGTTAGTAGCCCCCGTAACCTTTTTGTGTACACCCCGGCTAAGCCTACTTCTAACGTCGTTTACACAGAAGCTCTATCATAAACGACTTAGAACTTTGATGATAATGATTTATTTTGTTACCACTTATTGATACAGTAATGAAATAAATCGTTTAATATTCTCTTACCTAAACGACAAATTCTTTATGTAAAACCTGTATACGCGAGCTACGCCGCGGGCACA
This sequence comes from Parnassius mnemosyne, assembly GCA_963668995.1. Taxonomy (NCBI): domain Eukaryota; kingdom Metazoa; phylum Arthropoda; class Insecta; order Lepidoptera; family Papilionidae; genus Parnassius; species Parnassius mnemosyne. The sequence continues at coordinate 20,116,237 of CAVLGL010000024.1, forward strand.
GCTAGTACATAATATATATACTCAAAGTGAAATACAACTTGCTTAGTGTACAAAATTAACAAGTGAAAAAATTAAAAAATTTGTAAATCCGACTTCAATATAAACAAAATGAGAACACCATCAATGTAGTTGAAGTCAACTAACTATGCATTAATGAGGATAACTCAAAAACTACTGATCAGATCTTGATCAAATTTATATGGGGCCACATAAGAAAGAGTGAAAAAGGAAATTTATGTTGCAGAAGTGAACGGCAGGGTCGGGAACGGACGCCCTCGACGAAGGTTTATCGAACAAATCGGCGATACATTAAAAATGGGCCAGATTAGGAGTACCCTTAACCGACGAGCGTGTATGCGTAGATATATGGATGTAAAAGAGGCGAGAGAGGTGTGTCAGGATCGCGCCAAATGGAAGTCCGTAGTCTCTGCCTACCCCTCTGAGTGACAGGCGTGAGTGTTTATGTATTATTATGTAGTATATGTATAAGAAGTACCAGCTTTTCATTAAAAAAAAAATCATCAAAATCGGATCATTAGAAAAAGTTCTGAGGTAACTCATAAAAAAAATACAATCGAATTGACTACATCCTCGTTTTTTGAAGTCGGTTAAAAATTAAATGAATGACGGTAGAATTTCGACTTGACTACTACTAGTAAATTTTTTAATAGTAGTAATATTAGAAAATAATAATTACTACCACAAAAAATAATTTGCCACATCGAACTGAGAATTGGATTTTGACAATTAAAAAAAAACTGTATTACCTGGCATTACTGGGGGTAAAGGTGCTACCACACCGGGTGGCTTTATATCTGCGGGGGGATCATTACCCCATCTAGACTTTCTCTTTCGCTCTCTCCTTCGGCTTTCGGAGTCTTTGTTCTGCGAGTCATCATCCTCGCGCTTTACATCACTGTTGTATTGCATCCTTAAAAATTGATACATAAAATGTAATGTTTAAAAATTCAATTTTATTACCTTGCACCATTACTATATAATAAATTTAATAAAATTTGTGTTAGTAAGAGCTACAACAACCATCAAATCAAAAGTAAAATAATTAATTGGCTGAAAACTTGTGACTATGAAGCTACTGAATGTCTATTAACCTCTAATTTGTAAATTATGTAATTGTAATCATAATAATTCAGGCAATCATAACAATCATACAAATTTAAAAAATTAAAATCATGTACGCACACACACTCACTCTCTCTGTCTCTCACACATACAAACACACCTCATAGGACTAACCTCGGTTTATGGTCCCACCTCATAGGACTAACCTCGGTCTTAATTCAGCATTATGCAGAATGTTTAGACTGTATAATGATATATCTAGGCCTTCTGATTTAGATATTTTCAATGACAATTTAAATACTTTCAGAAGAAAAATGTTACTTTATTTAGAATCTTAATGATGAATGTAAACCCTTTTTAATTTATCATAAATACGCAATTTTGCTACTGTAATATTAAATTTTATGATAATTAACTTTTCGCAACATTACTCTGTGTAAGCTGTGGTTGCCTATAACTGGGTGAGCACATTTCATGTTTCTCTCAATGCTTGGATCTTGTTTTTAGTATCTGTGTATCATCTGTCGGTGACCCTTATAAATAAATAAATAAATAAATAAATAAACACACACACACTGACACACACACACACACACACACACACACACACACACACGCACACACACACACACACACACACACACACACACACACACAGGGCGCGCGCGCGCACGCACGTAGATTTAGAAACACGTATCTATATGTTTTTTTTTTGTGTATTTATTCAACAAAAGTTTGCTAAATATAGGAAGGAACTATTTTCTGTTACTCAGGTTAACCTTTTACAGGAGATAGGGCCACATTGATATGTATAAATTGTTTTTTGTTGCAATAAAATTTTTTCAATTTTTTTTTCAATGTACAATCTAAAATAATTCAATAAGGGAGGCCTATGTTCAACAGTGGATTTTTAATGTAATATAATGAATGAAATAAACAAAATATAATAAATGAATGCATAAATGAAATGTTAAACAAAATTTGGGGCAAGTCTAGAACTTTTGAGAAAGAAGTTTGTAAGAGCAAATTGCTATTTAGTAGTTTGTCCCAGCAAATTGCTAGGGTTATTCCGGAAGAGACGGCCGTAAGGAAGAGATGGCCAATGCAAAAAATCACAGTCATACTTCCTATATTGCGCTACTTGCTTGTGTTAGTACACTTCGTGCAGTGCGTGAGATAGACATTTCGGTCTAACTTCGGCGACAAAATAACATAAATTAAGTAAAATATACCTATATTGATTTGTATAGAGCTTAAACTTTTCAAAGGGTTTACGTTACACAGTTTTGGTATTATGCATCATACAAAGTAAGTATTTTTTAAGTGTTCAATTTATGAACCTAACTTTAATATAACCTCAAAATGGCGCGTGAGTTCTTTACATTTTCTTTTACAAATAATGTGTGGCCATCTATCCCGGGTGATTAGGAGAGATGGTCATACATGGTCGGTATGAGATGGCCATATATGTCTTTATGTAATATTGCAAGTTACGTTAGTATAACTTGTAGTATTTTGCTTTAACTATGGTGTTTTAGTAATAAATTACAGTATTTTATTTATGATGCCTAATGAAAACCAATGAAAAGCAGTCAGCTCACTAAGGAACTCGATTGAAAAATCATTTAAGGCAACCTTAGACGCGCTGTTTGAAGATAAAATGACTACTCAGCTTTTATAACGAGTACGAGGGCGGCACTGAAAATTTCGGGAATCAAGGAAGTGACACATTACTATTTAAAAATGTATTTATTGCTTTTCGAAGTATTCTCCGCGAAATTTGACACATTTTTCCATACGATGGAACCAATCATTGAAGCAACCATTCCATTCGGAAGTTGGGGTCTCCAAAATGGCCGTTTTGTAGGCGTCCACAGCTTCTTCAGGTGATGAAAATCTCTGTCCACGCAATTTATTCTTTATTTTAGGGAAAGTATAGAAATCATTAGGGCTTAGGTCGGGGCTGTACGGCGGATGGTCTAATAATTCTATGTTTTCTTGCTCTAAAAACTCTTTTGTTCTGTGTGCGGTGTGAGAACTCGCGCATTGTCGTGATGGAGGATGATGCGGCGGTTGCAGTTCTCTTTACGGAGTTCAGAAACGACCTGTGGCAAACAAATGCTAACATACCATGGCCGGTTTTGGAGACAAACGTGGCCACCATTTTTTTTGCAACACTCCGTGAACGAACAATTTTTGTTGGCTTTAACTCATTTTCGAACACCCAAACTCGTGACTGGTTTTTTGTTTCGGGTTCGTACGCGTATATCCAGGATTCGTCACCTGATACGATGTTGTATACAGAATTTGAGCATCCTGCGTGGAATCTTTCGAGAGTTCTGACGCACCAAGTAACGCCTAACGCGAGCCGCTTTTTGCTCTTCACAGAGAGAATGCGGTATCCATCGGGAAAACAACTTTTTTACACCTAATTGTTCATGCAAGATTATTTGTATTTGACTCATGCCAATGTCTAAAGTTGCTTGAATTTCGCGGTATGTCACATGTCGATCATCCTCAATCAGCTTACGCACAGCATCAACGTTTTCTTGAGTGACTGCAGTTTTTGGACGACCTTGACGGGGATCATCACTGAGCTTGACACGTCCACGTTGAAATTCAGCAAACCAGCGATAAATTGTGATTTTGGATGGGGCTTCATCACCAAATGCAGAAATCATCCGGTCAACACACTGTTTTTGTGTTAAAGCACTTCGTAAGTCATAATAAATCATCGCTCTTGAATTTTCTTGAGTCAATTCCATTTTCTCAACGACTAAACAAGTTTGACAAAACCTTGTGACAAGACAGAGAATATTTTTTTAAATAAATAAATGCTATTCAATTTTAAAAAACCAAGGACTTTTCAATTAAAAAGATTTTAATATGGCAGGAACAGTGGAAATATTCCATTCCCGATACTTTTAGTGAAGCCTATGTATAAAAGGACAATACAAGTGAAATAATGACATAAAGGAGCCATGGGACCATGATCTTTATCCATCCAGAAAACTTTGCAAAAAAATCATCAACAGTGTTATTTGAAAGTAGTGATGAGGATAAACAGAAACTTTTTTATTCAATATAGATTATAAATAATACTTATTGAAAGTCACTCTTTTGTTTAATTACCACTGGTTCGAAAAAAAACCTCTGTTCTGGGAAGAACCAGCAAGAAACCCACCGGGACTTTTTTTTTAAATAACAGCTTACAATCATGTATGTTACATAAATTAACAAAACAAATAGAAATAGCTTGGTAGCGATCACCTCATTTCCAAGGATTATATTATCATCCACAAATTCTTTAATATTATAATAACCCTTGTACTAATAGCTTGTGTCTGTTCCTAGTATTTACAGAATGAAAACTTATTTTTGTAAAACTACTCTTATTTTAGTGTGCGTACAATACATTTTAAATGTATTGAACGTTAATATATATTAATTTTCTTAAATTTTTGTCGCAGCGATTCTCTAGGCTTTAAATCATAAATTGCTAAACAACCAACATTATGTAATTTAGCTGATGAAGAAGGTGGAAACAGAGAAGTGGAGAAAATTGTTATTAAATGTATCTCATCAAAGACTGGCTTGAAACATGAAAATTACACTGAGTTCAATGATAAGTGGTCATTATCTGTACAGAAAAGAAGAATGTGCTAAGACTCAAAAACTTAAAGGAAAAGAGTGGTTAAAATTCAGATTAACAAACTGGCAATCTCTCCCTTGCTACTATGGCCATCTCTACCGGGTACTACGGGAGAGATGGCCAATCATGATTTGTAGAAAAAAGTAATTTATGACACTAATTATGTTAAACTTCAATATTTTGATGTAATATTCTAAGAGTTTAATGTCGAAAGTTTATTTAAAAGATGATTTTTGTTAATTAATCTTTGTAGTTTTAATTAAACTGATTTCTTAAAAAACTATGGGCAACTCCCCCAGACTTACCCTATTAAGTAGTTTGTCCCAGCAAACTGCTATTTAGTAGTTTGTCCCAGCAAATTGCTATTTAGTAGTTTGTACCAGAAGCATTATACGCAGAAACTTACGGAGCGGGATCTTTAGCAGAGAACCGCTGCTGGGGGAAGCAGATTTGGCTATATACCGCAAAGTCAAGGCGGTTCAACTAAATAGAAATTACCATTCTATAAAACAAGGACCTTGTGAAACCCTAAGCAAATAAGAAAACACAATAAAAATGTATTTGGCCGATGATGGTATGTGTGGTGATTTGACCGATATGTGGGGTGGTCTGCCACAATATACGGGATAGTCCAAGTTAGCCTCTGGGATCATCAAGACGACTGGATTTCCGTAATCAACCGCTCCAGGTTAAAATGCAAAAAGGGGTGCTCCTGGATACCACCCGTATCGTCCGCCTATTTATTTCTCTAACCCCTAACCCTCGGCCACTTTGTCTTGTGTGAGTGTCCGTTGTGGAGTTCCTTCTGGTTGAGATTCATTTATTTATTACTAGCGATCCGCCCAGGCTTACCGTCTAAAATAATAATGATGTCCTTCAGACAGAATTTCGATTACGGCCAGTGGAGCCAGTGGAGCCAATGGAGACTAGCTATCTGTACAGGACAGGATTATAATGCACGAGCGTGTGCGTAAGTACAGGTACACTCTCTGTTCCATAACTCTCATAGTCCGATGAGACAGCAATCTGGCACGATTGGAGAGTGAAAACACCGCCAATTTCCTAACTCAGAGAAAAATCTAATAACTAATTTTGGTCTGACCTGGGATTAGAACCCAGGATAACACGATCAGCAGTTGCGCTGGTTAAACTATAGACATCCGGTACTCGCCTACGAGGTTTGGAGGGGGAGGGGGAGGGGGGGGGGGTCAGGGGAAGCCTACCCTTCCCCGCTTGCGGAAATGTATAGTTTATGAGTAATAATTTCTTTTGTAAAATCATAACCTCACTTTTTTACATAGGAATATTGACACAAAGTTACTTCTGTAACGGCTTCGGCGCTACGGGAAATGCAGCCCCATCGCCCTTGCGTAGCAAATCGCAGGCCTCCATGCTCACCTCCGCAGCTTCGGCTTATTGGTCGCCTTCGGCGACCAGCCTCAGCCGCTACGACTCGCTCGGGGGCCTGCGATTTGCTACAGCGGGCGGGGCCTCCTTTCCCTCCGCGCCTATGGCTTTAAAAAACACTCTAGGGGTAGGGCAGACAAGACTACGTGGAGTCGGGGTGTTCTGAGTCAGTTTTAGTACAAATTCGATCTATCTTATCTAAAGTCAGGTTTCCCTAAACTCTGCTATGATAGTGGTAAATGAAACAATGTAATTTTAATTATTTAATTTATTTTATACACATGCTTTATTGCTCGCATAATTTCTTTGAATGGATCCTTTTTAAACTTTTCTACATTTCGTCTCCACAAATACTCTACTATCACGTCTGTAAAACTTTGAGAATTATTATAATTTTGTTTTCTAAAAAAACCTCTTCACTGCTCTCCACTGCGACTCAATTCGTTGTGTATGAGGTCTGAATGGTTAACTTTTTTATGTGTGTACCCGTGTTCTGCCAAACAATCATATGCCCGCCAACAATCAGTATGAATTGTGGTACCCGCCGCCACATGTCTCTGTATAAGCGGCACCAGTACCTCAGCAGACCTAATATTGTCCGGGCACACCTCTAGTCTGAGATCCTCAGACCCATCTTCTATCATACCGAGCACCCAGTGGCCTTCGATGTGACGTCCTATAACAAATAAAATTAATATTAGACATTTAGTATGACAAAAAAAGGTGTAAACATAATCATACTTATATTTACCTTTATTGTATTTTCGTTTTCCAAATTTGCTCTCATCAATTTGTACAATTTTACCAGGGCCACCAATCTTTCCAGTAAACTGAATCTGTTTCTCGAGGTAGTAAATAACAACTACCTATCTGCAGTAATTGTACCAATCACATATTGTATTTGGGCTTAAACATTGTTGTCTCTGTCGTTTATATGGGTCTTCATGGATTGTTTGATTATAAGACCATCCTTGTGAATATGCATATATGAATATATGTGGGGCATATCAAGAGTTACATTTTCAAAAAAAGTCCCTTGTCGTCGTGAGATTTTAACTCCACTGCTTCCAGCTTTCCCCTTACAGGATGCTTTAGCACATATGAAAGTACCAAGCGATTTGCAGCCACTTGAGTATGAAATTTTCATATTAGTTTTATGTTTGCCGCACTTTCGTTCCTTTAGGACCAGCCCTTCATCCTCACTATATCGAACACATTGCTCGTTCGTTCCAAGTTCACGCACAATATCCGACAGATTCCACATGAACATAATCTCAGACACGTATAGTCGACGCTTCACATAGTCGCCGTCGTCAGAGAAGTCTTCGTCGATGTGTGATAGTTCCTCGAGTAAAGCGTCAGATGCCGAAGAAGGCCCCGCTACGGGTTCGTAATCGCTCATTCTCAGGTCCGGTAAGCAAACCAAAGTCCAAAGTAATGCAATCCAATCAAAACCAGAAACAAAGCCAAGGTCAAACGTAAGGGCAATCAAAGAAGTCCAAAAACAGAGCAGAAGTCGTCGAAAAAACAGGGAAAACACAGCACTAAGCACAAAAAAGAACATTCGCGTGACTACTAGAGAAACGGAATGACAATTTACATTTGACATCATAGATAATATATTATATTTGACATTTACGGTTGCCGACAACATGGCCGTCAATGACCGTTCCGATTCACACTTTTTGCATCTGTTTTTGACATCTAATCTCATAACACTATACAAAATTGTCATATTTGCGTTTCGTTATACGGAATTTTTATTGAAATTTATTTTTGTCATAATTAATTAAAAACGCATTTCCGACATTCAAAAACAGTTTAAAATGTTCATGCTTAACCCTGACAAGCCTCCTAAGTTGAAAACATAACTAAAATCAAGTACCGGATATCTATAGCCAACCCGTTGCGCTTACCAGGAATGGAAAAAATCATGATTTTTTTAAATTTCAATCAAATCATGCCGATTTTTTTATTGTATATTTTGAAATTCACGAGTTGGTAACACGTGGAAGTAAGATTAAAAGTTTATGAATACATATGTATGAGACTGCTTAAGAGTGAAATAATTAATACTGTATTAATTACAGTTCATATCTTAAGGGTGAATTTCTAAAAAAAATTTTGTTTGATTTTACTAAGTTTATGAGACTGACAGACCTCATCGCTACAGTCTTTGTTGATTTTTCAAAGTTTATGAGACTATTGTGATAGAATAATAAGAATAACATAAAACAATAAAATATTTTACCTTATTTTAAGCCAGTTTTATTTAATTTTCTGCCTATTACATTAAACATGTTGATATAAATCAATGAATTTTAAATCAAAATCAAGCAATTTAATTGGTGATATAGATCATGATTTAAATCAGCTAACCCTGGCGCTTATGACCACTAGACCAATCAGGCAGTCAAGGTAAATAATAATAATTAAACACAATATAAAAAGAAATATTTGTCTTCTAACTAATAATTTGTAACTTACCCATACTCTGCTTCCTGCTTAACATATCTATTTCCATCATAACTGTCATCATCTTCCAAACTAAACTCAGGTTCATATTTATCTTCAGGTTTCACCTCTGACTTGCTCTCGTTAACCCCTTCATTTCGCATCTTTTTCACCAACTCACGAAACGCCTTATATTCATTGGAATTAGTATTATGTAGGAACCTGTAATTTTTCTAGATTAAGTCTATATATTAAGAGAAAGTAACAACAACGGATGACTTTAAAAATGTTTTACCCTAAGTACTAATGAAACAGCGTTCAATTTTTATCAAAAAATATATCTATATTCATAAACTTAATATCCTTCCTTTTTCAAAGATAAATTAATAGGTGAACTTTTTTACTGATTATATATATTTACATTATAATCAACAAATTAACACAATATGAACGTTGAGTTATATGTACTATGTACTAGAGAAGCCATTCCGAACATTGACTATGTTCAACTGAACTGTACTGCAATCCGTACAAACTAAATATTGCGTAAATTGAAGATTTGTGAATTCCATAAAATAATTATTATTACATTTTATTTTATTTAGAAATATGTTTGTTCAGATTAAATTACGATATTTTATACTACATTCTTATATTTATTTTACATTAATATCTTATTTTATATCAAAGTAGTCTTCGCGCATGCGCGACTACTACTCCCGCGCATGCGCGAATACATAGAGTAGGACAAAATTTTTGTTAGGAATGGCTTCTCTAGTACGTATTACATATAACTCAATGAATATGAATAGATAGAAACAAATTTTATAGATTACATTAAGAGTAACACTGTTTCATAGTATCTAAATAGCTTCATTGAAATTATGTAAATATAAAAATGAATACAGCACATATCCTCCTGTTTGGGAGCTATACTGGGTACAGTGGCATTACCACATGTTTTGGTCTTGTGAGTGTATGGCTTTCAGGACATTTTCCCAGTGGTCGCCGTTGCTGGCGACTTCTGCGGCGGCGCGCTGTACTGGCGGCGGGAACATATCTGCAGAGAGAACTGCACACCACGAGTCAGCATTGGGTCTTAAGGCCTTAAGGCCAAGCGGCCAAATGGCATCAGAACTGGTGCACTCAAAATATAATTACTTTCCAATAATGCGAACAAGTCCTGGGATGCTCGAATTGATAACTAACTTGCTCTACACCTCGAAAATTCTACCATTGCAACACAATAATTACTTTCATAAAATTAAATGATAAGTACAGAAATCAGACAAAGAAAATTACATAAAATGAACAATTGCAATAATTATTCTGTTTCTATTTTTGTTAAAAATTGTCATAAGCATCTCAGTACCTTTGCAAAATACAATAGTTAATCAATATAATTTGTAAATGTTTTTGATTTCATATATATTATACGAAATCAATTGAAGGTATTGAAAATTACTGGATCATTTCTGAAAATACTTTCAATTTAGAAACAATACATTTTAAGAATGAATACTATAGAACAACACCTCAGAAATAAAATATTAATTTTTAACCAACTTCAAATAATGGATGAGATTATAAATTCAAGTATTGTTTATTTTTGAACATAATAAGGAACCCAATATTTCAATCGTTATATTAACTAATATTTTTATTGTAAGAATTCAGTTCTGTTGTCAATTATCCTGTTATCCTGCTGTGGTGCAGTTTAATAATGTAGTAAACGATTAGTGTGTAACATTATAATAATTTAAAAATAAAAATACATAAAGATTAATGAACTTTCCTTAGATATTTTGCAGACTTAGGACTGTCACAATGAATATTTTATATTAATGATTATAAATACCTAAAAGTAGCATACCAATTTAAACATTTATATGTCAAGGAAACACTTTATTCTTTTCACTTATTTTCATGAGAAATATGCACTTGAGTCTGCACAATTTTTATTAATTGTAATTATTAATTACAAGTTTTATTTATATTTTCAACATCTGTCAAAAAGCAATATTTATCACGAAGCACTGACAACTGTGTGTAGAACACCGCAAGTAGTCTAGGTTCGACCCCCCCCCCCCCCCCCTGAATTAGGTAAAGAAATAAATACGTCGTAAGGAAACCTGCGTAACTAAAAAAATATATCAATAACATAAGAAGTATTTTAATTGTAATTATTGTATTATTGTAATAATTATAAATGTAGCTCTATCACATATTTATATGTGAAGAGCTACATTTTCGCTTCATTTTTCACTGCGTCTATATTGTGGTTAACTTAAGGCACAAAATAGGAGTTCCAAGTATTAATTTATTTGACAACATTAAAATATAAAAATAAAAGATGAACTTTTTGTTGTACACTGAAAAATTATAATCGGAAGGTTAGCAAATCGTAAACAACGTGAAGTTATCATTTGAGCACCCTTTCTCTCTCACATATATTGCTAGTGCTATTGCATAATGCCTATTCACACAATAGCAAAATAACAGGATAAAAACAGCAAGTTAGATAGAAGTTCAATAATGAGTTATTTATACATTATTGTATTCATGACCACTTGTGATTGAAGTTGGTTTTAATTTTTTTAATAATCCAATTTAAGCTAGTTATAGTTTACCTTGAGTAGAATTCGGTGGCGCCGGTATATTTCCAGGATCCAAATCTTTCGGTTTTGGTATATGGTTCAGTGGCAAAGGCATTGGCGGTGGAATATTCTGAATCTTTATAGGTTCTGGAGGTGGAATACTGACGGCATCCAGCGGTTTTGGCTCAGGAATAGTAAGCAAAGAATTTGATGGCATTGAGTTAGGAGGAATAAATGGCATGTTTGGTGGGCCATTTGGTCTAAAATTGGGACCATTAGGTCCATTAGGTCCAAAGTTGGGACCATTTGGACCAAAAGATGGGGAACCCATGAAAGGCATGTTAGCATTATTCATAGAGTTGGGGGGCATTATAGAATTAGGTGGCCCATTAGGACCCATCATTGCTGGATTAGGAAATGGAGGACCAAAGAATGGAGGCATTGGACCACTAGGGCCTGGACCTGGGCGCATATTAGGACCACACATATTTGGTGGTAAAGAACCAGGACCACATGGTCCTCTAGGGCCATTTGGGCCCAAAAAATTAGGTGGCATAGGGAAATTAGGTGGCCCTCCAAGAAATGGAGGCATTGGACCATTGGGCCCCATCATAGGATTAGGTCCTGAACTCATATTTTGTCCAGAACCCATTAAGCCCGAAGCCATAGAGCTAGGTGTCATAGCGTCCATATTAGGTCCCATCGGTGGTGCACCCATTGGGCCAGGTCCCATCGGTCCTGGACCCATTGAACCGGGTCCTCCTGAACCTCCCATGGGACCAGTGCCGATGGGTCCAGGCCCCATGGGACCAGGTCCCATCGGTCCAGGACCCATAGATCTAGGGCCCATCGGCCCAGGTCCCATCGGCCCAGGACCCATCGGTCCGGGACCCATCGGTCCAGGACCCATCGGTCCAGGACCCATCGGTCCAGGACCCATCGGCCCGGGACCCATCGGTCCAGGACCCATCGGTCCAGGACCCAGCGGTCCAGGACCCATCGGTCCAGGACCTAGTGGTCCAGGACCCATGGGTCCAGAGCCCATTTGATTTGGTCCCATTGGACATGTTACCATAGATCCAGGGCCTGGAGGACAAGGACCCACATGTTCTTGTGATGCCATTTCCCTATCTTCAGTGTTAGCTTCTGGCTCAGATTCAGAACCACCATGCATATTCCATTGAGAATGCGAGTTAGGTAATTGGTTTTCTGGTGCCCGGACAGGAATTTGCATAAGGGATGGGATACTTGATTTTTCAGCCCCTTTTTTTCGATCTTCCACAACAGGGGTAGTAGGGCTGTGGTGTCGATTTCTTCCTCTATCATTCCACCTGCGATGTCTATCTCTGCAACATTTATTAAGCTAAGGTTATTATAGTTGCCCAAAATACACTAAATCACTTAATTAAAATTTATCCAAAGTTAATATAATAATAAGGAAGGTAGATTTGTGATGTCTTTTTAAAAACTAGAACATTCATTTCTCCAAATTATAAGCTCACTATAAGTCTATGTGTATGTGACTGAACTCCTCCTATATGGCTGGATCGATTTTGATGAAATTTTGTGTGTGAGATTAAGTTGATTAAAGAATGGTTTAGAATCTAAACCATTCTTGAACCTTGAAACAATCTAAGCTTTAGATTCACAATTGGATCCGATAGGTGATGATACCGAGACACAGAAATCACCCGTGCCAAGTGGAGGTGGATCGCTAGTAGCAATATGAAGTGTTGGTTTACGATGTGCTCTGCAGTGTAAGAAAACATTGTAAGGAATCTAAATTTTAGATTCACAATTGGATCCGATAGGTGATGATACCGAGACACAGAAATCACCCGTGCCAAGTGGAGGTGGATCGCTAGTAGCAATATGAAGTGTTGGTTTACGATGTGCTCTGCAGTGTAAGAAAACATTGTGAGGAATCTAAATTTTAGATTCACAATTGGATTAGGTAGGTGATGTTACCAAGATACAGAAATCATCCGTGCGAAGCAGAGGTGGATCACTAGTAGCAATATGAAGTGTTGGTTTACGATGTGCTCTGCAGTGTAAGAAAACATTGTGAGGAATCTAAATTTTAGATTCACAATTGGATCCGGTAGGTGATGTTACCAAGATACAGAAATCATCCGTGCGAAGCAGAGGTGGATCGCTAGTAGCAATATGAAGTGTTGGTTTACGATGTGCTCTGCAGTGTAAGAAAACATTGTGAGGAATCTAAATTTTAGATTCACAATTGGATCCGGTAGGTGATGTTACCAAGATACAGAAATCATCCGTGCGAAGCAGAGGTGGATCACTAGTAGCAATATGAAGTGTTGGTTTACGATGTGCTCTGCAGTGTAAGTAAACATTGTGAGGAATCTAAATTTTAGATTCACAATTGGATCCGGTAGGTGATGTTACCAAGATACAGAAATCATTCGTGCGAAGCAGAGGTGGATCGCTAGTAGCAATATGAAGTGTTGGTTTACGATGTACTCTGCAGTGTAAGAAAACATTGTGAGGAATCTAAATTTTAGATTCACAATTGGATCCGGTAGGTGATGTTACCAAGATACAGAAATCATTCGTGCGAAGCAGAGGTGGATCGCTAGTAGCAATATGAAGTGTTGGTTTACGATGTACTCTGCAGTGTAAGAAAACATTGTGAGGAATCTAAATTTTAGATTCACAATTGGATCCGGTAGGTGATGTTACGGAGATACAGAAATCACCCGTGCGAAGTGGAGGTGGATCGCTAGTAGTAATATAAAGTGTTCCCTTACTGTGTGCTCTGCAGTGTAAGAAAACATTGTGAGGAAACCGGCAGGTTCGATAACTGAATATTTCAAGGACATATGAGGTATGCAATCAAGCACTAACTCAGTGAACAAATTACTGCGTAGCCTTAGAAATAAGAGTGTGTCTCTGCCCAACAGTGGATGTGTATATGCTGTAAACTTTGTTCTTTTTTTTTAAATATGTAGTTCACTTTTAAATTTAATCTATTAGTACAGACATAAACAGAATTTTATTATACAATATTTGATAAAAAATATTTAAAATGGCAAAATTAAGCCAATGATGAAAACAATAATTAAAAAAACCCACTGTGTAAAAAAGTTTACTGAAAATTTATAGCCTATGTAATTTCCACAATTAAGATGAATCTAATAATACTAAGGTTCTGGTATTTGAAAGGGACGAAGAGAGAACGAAGTGTGAAATATGGGTAAATCAGGAATGTCTAGAACAAGTAAATGAAATTGTATACTTGGGGAGTGCTTTTAGCTGGGATGGAAGATGTGATTTAGATGTGGACAGGTGTGTCGCTGCCGGGAACAAAGTCAATGGTGCCCTGACTGCGTTAGTCAAAAGGCAAGGCGTAGTGAAGAGTGCACGCCTTGCTATACATAACGCAGTGTTGGTACCGACTTTGTTATATGGCAGCGAAACCTGGGTATGCCAGAAGAAGCATAAAAGCAAGTTGAATGCAGTGGAGATGCGATCTCTTCGTAAAATGTACGGCGTTACCATGGCCGACCGAAAGCGAAACGAAGAGATTCGCAATATGGCAGGTTTGAAAGATGACCTTATCACAAAAATTGATAAGGGCGTGCTTCGGTGGTTTGGGCACGTTGAGCGAATGAGTAAAGACCGAATGGTGAAGAAAATATATCGCGCGAAAGTTAATATTAAAAGGTGTCGAGGTAGACCGAGACTAACTTTCGAAGACCATGTGAGCAAATTGCTCGAAGAGGGTAGGGTCAAGAGTACTCGGATACCTAGACGTGCATGTATGAAGAAGATAATGAATCTGAAAGAAGCGAAAGAGGTATGTAAGGATCGTGACACTTGGCGATCTGTTCTCTCTGGCTACCCCGTCAGGGATTGTGCGTGAAGATAAGTAAGTAAGTAATAATACTTGATATATTAAAATCCATCAATCAATTAACGCTAGTGTTCCAAAAAATATACATACATACATACACTCTAAAAACATTAGCCTCCTAGGGAGATTGTTGGGCAAAAATTATACAATAAACTACCTTGAAGATCTTTCCGTTGGTCTCTTTTCATCTGATTCATGCATTACATGTCCTTTACTAGGTTCTTTACTTTCATTTTTAGACTGAGCTTCAGCAGGTTTATGCTTTGCTTCATTTTTTTTCACTTTTTTTTCTTCTTCTAGCTTTTCCTTCTGTTCTTTTTTCTCTTTCTCCTGTTTTTGTTTTTCTAATAAAGCTTTATATTGACTCATAAATGAGCCATCATTAGAAAATATATTCCCTGGAGATTTTTCATCTATGGTAGAACTGAAAAAAAAGGTTTGTTAGTGTAAATTAGTATTTAAAAAAAAAGTTTAAAAAGACATTTGGTAATGGCACCACTTGTTTTACATTGTGTGCTTATTTGCTCACACCTTTAACATCTAAATGAAAAATATTTTTGTGTAAAATGATTCTGGCCCACCAGCATCAATTGAATTTGGTATTTTAGGTTTAGAACCTCTATAAGCCCTTGGAAGATGTACATAAAATCTATAGTTGGATATGAGAGTAACAGAGGAGTTAAGAAAAGAAAACAATGAGAAGGGACCCCACACACCCCCTGCAAAATTAAACCTAAATTAAATTTCACATCAGTATAAGTAGAAGAGCCATACTGCATCTAAATAATGGTGGCTGAACAAATAAGTCACAATTATTAAAACAGCATAAACTATTAAGTTTTGAATCTAGAAGTTTGCTTCCTATGGCCATGATGCTGCATAGGTTGTGCAATAACAGGATTGACTGTAGTTACATTACCAACAAGTTATATTACTTATATTAAACAACAATGAGCACCTCGGTTGTTTTACATCTCATGGCATAAAACAATATGTGCACTGGAGCATGGGCACTCTTCAGCCGCCCCTTAGATAACTATAACTCACACTTCACAGATAACAAAGTTGCAGTCTGACTATAATGATTTACAAATTATGCATTAATTAGCATAATTTCCTACACTTTTACAAATTGCCCAATTGTGTTAAACATAAGGCTAAGCATATAATATTACTTTGTGAGTATTGGTATGGGTTACATGTTAAGTACTCCTAGTATAAATTAATTGATTTGTATTATATTAATGTGTAACTGTTACTTGTCCCAATCAAATAAAATAAAAAATGCAGATGTGATGTCACGTCTGAAGGCAAAGATGGAATGCACAAGGCATTTCATCGTCTCTCTTCCAGTGAAAGGGTCTCCGGTTCTCTACACTCACCATACAAAACATAGCAATATTATGCTGCAGTTACACACTGGTATTCTGTGAGATTGTGGTCCTTCGACCCATTCATACAACTATACAACATCTACATTTTATTTTAACACATTTGTGAAAATGGAAAAATTAAACCATATGCTGTTATTAAGTATCTGTACTTGAAATATTTCGAAATAGATTATGTCAATTTATAGTATGTGTATGTACATGTAGATGTGCCAAAATTTGAATGTGGAAGAATATTCACCGAGGATGACTCTCACTCAACATGCCTCTACAGCAGCAGTGACTAAAGTTGGTAAATATAAAATTGAAAAAATGTAATGTACTAACATTTTACATAAATACTCAGATATGAAAAATTAACCACATATTGAGTACCTAGAAAGCTTATCCATGAACAAAAACAGACCAGACTGATTATTATATCAGGCTTTTTGGAACTGTTGTAACAAGATTGTAATTGTTTTTTGACCCAATTTATAAAACAAATGAATTACAAACAACAAAACAATTTATTAAACATGGTATTACTAATCCAAACCAGACAAAATCACAATCTGACTTGAAAAAGTTCATTACCTCCAACTGTCTAAGAAATTCAAAGATTCCATCAGTAGGATCTGGGGGCTCTCTTTTCTAGGATATTCAAGGAGTAACAATTATTGAACATATTGATTATTGACCTACTGTTACATGTAATGTTAAAAACACAATAACATTTTTAATAGTTACATGTATCATACTTATTCTTACAGTGCCGCTAGCTTACATAATATGCATTAACAAAAAACTACAGCGATCTTTGAAAACATAAAATAAACAATTTTTGAAAGCAGGGAATGAAATTTTTAACTTTGCTATTTCATGTTTCGTTGAAAAGGGGTATTTTCACAAGTGAATGAATGTCTGTAATAAAAATAAGTCGGTAAATAAGAGAAATCCCGTATTAGTAAAGCTTGTGAGTGTTTGTCCCTGAAGTCGAAAAACTAAATCGGCAACCCTAATGTAAGTAACGACAATAATTGTCGAGCTGTATGTTATGCACTGTCATAACGTGTGCATGTCCATATGCCTAATATAGGCTAACTTGAACGTACATAAAAGATGAGAATAGACTTAAATAATTCATGCACTTTCATACTTAGACAATTTTGCCTGTGCAGCAAGCGCAGCCGCCTGTTTTTGGGCCTCCGCCTTTGCTTGAATCTCCATCTTTTTTTTCTCAATAATTTGCTCCTGTTTCGACATTTGAGCCCATCTTGTACTCAGGGCAGATTTGTTTTTAGTTTCTTTGAAATTTAACATCTTTAAAAATGTAAATTACAAAAATGTATGGATAGTGGATACCCCTCACTAATCACAAAACCATAGAGTATTTTTTTAACTTTTTATAACCAAGTACACAAAACCATAGCACAAAACCAACACAAAATCTCTTTTTTACCATAGATTTTTATTAAGATTTTTGGCTCGGATGCTTGTCTTTTAATCCATCCAATCAATCCATGTGTTTTAAGTTTTAAGGCCGGCCTACTGAATTCCCTTTCGGGATTCCGTTTCAATATTCCGATTTGGAATTCCGAATACAGCAAGTTCATATGAAATCTATGACCCCCACACACGTACGGAATTTTCTCCGATTCGAGATTCCGTATGACCGCCAATGCGTTCGGGATCCCGTACGGAAATAAGCCGCTCCGAACGTAAGTCTTCCACAGATTTTGTATGAGTTGCAACGCACATTCGTAAATTCCGTACGGAACGCGCTTATTCTTCGTCGCACGACGGGAGCGAGTAGATGTGTTTATGTATGTTTTTACATTTAATCTTATATGTGTATAGCTTTTCGTAACCTTTCATTTTATTTAATTTAATAATTCGTCAAAAGAGTTTACAGACATCCATCCTTTTTACATAATATTGACAATATTGCAAGCTAAGGGTGATAAGGGCATGCACCTAAAAATAATAATACAGCAACAATGGAATCGCAATCAGAAAATCGTCGTCATTATTCGCTGGCAGAATATCTAGACTCAATGGCTAATGTCTCTCAACTGACCTTTGCTATTCCGAACGGAAATAAACATATATGTGTGATAATTTCGTTTTCATCTAAGGCATTAATTAATACTAATTCTTTGTTCGCAACGCGGGGCTATTTTAATTTCTTTAGTTGGATTAACAATATTTCATTTTGTAGAACAATGCTACAGAGGCATAATGAAAATCCCCAATTCATCCAAAAAATTCACTGGTCAGATGAATCTACATTTAAAAAATATGGTTACATAAACTTATACAATTTTCACGAGTAGCATGTGGCGAATCTACATTTAATGCGAGAATACAGATCCCAGTATCGCAGTAAACCTGTGGACCGGAATTTTAAACGGCAAAATTGTTGGGCCTTTTGAGCTGCCTGAGAACTTGAATGGCGCGAATTACCTAAATTTTTTTCGAGAAAATTTACACATGTGGTATCAACAAGATGACTGCCCAGCGCATTACGCAGTGTAAGTAAGAGATTTCCTTGACCAGGAATATCCGGGAAGGTGGATTGGACGTTCAGGCACTATCTTGTGGCCAGCTCGTTCCCCAGATTTAAATCCTCTGGGTTTTTTTTATTGGGGCGTTTTCAAAGAAAAAGTTTAATCAAAGCTCATTGACAGCGTAGCCGAGCTGCGTGAACAAATTTCTCAAGCTGCTGAGGACATCAACTCTCGAGGATATGCCCGACTAATACCTTGATCTTTTTTAATAAAATGTAGGGCGGGTATTGAGGCGGATGATAAACAATTTGCAGATTTATTGTAATAAAAAATGATATTTACCTATCTGACTTTTATTCCAATAAACCTAACCTAAACTAGGTCAAGATTATTTATTATTTTATTAATTTTACTTACTTTTGTTGACTTTGGTAAAAGTGGCGTCACTATCTGTCTCGGTCGCTCATGGCAAACATGTCCGCTATCCATCTCTCACATCAATAAAAACACATTTGAATAAAAACCATAGAATTATTACGCATAGAATACTAGTACGCGCACCGAAAGTGAAGCAAGTAAAACTAACGCGAAACCGCGTTAGTTGACTCAGCGACGCGTCAGTGCGCAACGTCACACCTTACGGAGAAGAGCTCGCGAAAAATTGTAAAAATTACCGATTGTGTTGTAAAATATTGTCACAACGGTGATGATAAACATAAAAGAAGTGATGGTATTACATCTCACATATAAGTTTATACATTTAATTCATTATAAGTACGTAAAACTAAAAAAATACTTACCTAAGCTCTCATAATACAAATGTTGCAGGTTGTGGGGAAAAAATCACAATTTTCTTTTAAAAATATTTATTTTCTATTTGTGTTTAAACGTTTAATCGCAATGCTCTGTGTAAAACTCAAATGTTTATATTTAGATACCTACTTCTCTAAGTGTTCTTTTTTTCTCTTTAGTTAACATTATATTAACAATGGGTGCCTATTTAAAACTAATACGGAGTGATGAGCTAATCGCGATTCACCGACGTCATTTTAACGCAACTATTTTATTTTAATTGCTTTTTTTATTGACTAAGGTTACGTTTTAGAGTATAGAATAAAACTTTTTTATTTACAATATAAAGCGCACCGGAACACATGGCGCGCCCTCCTCCTCGGCATCCAACTTAACATGCGCAACGGACGCCCCCGTGTCCGATGCGCGAAGGCCATGGGGCCAGGAAAAACTAGCACTCAGAAGCACCAGCCTTTCTGACCCCAGCGGCGGATCTGGTCTCTGGCTCCGCCGCCAACCAAGATTCGGCTGCGGAGGGTAGGGAGAGCGGCACCTCGCAATACCGACACTCCTCTCCCCCCGCAGCCCCACCACCATCGCATCAATTGACGGTGCGGCCCGTCAGAGTCGCGGAGGATAGGGCGAGTGGCGCATCGCCATACCAACACTCCTCTTTCTCCGCGACTCCACCTCGGCTGCAGCGGTAGAGGGAGCGGGCACCACTCTCACCACAGCCCACCGACACACATCCGAAGTGGGCTCGCCAAGCCCACTTGGAGTGGCCACCTCGGGCCGGCCCTACACCACAGGCCAGCCAAAGGGTTCCTCTTTGTTCACCGTGGGTGACCAAACCACGGCTACTAAGCCCCCCCCCCCCGCCACGACAAGGCGGGAACCCGTTTGGGGGGGAAGCATTAGGTACCTACTCTCCTCGGTAAGCATTAGGCTTAAGTTTGAACAAACACCTATTGTTACGAGCTTGGGGTACGAGACAATTAAAAACTGCCGATTGAATTACCAAAATTGACACTTTAATTACACAACACTAATTACAATCTAAAATCATACTAATAATAAAACACAGTTCGCCGTTATTTCGCTTCGAAGTATTCTCTTGTATCGCCAATTCAATACTGCCTCGGTCGTGGTCTATACCGGCCTTAAATAGGGCCTCAGATAGTTTCCAGAACTTGCTACTGTAGCGACATCTAGAATGTTCGAGTACATATCGGTCCCGAAATTTCTGGAAGGATCTTGACTCTCCTAGTTCTGCTACTCGACACTAGAGGGCGCTAGTGTAACTAGTGTTGTCATGTACAAGACATTAATAGTGGCGTGCAACACTGCCGCCTCCTAAGACATGCTCGTCCCGAGCATTATTGGCCCCATAATAACGCGCCAGTCGATCCACATGGACGATCTTAGGAGTACCTCTGGCACCTTTCTGTATCCGGTAGGTTACGTCATTTATCCTTGTCACAATTCGGTACGGTCCGTCCCATTTAGCTTGAAGCTTAACAGATTTCCCTTTGCTGCGAGCTGGATTGTGTAACCACACTAGTGAACCTTCGTCAAACCCTATGTTGTTCATTTTGCGGTCATACCGTGTTTTCATCTTCTCAGACGTTTGCTGGCCCAACTGTCTGACGTGCTCATAAATGTTATTCATTTTGTTTCGCAAGTAATTTGCATAATCGGTTATACTGCGTGGGGCATCAGGTGGTATTCCGGTGATCAGGTCTGCAGGCAGCCGTAATTCTCTCCCAAAGTTTGCGAAAGCTGGCGTCACTGATGTACTTTCGTGAACAGCGCTTCGATATGACATCAAAAACGGTTGTATGTGCCTGTCCCAGTCTCGTTGCCGTTTTTCCACAACTTTTGCCAGGTACCTTTCCAATGTCCGATTAAATCGTTCTACCATTCCATCAGATTGTGGGTGGTAAGAAGTTGTTCGAGTTTTATGAGTACCCATAACTCTGCAAGTTTCCTGGAATATTTGAGACTCGAAATTCCTTCCTTGATCGCTGTGAATCTTTAAGGGTATTCATGAACTAGTTTATCTGCAACTGTTGAAGCTTCTTGATTTGGAATGGCGAAGACTTCTGGCCACTTACTGAAGTAATCCATCACAACCATGAAATACTTGTTTCCGGAAACGGCCCCGCAACGTCAATGGCTATGATCCTCTCCCATGATGCACCAACATTGTACAATTTCAATGCGCCTCTACTACGAATTTGAGGTCCCTTTACAGCCGCGCAACTTTTACATTTGCGGCACCAGTCCTCGACATCGTCACGACAGTGTACCCAGTAAAACCGTTCTCGGATCTTCAGTAGAATTCGTTTAACTCCCAGGTGGCCTCCTGAACAACCACTATAGTACAGCTGTAGAACATCCGGTACCTTAGGGACAACCATTTGCAAATGACAACTGTCTCCCCGACCATTTTCCCATTTACGGCACAGGACCCCAATCCTGAATCAGCAAGCTGTCCCATTGGGCCCAATAGCTTTTCGTGGTCGAACTCATTGCTGAGACGTCGCTCCACTTGGGCTTAGGAGTACTGGCCTTCATCCATTCCAGAATCGGCTTAATGTCCGAATCTTCCTGCTGTGCATGTTGTAGGCTGTCCTTCCACTCATTGCTGAGCTGGTCTGTCCTGAGCATTCTCACAGATACCACTTCCTTACCCTCTTGCCTAGGTTGTCGATGATTATTTTATGTGTTTTATTAGTTTAAACTTACAGAAAATGTCAATATTTTTCCATATACCATATAATAGATGTGGGTAAGTCCTACTACCTAGGTATTTACGTAGTTATCAGTTTTCTAACTAGGCAAATAGGTACTTATTGTTCTATTGTTATACAAAAACAGATACTTACCTATATTTGATTAATTTTATCCAATGCTCGCTTTTACAGTTTTTTAAATTAAAACATTTAAATAATCCAGAATTAACTTGTGGGTCGCAAATTTTTACTTACCATTTTTATTGGTTATTTATTAATGTCCGAGGCAAAAATGTTATAAGTTTGACCGCTATGTGTGTCTGTCTGTATGTCTATATGTCTGTCTGTGTGTCGGCATGTCTGTCTGTAGTACCAAAGCTCATAAATTCAATGGGTGAACCGTATTGTTTTTTTATTTTGTATTTAATGTAGTTTTTTAACGGTTAAACCGTTCTAATAGTACATGAAAAACGTACGTTTTGAAAACCTAAATAAAAAGCGGCCAAGTGCGAGTCGGACTCGCCCATGAAGGGTTCCGTGGCAGCAAGTAACATAATATAAAAGTTCTTGTAGTTCGTTGTAACTTTGATCGATGTTTTAATAATAGTCTATTTTTTATTTTTATATTTGAATTGATTGAATGAAAGGTAAATTGCGGTTTACGATTTATGACGCATTAAAAAAAACTACTTACTAGATCTTATTGAAACCAATTTTCGGTGGAAGTTAACATGGTAATGTATATCATATATTTTTTTTAGTTTTATCATTCTATTATTTTAGAAGTTACAGGGGGGGAGGGGCCACACATTTTACCACTTTGGAAGTGTCTCTCGCGCAAACTTTTCAGTTTAGCAAAAAATGATATAAGAAACCTCAATATCACTTTTGAAGACCTATCCATAGATACCACGGCTTAGCTTTCCATTGACGTCGAGTTGAGTGTTGATACGTATTTTTACAGGAAAGGTACACTATTATAAGCACACACACAAAGTTTCAACATGCGGAAACGCGTAATTATTGAGAAAAAAATTATTGAAAATCAATTATTCTTGCAATGTTTATGTCTAATCCTACCGTAAAACTGGCGCCATTTTGTAATGTCATTGTCGACGTCAACAGGAATGTCGATTCTTTCAGAAAAACGTCGATTTTTAAATCGATTCAAATCGTAAGCTGATGTATCGGTTCACAAAAAATCGATTTCTAAAATATGTATATTTTTTTAATGTTTGCATTTATAATGTAAATATAAACCCATTTTATGAAAAACAAGAAAGATACCATTATAAATGATCTCTTATTGAAATTTGTTTTATTTTAACAGTACCTATCAGGACAGATACAAATAAAATAGGTTAGGTTCAACTTATGTCAAAGAACCGAATTGATTGACCCCGACTCCACCTGGTACGAGTCTGTCCTACCCCTAGAGTGGTTTTATAGCGCCGGAGATGTGGCAGTCTCAAAATATGTACAGAATTAGTCCCCTTATTTTTTATGATGAAGGGAATTTTTTTCTCATAAAATGGATTTATATTTACATTATAAATGCAAACATGAAAAAAATATTGATATTTTAGAAATCGATTTTTTGGGAATCGATACATCAGCTTCAATTCGAATCTATTTAAAAAATCGATCGATCTTTTTCGGAAAGAATTGACATCCCTACTGACAATAATAATAAAAAATGGCGTCAGTTTCACGGTAGGAATTGACATGTTGACATAAATATTGCAAAAATATTTGATTTTCAATATTTTTTTTTAAAAAGTACGTGTTTCCGCATATTTAAAACTTTGTGTGTGTGCTTATAAAAATGTAATCTTTCTGTAAAAATACGTATCAACACCAAACTCGACGGACGTCAATGGAAAGTCGTACCGATACCCTACACGTATGGTTTTAATGAAAAAAAAATTTTGAGGTTCAGTTCTAAGTATGGGGAACCCCCAAAATTTATTGATTTTTTTCCATTTTTGTGTGAAAATCTTAATGCGGTTCATAGAATATATCTACATACTAGGTTTCAACAGCATAGTTCTTATAGTTTCGGAAAAAAGTGGCTGTGACATACGGACGGACAGACAGACAGACATGACGAATCCATAAGGTTTCCGTTTTTTGCCATTTGGATACGGAACCCTAAAAACCGTGTTTAATGTATGTACGTTGCTATCGTTAAAAAATACAACGAGAACTAAGGATAAATGCGGGCCGCGAGTTTGATACTTCTGACATCGGGCCGCGAGTTTGATATTGTAGTAGGAAGAAAATAAATATTTATGTATAATTTGTATATTTTGCCATATGTATATTTTGCTGCCCGCCAATACAGTCGGTTGAGGAGCACTGCACTGCGCTGCTACTAGGTGCTAGGTAGTTGGCAACTTTGGCAAGATAGCTATCTATCTAAACAATTTTGTACAGTGGTAGAGCCACGCAGCAGCTTTTGATGTCGCACGGATGGGCCGGCTCAAACCGGGGTGGTACCACGACCTCACAGAATACCAGCGTGAAGTAGAGGTTTACCTCTGCGCTGCGCTTGGTGAGTGCAGGTGGCCGGAGGCCCAATTCCCCCCCCCCCCCCCCCCCATCAACATGGTAGTAGAATGAAATAAAAGACTACCCCAGGAGGGTACCAGCACCCCTGGAGAATCCCTCGCTGAGCATCCACGACCAAACCACTCCACTCCTGGGTGTGGGTGCTCAGGCTGCCCCGCGTATTCTGGGGGGAGCGAAATTCCGCTCGCGACTAATACTGCTCGGGGCAAGCTGAGCAACACAACCAAGGCGACCCCTTTCACGCTATCCGTGAATTTTTGCAATATCAGGGGACTTCATTCCAACCTTAACGCTGTCCATTACCATCTAGAGACGGCGAAGCCGGCCTTGCTCTTTTTAACTCGAAACTCAGGTGTCCTCTTCAGCTGATACTTCATATCTCTCCTACCCAGGGTACAAATTTGAACACTCCTTTGTGCCCCGGGCTGGAGTTTGCGTATACGTCAGAGAGGACATCTGTTTTCGATGCCTCGGCAGTCTAGAAGGTACGGACCTGTCCATCCTATGGCAGCGCGTAGATAGCGACGACCATCCCCGCGTCTACGGGTGCCTCTATAGGTCCCATAGCGGTAATGCTGACACAGACCGACTCATCGACCACGTCCAAATGGCTGCAGACTCCGTGCTACAACAGGTCCCATCCGCAGAGATCGTGATACTCGGTGATTTTAACGCCCACCACGCTGAATGGCTTGGTTCTCGTTTAACCGATCATGCGGGTAGATCCGTCTGTGACTTTGCCTTGGCATATGATCTAACACAAGTGGTTACTTCGCGTACGCGAATCTCAGATGTGGAGGATCATGTACCTTCCCTGTTGGACCTTCTGCTGACCTCTCATTCGGACGGATATCAGGTCTCCGTCGATGCCCCTCTGGGCTCTTTGGACCATTGTCCCATCCGGAGTACGGTGCCACTCACGCTCCCATCGCAGTTGCGATCTGCAGCTTGCCGCCGTATTTGGCACTATAGGTCGGCGGATTGGGACGGGATGATGCGGTCTTTTTTTGCATCCTACCCTTGCTTCTCGCCGGAAGATCCCAGCGTTGTTGCCGATTCTGTTGCTGATGTGGTACTTCAGGGTATGGAACTTTTCATTCCATCCTCTGTGGTGCCCATTGGAAGGCAGATCCCAGTCATGGTTTGGTCGCTCCTGTAAAATAGCATCACGCTATAAGCAGGAGTGCTACCAGGCCTGGGCTGACGCATCATCGTGCCGGGATGTAAGCACCGGCGCTCTTAAAAAGAAGTATAATTCCGCCTCCAGGTCCTTCAAAACTGTCATTACCTGGGCAAAGTCAGAGCACATCGGCAGAATTGGCGAGAAACTAGTTCGCCTCACTTCGGGAACACGTGCATTCTGGTCTCTCGCCAAGGCTGTCCAAGGGAACTTCTGTCAGCTATCTCTGCCATCTCTTCACAGGGTGGACGACTCACTGGCCCATGACGCAAAGGAGAAAGCCGATCTGCTACGCTCTCTTTTTGCTTCCAACTCGACTCTAGATGACGGGGAGAATACACCACCGACGATCCCGCGGTGTGAGTGCTTCATGCGGGAAGTACTCCTCTCCCTGGACGTCAATAAGTCGAGTGGGCCTGATGGAGTCCCGCCTATTGTGCTAAAGACGTGTGCTCCGGAGTAGGCACCGGTTTTAACGCGTCTTTTTCGATACTCCTACTCCCTAGGCGTAGTCCCGAAGACAGCTTTGGTGCACCCGATCCCTAAAATAGGTGACCGCTCAGATCCGTCCAACTACAGGCCTATCGTTATCATCTCCTTGTTCTCTAAAGTAATGGAAACCTTTATTAACAGCCAGCTCATGCGGTACCTTGAGGATCACCAGCTGATTAGTGACCGCCAGAACGGTTTCCGTCGAGTTCGCTCAGCTGGTGATCTTCTAGGTTACCTAATTCATAGATGGGCGGAAGCAGTGGAGTCCAAGGGGGAGGCGTTGGCCGTTAGTTTGGACATAGTGAAGGCTTTAGATCGGGTTTGGCTCAAAGCACTTCTTTCGAAGCTGGCTTCCTATGGATTTCCCGTGAAATTGTGCAATTGGATCACCAGTTTTCTTGCAGATCGGAGTAGACGGTGCATGCTCCGATTACAAGCCCAATAAGGCTGGTGTTCCACAAGGCTGCGTGCTATCACCAACGCTGTTTCTTCTGCATATCAATCATATGTTGCTAACTGGTAATATTCATTGCTATGCGAATGACAGCACTGGTGATGCTCTATACACCGGCCGTGCCAATATTTCTCGGGAAAACGTCGCCGAGTACCGGAACAAAGTTGTGTCTGAAGTTTGTTGAACAAAGTCTCAGACTGGGGGTGACTAAATCTAGTCCAATTCAATCCCCAGAAGACACAAGTTTGCGCGTTTACTGCTAAAAAGAATCTCTTTGTCGTATATCCTCAGTTTCAAGGCACTCCCCTTGTTGCCTCAGCCAGTATCGACATCCTCGGTGTCGACATATCGAGTGATTTGCAGTTTCGTGGTCACTTGGAAGAGAAGGCCAAATTGTCCTCTAAAAAGCTTAGCGTGCTCAGCAGAGCGGGACAGTATTTCATGCGGGCACACCGCTTGCAAATTTACAAGGCGCAGGTTCGGCCTCACATGGAATACTGTTCCCATCTCTGGGCAGGGGCTCCGCAGTGCCAGCTCCTTCCTCTTGACCGCATCCAGCGTAGAGCGGTTCGAATCGTCGACGACTGAGTTCTTTCCGATCAGCTTGACTCACTGGCACTGCGTAGAGATGTTGCATCTCTTTGCGTATTTTATCGCATCTACCACGGGGAGTGATCTGAGGAATTGTTCGGACTAATTCCAGCTGCTCAATTTCACCATCGCACATCGCGGTAAAACTCGCGATACCATCCATATCATATGGATGATTGGCGGTCCACCACTGTGCGATTCAGAAGAAGTTTTCTCCCTCGCACAACTTCCTTGTGGAATCGATTACCACCAGCGATTTTTCCGGACCGATACGACTTAGGGACCTTCAAGAAAAGAGTCTACTCCTTTTTAAAAGGCCGGCAACGCATCTGCGATTCCCCTGGTGTTGCAGTTGTTCATGGGCGGCGGTAGTCACTTACCATCAGGTGAGCCGCATGCTCGTTTGCCCCCTCTCCTATAAAAAAAATCAAAGAAGACAAGTAGGTATGTTTAGTAGGGCAAGGATAGGTAGAGAGGAAGGATAAGCTTATTACTTACAAAAAATACTTACATCGAAATGGTCTTCACAGCAGTGCGCTTTAGTTTTAGGGCCTATTGAATAGACTTCCTCATTTTTAGGTCCTCAGGCACATAAAAAAAGAGTTTATCAGGTGTTTAACTGTTGAATTGAAGCACTGAGGCAAAATACAGTTTTTTTTTTCCATTTTTACCACAGAGAACTTTAAAATTCTGATTTTTACTGCGCAGTGGCGTGCAGACGAGAGCGCGATTGTTGTATGAGCGGGGGTGTGACGTCATCGCATAGTGAGCGCTCGCCCGCGTTTTTAAAAATCTTCGTTGGGTAACACGCACTCTGATCGTTAATATCTCAGTCAATTTTTAAGATATGGAAAAAGTAAAAACACGGTTTTTCTCGTATTATTTTGTAGATTTATTTAGCATGTAAATTAAAAAAACGTTTGTCAGACCCATTGTTACATCCATGGCTGTATGCAACTTCTCAGTGTATTTGCGTCACTTCATTACACTATTATGACACGGAATATATTTACGTGTGTGTAAAATTGTTATTGTATTATTTTAATTGTTATGTGTGAGTTTCGTAGTGACAAACGATTATGTTTGTGTGGGAGTCTGAGAAAGTGTGCGTGGTGCGGATTTCGCTCCGCAGTGACACAGTTTGGTATCGGAAAATAATGCCACAGTGTACCTTTGTATAAACTGAATAACGCTATGGCTTCTACCCTCCTGTGTTGCTCTATGACCGACGAGAAAGATAGGAAGTAGGAATCAATTTTTTTTAACAAAGATAGAGAACATAATTGGTTTTCTTTCTTTGCTGATGGACTACCATGTTAGTGCGTTGCATTGAGGTTTTTGACAGATTTCAACGACAGTTTAAGCCAGCAAAATACTTGACGACAATAGTATCTTAAGTCTGAGTCACCAAATCCGCAAAATAACTTTTTATAACTATTCGTATTTTATAACTTATATAGTTTTCACTAGTAATTTACATAGCAGTGATTTAATACACAAAATCACATTACAATTACAAATGACATATACTGGAATGTAAGAATGCATAGATTCTGGTTTTGTAAAAACTGTACCCACATGTGGTAAGTATGGGTAGCTTATGAGTTAAATATATTATTACTATACTCTTTGCAGTAACTGTTTCTTAAGGTGGAAGCGCCAGAGTAGCCCGCGAAATTCAAATTTTCTTACGTTTTTTTGCAATTTGCAGGTCAGTGTCAGGTTGTATGTTTAACAAAATATGATTCGAGAACCTAACCAGTAGGTATTTACAGAATTATAATTTATTTATTTATTTTTAATTAAAAACTTTGTTGCGTCCCTTTAGAAAAAAAAGTATACAAAGGACGGACATAATGCCTAAAGGCATTCTCTACCAGTCAACCCACGGAGTGGTGAGAGTTTGTCGTAGGTGTAGCAATTAATGGAAAAGGAAAAAAATTGAAACTAAAATTAATACATATAATATGTAACAAAACAGATTATGATATAATATTATAAGTAAATGCATATATATATTCGCACATTTACATATATTAACACATATTCATAATATAAATATATTTATATGCCAATAAACAAATATAAACATATGTGTATATATATATATATATATATATATATATATATATATATACATAAATACAAAGTTAATACATACATATAAATACGATTAATTAACAATTTTGTAAATTCTAATGATTATTCAGTAAATGCTCGCGTACCTTCTTTTTAAAGGAGTATTTGTTAGATGCTTTTCTGATATCATCAGGCAAGGCATCAGAATTCCAAAGACGTGCAGCCTGTACAGTGAAGGAGTTACCATAGAACCCGGTGAGATGAGTGGGAATATAAATCTTGTTATTAGAGGAAGATCGAAGAACCCTAACATGACAAGAAGAGAGATATTGAAATAGTTTTTTGAGATAAGAAGGTGAATATGGATCATTAAGAATTGAGAAAAGAACAAGTAATATTCTGGAGTTGCGCTCTTGCCTTATGGCAAGACACTTAAGCTGAGATCTATAATGTGAAATATGGTCATACTTACGCAGACCAAAAATAAATCTAATACAGTTGTTAAGCAGGCGCTCCAGCTTGTTAAGAAGTTCTTGAGACAAGTCTGGGTAGCACACATCTGCATAATCAAAGATAGGTAAAATAAGAGTTTGGACAAGCATGAGCTTAAACTTAATAGGAAGGAAGTATTTGAGACGATAAAGGGAACGTAAGATGGCTATGACTTTCCGACTTAAATCGGTAACCTGCACTTTCCAGTTCAGAGAGCTATCAATATACAGGCCAAGGTTTTTAACAGACTCACTAAATGGAATAATAAGTTTAAGTAATAATGGAAGTTTGCTTGTTTAACCCTAGCCAGCATCTTTTTACTTCCCACTAAAATCGCTTGGCATTTTACTGGATTCACACAGACTCCATAGCGCGAGGACCAATCTTTAATTGTGTATAAATTCTGAATATAATCATCAATATATAATAATTATAATCATCAATACAACCGTCTATGTTCGTATAATTCCAATGTATGGCTATTTCCAGAAAAACTCATTCAAAGCAGAACTTAGGGGGTTGTATTGATGATTATAATTCGGTAAATACATACTGGATACGCTCGCGAATCTTATTTTGTTAAACATTCAATCTGGCCCTGACCTGCAAATTCCAAAAAACGTAAGAAAATTTGAATTTCGCGGGCCACCCTGGAGCTTTCACCTTAAACTGCTGCAAGTTTTGGTGGGAACTTGACCGGCGGCGGTTTGCTACTCCTGTATTATTGTTTAAATTATGGTTTGTAGTGGACTTTGAATGGTGCGAATTTGTGTATTGTCTGCGTATGTGGACTATTAGTGGAAACTGTGAAACAAGTGCTCTGATGGTGATGTGATTCTCAAAATAAGGTGTCTGTCTGCTAAGGCCCCTCTAGATACCATCACCAACCGTCAGCTGTCTGCTGGCTCAAGTTGAGGTCAAAATCTCCCAAGGGCTGCACAATGTGACGTATCAACATATTGTGAAACAGTATACTATGAAGGATAATTATTATATATTGTAACTTCAGGCTCAGAATGGCTAGATCCCAGAGCCGTAAAGCCAGTTATTAAAAAAAAATAACTACTGCATAAAATTCGTTACCATAGATAGAGGATTTACCGCTACGCGGTGACTGATGCTTTCCCTTTCCCGCATTAAGTTACAGTATTTGTATTGCTAAATAAAACAACGAATATCATTGCATATTATTCTTTTTATATTTTTTTTCATCAGTTTAAATGGAAAATACAATTTCATTTATTTATAGTGTTGTCATTTATTTATTGTAAACAAATATATTATAAAAGATTTACATATTACTATCAAAACAAAATATTCACAAATGGCAGACTAACTAAACAATTAACTCAGCTGTTTATTCAAGCATGCTAACAATTGCATCGTTTTGAGCTAAACAAGAAGGAGAAAGTTTGGCACTGATCCCATAATCCAATTTAAAAGACAGTTATCATAAATGCACATTGTAGCAACATATCTGACATTTAGGATAAGTTAGTCTGTTTCCCTGATATTGAATAGGTACCTTTTATAACGATACTCTTCACAACCTCTCTTCAGCTCTAGTATTGCATGATGTAATACTGTCTTATTATTTTCGCACTCAGCAGACGCATCGCGTCTGCATCAACGAAATTCTCATTATGGTAATGAGGCGTCGCCAAAGAGAGCCTACTTTTGACTATTGTTTGTGGTAACTTGACGAACGTAAATAACTAATTGCTGCCTCAGTAATCAAGAAATTCAAAATGACTAATTTAATAATAAAACAACAAACTCTTGTTTCTTTCATAACAATACAAACTCCATTGAATGGATAAAATCAACTCAACTCATTTTCAAACATTCGAACTTATCATCAATGTTCAAAAACAAAAAGTACCTCATTCTGCATTACCCTGCCTTAAAAATAAAATTATACGATAAGATGGCGAAATAAAAAGCAATGGAAGAGGACGTGAGCAAAAAGAACTCCATAATTAATATTAACATACGACTGTCAGTTTGCTTCAACAAGAGAAACTGAGTATAAAGATAACGATTTCCGAGTAGCAAGTAAGTCCTTTCCACTGTGACATGAAATGCCAAAAAGAAAAGTATAATTCATAAATTGTACCTATGCTTTGTATATACTCTAATTTTTTTTTACATTTTAATAATTTAAAAACAACCAGCACTTGGTCGAAAAATTTATATCCATTTTTTTTGTGTATTTTATATTTTGATGAAATATTTATAAGCTAATTAAAGTGAGCCGATGTCAGGATTCATAGCTAGTCGTCGTTCGCTCGAACCGGCTGGCAAGTGTCGGTCTCTTCCGCCTGACTCGAGCTTGTATAACACATCTGTACACATAACACTACCGCTTCGTCTATACATCTCGACTCATAACGCACTGATATTTCGAGGGGCACAAGGAATATCGCAGCATTGTTTCGTTCGCGCCGGCCGTCGCGCCCGACCGCGCCATCTTCACCGTGTCCCCATTATATTCATTTTATAGAAGTTTAAAAAAATAAAACACTACAATTACATCCCTTAACGCTTCTAAACTACTAATTCGTATTCTATTTACAATGACATAATACAAAGTATTCAAATTGTTCGGTAGATAGACAGCCGCGTGAAACTGTCGTTCGGGCGCGACACAACGGCAACAACTTTATAGATTACTGTACAGCAAATTTACAATAACGTTTGATCAGATATATGCCAACTCAATGATCTACATCTAAATACCAAAGTAAGGTAAGGTATTATTCACCCGGCGCCCGCCTTTAAGCCGCTACAATAATAATAATAATAATATCAGCTTATGTTTATTGTAATAATATGTTAAATCTTGTACATGACAAAGTTGCCACATTTCACACATCGTCTTTTGGATGCAGGAAAAACGCAACATACTTTTATAGGCCTCGTTACAGATGGGGTTATTAAAAATTATTTTTGAGACAAGCAGAAAATATTGTTTTTTTTTAAACTAACAACAGTGGCGCATTTGTCATGCAACAAAATTGATACGAAATTTTTAAGATAGTTAGTATTCCAAGGTTATTATTCACTAGAATTTACGAAGATGATATACTAAATACTAAATATTATCTACTCTGTACAATGGACTATAATATTTATTGAGATTTTACCATTTGTATAAACATGTCAAAATACAAATATTTCTGTCCAAATCTCTTAATAACTTAATAGGTAACAATCGAGCAACATTTGACATTTAATACTCTCCCTTTGTGACAGTACAACAGATATTATTACATAACGCCTTATTACATATCCATTATTTGAAAAATTTGGTAAGATTTACTAACGTCGGAACGGGTGGTTTTATATAGCCTACAGACTTAGTAAATCATATTTATCTTTATTGTAAGTTGATACTCGGTATTATTGCAATAGTGCCATAGGTATTTATTAACCAACAACTGTGACAAATGGAATGCTTTGACCATATTCACTTTCAACTTTAACAAATTTCTGAAAAGTATAAGATCATTATGTTCACGAAATTTATTAGTGAGACAAATGATTAAGTAGTAATATTTCATCTTAATCAATAGTTAATTTATAATACAACAAACAATCATCAGTGCCTAAACTACTGGTAACAATAACATTTTAACGGTTTCATCGGAGTCCAATATAGTTCCTAATAAATAATAATCGTTTACAACACTCACACGATAAAGAAACATAAAACAGGAGTACAAGATGACGTATTGAAAAGCAATTGACGCAATACTCGTT
Source organism: Parnassius mnemosyne (assembly GCA_963668995.1). Taxonomy (NCBI): domain Eukaryota; kingdom Metazoa; phylum Arthropoda; class Insecta; order Lepidoptera; family Papilionidae; genus Parnassius; species Parnassius mnemosyne. Next base: position 20,150,335 of record CAVLGL010000024.1, read on the forward strand.
GAATTTTGCTTAATGAGCAATAATAAAATAAATAGCGTTAAAAACGATGGAAAATTTTGTTCAACTAATATCATTTATAAAACTATAACATTGAGCATTTAAATGAGTAAAAATAAAACCATTAAATTCAATGAGCAAAATTAGGACACTTACATTTGAATTGACTGATCTTGTAACAATATGGTAAGCACTTCTACGTACATACAAAAAGAATTGACTGTTATTATACCCAGCAAACTAATGCAACGCCATTTTGACACGATAATTGACAGAAATTAAATGAAACAACAATATCTTAACAAGGTTTCGTAAACCTAAATAGTAATAATATGTATCAATTAAAGATATTGTATTAATATTATACATATTATTTAGATATATTTGTGTATACAGTTATAATATATATTTACATCTGATGGAAATAGTTTTCTGATGGCATTTTGTTTACACAAAGTTAAGGCTGCGCAGAAAATGCGATAAATAATTAACATAAATATTTACAAATCTCTTGTTGTCTATTTTTTTAAATAATAGTAATACAAATATCAATTGAATATTACACAATATATTGCATTTTCTGCTTTTTATATTCAATTCTTAATAAGCTGTTGGAAGATTGGACATGTAGGGTTTTTTTTTTTCAGATCAAGTCTCTTTCAAAAGTTCAAAATTATAGCAGCTACTTAATGCTAAATCATTTCAAAATATGGACGTTACTTTTAGGACAAAACATACATAAGACGGCTTTACACACATTTGGGCTATTATAAAGTTCTTTCCTAAAAGCTTACTCCAGAGAAATAAAGGTACAGGCAGGAAAAAAACTTCGAGAGTCGAATTACTGAGTTTTAATTGTTCAACAATCTAAAGTACAACGCTATTGACTACAGAAACGAATGATTTCCTTTCTTGGTTTCTTAAAGGAAACTCTCTGAATATGATATTACTGTTAAAATGACAAATAGCCCAAATGTAAATTAAACTTCCTTATCATGATGTGGAGGGTTGTTCTGAAGAGGACCAGAATAACTTCTTACTTCTAGTGGATGTTTCACGCTGGCCGGTTGTTGCTAACTTTTGAGACGTTTTATTTCGCAATTAAAACTAATTAAATAATGTTAATCTAAATAATTTTGGCAAATGTATGACAATATCTTAAGGACTTCGTCGTGTCATTCTTGAAATCGTCCTTCCGTAGCATAAAATAATGATGTGCATATTATAATAGATTTTAGCCTTCTTTTAGAATGTAATACATTCTTTAATAAGTTTGATACCAAAGACTTATCAGGAATAATTCGACGAGACCGATTAAAGAATAAATACAATAATGTATTTATGGGTCCTAATCATATCATTATATAATTAAAAGGAGTTACTCCACTTGTCTCAATAAAATTCAACAAGACGACATAATAACGTTACAAAATTTTCTTTAAGTAATTACTATATACATGTGCAAGCGGGGCAAGATTGCGAAATATTGAACGTCCAATGTGAATATATGGATGGAAATTAAAGGGACGATTAAGGCTGATATAGTATTAATATAATATAATTGTATTCAAAGGTCGAAATTCTAGTGAATTGACTTTTATAATTTTTATGTAAGATCAAATATATTTATTTATGTAATTATCTGGGCATCAGCATACTGCCATGCGGACCACTTACAATATATTGACATTGTAATTTATGAAGTATACACATTTGACTCGTCCAAGTGATTTATGAGGGTAATTGCCCTAGGAGTCATGTTTGAGGGGATAATATAAACAATTCGCTGAACAATGGAATAAAATACGCAATAAAACAATTTTTAAAATAATAGCTGTTTCAAAGTACATGCTTAACTTTACATAAATAAATGAAGAAAGTATAATAACGTAACAAGCTTTAAACAATGTACACGCTCGAGACAGAAGAGATTTTATTTTTACGTATTGTGAGAATTTTATGAGTGCAATTTTCTTAAGGTTTTAGATATAATATGGGTACTTTTAGGCGCACACAGCATACTAATCTTGCAACAAAATTATTATACACGTAAATATATTTCACTAAAATTAATGGAAGAACTCTCAGAAACTTAAATTAACACTATGCTGGATACATAATAATGCGTTGAAATCTGATTATATAAAAATTACTAAAAACTAACAACCTCAAAGATGTTTTCAAACACCGTACATTATATTTATCTGTCCCATTCGTGTATGTTATTATAGAATAGTATATTAAAAGCCAGGCACATTGGTATATTTCTATGAAACACAGAGAACTCGACGTGTAAAAACATTGGCGTAGCTAGTACAATTATCTTGGGCTGGCTAATAAATCCAATTCTAGGACGTAATTTGAACGCGATTATTGGCATTGAATTTGTTTTATATGAAATTTACTTTAAATTATTACATACAAATTTTTGAAATATTTAGCCATAATTTAGTAAAAATTCGTATGCACTTTACAAAATATGGTACACATTATCTATATAAAAGTGTTCTTTTAATATGACACCTTGTCAAAAAAAGGTGTTAAACGTATTTATAAATCACGTGAGGAACAAATTTTTTACTTTTCCCTTCTCGCTAGCTACGCCGACGAAAGGGGGAAACGTGTGCACGTAGTGGAAACAGCGTTGCGTTAGTCACGTGATCGGGTGGAGTGCGTGCGTGCGCGCGGAGACTGGAGCGGAAGCGATCGTGGGCAGCGGGGCGTCGAGCGGGGCGGCGAGCGGGGCGGCGGGCGGGGCGGCGAGCGGGCGGCCACTAGGCACAGCGGGCGGAGGGCGGCGAGCGCGAGTGTCAGTACGCCTGCGTGGTGCTTGCCGCGGACACCCTCTCCGGCTTTAGGTTACGCTGACAACACACACACGCTTCTAATGAACGACAGCCTTTGCTCCAATATAACGAAAACATTATTAATAGCAAAAAATAAAAATAAAGAAATATTTTTTGTTAATAGAAATACCAATAAAATTGTATTATTATCGTTTTACATGTTCCATCCAAGAAACAACAATCGAAATTTTATATCGCTATTGAGAAACATATTTGACATATTATTCACATGAATGTGGTGGATACGACATAAAACAATTCTATTACTTACTACTACTACTATCTTCTTGTGGGTGTTGTAAGAGTCGACTTTGGAAACGGACGAAAGACCTTGTAGGTGAGAATGATAAGTGGAATAACTATTTCGTGTTTATGTGACAGTTAGTTGAATGATGAATGGGTTCCACCAACATCTAACTAAAACCCTTTCTAGCCTTTTAGTTAAACTACAATAACGCCTAATTTAAGTTAACGTCTGTCCAAACGTTGTGTGTTCCTAATATTTTAAGGTCAAATTATATAACATATTTATTAAAATTGTAAACTAAATATCGACATTTTTTTGATCTAAAATAATAAATTATGTCGTTATTATAAATTTGATAACAAAAAATGTGTTTACATAATAATGAAAACATTGTTAATAAACAATTAAACTCACTGGCAAATCTCCATAATCCTTCAAATGTGTTACAGACTTGAAATATTATTAAAAATGAACATTATATAAAAATGTGCTATTAGAATTGGTTAGTTTACTGCTTACATTTAACTTTTGAATTTTTTAGAAATGAAATAAAATTATGAAAAATAATTTTAAGCTATTTATTGCGATTATCATTATTATTATTATCATCTTAAGTCCACAACTGAACATATGCTTGTTCCAATGGCACAAAACACAGACATGAGCCACCTGCATCGATTGCCTTTCTGCATGTCTCGCCATGTCATCACTCTATCTAGTGCTAGGGCTAGGTTCGTCCAGCTATATGGCCACCCCGTTGCCACTTCAGCCAATGGATCCGTTCGACTATGTCAGTTACTCTACTTGTAGTGAGGATATCATTGTTACATGCTCATGTACATCACAAAAACGCAAAAGATTTTATTGCCTTCTTTTGTGAAATAAAGATTCTTCATAACCATATATTTTATTACTCTTTGGAGCAATAACCACTTTGTTATTTAAAAAAGTGTGTATGTCTACTCCGACGCACGACTGGAGTTTACTCCTTACGAACGATTATAAAATATATAGATTAGTAAATGAGGGTAAATGAACGTATTTTTTATATTACTGAAAGCATGCATGATACATTTATTTATATTAATTATATAATTTATATTCATCAAAATATATTATATAGTCATAAAAACGTAAACGCTTGTTATGTAACTATGCAACTACGTTATGTAGTCATGGAAACGAATACATAAATTTTCATACACCGGGCTTATATATGAAAGTGGATTCTTTAGGAGTAAACTCCAATAAACTCCAAAAACTACTTTTCTTATAATCGCAATTTCGTTACTTATGAAAGTTGCCGATAAAGTATTTTTCGCTGCATGGCAGTGGAGCTAGTAGTGTGATCGACTTACCAGTTGGTCATATTGTTGTACCATCCGCTTGATATGGTTGAGCTTGCGATGTAGATAGTTGACACGCCGCCTCTCGCGCTGATACGCCACATTGTTGCGGACGCGTTGGTACTCCTCCACGATACGCTGCTCTATCGTCTGTAGAAATTTAATAAAACTATTAGAAAATTAAGTTCAAACAAAATTTAGCTAAGTACCTGCTTATATTGCCGTGTGGTGGAAAAACAAAACAACATGTCACTGATCCGCGTGTGTGTCGTAAGAGGCGACTATATGTTACATATACACAGGATTATATTGTTAGATTTGATATATTTCATTTTTATAAATTGTTTAGCATTATAATAATATCTTTACATTTAGAACTTTTTCAAAGGTCTTGTATTGTTACCCGTTTCCGAACGAAGAAGATTTCGGACAGATCGTTATATTGTTTAAAAAGCTGCGCAGTATATTTTAGCATGACTGTTCAACGTTGTTGAACTGTGTTGTCAATTCGATAAAAAGATGCGTGGACAATAAATATAGTGATACTCGTATCATCTTCTGGTTTTATTAAACATCTTACAATATAAAGTTTCAATACAATACACAGGCGGCATAATACAGAGACCGAGGACGTGCAACAGCGTTAAAGGTGCGAGATGTCTGGCGATGTATACCCTACAATAGGATTTTCTCCTGGATCCACAATACATCCTACACAATCCTAGTGTGAGGTAACGTTTTAAAAAAAAAAAGATGAGATTGCGACTGACAGCAGAGCGTGCAACGATTAAGCAAATCTTCCCACAACGGTAGAAGCTAGCAATGGATTTATAAGGACTGAAAGCACCTACCTACATAAATACTCTGGTTTCTTCAATCATTGAGGAAACACTTCTAATGTTATGTAGGTTTCTTGGCGATGTTGTGGCGATTATTCTCATACTAAATACGTAAATAAGCACTTTTTCCTTAATATCGTAAATTAGCATATACACTTGTGGTACTTTAATATATCTAGACTATGAAGTTATAGTCATGGTTCATATTACCTGGCAGACATTATCATAGATAGTCACGTACTTTTGGGAAACTAAATTTACTTTAAAAATTACAGGTGTAATCATTACACGTTAAAAGTAAAATAAGTCGTAAGTTATATTTTAGTAATACTTGGTTACTAAAATTTTGTCTGTTTCAATGTTTAAAGTCATATGGAGGTAATCGTCATTAAACTAAAAAACATTTTAGATATGGACATTTCGATAAATACTCATCATATCAGTTGTGGTTAAAACTAATCAAAACGCCAATATTTACGGTTTTGTTATCTTTCAACCGTAATGCGTTGTGTTTATAATGTTGTGATTTGTTGTTATTTCTTTGGTTGATAAAATCTGCAAAAAGAGTGTTTGAATATGCCGCCATACTTAATTATGGAAATTTTACAACGTAAAGATTTACTTGGCTATTGTTAAACGATAATTTTAATTAGTTATGGGCATATACCGGAACAAACTTGTATCTGAAGTCGAGTCTTTGCTGGACAAAGTCTCGGATTGGGGGCGACTAAATCTAGTCCAGTTTAATCCTCAGAAGACACAAGTTTGCGCGTTTACCGCTAAAAAGAACCCCATTGTCGTATCTCCTCAGTTTCAAGGTACTCCCCTTGTTGCCTCAGCCAGTATCGGAATCCTTGGCGTCGACATATCGAGTGACGTGCAGTTTCGTGGTCACTTGGAAGAGAAGGCCAAATTGACCTCTAAAAAGCTTGGCGTGCTCAGCAGAGCGGGACAGTATTTCATGCCGGCTCATCGCCTGCAACTTTACAAGGCGCAGGTCCAGCCTCACATGGAATACTGTTCCCATCTCTGGGCTGGGGCTCACCAGTGCCAGCTCCTTCCACTTGACCGCATCCAGCGCAGAGCGGCTCGAATTGTCGACGACCGAGTCCTTTCCGATCGGCACGACTCATTGGCGCTGCGAAGGGATGTTGCATCTTTTTGCATTTTCTTTCGCATTTACCACGGGGAGTGCTCTGAGGAATTGTTCGGATTAATCCCAGCCGCCAAATTTCAAGAACGCACATCGCGGAAGAACTCCCGATACCATTCACACCATCTGGATGATTGGCGGTCCACCACTGTGCGATTTAGAAGATGTTTTCTTCCTCGCACAACTTCCTTGTGGAATAGTTTACCACCAGCGATTTTTCCGAATCGATACGACTTAGGGACCTTCAAGAAAAGGGCCTACTCCTTTTTAAAAGGCCGGCAACGCATCTGCAATTCCCCTGGTGTTGCGGTTGTTCATGGGTGGCAGTAGTCACTTACCATCAGGTGAGCCGCATGCTCGTTTGCCCTAATTTGCCTATAAAAAAAAATATAAAAAAAAAGTATGAAAAACAATTATGACAAGCCAAAATAATATTTTGTGTAAAAGGCAATATATTATGTAAGTATTAATAAGAATGAATACTACGTGCCGTATGTCATTCGTAAATATTGAGGAAAAGTTTGTCATATCTAATACTCTATTACGCGATGTGGTGAGTTGTGTTGTAGTTGTAGTTTGATATAAATATGTCTTAATCGTAAATTATTTAGTCATTCGACCCGGGTCGCATCAAAGTATTGATATATAGCAATAACATTTTTTAAACATTCCGGATCATACGATTGACAGAACCCACGACTAAAGAGTATAGTAATGTCAGATACGACTGATATAATCGAGCGGGTCTGTGAGACCCGAATCTGAGTACTGAAATTCAAAAGACGAATCAATACTTGAATGATTGGGTTACTCGAAATTAATCTATACAAATAAATAAAATTGAAGTGTCTGTTTGTAATGTCAAAATCACAGCGTTTTACTAAATGCATATGAAAGTATAAACGGTACTTATAACAAAAATACACTTTTTAAAATTTTTGTCTGTCTGTCTGTGTGTTTGTTCTGGCTAATCTCTGAAACGGCTGGACCGATTTTGACGGGACTTCCTCTGGTATATAGTTGATGTCATAAGGAGTAACGCTACTTTTATTTTAAAAAAATAATTAGGGTTCCTTTTTTAAATAAAACTAATTTTACGGACCCCATCGCGTATATTAACTTATTTTTATATTCCCGACGTTTCGGGTGCTTTCCAGCACCCGTGGCCACGGGTATATAAAAATAAGTTAATATACGCGATGGGGTCCGTAAAATTAGTTTTATTTAAAAATGTGTAGTGTTCGCGTAAATATAAGAAATAATTAGGGTTCCTCGCAAAAAAATTAAAACCTCAAATTACACGCGGGCGAAGTCGCGGGGAACAGCTAGTCAATAATATAAGTCTATTATGATAGTGTGCCGTGTTGAATTGTGACATGTCGTATATCGTAGTGAGGTGTAGTGGTGGTGGAGCATGTCGCGTGGTGTCGCGTGGTGTCGCGTGGTGTCGCGTGGCGTGGCGTCGTACCCGGCGCTGCGGCGAGGCGGGCTCGGCGCGGCGCAGCTGCTGCTCGAGCTGGGTGAAGAGCGCGGCCACCTGCGCCACGCGCGCGTACAGCGCCCGGTACTCCGTGTACAGCTCCGAGAACTCCTGCTTGTACGCGCGCCGCACGCTCGAGCTCGTGATCGCCGGGTACTGCCTGCAAATACATTTGCTTTTATACAATAAACCCCACAACTGACCACACAGCCCCACCTGCTACATGCAGGTGGGCTGTGTGGTCAATATCTACATTTAACCCCATCAAAATGCAGATGCTTTATCACTCCTGAGAACTAATATGGAATGACACATTTCCAGTTAAAAGGGTCTCCGGTTCCTCTACACTCGTCATATGAATTACAGCAGCATTGAACTGTCTTTTTACGCTAGTGTTTTGTGAGAGCGTGTTCCTTCTCCAGTCGAACTGACCCATTCATGCTACAACCCTAATATAGCTGCAGCATGGCTCTACTACGTAAAGAATCAACAGGTGTCATTACTTATCTTGCTACTAGTAAAGCTTCTCTAATACTCTCCGTCTACCGTCGTGTCACGACGGTATTCGAAAGGCGGATTCGAATATACGGCTTTCCGTATTTGCAGTATGCATTTTTAACCATTAGGCTACTGTAGTGGATTAACCTCTATGTACTGATACAACGGGTATAACTAGGAAGCATCACGAGGCAGCGGCTTCCTAGCTACACTCATGTTTTCAGTATCAGCCTTAATAATCTAGTGCTCCCCCTCCCTAAAATTTAATGTCTTCATCGCCACATAAGCACAATTTTCATCGCTATCAAGCAGTGCTTCAACAGGGAAGCTCACCATCGATTTTTTTTTGATTATGTCTATGACGAATAGTAAGGCAAAGTTAAATAAATGGCCATCAATACCTCCACCTGCCAAACATGGTGATTAAAGTGAATCCACACAAAAACGGGAGGTTCATGTCCAGCAGTGGATTATTTACGAGCTGTTGATAATAATGATACAGAAAAAAAGATGTTTGTATGGCAGCCTTGTATAAGCAAGTGCTGTGGAAAGTGAGTTCTAATATGACCAACTGATAAACCTAAAGTATTCCACTGCTGGACGTAGGCGCGCCATTTAGCCCGACCTTCATGCCTCCAGTTACTGTCAGAGCCACCTTGCGTAAGTCTTTGCTCCATCTAGCCAGCTAAGGTCTTTATTATGACGTCTACTCCATTATTGTCACTTCTGCGACAGATACCTAGACTAGCTCATTACAACTCTATAAGCACAGAAGACTATATCGATGACCTTGGTTCTCCAGCGGATTTCTTCAATACGAGTCTTATTCACCAGAGAAACTTCAAAGTCCTTAGATCACTCACCAAGTGACTTCGAGTTTGTAGAGTTGCAGTGCCATTAGTGTTCACATTTATTAATTAGGCATGAAGTAAATGGATTTGGATGACTCACAACCATGTGGAAATCTATAGGGAAGGCCTATTTCTTGCTGTTGACGAGTTAAGTCTAAACGCGACACGATGTAAGTTTTTCGAGAGTTGAATGGAGTATGTTACCTCATACGCTACTTTATAAAAAAGCAACTAATTCACGTTTTCTTATTGAAGTTTTGGCACAATGCTTTAATATAACATATGAAATACTATTACTTATAACAATTAATAAACTTACCTTTCAATATCTACCAAATCAGTCATGCTCTCATCAGGCACGGATGTTAAATCTGTATTTTCTAATTGTTCATTATTTGTGATGTCTTTTTCTGAAAAAGGCAAAACCATATATGTTTTCATATATTTCCTATTAACTATGGTAAATGTATACATAAAACAAAATGTCACAATACCTGTGATACTGGTTTGCTCTATTTGAGGACTACTTCTAAAACCGTTTGCTTTAACAGGACTGGGGCAGAGATCCTTGACAGTGTTAAAGTTTAGGGTGTAACCATTGTCCTTTTTAACTGCAAAGTAAAATAAAAATACATTTTATTTATTTTAAATCTTTATCACACACAAAGTGTATAATTGACAGGAAGGAGCCTAAGCAGGAGCGATTAAAAGTAGATATAGTTGTCATAAAACTATACTTAGCTTAGTACTGATTATACAGCACAATAGATTAGATACAACGCAACAGCTGACATAATATAATAGAATAGCACATAATAAAAGAGAATTTTTTACCACTGTTATTATAAAAATAATGCTAGTGGTACATAGAAAACTGACTTTCAAGAACTATTATAACATAAATTATTCTATTCCGTTCTGTTCTATAGATACATATTGATTTTAGAATAGTAGAAAATACTAAAAATTCATTACTTCGTGTTTGTGTTATGATTATTCATCAGCATTATTTGAATCTGTTTTTTCCAAAATTTCAATAACATGAAAAGATTGGTTTATGATAATAGTTGAAAGAACTGTTGAAATAATAGTTCAGACTACCAAACAGTCATGGGAGGGTTTCAAAGGTGTTCCAGTCAAACACCATTAAACACTTGAATTAATTACTACAAGTTTTGGAACTAATAATTAAATGGCATATCAAGATCAGCCATACTTTAAATGTGAAGTCATAGACGAAGTCATGGAAGCCTTCTTTTGAAATAAATAAAATATGAACACCATGTTGTTGTCCCGTGGATGTCATAAATTCGAATGTCAAATGCTCGAAGTCAAAATGGTCTGACCATACCATAACCTATCACCTTACAATAGGTGATAGGTTATGGTATAATTCATATACAACATGTAACAAAAACCCTGTGGTTCCTGTTAAGTACGTTATCAGCATCATTATTCAAACCTATAGAAATAACTTTTTTTTAAAAAGTCGACCATATTTTTTATTATTTTATTAATTTCTTTTTTAATTTTATGTGGTTTTATTACCTCTTACTGACACTAGCCGATGCTCAAGCTAAGTAAGGCGGAGTTTTTGACAATCCTCTTACTCCCCAGACAATGCAGAGGTAATAAAATCACATACAATTTGCATACAATTATTTTAAAAAAAATTGTTGAAGTTTTTAAAAAAAATGTATTTCTATACGTTTGTATAATGATCCTGATAACATACTTAACGGGAAACACAGGGTTTTTGTTACATATTGTATAATATAGTAACAGCCTACATATACATAGTCGCATATGTTGGCACAGGCTTCAATCAATCAATATATTCTTTATTGTACACCAATACACATTAGACGAGACAAAATGAAATAAAAATATAATAGGTCTTATTGTTCTGGAAGCGATTTCTTCCAGACAATCCTTGAAAGAATTGCAGATAGGGAAAGTGTACATAAAATTAACAATCAAGTTAAAAAAAAAGTATATAAATACACACAAGATGATGGCGGTTGAGAATAGTTCGGATAGATACAATTAAGGACGGGAATTATGATGGGGAATATTAGAGTATATATAGTAATAAGTTTTGACTAGATTTTTGAAGGAAAACAGGGACTGAGCACGTCGAATATATAAAGGCAATGAGTTCCACAAGCGTACAGCTGTAGCAGAAAAATATTTATTGAAGAAGCAGTATGAATGTGATGGAATACGAAGCGAAAAATTGTTAGTGGAACGTAGATGACGATCGTGAGAGGAGGAAATGAATTCAAAGTGGTGTTTCAGGTGAGGTGGAGTAGAGGGATTTTACAGTATGTTGTAGAGGGATTTTACAGTATGTTGTATAAAGCAGAAAGGATGTGAGTAAGCTTCTCATTTTTAAGAGGGTTTTTCGTAAATGTTAGATATAAAATTCCAAGACCAGTGATTGAAATCAGCGTCAAAGGTGGTCTCACCAAATCACCTATCAAGTTTGATGATTGTGATGGATCGTCCAACCATCGGCGACATTTGATCCAGTAGGCTATTGATATTCAATAGAAATGGTAATCATTTTGCTTATACCGTCTAAAAAATAAGGAGTTTCTCAGTTGTTGTATGTATGTATGTATGTTTGACTGCGATTATCTCGCGTTTGCTTGAACCGATTTTGATGCAGTTTTCAGAAAAGTATTAGTTACATCCTGGAGAAGGTTTTGGTATACAACAAATTGATTCAGACTAATAGTTTCTGACACCCCGTGACGTCGTACGCATGGATCCGTTATTAAGCGATATATTTAGTTTAACTCAATCGATTTTGTTGATGCGGTTTATTAGCAATTTGAAGCCGATTTTTATTTATTGTTAAAAGTTATAATTATCTGAATTTAACTAATATACATGTAGGGGATGATTTAAAGACGCATCTTTAAATATTTTCCTATTAAACATTAATACTTGTTTAATACCAGTGCTATGATTAAGTGACTTCAAAAGAAGAGAGTTAATCAATTTGGAATGTATACTTTAAATATATAATATATAATCATATTTTATAAATACACATGTTATTTATTTAATATATAAATATAATGGTGCTGAATATGTTTTAAACTTAAATATCAGTGATATTACATAGTCCTGTTGGTTAGGCGGTGGAGGTGAAGTAGAGTAGAGGACAGTACCATTGGTCCGGTCGTCCTCGTTGTCGGAGGCGTGGCGCTCGCCCGAGGAGGTGGTGGCGTAGCCGGAGGAGGGCGGCGAGGGGCGGCGGTAGTGCGATATGCGCTTCTTCTTGGCGGCGGGCGCGTCCTCGCCGGCGCCGGGCGCGCGCTTGCCGCCGCTGCCGCCGCTGCCCCCGCTGCCACCGCTGCTGCCTCCGGGCGACGCGCGCGGCGACAGCGAGTTTGCAGAGTCGCTACTCAGAGGCGGGGTTAGGTTTTGAGGTTTCCGCCTGCAAACCAAATAATCTTTCTTTTATTTACCGACTTAAAAAAGGAGGAGGTTCTCAATTCGGGTGTATTTTTTTGTATGTATGTTATGCGATATCTTCGCAGAATGTGAACAAATTTTGATAATTCTTTTTTTTTTTTAATTAAATAGGTTACACTTCAAGGGTGGTCCAAATGAATAACTTCGTTTTTAGCTATTAGAAGTCGGTTTTCACTTTTTGTTAAAGAATTATAATTATTATTTAACTATTTATAAACACTTGAGTTTATAGCATGCACTTGTGGTCAAAGTAAGTGAAGGTTTGATAACGCAGTGGTTAGTGACATATAGTGACGACATAAAAGACCACCCGTGGGAGTGACAGAAGGAAAATAAAACAGGAAATGGGTGGGCAGCATCTTCCCCATAACAGTTAATAAAACTATGGCAAATATCTTTTGTATGAGGCAATCTATGAAAGAGGCTTATGTTTAGAAATGCACTTAATGTTCTAATGAATGAATGAATGAATGCATAGAGTTTGATTGCATTGCTTATTTTATGGCCTACACCTACAAATAATTATTGTTTAATGTGAGTGGGTGTGCATGATGCATAATGCTGCTGTGTTTTGTATATATGATGAGCGTAGAGAATACGATACCATTGTTACTGGAAATAAGGCAATCCATTTTAGTTCTCAGTCTCCTTAGTGCATTTACTGTGACTGGTAATGTTGGTTTAAGATCCAAAATAATATAACTATAGTAAACTACAAGTATAGAAAAATTATTACTATTAAATAATCACAAAAACTAATAAATAACATTAAATGATTTCAAGCCAGTTCAAAAATGAGATCATCCTAAAACAATCCGTAAAGCAACGAATATAAATTATAACCTTACACTTTAAGACAAGGTTGTTTACTAATGAGGTCAATCTATTTATTCCGATATCTTATCTTTATTGTTGGACATTTAATATTTGTAAAATTTTTAACAAGATATTAAGGTAGGTGATTGTTAACTTTTATATTCCAAAGAAACATTTTATTCAGACTCAAGACAAAAATGTTCTGCTGTGTAACCCCTATTTTACATACACTAATTTCTAAATCAATAAGAACACTGCATTAATAAGGTCACAAATTTCATTACTACATCATTGTAACAAAAAGTATGCATTTAATAATTGAGGCTGTATAACTACAATTAAAAGTTAATGCATAGCTATTTTTATAGCCTCTTTTGTGCACCTTTCAGTTTTTTTGAACATTTATTCAATTCAGTGATTCAAAATTATGAGATATTATTTAGGCCATATGAAGTTAAAGTTACCTCCCCTCATTTCTGAGAGGGTTTTAGGGCAAGGAAATATCCGTGCGTGTTGGCGAACTTCACATATCTTCGAATTTGTTTTTCTTATTCAGACATGCAGCAGGGCTATTCACAATCGTCTCGGAAAGCGAAATCGACTCGGATTCGATAACTTCTCGCACCGAAACCAATAAACGCTATTAACATTTAACGTTCGGATAAAGGTCACTTAGATATATCCCATAACTATTGTATCGTCATTTAGTTACATGCATTTACGAATTTTGTAGATAAATAGGCTTTTGTATTTTTTTAAAGTAACGCCTGAATAAAAACATAATGCAATATTTTGGAGTTAGCCATTGATATCGAATATAAAAAATATATAATTTAACTATATAATAAATAACAAAAAAACTGAGATATGTCTCGTTTCACAAAGCAGCATATATATATATATATATATGCTGCTTTGTGATAGAAAACTTATAAAAACACACCTTTCACAATTCGCTTTCCGAGACGATTGTGAATAGCCCGGCAGGTTTCCCCACGATGTTTTCCTTCAGCGGCGAGCACGTGGTAAATCAGCACTTAAAATTGCAAATAACAATTTCATTGGTGCCGGTGGGGATCGAACCCGGGTTGCACAAGTACTGTGAAATTTACAACAAGCGCTAACCATCTGAGCTACCACGGCTCTATAATCCAACCATATATCCAATCCAATATAGGCCATATAATCGCCACACTATACATGCAAGATAACAACAGGTCTTTCAGACATTTTCTGTTCTTTCTTTAAACCTGCCTACTACCCTAACTTTAAGTGGATCATGTGGGACATGCAAAATCCATAACATGTGGATACCTGCAACCGCCTACAAATAAAGAAGGCTGCAGATGCATTTTCATCTCTGAGGACTAAGATTGAATGCCTCTATAGCCTTCAGACCGGAACATAGCAGTTCAACTATATGGCGGCAGAAATAAGTAAGAAGGCGGTGTACTCACCCAGACTGACACCTAGGCAGAAAAAGAGGACTACTTAGGAGTAAAATTAGTGAGTCATTCCCATCGCAAATATCCTGTTGTCTTGTAGCGTTTATTGTAAATAAATTTCATTATGAGCATTTAATTAAAAAAAAAATCTTCTAAGGAAAACTTTATGTAAATGTGATTTTAGTGTTGGTGCTCTGATACTGTAAGGAAGGAGACAAACCTCTTGAGCATCCGTTTCTCCTCCTCGGTGTAGAAAGGCCAGTCCTCATTGACATCATTCCATATGTGCCTACGCAGGTGATAGCAGTTGTCCTTGAGGGAGCCGATCTTGGGAAGGATTTTGTTAACTTCGCCACGATCCTTCTCCTTGATGCCCTCTGCAAGTTTAGCGCGAACGTTAATCAAGTTGAGTTTGAAGCGGCGGCCCGAACATAAATTGCAATCGTCACTTACCACTATTGAGTCTGGCGTATAGTTCGGGCTTCTTGAAGGGTTTCAGTGCTAATAATTGTATAAGTCTTTCACTAGAACAGAAAAAATCTTTGATTAATCACTTTATATTTAACATATTATAGCATATAAAAAAGGACAATATTTAGCCTTACTGATTGAATTAAATTAAGACAGATACGATATGAGCAGCTGACAGAGTGACTGACAGCCAACTATAGCAATTAGGCAATGGATCAACTATCTAGCTTGAAGAACATTAGTAACCTATTAGCGGCAAGCGCGGAGAGTAACGAAAACCAATACTTGGTATCCCGGCATCGAATACCCAAAACCGATGTTTCGAACCAAATGCTTTAAATAAAGTGGGCCTGTTGCTTACAAAATGTATATATGCCATTTTATAACAGATCAAAGTAACGGAAATTGCCTTGGGAACCGTTTTCATTTGTAAACGGTTTGTGCGTGACCTTGGTTTACGTTTCGTTACATGTGCCGCATGAGTATAATATTATAGTCTCGTTATAATCACAGTGTAAACTTGAATTGCTGCGATGAGAATGCTACATGACGTACACACCTCAATAAAAGATGCAGGTTTCTAATTATATACTTATTTACGTTTAAAATAGTTTTCGCACCTTTTTATTTTTATAAAGTTGTAATATACATATTTAATTTAATGTGTAGAATATAATTATACTTCAAGGAAAACTTATTAAAGATACTATATGACCGTGTAGTGGCGGTGTAAGAATATCCACTACCCACTATCGTCCCCTTGGTATCATGAAACAAACAAATCAGGAGATGCAGTAAGCATCTTCCTAATAACAACATAAAAATTAAAAACTGCGTTTTGCCAACCAGCCTCTCAAGCGTGGCTTAGGTACTATGCAAATATCCCTCTATATTGCGCGTATGGTTTGGTAACAGTAACTATACTATTAAAATGTTGTGGTAACGACAAAATTTGCAACCAAAGTACAAGGTACAACTATAATGTAATGTATGTTAAATAAATTTCATTTCATTTCAATTACACAAAAACTCAAATAAGCTAAAAAATGATGGCGCTTACATCTCGCGGGAATATGGCCGGGTACAGACCGTATATTCCACCTTAAGAAATTAAAATTTCGTTTGTCTATTGTTAAAAAAAAAAGGTCTAACCACTCTTGATCTGTTACAGATCCAGCTTTCATATTTTATATGACGTAATTATTATTAATATTAAATAATAATAATAATAGCATTTATACAACAATTATAACAATCAGTTTTTAATTAACTTGCTGTGAAAGGTTTTTAGATACGCTTTAGTATAATTCAAAGATAAAATTGTGTTGCATTAAGTTACGTATGTGTTTAATAATATAAAATGACACCTATTACATTATGATTACTGAACGTCGTTTTAGGAAAAACAAACTTTAGATATCTTCGCACTACACCGCGTCGACCAACACTTCCTGTAAGTGTCGACCGCATTTTATGATGTTATGCTTTGTGATAACGATATGGTAAATTATCTACAAATAGAATGCGCGTCCAATATTTTTATTTATTATGAAATATAATGAATCACTGGAATAATTTCGCCAGTGTCGAATACAATTCTTGATTTTAAAACAATAGTACAATACAATTTCACAATAAGTTAATTTTGTTTCAGCGAACAGTGAGATATAGTTTACGAGTTCAAGCGGTTTCGAATAATGACGAAACATCTAACAAGAAGGTGGGCTAAAGTCTTCCTCGCTACGTGATGTAAATAAGGAAAACGTGAATTCACAGAAATATAATTTCTTGAAACTACCAAGATGTTACACAATTTTATCAGAAATTTACGATATTGTTGCGGGAAAAGTTATTTAGGTTGCCTTTGTTACATAAAAAGTGTTTACTGTCATGCACCCACCCTGTGGTGACGGCAAAAAGTATTGTCACGTTTGTTCAGCAGCCCTAAGAATGTCGTGTCGCAGGCTAATATAGGAACGATCATTTCTATCTTTTTTTCATTCATTACACATATGAAGGGCTGTTCATATGTTTACTGCTGAACATAGGTCTCCCCCAAGAAACGCCACAAAGCAGGGTCCTGAGCGACCTGCATTCATCGACTTTCTCGAGCTTAGTGCTCCCAAGTCCTAACAACGCGTAGGTGTGACATATATAGCATTTCTATTACTCTAGATGCAGCAGGAGAAGCAGAATTTATGCAAGATGTTGTTACACGTTTAAGTTTATTCATAATACACTTATTTTTGTGGATCGAAAATCTGTCAAATATAGATGATGTCAACAAAGTGTAAGCAGAGTGATGATGATATTCATAGGAGATGTGTTGAAGGGCTTATAAATTGCGTTCATTGTGTAGTGTGTGTGTTCTATGACAGTAGTCTAAAGACTGAATGATGTAGGACGAGAATAGAAAGCGTTAAATGGCAGCTTCACCCCAAAAATTTGCAAATATATCTTTAAAAAAATACTATATGAAATACTAATTGCACTTTTTAAAAAAATTACGAAAATGATAGGCAGACAGTAAACACTAGCACGTTAAGTATTTGCGTGTTGTGTGCGTGCGTGTGCGTGCGGGTGCGAGTGCGCGTGCGGTACTCACTTGATGGAGCGGCGCGAGACGTCGGCGGCGGGCGGCGGGCGCGGCTGCGGCGGGGGCGCGCCGCGCGGCGCCGCCCGCTCGCCGCGCTCCGCCCTCTCCGTCCGCTCCGGCCGCTCCACCCGCTCCCGCTCGGCCCTCTCCACCCGCTCTCGCTCGGCCCTCTCGACTCGCTCCCTCTCGGCTCTCTCCACCCGTTCCCGCTCGGCCCTTTCGACACGTTCCCTTTCGGCTCTTTCGACCCGTTCCCTCTCGGCCCTTTCGACGCGTTCCCTCTCGGCCCGCTCGACACGTTCTCTCTCGGCTCTCTCCGCACGATCCCTTTCGGCACGTTCGAGCCGCTCCTTCTCGGCCCGCTCGGCCCTTTCCGCTAGTTGCGCCGACGCCGATCCACCCGAGTACATGGGATGTGAGAGGCGCATTTTAACCCGCCGTCCTATGTCCGTCTGATTAGGTTTTATAACGCGGGTGCTGTGAACAGTAGTTTTTTTTTAATCACTTCCTTAACTAATAAACGTATTATGATATCAAACAAAAATTTCTTAGAATTAACAAAATAAAAAAAGATAAGGGTACACAAATTCTTCATAGTTTCTCTTTTTCATTGTCTTTCTAAATGCAAACCGCAACTGCGCGCAGTGCTGATCACTCATGATGAATCCATCCAAATATGACAAATTAAAAATCTCAGTGACTAGTGATAAGTAAGCAGCATTGCGAGGGTATCGACGCTGCGCTCATAGATCTAACCGGCGAGATGAGTTTAGTCAATTCTTTGAAATTTTTATAACTGATATCTTAGGAGCACATATCCCTGCTCACCATTTGCTCTGTTCGGCGGCGACGGTACGCGCCATGCGGTCCTTGGTGGCCTCGTACGAGTCGTCGTTGGCCTGGACGCGCATCCGCCTAGGCAGCGGCCCGCACGACTCAAGCCGCCGCGCGCCCCCGCTGCGCACGCACTCGAACGAACCCTGCAATCAGAAAGTCACATGTTCACACTTTTTCTGTTACTGTGTTCACACTTAATATGCTACTTCTATCAGTCAAATACTCTTTAGTTACATACTCATACCCAAAGAGAATATAATTCCTACGTTTACTCCTACCTAAAATTACAGTTTGGAACTAATTTGGAACTTAATTCTACAATAGAACGAAAGAATAAAATATTTGAAATAAGGAAAACATTCTAAACAAATAATATTTGGAAGTTAGCTAGCATAATAAAAAGCAAATCAAGTTAGTCTAGCTGCAGTATATTCTAGTTACGTCTGGCGCTAGTCTCTCTCTGGGACAATTCCGTGGCATCATGACATGAACAAATCACAGCATGATAAAATAATAATATGTGGGACCTTTATATAAATAAATAAATACATATGAAATAATTAAAAACATAAACCTAACCACAAAGCTGTTATTTATGCCACAACCAATATATTATTAATTATAATCCAAACACAACATGATTTATTTGCAGGACCTAAATTTTGTAACGGTATTGTATTAATGTTAGCGGATATTATGGAAGGCTATGACATTCACATCAAAATTTAATATATTTTTAATATAACACTAAATTTTGCACTTCTAACATAGGATTTTGATGTATAGAACGTATTTATAAAAAATAATGTGCCAATTCGTTAGTCAACCTCGGAGATACTTGACCGACAGTCGATAATCAGATAATAGAATCAAGTGTTACTTTGTGGAAATAATTATACTTAAAGGCCCGGCTGCATGCTCAATCTTACTTGCACAAATTCAAATTTGCACAAGCAAGCATGTCCGTTAAGCCGGCAAAACGGTATACCATGCAAACGGCATGCATAAATGCTTAATTTGTGCAAACTAAAGTTGCACAAGCAAGCGTGTACGTTAAGACGGCGCTTGGACGACACATATTCTTTGCAATAACTTTGTACAAACTGTTTGCGCACGCAAGACGTTATCGCGTGGACGTTGTGCAGTGCACGGTGTTGTTTGCGCAAATTTTTGCACAAATTTTTTGCGCATGCAAGTCGCAGCGTGGCATGTTTATTTACGTAATATACAATAATTTTATGTATAAATTTTGTTTACATTTTATTTTTCAGAGAATTACGTATTACAGCCCATTTACGTATTACGTATTACAGCTCTTTAGTAGGCACAAATTTTTTTTTTCAGTGAAATTCCTATGATGTAATCATTTCTATCCTTTCATTCAATCTATTTTAAATGGAATCAGATTTCTTGAAAGTCTAGAGTACGGGCGATACGCAAATTATGACTTCGAACTACTGAATTCGTTTACAAACTTAGGTTGCTGCCGTCTCTTGAACTCTTGACGCAAAGTATTAAAATTCTACTAACATTGCAAAGTAGTCATGTTATAGTTAAACTTAAAACAAGGATAGCGCGTTAATAATTAGAATAATCCGATAGTTGCACTGCACGGAATTGTAAACAACATATTATACGTACATAATCTCAATGTGTATATATTATATAATGGATAGTTATATAAAGTCAATATGGCTCAACTTCTGTTTAGAAATTGGCTGTATAGCCATATTAAAGCTAATAATATTGATTAGCACCGGTACAGGAAAAACGGGAGACTGCCCAAACAGGAATAAGCCGGTACGTGTTATTTCCGGTTGTTTAGTTCGAGATTAATTTAATACATGAACTATAATAAGTTGTATAGCTCGATCCATTGCTTTTTTACAAGGTTTTATAAAAAAATCTGTAGCGCGGGCAGCTCCTGCACGTAGCCATATAGCGTATCATCTTTCTTTATCTAGATTCTAGATAATTGTTTTTAATCAACATGGCTCTAGCGTAGCTCAATTCTTTCAGTTCAGTAAAATGAATTTTAGTTAAGTTGGATGCTAATGTTGATCAGATTGTCTTGTAATTTAAAGAAGTTTCAAGCCACTTTCACACCGAAGGATTAGATATCATTATTTATAATAAAATAGTGTGGCGAAATTGCTGACACTGGTGACTATTGCGATGTAATAACAGAAAAAAAAACTATTTAACAGTTCTCAGAAATTTAAGTTATATCAAAACGTATTTATTTGTAAGCCGTCGTATGTACCTTGTAATTTTATTAAAGTTTTTTAATAAAGTTCAGTCATCATTACTTAAATAAAAACCAAAAGTAGAAATCTATTTCGTGGTCAATGCTCGCTGGGTATTATTATTATGTTACTTACATAAACAGTAAACAAGACGAAGCCTTTTCTTTAAAAAAAACTTAGTTTAATATTTACAGATAGAGAGTAAGATTTTATTAAAAACATAATAATCATTTTTAGGTTTTTTTTTTATCTACTAACCACAGTTTTTTTTAAACTAAGACTTCCACAAATTCCGGTAATTTGAAAACATGAGAGAAAGAAAGCCGGGAGTTTATACATGCAAAGCTTTGGCTAATCCGAACACTAACTATAATTAATAACGAAACAAACGAACACAAAGCACAGAATAGCACTCCTTTCTCAAGCATTCCGTGTGTCACCAATATATCATAATATGTAATATATTAGAGCTCCGGTTTATGAATCCCGATACAAACATTTACGTAAATGGCAAGATATTATATGGTAAAAGTCAAATAAAATCACAAATATAAAAACAACTTTGAAGTTAAAAATATTACTTAACCCCTCATAACTTAGATTAACAGTTATATCTTCCAGTGTTGTGAAAGAGTACAGACAAGAACAAGACAGAGTAATTTTAACATTAAATCAATAAAACCAACTTAAATGACAAACTGAGTCTGTTTATCTGCATACCTGTGGACCTTCCATTTCCGCATTACTGTTGATACTAAAGTGAAATGTGGACTCACTCGATGAGCCATTTGTTGGGGCCGGAATTGATATTTTCTGAAAAAAAAAAGGAAAATACGAAATATTAAAGAGTATACAACATTCAGTTTAACGTGATAAATCACGCAGTAGATAGTATGACAGCTATACGAATTGGTTGGCTCGACCGAGAAGATACCAAGAAGAAACTACGCTTGAATAGAATATCAGTGCTTTTTCGCATGGTGAGTGACGAGAACCTTTTTACTAGTAACGAGGTATTCCATCTTATTCTTCTTATTATATTATTCTTACGCATCTGCGTTTTAATTTTTAATCGAAGATAGATAGATGTATTTTAAATAGTTGCTTGGCGGATTTTACAAATCCTACTATTCTATTTTTAAATGCTTAGACATGTACACAGGTTTACGTTCACCGATATGAAGATGGCTATTTATTAAGCGATGATTACACTTACAAAAAGACCATGAGGCATGATCCTGTTGAAGTAAGAAAAGTAGATCAATTTAGCTGCCACTTCATCAGTCGGTTTTCTAATGCTCCTAATAGCAAAATTGAAGCTAGTTTCGCAATATGTGCTCCCCACTGGAGCTCGGAATCAGTAGAAATTCCGAAAAACATGATTGAAATCTAAATCATTATTTTTTGTATTAATTACAGCATTCCGTGGTGCTATAAACATTTAGTTTTTTCTGCATTTAAAAGCAATGTTTGGTGCAAACCGTTTGGAAATAATATCCAGTATTTGGTTAGATCTTTTCAGTGCGAAGTCGTTTCTTTTAACTTTAAATAAAAAGGAGTATCATCAGCAAACATAACTATCACAGAGATTTTGCTACCATACCACAGAACCAGAAAGGGTCAAGTATCGATGCCTGGCGACACCAACTTTAATCACATGTTCCGACGACGCTACTATTGCACCTAAAATGCGGCATTACGAATGCCATCATATTAAAGTTAAGAGTTTATTCATTTAAATAAAACTAGTTCTTACGGATTTTATCGCGTATATTAACGAATTAAAGTTTATTCGTCAAAATGTTATGATCCAAACAATCAATAATTGCTTTCGACAGAATGCGACAGAGTCGTAAGTCGTAAGCTGTGTCTAAAATGCGTATTACACATAAATTGTTGTAATCTAACTACTTCGATAAAAAGTCCCGTTGGGTTTCTTGCTGGTTCTTTCCAAGACGCAAAATGTATGTGTGTCGTGTCTATTTAAAATGACACAGGAGCATTGATAATATGTGGTGCGCAGACTTTCATCGTTAGGAATTGCAACGCTGTGGTTGCAATATGCCACTGTGTTCACTGTACCGTTTCACTGCCGTATACTGATACTGGCTCGCACGAGAATATAAATGAAACAAACATCTATAATTAGTAAGTAATCGTATTATTGCCAGAACATCGGTCGTTACAGTGAATTTATTAAGTACAGCGAATTCTTTCAAAAGTATAAGAATTAATGTTTTTGTTCAATTGGTATATAAATGTGTATAATATAAAGAGTGACTAAATGTTTTTTGCAGGCTGATTATTGCTAAATACTAAAAAAAATTAGACCGAAATCACAGATCGTAATAGTGCGTGTCGCCTAATGATGAACACACCTACGTGCGTGGCCCCCGGCCGTTTTAAGGTCGCGGTAGACGAAGTGTGCCAGCACCACAATGCCAGCCAATTAACCTATTAAAAAGTATCTCGCGATGTACACTCCAACAGAACAATAAAACTATGTATTCCCAAAGTTGTACCGTACTATGCAAACGCCAAGTTATAAAAATTCATAGAGGAAGTTTAACGTATCGTTGTACTTTTTTGTTAATTAGGTACCTACTTTAATATTGGTCTGCTAACTTTGTTAGAGTAGGCACTCATATTATACCTAAATTTTTTACTTATTGTATGCCAGTGCTAGATTACAATCCCACCTGGTGTTTATTGGTGATGAAGTCCTAGATGGTAAATCGCACTGTCTCAATGTAACAAATTCCTATTTAGGTACTTTTGCCTTAATAAGACATAACTTAAATCATTCAAAATCATTCGCTGAAACACAATATCCTAAAAATAAAATAAATAATTAGAGCTATGGACAGCGTTCGAGTAGTGTTGTACAATTCTCTACCGCTTTAGCTAACATGAAACAAAATCAATACAAACTCAGTAGAACCTGCGCCGCGATTGATGAACTCAAGGTGACATACCTACATACTATATGCAATTATGGTAGTGATGAGGAAAAAACCCGCTACGAGGCAAACGCAGTCATCGAGAGGAGCGCGGGGGCGGCTTTCTCTACGTTGCAGACAGGCCCGCTATAAAGAGCGCGTCGCGGCGGAATACTTCGGCACTCGGTGAACAGCCGTCTCGCCCGTTATATTTGTGCGCTCATGCCTAATATCTATTGTCTGTTTATTTGCTCTGATAGCATTATTTTTCAGGATTCGTCAAAAGAAAACTCATAAAAATCTGAGTAGCCTATTTTCTTTAATGCCACAAGTGCAATGCATTCTAATAACCTATGACTTGAAGGTTGTTCAGCATTGTTGTCTTCTAGCGAAGGTCGTGGTGTTTTTTGCACTTCTGCATGTCCGGAAAACGAGGAAATAGGTAGTTGTTTTCATAAAACATTTTAATGATCTTAAGTTTCTTATAGCGTGACGACGTTAGTAGAAGTCAATCGCGTCATTAGATACGTGTTGTAATATTTTTAGGTCCGACCGTGTTTAAATAGATTTTTTTCATTCTGTTCAGACCGACGATTGCGCTTCCATTGCGCTGTTGATTACTTAATTTTATGAACAAACGTAGGTAGGGTGCGTTACAAAGTTGCGAAGTGAGAGGCCGACCGCAACCGGTTTGATTTAATGGAGCGGTTTAAGCGTCAACTTATAATCATGCTATGATTACAAAAAATGAAATAACTCGTTGCAAATGTTATACATTAAACAAAAATAAATTCCAAAAATTTTGAGAAATAGAATGATCGAACGCGACAAACCCGGACACAAAACAGGCGGTAGAGCGGCCCAGCCCAGTCCAGCCAGCCAGTTAACGTGTTGTATATCATTGACGTAAGAGCGTGGAGGTGGAACGAGTGGTACGATGTGATATCGACTTAAATCCGTTGACATTGAGTTCATAAGGAGATTTTAAACATTGACGCACGTCAGCATTCAACGATAATAAATAGTTCACTACAACAAGAATCATAGCGGGAATTCCACGCAGCCGAGCTGTGATCGACACAACGTTAATTGCTTACCGCTTTATTGTTGTTATCTTGAGTCAGTATGAAGATAAGCGTTGACAAAATGATCAGGCGATTGGCTGTTCCATGTATAATTTTTATTAAAAAATTAATAACCTGGGAAATTATTCAAATAACTACCAAGGCGGTGCTGAAATATTTGTTTGTAAAAAAATATGATTGGCAATATTGTCTCGGCATTAAAGAAAATCTAGCATTATAAAATCATTGACCCAAATTTATATAAAGCGTGACAAGGTTAAATTAACGGTCCTGTAGCAATTTTAGTCCATTATTGAAAACGAATTCAATTATAAAACATGTTATTACAACAGAAATCAAAATCAATCTGTTGATTTCAAAATATATAGGAATAGTAAATTAAGTTGTTTTTAAATAGCGCAAATGGCCGTTACAATGATATGTTTGGGTAGAAAGTGACATTAAGTGTGAATAAAGTTAAATGAATGTTAAACATGTAGACGAGCACTTGATAAGCGTGCTCGTTTTAGTCGGACGAAATTTCATTTTTAAAGAAATTCAAAACGCTCGGCTAGCGACTCTACAAATTCGCACGCGTTCAGAATAGACTTGATAAGTGGATTTAGCAATACGACCGGTGAAAAAAAATTTTGTAGCACAATTACTAACGGTAGCAGACACTTTCATCGCACACATATTTGAAGGCGAAGTGAGCGAGCGGCCAGTTATTCGTGAGGTTTCTACAACTATTTGCATATTCGCCGACTTTCTAATGGACGATACGACTTCTTGTCGCAATCGTCGGTGTGGTGAGGTAACATTGACTTGTTAATTACATGTGCCTCAACAAATCAACAAAGCGCGATTTTCTATAGCTAATATTATTGACATTAGAAGTGAAGTATTTTTGATATTATAGTTTCCATTGTATCTCATAGATCGCGGTGAATGAACTACTACTCCTATGTAAATTATTGTATCGCACATGTTTATTGATTAGATTGCTGACATTTGGTCCAGTTGAATGTGTACACTTATTATCACCTTTTACTTTGATAACATTGGCTGATTGTACTGTCCTTTAAATTACTCGCATAATTATAAACAGTATTTTTATACTGATAAGCATTGTGATATGAAGATATTGGCGAACGAAAATTAAAACAGGTTTGGCTAACGGCAGTAAGCATAAGGTAAAATCAATAATAATATAGAATCAACCAAGACAAATAATTATAACGTTCGTATATGTCGGCAAGGATCCGTTCTAGTGGCGGTCTCCTTCACAGTCCGACAACTGGTCGCGACCTTCCGTCGGAGGAGGGGCGCCTCTCACCGCCGACGTGACTGCAACCACGGCCTTACGTAGCGAGGCTGTATTGAAACTTGTACGTAACGTAGCTCTTTCTAGCGTTTGTTACCCAACACTTGATAGCAGTTCCGTGTATGTAGATTTACTAACTCCTCGCACTAGAATATCAACGAATTTTTAAATTACTACAATCAAATAACTTGTCGAGTGTACCAACATTACCTAGGTATACACAATAAATCTGAGATAGAGGAAAACCTTCATTGATTTAAATGAACCGACATTAAAACATGTAAGAGAACTATACAATTAAAATATTCAATGCAATTTTATAAAGTAAGTCTTTTGCTTTGTTATAAATAATTAATCTTAAATGTATGGAAACCGGATAAGAACATGATGCAATATACGAAGCGTAATAATAAATATAATAGTTTTTTTTTATACTGGCATACCCTAATTGTTTCCAAAAATAACATATTATATTTTTAATAAATGAAGGAGAAAAATAATGGCATGTTTAAATATTATGGAATAGCATAACATACACATAACATAATTATTGAACAGTAATTTTATTACCAAGTATAAATATACTTAGCACCTTCAATTAAGTTAATGAATCAAAAATATTGAGATTCAAAATACATAATATAATATTAGTATGCGAGAAGATACTTTAAATATACACATACACTTAACAGAAGTATTTTTAAAACGGCATTTCAAAACGCTATATTGTTAATTATAATATATTAATGATAAAACTTTGTTTAGCATAAAGGTTTACGCTTTGGATAAAATGAGTAACTATGTACACTACGAAGGATGTTTTACAACAAAAACAGAACTTGTTTTTATTGATAAACAGACTGGATCGAATTATTATGAGGTATTTGTTTTAAGATTTTGTAAAAAACAACATATTATTGATAGAATACCAGATCATATACTAATAAAATTGGAAATAACTGCTCCAATTTTATACATTATACTAGCTGGACAGGCAGACGTTGTTCTGCCCTTTCCGAGTACCCTTCCTATGAAAAAATCCTTAAATTCGCAATAAAAAAATATTCAAGGTTACATAACGGGATAAAAAGTACCTATCTCTCAAGTTGGACCAAACTGCACACATTGTGCAAAATTTCATTAAATTCAGTTCAATAGTTTTGGAGTTCATTGCGGACAAACAATGTGACACCTAGTTTTTATATATAAAGATATAACTAGCGACCAGCCCCGGATTCGCAACAGACAACAGCTCCACCTGCCGGGTCCAAGTGTGAATTTGAACCATCGGGGGATCCACTCAAAAACACAAAAAATTTCATCAGACTCGGTCAAGCCAGTTTCGAGTATTAGCGAGACGAGACTAACGGACAGCAATTGGTTTTGTATATAGAGATTGTAAAATAACTGTATTGACAAACAGAGGCACCAAGAAAATCTACAATCATCTATAAAAGTAGATTAGAGTCATGGTTAAAATACTTCAAACCTCTAAAGACGCAAATAGACTTTTTCAGTAGGTACATAGAACTATTTTTACACTAATATTCGAATAATTTTGTGTATCAATAAGATTTGATGTCTCAATGAAAACCAAATACGTAGGCAGTGAAATACAACAATTCATATATAATTTGTTTAGAATAAATAGTATGTATGATGATAATGTCAGACACATGCACTATCACAACAAATACAATGTCGCAAGTATTTAGATCAAGGTGCGAGGTACGCGCTAACAGTCGAGAGCTCATCACCGTGGAATTTTTCGTTAAATGTTAAGCCGTCTCATGAAATTATACGTTAAGCTGTTAATAAAATGAATGATAAGTTAGAGAAGATGCGAGTTAGTATTAGTGGAACTACCGTTCAGTCATACAGTCATACATTAGCACAGTTTCAAAAATCGGAAATCTGAATAATATGTGTCTAATTTTCTAAAACACTATTTTATATTGTAATTTCATACACATATAACATCTATTTTACTTTTGTATTAAGTTATAGAAAAATTAATTTCATCTCTAAATTTAAAAAAGTTCATTGATGACGATACATTTTTATTGATTTACTAAACCAGTGAACAAGAACAATACACAATAGGTAATATACCTACTCGTTACTTTGGATGTTATGAGTGTGACTGGGTTCCATAGATACCGTGGCAACAGTTCAGGCGTGTCGTTAAACTGATTGAAACGTTTTAATGTACTAAATCGATCCGTACATTTCGCACACGCTTGTAATTGTTACACATTTTTATAGGTTTTTTCAAGTCTCAGAAGCCAGAATCTAATGCAACCACCAAAACAATGAACTGCTCATTGCTTACAGGTTTAAATCATAGTCAGGGTATAAATGTAATTCACTTTTTAAAGTAAATATATTTCTGCGGTTGCTAAACTGAATAAAATATTTAGTAGCTCATTCAGAAAGAACACATTTAATATTGTTTGCACCGGCATAGGAGAACTTTGATCTCATTATAAAATCAAACGGAAAATCTTAATTACTTATACGTTTTTAATAAGATGTAAAATATTAACAAACGTACATTTAAAAAATTGAACAATGGTAACGTATACTTATATATACGTATATTCAGACAAAGAATTCATTTACGTGCTTAAATTTTGTAATAAATCAGTTATCAGTTGAAATAAATGCACCTCATAGCAACTACGGGTGAAGCCACGTTGAAGTTGGGTCGAATCATTTATTTCATAACATTTTTTAAACTTGCACGTATTTGTTTAGCGATATTTTTGGAACGATGTTAAGTGTAAGATTTTTCCGACCGAGATGGAATAACATCCATCTCTCCATCTCCCTCGCACTTTTTCTTATTTTGCCATGAAAGTAATATTATTTTATTTTAGATGACGCTTCATTTTAATAGAGGTTAGTAATTCATTTATTTGTATCTGTTAATCAATAATATCATACGATTATCAATAATAATATACTACGAAAGGAACTTCGTTCCAACCGAGTGTTCCACGACACTCACGCATCTTGTTTTTTTTTTATTCTGCAGTTGGGAAGGTTAATTTAACTTCACCTTATGTACCGATAAAGATATACTTAATATGTATGTTGATTATCGCAAAGATCGTTTTGTTGCCTTTTTTATAATATAAATCGCGCACTGTCGATTCTGTCGCCATTAAAATGGCATCTTCCGAGCCGGTTTTTCAACAGTGATATAGTTTTAATTAAAAGTAGACTTGACATAATCTGCTTGTCGTATTATAGTTACATAAGTGTTCGCGAAAGAACAAAGACGTAGGACACTAAGATTGCATTTCATACTTGTGTGGGTAGAGTTAATTCGATTGCTGTGTTATTTCTGGTTAATCATAACTGCTTTCATGCACTATTAAATTACTTCTAGTCTAGAAGTTCTAGAATTAAAAACTTTTCAGTTTAATAATGTGAAGAGTATGTGATTACCACATAGAGCAATTTATAATCCGATTCACTAAATTGAACAAAATCTCACAGTGATCTAACCTTTGTTGTATATAATCAATTGGTTTGGTGTGAAATAACGAACGGATATCAAATAATATCGGTGAAAGTTCTAGCCTGTTCTTTTCTTTCCCGAACGATCTGTCTCCCTACTCTTAGGAATTAAATCGTTACATCATATAAACTTGTATTTCATGATACAACAATTCCACGTAAGAATCAAGCTGGCCAATGTACCTATTTATTATTATTCCTGTGCCAGATTCTAGGTACTTCAGTTGAACAGTTAAAAATATAGCAGTTCCAAGAGGTCACAAACTTGTTGCAGTGCTTCATTGCAAAAAAAAAGATCCAAAACTATGAACTGAAACCAACGGATTATATTGATTTCCTAAGTCTATACGATTTAATTGTAAATATTTTTAGCAACGAACCTAAATACCCAAATTACTATTGACTGCAATCATGTAAAAGTAGCTAAAATTGGTTGGATTATTTATTTAATTTGTTAGACAACTGTCAAAATCAACCATGGAAAATGCTACCAAAATGTTATTG
This sequence comes from Parnassius mnemosyne, assembly GCA_963668995.1. NCBI lineage: Eukaryota > Metazoa > Arthropoda > Insecta > Lepidoptera > Papilionidae > Parnassius > Parnassius mnemosyne. The sequence continues at coordinate 20,180,845 of CAVLGL010000024.1, forward strand.
TCCTACTGGAATAGGTATCGCGACGGGGAGCAGCGTCAACTTTAGGAGCTGCTGTATGAAGAATTATTTAAATATAAATACTTTATGCACGCAAGTCGAGCAGAAAAAAACTTGTTATAATAACATTAAAATGCATATTTCATCCATTTATTTATCATTACAGTCTATCAAAAGTCCAACCGCTAAACAAAGGTCTCCCTCATAGATTGCTTAATGGGGACCTTCCCTATACGACTTAATGAGGAGGAATTGAAATAATTGCCAAGCGTGGTAAGCAGATTGGCAACCAAAGTTAAAAAGTCATAGGAAGATGCAAATTGCATATTATAAACAAATAAAATTGTAGAGAGGTATATAACTACGTTAGGACTCGATAGGTGACGTTGCACTCAAGTTATTAACAAATATTATATATTTGTGAACCCACATAACTCATATTCACAATATATAACATATTTATAGTCGTTTGGTACTAAAATAATTTAAAATAAAAAAAAATTAACAATCGACTTCAAAATAAATTATTAAGAATATGTAACTCAAAAACTATTGGTCAGATCTTGATCAAATTCATCAAATGAATAAAAAAAAGAATCATCAAAATTGGTTCACCCAGAAAACAGTTATGAGGTAACCAACACAAAAAAACATACAGTCGAATTGAGTACCTCCTCCTCTTTTAAGTCGGTAGAAAAAGAAAATCTGGACCCGATAGGTGGCACCGGCTGATCGAGTTATATAATTTTTGTATTTACTCTGTAAAAAATCCGAAGTAACTTCGTAATAAAACTCAATGGGTCATTTACCGAAAAGGGTTGATCTAAAATGTAAGTGTTTGACGTGACGTTAAAGATAAGAATCGCATTAGACTAATAAATTGAATAGAAAATCTTATTGAAATTTACTTGTATTTCTCTTGCATAAACTACCTGAAGTTCAGACTAATAGTGGCAGCAACTTTTACCTAAGTTACGTAAACACCAGACGCGTTTTATTACTGGCTAGTTGCAAGCTTTCGTAACATTACAAAATCGACCTTTCTTTTATAATTATTTATATTGATTTTGTACAATAAATTATGTGCTAATGTTTGGCTAATCTCAAGCACTCGTCAGTTGGGCAAAGGTTGATTTGAAATAATGCTAAATGCACTGAATAACCCTGAAATTGTGCTACTTGCAAGTTAGACAATATAATGTGTTTAGGAAATGCAATATAAACGTTATAATTCCATTTTTATCTATACAAATAAATAAAATTGGAGTGTCTGTTTGTAATGTCAAAATTACAGTAATTTACTAAATGCATATGAAAGTAAATACGGTACCTATAACTAAAATACAATTTTTAAAATTTTTGTCTGTCTGTCTGTCTGTTTGTTCCGGGTAATCTTCGAAACGGCTGAACCGATTTTGACGGGACTTTCACTGACAGATAGCTGATTTTACAAGGAGTAACTTAGGCTACTTTCATTTTAGAAAAAGAATTAGGATTCCGCGCAAAAATATAAAAACCCTAACACGCGAGCGAAGTCGCGGGGAACAGCTAGTCTATACAAATAAATAAAATTGAAGTGTCTGTTTGTAATGTCAAAATTACAGCTTTTTACTAAATGCATATGAAAGTATATAAGGTATTAATAACAAAAATACAATTTTTAAAGTTTTTGTCTGTCTGTCTGTCCGTCTGTCTATCTGTCTGTTTGTTCCGGCTAATCTCCGAAACGGCTGGACCGATTTTGACGGGATTTTCACTGGCAAATAGCTGATGTCACAAGGAGTAACTTAGGCTACATTTATTTTACAAAAATAATTAGGATTCCGCGCAAAAAAAATTTAAACCCCAAATAACACGCGGGCGAAGTCGCGAGGAACAGCTAGTTTAAAATATGATACGATCATTTCCATGTGAGGAACGAGCAATGAAAGCGGCGCGAGTTCGTATGTGTGATGTACTAGCCGCAGACCACATGCATGACAACTTTCCTTTCTTTAAAATAGAGAAAAAGCATCAAAACGACCTAATTTATACCCACAACTTGTTAGAACTTGTAAACCTTCGTTGCTTTGTGTAAACGTGAACAAATCATAATAAAATACATATCTCATAACAATGAACGCTTATAATCATAACTAGCGACCAGGCCCAGCTTCGACTGGGTGGTGTTTTATTTTAACAAGTGGGATGCGGGAAGTAAAGACTGTGTAAGAACCTCCCAAGGAGGCGGAGTTATAAGTTGCAGAAATAAGAATTTTAAATTTTTTGGTTTTTGGTCATTTTGACCCCCTAGGAGTGTAATGAGAACTTTTTGCCCCTATTGACCATGACCGCGTGACATTCTCTACATGATAGGCTATTCAAACCGACTAGGTCTAAAGTTGGAGTCACTCCCAACTCATTTCTAGTCTTTACTTCCAATTAATCAAATTTGGCGATTTCACAAAAAAATTCAACCCTTTCGGATGAAATATAATAAGCCTAGATTACTCCAGACATTGCTCTCTTCCTATTCGTGAAGTGTTATCACAATCACTTCAGCCATTCTGAAAATTAACCCGGACAAACAGACAGACGTAAATTAAAAAAAAATGTTATTATACATGTTCGTCCTAATGACATACAAATAACGCCTGTGTTTAATAAAAAACAGTTATTCCTCTATTACAGACAGATACTTCAATTTTATTTAAATGTATTATAGAAATATCAACATTCATTTTATTACAAATCTCAATGTTTCCATTATGGTTTCTATGTTTACATGAACACTACACATTTAAATGAAACTGGTCTTCAAAATTATATGAAACTGAAGGTAGCCGTCTATGACATTGGGACGTCGAATACTACAATCCCCCCCGTGACCATGGGTGCTGGAAAGTACTCAAAACGTCAGGAATATAAAATAAGTTGATATACGCGATAAAATCCTTACAAACTAGTTTGTATCTTAGTGAAGCAGATATTTTAGTGTTAATTAAAAACAAGTAAAGCGTTTTTAAATAAAACTAATTTTACGGATTTTATCGCGTATATTAACTTATTTTTTTTTTTTTTTAAATAAGTTAATATACGCGATAAAATCCGTAAAATTAGTTTTATTTAAAAATGTGTAGTGTTCGCGTAAATATAAGAAATCATTAAACAAGTAAAGCGGTTTTGATGTAAAATTATATACAATATATTTAAATTATAAACAACATCGAATATTAACTTTAGAGTGTTGGTTTACTACTCAAAGAATATTAAGAACTTCAAATAAGGATTTAAGGCATACGGAATTACAAATACCTGAAGAATGAAGAAATAATTAATGATATGACACCACACACAAAATTATGAAATGTTTAGCAATAGGATCAAGAAAAATACAACTTTGTCCTTCAAGGTCGATTGGCTTTGAATCTTAATTATTTAAGCGGAAAACAATCTGCGCCAACCATTGCGTTCATTTCAGACTTAATGTATTTTATTACTTGTTTCATTTAAAAATACAACGTTGGTCTTATTTAAATTATTTCACAGATCACCAACTACACGTCTTAACTTTATACCTAGATGTATTTTGCAAACATGTATTTTTAAAATCATTACTTAACTGACGTTAGTAGTAATTATATATTATAATTAAAAAAGTTACCCCCGTACTAGAACTTTCTTGAAACTTGAAACGTTACATGAAATTGACATGGACAAACATCCAAAACGACCACAATTATTTGTATGCCCTATAATATAACTTGATTTTAATTATGTTCTCAGTTTAGGAGGCTTGTCAGGGTTAAGTTTGAACCTTTTACACTGTTTTTGGATGTCGGAAATGCGTTTTGAATTAATTACGATAAAAATAAATTTCACTAAAAATTGCGTATAACGAAACGCAAATATGTATGTCAATTTGGTCTAGTATTATGAAGTAGACGTCCGGTACTTGATTTTAATTATGTTTTCAGTTTAGGAGGCTTGTCAGGGTTAAGTTTGAATCTTTTACACTGTATTTGGATGTCGGAAATGCGTTTTGAATTAATTACGATAAAAATAAATTTCACTAAAAATTGCGTATAACGCAACGCAAATATGTCAATTTGGTCAAGTATTATGAAGTGACGTCGAGTACTTAATTCGTCAGGATTAAGCTAGAACCTTTTATACTGTTTTTGGATTTCGGAAATGTGTTTTGAATTACAATAAAAATAAATTTCACTAACTAAAAATTGCATATAACGAAACGGGTCACCCATAAAAAAGTTATTACTCAGACCCAGACAATCCATTTGTGGCTGAAGATGGGCCTCATACACAACGAATTCAGTCGCAGTGGAGAGCTGTGAAAGAAGTTCTTCAGAAAACAAACAATTCACATTACATTGTTTCATTTACCAGTTTAGGGCAACCTGACTTTATAAATAAGATAGGTCAAATCTGTATCTAAAAACGAATCAAAACACCCGCGCCCCGACTCCACGTAGTCTAGTCTTATCTGCTCTACCCCTAGAGTGTTTTTGTAAAGCCGTAGGCGCGAAGGAAGAGCAGCCCCCGCCCACTGTAGCAAATCGCAGGCACCTGTGTTAGCAGTATCGGCTGAGGCTGGTGGCTGTAAGCCGTTGCAGAAGTAACTGAGTCATTTATATATACACTATATAAACTATACATTTCCGCAACGGATTAAGGGGGGCTTCCCCTGAACTTCCCACACCCGTACGCGAGTACCGGATGTCTATAGTTTTACCAATCCTTGTTCTGTGCTGGATTCGAATCCATGGCCCTGCAACCCCTGCCGCACACGTCTTCAAATGCTTAGCCACACAGCTTAGCTGATAGTGTAAAAGAGAATTATTGAGTTGACGAACTAAAGTTTGCCGTCAAGAGTTTTGTTTGCTTCGTTTGCCATATTTTTTAATTATTATAAGCCAGTGCTTGACCACAATCCCACCTGGTGGTTAGTGGTGACGTAGCCCTAGATGGTAAATCGCACTGTGTTAGCGTAACAAAAACCTATTCAAAGGATACACCACCTCTAGAAATATTTAAAGACATTCATTTACGTAACTTTATTGAAGTTTGTGTGAAGAGTGGCTTATAACATTTGAAGCCGGTGGCGGATCTCTGCTACCATACTAAATACAATAGTTCAAAATAAGTTAGGATTCGGGGCCAACAGCTACTGCGTGGTGAAGTGAAAGTGAATAGCGCGCACGTACGACCGCCTCGCAGTCCCAATAAGACGACACGCCGTCCGCATACCTCGGCAATTACCACGAGGAAATCAGATCGCTTCCATTGAGCTCTTGGCCACCCTCCATTCTCTTAGTTATCTGTTCTACATTACTTTTGACGAATTACAATAATAATCTAAATCTTCAACGGTTTATTATATTATTTAGACCTAGGTAGATGTAATATACATTTTCTATAGACTTCAAAAAGAAGACGGTACTCAATTCGACTGTACGTTTTTTTTTAATGTGTGTTACCTCATAACTTTTCACTTAGTGGACCGATTTCGATGATTCTTTTTTTATTTGAAAGATGGTGCTTCAAATGTGTTACCATATAAATTTGATCAAGGTCTGATCAATAGTTTTTGAGTTATTCTTAATAATTTATATTGAAGTCGGTTGTGCAAAATTTTAAATTATTCTTTCACATTACTAGCCCGTAAATAGTAACATAGACTTTGCCATAATTACAACGCTTGCTATGCGAATTGACAATCACAGGAGCTATATCAAACGTCGCGCACCTTTGACGCTACTCCCTGTTACCTGTTTGGTTATTTTACGTCGGTCATATCAAAAAGATAAAATTCCCTCACTCCCCTACAGAGCTGTTAACTTATCATCTATTAAATATTAAAATTTAGTATACAACTTGCGTTACTGATTAGAGACGTTAACCCGAAATGTTAAAAAATTATAAAACAGGTTTAGTGAACTACCTATCAAGTCGCGGATTTATAAATATAACAATAGGCCTAAAAAAAGCGCACACGCATGTGGTAAAAGAACTTTAAATAAAATTCAATATTTTAAATAATTTAATAAAGTTCACACGCTGAAATTTGTATTTCAATTTAATTGAAATAACTGTGCTGTGCAAGAAAATCTCATACGCATAGGGTTGCCATCTGTCCGGCTTTAGCCGGACATGTTTGGATTTTTTGGGTTGTGTCCGGCCAAATTTTTATGTGTCCGGCCTGTCCGGTATTTTGTTAGGCTTTTTGTTAGTGTAACGCGTTGCACGCATCGCTTGCACAATGAGCGAAGCAATGTCGAAATTATCTATCCATATACATTATTACCAGCCAGCAGAATAAATTTATCTTGATATATGAATAGTTTTTTAAAATTTGTTTTGTGAAAATGGTTAAGTATTTTGTTTAGAATTGTAATTTTATTTGTTTTTTTTTTTATAAAGTCTACAAACAGAAGACTGCTTTAGGTGATTGTTATTGTACCTAAGTAGGTAATAAGTGGTTTAAATTTATTTCAATCTGTGCTGTGATTGATTAATAAATAAGTAACGCATACACTTGAAACTGTGCTGTAATTGATTAATAAACAATTAACGTATGTAACGGAGTATTTTAGTTTTTTTTCTCGGGGGGTTGGAGTTGGTGAGATCATGGCCTCAGAAAGATATATTAGGCTTTCTAAAAATTACTGTCCGGCTTTTAGGGCCAAAAGTACGGCTTTTTGGAGCGCCGAGTCCGGCTTTTTCATTTTAGGAGATGGCAACTCTACATACGCATAGAATACGCCCCTAAGCTGTAGCAAGGGATCATTACAGTATATTTTTTTAGTTTTATTTTCTTAGTAAACAATGCTTTCACAACACCAAGGATGAAAGGATACGTTGTCGAAATTATTAACACGGAGAGACATATTCTCATTACAAGTCGTTTAATATGCGGACGCTTTATTATATATATAATGTGGTTCTGGGCATCGCATTGTAGATTCTCATAGCTTATCGTAAGCTGACTAGACATGGATACCGAACAATAAGTATTGCATTATGGAGATTGGTACCTTAAAACGCTATCACCTGCGCCACCTCTTGTTAAAATCAAATATTCTATCACGTTCTATTATAGATTTGTGAATTTAATCTGTCAATTTTGCTTTTTTGTTTCCAGAGTAATGTAAAACTACTATACAAATAAAACTACAATTAATAACTTAAAGTTTACCAAAAATATTAAGTGCAGAGTAAGTTGGTAATATTCCACATTCGCAATTAAAACAACAACGATCAATTTAGCGTTTCCGATGCTTTAGGTGTTTTGAAAAATTATAATCTGCTTGTCACCTATCATTATCAGTTAATAAAAACGCTTAACATGGACACAGGATATAGGTACAATGAATAATCCATGTCGCAATTGTAAACACTATTGTTTGATCACGTGGTAGAGCAAGAAAAATGGTCTGAAAAAGGTTTTCGACAATCAATCTCGTTTGTTAACATTGTTATCATTGTTAACATTGGCAACAATTGCAATTTAAAGGTTATATATCTTTTTTATTATTGTTGTCGTTTAAAGTAATAGATATGGGTACAATATAATACATATTTTAATCATCATGCTATAATATTAATGTTTCTTGTTTTCGTAGTTATTTATTTCGTAAATGTTTCGTAATGCTCTAATGCATTTTATAATACTAATGATTTTTATACATCCTGACCATTAGCCTTGCCACCCGAGAATCTTTCTTATTATTTGCTTTTGATTGCACCGAAATTTACTTGTATTATCTGTGTATTTTATTTGTGTCATCCAGCTATAGACAACTTTGCCAACCGCCGACATTACATACATTTGAAAAACAAAACGAATCAATCTGTTGGCGGTTCTTCTGGCTATATAGCTGGCCCATTGCCACTTCAGCTTACTGATCCATTGGACAAATTGTACAGAAAACCGAAGAGTACTATTGTACTTTGCCACTTTGACTTGCATACGGGGCCTATGATAAACTCTTTGATTCTGTCAAAATTTAGGCGGTGCCATAATCCTATCAGCGGAGTCAAATTTACTCAGTTTATCGAAGTGCTGAAGTGTTTGTAGAGCCCCGCTGGCTACGATCGCTTTTCGTGTCAAGAACACAACCTATCTAGAGATGTGATTTCGATGAAGTTATATCCTGGAAACTCTTAAACGCTAAATTGAAATACGTTATCATGCTACCGGACTAAAAAGGATACGGTATCAACACCACAAGCAAGTAGGTTACTTGCCTTCGATTTGCCAACAATATAGTCATTACAATCGGTGAAGGACCCCAACACTATGGTCAATGTCCTCTATAGTGTCTCCCAACAAATTGATTTTAATATAGGCGGATTATTTGTCCCAAGTAAACATGCTCGTCAACAACTTCGAGCTTAGTGCTACCAACAGCCTTCGGTATAGGTGTGACATGGACGTTACACATCTTTGTTTTGTCCATGATTATTTAGAGAGCTATCCGTTCGGAGGCTCTATTGAGGTCATGAAGCATAACGCTTATGTCCTCTAGCGATTCTGCCTTAAATGGAGTGACGACCTGGTAAGACATTCAGGAAGTCGATGGATGCGGTGGACTTGTGGAGGACTGTAATGATGATGATAATGATGATTGCTTACAAAGAAGGACAAGCGCCGTGAACTTATTTGATTTAAAAGATCTCAACTACGGATATGAGCGATTACAAAATATATGTAAAGGTATGGTCTCCGCCGGTTAAATTAATATTTTTAAAGAGAATAAAATAATAGAAGTAATTATTAGTATATGCGTGTAATTATTAGTATTAATTACGCATAATGGTAATGCATGTAAAAAGACGAGGTTTTGACGAAAGACATAATTATGGCGAAAAACCACTCTAGTTAGATCCTCCAAGAACATCATTCCAGTCAAAATCTGTATCAATGTTATTATAAGATACGGTAATGTTCAAACATATTTTTAATGACTTTCCAAGTTCACTGCTGAATGCTGGCTTTTTAACAAATGACGCCAGTTAGTTCGTTTGCATAAATTAAAATATGCATCACGCTGAGCGTACAGGATTTTTTTTAATTTACCCGTATAGTTCACTGCTGGACATGAAGAATTTCCCTAAAGGAAGTTTTACCGTGATCAGCAAACTCGTCAGTAGGACAAGTAATGTATGTTCTTGCTATATACGAGATGTCCAATACTGCTACCGATTGGAGGCCATGAGATTTTCTTGACAATGTGTTTATTGGGTATGTAATGATGGGTATAATGAATAGGGCATGGAATTGCGAGGTAGGTTGTAATCTCGGAAAACAGACTTGGACATTTAACGGCCATATTAAGTATATTACTTCCCCATCGAACCTCCTGATTCTTAAAAGGTCATCTGTTAATTAATTAAATTTATAGTTTATAATTATCATTACTTTTATTTAAAAACTTAAACTAATTTATTCTGCAAACTGAATATCGATTATATTTAAAAATTGAGAGGCCGGGTAAGTTCAATTTCTTTTTGTAGTAACAAGTGGGATGCGGGAAGTAAAGATTGTGTAAGAACCTCCGAAGGAGACGGAGTTATAGCCGAAATAAGAATTTTAATTTTTTTGGTTTTTGGCCATTTTGACCCCCTATTAGTAATGAGAACTTTTCGTTGAATTCGTTGTCTTCCGTCGTCTTCCGTTGAATAGGGGCATTCAACCATGACCCCCATGACATCCTCTACATGATGGGCTATTCATACGGACTAGGCCTAAAGTTCGAGTCACCCCCCCAACTTATTTCTAGTCTTTACTTCCAATAACAAAACTTGTTGCGTTATTTTGATCGTCATCAGCTTGTGCAGTTTCATTAGCCATAGCAGAAAGGCACACGTCTTCATTCTTATTATCTTTTCTGTTTACGTTGGATGATAACCAGAAATGCAATCTCTGGACAAACGTTAAGAACGTCTGTCGAGAGGTCAAGATTCATAATCAGGAAAATCGTGCGAAATCTCGGTATACCTGAATTGAATGCTTAAGTATGAACGAAATTTAATTAAGGAGCGTACCTACGTAATTGCATGAGGGTGTTGGTCAATACAAGGTCTTTACGTTAAGTTATGGTTAATACTCGTAAGTGAAATAAATTTCCATGTGTACAATGTAACGAATCCTGTTTCGAAGGCTTGCAGTAACGGGTCTGCGAGCAATGGTGTAAATAAATAAAGTGACCCGGAGGACATCGACCCGAACGGATCAAATTGTATTCAACTTGCATTAGAGTACGATTTCATGTCCTGTGCATTGGTCCATGTACAGCGTTGAAATGATTTATTGAATCGCATTAATTTTTGCAAGATCAGACGATTTAAAATTATTAACATAATAATCTACATCGAAAATCCGACTTGCTTAGAATATTTAAAATTAATAAATAAGTACTAACTGAAACATTTTTTTTAAATATTTTTCTTTTAGTATTTGTTTTATATAAGTTATTTTGAAATTAAATTAAAAATAAATATAGCAATTAACTAAACACTTGTTCAATATATTTATTTGTTGCTATTGCAAGTGTTTTATTATTCATAGACGTACTTTGTTGTTCAAACACAAAACTTTCTAGATATTAAAACAATTGCAGCGTAGCAACAAAAGTTACGTCGGTTTAACATGGAATAGTGCAAGGGGACAACGGCCTTCGCACCTGGGAGGTGCAATAGTACGACCGCTACCGGCTGGAGCGGTTGCTATTTTTACTCCTTCCACTTTATCTTATTTACTATTCTGGTTCGCGACTCATTGAATTGTGGTTATTATGTGCAAGTTGGATACGTGCCAGCGGCTCACGCTCGACACACCGATAGCGAAATATTTGGAGTATTATGTTGCGATGATGATAATTTCAGAGAAAAACTTAATCTCAATTTCTATCACTACAATGTTCATATTTTTTTTAATTTGCAATAAGCTACTTATAAATTTCAGAAGCAGCTTGATAAAAAAAGTTTGACAGTTAAAATTATAAATATTGTCGGGGTCATTTAAGTACGACATGGACAAGCGACTAAGCGAACAACTTGAGAAGAGATCACGTCAAGCCGGCAACAAGTCGCGAGGTGGCTATGAGCAAACCGGTCGCAGGCGCCGCCTGTCGGGCCTGGAGATCGCTGTGGATTATCGCCTTGTAAACAAAATTACATTCACTTCGTTCCATTTAAGAGTAAGAAAATTTATGTGCAAATTTGAACTGAAATCTCCAATAGATAATTGTTATGTCATGAAGCTAGAACAACCGACATTCAATGTAAATGTTTTTATATAACCTTAAGGTAAAGAAAGAAAGTTATCCTGCATGGCCAGTCTAATAAAAATCATATCTAAACCTTGAGAACAGTTCGTGCAAACGAACTTCAAAGGGTAAAAAAAATACCAAACGAAACGCCAAATATAATGAAATCGGCTAAGTAGGCCATCAAATAATTTCGCAAGCGTATTGAGTGCCACAAACTGGTACGTTCGAGGCAAGTCAAGGCCCGTACGCGACCGACTGCTTCGCCTCAAGCCACGGAGCTGCATTGTTTGTTAATTTAATTCTGTTCGGCTAGAACACTTTTTCATCACCATATCATCTTTTTCTTCATCAGCCCGTACAAGTCCATAACGGGACATAGGTCTATATTGTTGTACAAACGGTTTGCCTTAACCGTAACGCTTGGGGGCGGTTTGACTATCTCTATCGCAATACCACAGACATCTTAACGCCATTTCCCGTCGTCGTTCTGGATGTTTTACGCCTGGCGTAAAAATATGGCTATAACGTCATCTATCGGAAGCCATATGATATTTTTGTCTTATCAAATACCTAGTCGCTTCTGACGACACAATATCAGTGCAAAATAATTTGAACACGATGTAATTTTTTATTTAAAGTTCAGTTAATGAATTAAAGGCGATAAAAAGGCCACTACTGTGCAATTTCTAAGACTATCAATAAAAATGAAATTGTTGAACTTAGGTGTAGAGTTAACTTAGCTTCATTACTTTGTACGAATGTAAAGAATTTGTAGACGAAACAGAGTCGTTAACTTCTCCTTTTCAATATGTATAGTGTTGCACCATTGGCTATTGCGATTATGACTTGAGTGAATACCAAAATATCTAAAATTACCAGATGCAAAAACAAACATGTATTAAATATTAAACATCATCCTTTCTTAACATCTTGACAGCGATAGTCGAATTGGGTAACCTTAAAGTTGTGTACGTGTCTAAAGCATATACAATAAGTGATTATTACATTTATATCAAAAATTGCTTGTTATAACATCATAAATTACACAAACATAGATAACATTAAATAATATGATAAACACTTTATTTTGGAAAGTAATTTTATTTTTACCAAATGCAGTTTATTATATTTTTAATGAGTTATGCAACAATGAAGATACTCACCCCTTCATTTCCGGGTAGGAACTGTATTTTAGGTTTTGCCAATTTGTCCTGAAAAGAGAGAAAATTACATCATGTTAACTTCGACTTATAATAGTTAGTATGAATTAAAAGTTAATACTTCCATTGGTTGATTGATTCTCATGTTATATTAATGGTTAAACATATCTTTTAAATATTTTCATTGGACTAATACAGTTAGGTATAAGTATTTATTTGAAATAATTTCTTTTGATTTATGGGTTAAAGATTAAAGAAAAAATAAGTTAATACGATAAATTTTATCAAGAAAACCTTGAATATCGGGATTTAGTTTTAGATACATAGCAATTTTTGGATAAAGTACGAAATATTAATAATTTTCTACCATTATTCATTACAGCCTACAAATGTCTACAAGTGAACGTAGGTCTCCCGTCAAAGATTGTCTCATATTTTGCCATAAATGCCACGCTAAGCAGGCGGGTCGGTAAAAACAGTTTTTTTATAATTTTGAGTTGTTATAAGAAATATGCTATTGCCTCCTCCTGTTACGTAATTACGTTACGTTACGTTCATAACGTAGTGAATATTCTGATACCGTTACTACACGTTTAAATAATTATCTTATGCAATACAAATATAAAGAAAATATTTGCTTGTATATTTATCAGTAATAATTAGTCAGTGTGTTTTAGCTTGTGACCTGATTGTAATTACGGGTAACATTCTCTAAGCCAAATTTGAACACAGACTTCAGAGGCTATAAGAAATTATCAACTACCTTCTTATATTTTAAGCGGTAGAGCCATGCTGCAGCTATATTATGGTTGTAGCACGAATGGGTCGACTCGAACGGGGAAGGACCACGCTCTCACAGAATACCAATAGCATCTTAATGCTGCTGTTTCGTATGGCGAGTGTAGAGACCCCTGTTACTGGCATCGAGGCATTCCATATTACAGTAACCACTTCCCATCAGGTGGACTGCGTGCTCGTTTGTCATCCTTATTCTACATTAAAAAAAAATCTTGTTCCATCTCACATCGGACTCTGATATTTCGATGTAAGCTGCGATAAGATCGGTAGAATTCGTTGCGGTAACAGGTACTGTATGCGGATTTAAATGTGTGAAATTTGTTACACACAAATGTTCTGGTTTAAATAATATAGTTTTCACATTACGTTGAACTTGCTTACTATAAAAATAATTCGTTGCTGGTCAAAAGAAAATAGCTTTTTTCCATGAACACGTTTAACTCAACTGATCAACTGATTGCAGTATGTAATGCAAGACAAGATTATTTGAAATAAATGATTGAATGATCACTTGGCGGACTCGTGGCGGTCCATAAAGTAATTCATTACCAACCAGCCAACCACATTACTTATCCATTGGGGTGTCGTAAGAGACTCGTTAGAGAAATGTTTGGAAGATCTTGTAGGAGCAGATAGATGTCAGTTTAACCATCTCTTATTTATGAAGAACTATCAAGTACAACATACCAGATCCCTACCATGAGAGCGGATTATCTTCAGCAGTGAATAATTTACGGGCACACGAGGATGGATTTTTTGTTAGTCACATGTTTATTAGACTATCAAAGATGTCATAAGCATTTTGCGTTAAAGTTTAAAGTTGAGCTTGAGTAATAAGATAATTATGATGGTAATTAAAGTTGTTACATACAGTTATTATAATATATTATATCATTTAAGTTAAAGTTTCTAAGGAATTACGTAAAAATAAACTTTAAACCAATATATATATATATATTATTTATATTGGTATATATACGTCTTACAGCTGGGCACAAATTATCTCTCATTTCTGACGATAAGGAAGTAAAAGCTACAAATATTGTTGTTTTCAATCGACTTCAAAAAAGGCGAAGGTTCTCAATTCTACTTTATTTTTCTATGTGGGTTACTTCAGAAATTTTTCTATGGGAACAGATTTTCATGATTCTTTTTATATTTGAAAGCTGGTGCTTCTCATTTGGTCCCATATAAATTTGATCAAGATCTGACCAGTAGTTTATGAGTTATCCTTAATAATGCGTATTTAATCTACTTTAACTACGTTGATAATGTTCTCATTTTATTTATATTGAAGTCGATTGTACAAAACGTTTTATTTTACCACTTGTTATTAATCAACTTTGGTAAATATTTTGTTTTTTTTCTTAGCTTATTGCTGCTGAACATAGGACTAGTCCATAGATTGCCTATTTCCCATGTTAGTCCCCCAATGTCCCCCATATTTCTCATAGTTACCACGCGTGGCAGGCAGGTTGGAAATTAGGTCTATTTATATCAATTCCATGATTTCAAATTTCATTTAACTCACTTCACACCTGTAACATACCTGCATCAGTTAAATAATAACTACTACTAAATGAGTTCATTAAAATATGAATCATAATCTTAACAATTCTGTTAATTTTTCCTTTATACAAGGCCAGTTCTGCTGATGAGGGTAGAGGAAAACTGTAAAACCCGTTGTGTGACGTATCCATATCTAATACTGAGACAAATTAAACATGTATAAATTAAAAACCTACTGTGAGCATAATTACTGCTTACAGTATGTTTTAATCTTGTTCAAGTATACAAAATTGAAATATTATACAGCTAATAAAAATGTGAAGTCTATTTTAAACGTGAAGTCAAACTAGTTGGTCAACAAGTAGAGTTCGCCACAATAAGCAAGTGTCGGCAAGTTGAGGCATTGCACAACCAGGCGATAGTCGGACGCGAGAAGCATAACTAGGCTGGGCGGCGCGGCGGCGGTGGCGGTGATGTAAACTTAAAAATTGCTTTAGTTACTTACTTAACAGGCGGTACGATGTGAAATTTAAAGAGTTGCATCGACGTCTAGAAACGAACAGGGAGAGGGGACCCGGAACTAGTATTTTATGCGTCTCAATATAATAATGGCCCTAGGATATATTCTTCGGTTGTAATACAATGTGCAACACATTAAGATCGAGTATATCCAATAAGATGTAATACCTATACTTATTTCAAACAAATAAATAAAAAGATTTTATCACCAACTTGTTATTAAATTTTGTAACATTGCAAATATCAAACTAGTTTAAAAAGCAAGGTCGGCAAGGATAATTGATTCTAATGTTATAGTTTTATGTGTAGAAATTAAAAAGATGAAGTGAAAAACAAATAGATAACAATACATTTTACCAGGAATGGAAAAAAATCATGAGTTTTTTTGATTTTTTTATATATTTTGAAATTCACAAGTTGAGCACTTTTTGACATAAGTAGTAGGCTTTTTATGAATACATATGTGTGAGACTGATTAAGATTAAAATAATTAATACTGTATAATTAAAGTTCAATTCTTAAGTGTGAATTTCTAAAATAAAATTTTGGTTTAGTTTACTAATTGTATGAGACTGACAGACCTCATCGCTACAGTCTTGATTTTTCAAAGTTTATGAGACTATTGTAGTAGAATAATAAGAATAACATAAAACAATAAAAGATTTTACTAATTTTAAGCCAGTTTTATTTAATTTTCTGCCTATTACATTAATTTATACATGGTGATTTAAATCAATGATTTTTTTAATCAAAATCATGTAATTTAAATGGTGATTTAAATAATGATTTAAATCGGTCTGATTTAGCCAAACCTGTATATACCTATATACATAATTTCAATTCATTCGTTTATTCATTACAACTCTGCTGAACATAGATTTTCTCAAAAGGGGGATTTCGCCACAGTTGCCACGATTGGCAGGCGGGTTGTCAACCGTAATTCATTATTTTTAAGTTGTTATAAAATTAGAAAGACGCTGATGGTTTGTTTCTCAGTCGTCCCTTACGATACCCAATGGGCGATAAAGGGTAGTGTATATAGTTAGATCATAAGGATATGTAATCTTTTTTCTTGTCCTGACATTAAAGTTAAAATATTGTTTACTAATTTTACCAAAAATTATACTTAAAACATGTAAGTAAGGCAAAAATTAATAAATTAGTTAAATATATTATTTTCAAAATTCTTACGGTTCATTATAACATGTATGCATATTTCTATGATAATTTTAATAAATGCTGATTAATCACGTGCTCGGCGGAGAAGGAAAACATCGTGAGGCAACCTGCATACCTGAGGAACAAAAATATTTCGAAGGCACGATATTAAGTCCACGAACATGCAGTGGGGAAGCGCGGCGGACAAATAGCTCTAAAATCATCTCAGAAATTAGAGGTCTGTGCCTAGCAGTGGGACGTATAAAGGATGTAAGTTATATATAAAAACCAATATAATAATAATAAACCAATTAAAATATTAATAAGCCACAATGAGGTATGACCATTTTTTGACAAAGTTATTACTAAGTCTCATCGTTATTATTATGAAAAACACATACTATAATATGATATTAACTTGATATGACAAGAGAAAATAACTACAATTACACGACGCGAACGCATTCGAGGTATCATTTAGTTTTTATTACTTAATTTTTTTTACAGAAGGCAGAAATTTATAACGCTCAAGTGTTGGCGCAAACACGCTAAATGTATAATGTAATGGAAATGAAACATTTGCGAAGGGTTCGTAAGTAAAAAGAAGATAAGACAAAAAAGCCAGAAATCATATTGAATGCAGATTTTTAATTTTATCATTTAAACTTCATATGAATAAAATTGAAGAGTCTGTCTTTAATACTGATATAACCGGCTTCTATTAAGCTTAGGGGATTATTTTCGTGCTATTACGACAACATTACTAAATTTTTTGTCTGGATGATGAATTGATGAAACTTCATAAACAGATAGAGAGCAGTGCCAGACGTGAGGTAGGCTATATTTTATCCGTATTTTTTCAAATTCAATATTTGAACAATCAAAAAAACTGATAAAATAATGGTTCATGATGATTAACTCATAAAACTAGGAGATATAAAAAAAATCGAACCAAACACTTTATTTTTTATCTCTACAATTTTTTAATGCAAAATCGATTTTAAGACTACTTCAACAACATTTTACAACCAAACTATGTCGCCGCTTTTTGTTCAGACAAAATGATACTTTAATATTAAAGTATGTAGAAAGAAATTACTAAGGCTGATATTCAACGACAATGTTCAGTTGAAATTCAAATAACACAATATAAATAATTTGTGTAACATAGTAAGATCTACTTCAATTTTAACATCATGGAGTTTGGTTTTTAAATATTTATATTATATGTTGTTATCTACTTCCTTCGTAGTCCTGATTGGTTTACTTTATATGGATAGACATGTTCAAAAAATTATTTTTGAGTAAATATTGTTTAAAAAATATATTATTATATTAATAACAAAATATGATAATTCTACTAAAGCTCCAAGCTATGAGACACATAGATTTATCATTATAGAAAGAGCACGCATAACTGAGATAATCACACATCTGTTCTAAGTAACTGGTTGGAGACCAGGTGTCAAATATTGGGGGACGAGGGTGCGACGACCTCGAACCCTATCTGTCATGCCGACACAAGTATACAGTAGAGCGCGAAGTAATCTTGACTCTCTTACAACTACGTCATGGAACAAATTATAATAACAAATTAATTTCCTTCAGCGGTATGCCTCTATAGCTTTCGGACCATACATAATGAATAAGGTTTGAAAGGAGAATGTATATCAATAGTTAAAAATAGTGACGTCTTTATAAATTCATATTATATCTACAAAATAATCGAACAAATAAAAATATAAGGTTTTACGAATTTCTCCACTTTTTCCAACTTAATTTTTAGCTGTGTAATTTAACTTAGAAACACTATAGCTATTATTTATAAGGACTTCTTGCTAAACGTGGTTAATTGACAGGCTCGGGTTGTAAGAAGTCTTGGTCACGAAAATAGTCTCCTAGCCGCAGCGCCCGTATTCGCGAAATTAATATTTTGCTTTCAATTTCCATACTAACTAACACATTTTTGTTAGCATATTTTACACGTGATTATTTGAAATAAATCGCAATAAAAATCCTGTCCCGTGATTTAATTTAACTTTTTAATTCCCGACGTTTCGGGCGCTTAACAGCACTCATTATACCCTCTTAGCAATGGGTGTCACTGTATTCAATCTATATCATAAATATAAGAATCCATTATGTAAAGAAACATTATATATTACTATATATAATAAGACGGATAGGGTGTAAGAAGTAATGAAAAAACTTCAAAAACGAACGAACGAAATACAAACAACAGAATAATGGCTGTTGCTGTTGAGTTGAGGGAAGATTGGCGATATACCTACCTAATTAGCGATACCAGTTTGAGTATTTTATGTCTGGCGTAGAAGAAACTTTTATACAGCCATCTGATAGAAGCCACATGTTTACTACCGCGGAACAAAACAAAAGAATTGAAGGATTTTCTTATGTTCCCGCCACATGATAAATTAAAAATTGTTTAATTTTTTTCCCCGTTCTTTTTCGCTAATCTAATAAGGTTTCCGCTTTTTAAAGAGTTTGAAAGACATCACGAATATCATTGTAGATAAAATTTTTAGTTAAGTAAAAACTAAATTTATACACCCACAACTAGTATAAAGTGGTAATCACTAAGGCGTCAAAAGAATTTTTTTACTATCTATAGTATTCATCATCATCATCATCATCATTACAGTCCTTCACAAGTCCACTGCTAACCATAGGCCTCTATAGTATTACAGTTATTCCATAATTATTGACGAATAACTAGATTTAGTCATCGTTCCTGACATTATTTTTTAGAAAATGACGGAAATTACTAGTTACATCAAACAAACAAAATACATATTTTACATAAACTTGAATAGGTATAACGAAACGTTCGTCCTCGATTATGTTAAAACTGTTTTTATTACAAAATATTCATTTGAGAACATATGACAACGTAAATAAATACGTGATATTTGGGTCGTAAGGGACAATGTTTGTTTAAATTATTCAGGCTTACAATTTCGATACAAATTCGATTACAATAAAAATTCAATTTCAAAAATACGTATCACTGTAGTATACGTAGGTATGTGTATGTGACGATCGTTAAAATCTCAAAAAAAGTTAGCACATAAATTGTCAAAATTTTGATTGTAGCAGATCAAAAAAAGGTCTCTTTTTTTTAATTACCTTGCCATGGGGAGTAGGGCTATATGATAATTTAAGTTTTTAATTTTAGTTTTTTTTTATTAGTTTTTTAATATTGTATATTATATTATTTTAAAGTTATCTAAATAAATGTTTAATTTTTTTAATTAATATATACGATGTCGTCCAGGTTAATTGATCGATTTAATTATTTACACATTAAATACTCTCATATGGGATTATCATTCAAATTTCAACTATCCGAACTTAAATGTTCTATTATAGCATTAGCCATCAAAAAGTAATAAATAACTATGGAATTGACAAATATTGTCGCATTTAACACACGTCATGCATGAACGGAACGGCACTGCACTATTTGTAAAAGTACATTTTATTAACCTCGCTTGAGCTCAAACCTAATATAATATTTTTAATTTAAATTTATAATGTATAGTGTAAACGATAGCCAATGCGCAAATTACTTTTTTTCTTTCTTTATCGACTCGACCCGTAAAGTCCACAACAGACTACAGGGATTGACGGGACGTCTCGCACCGTTAACCCTGCTGCCCGTCGCTGGTAAACGAGATGGTTATCTTGCCGTATGTGGGGAAACATGAAATTTTTGCAGCATTTTTCATAATCCTCTAATACGACAACACGGCAAATGAGAAAGGGGGATACCTATCAATATCTATCATATAAAACGAGAACATTATGCAATAGCAAACTATGCAAATAGGCAACGATCTAACAAACAAAAAGCTTGCTGATTTAAATAACTTAGTATATAACGAGATCATTTGTTTTTTTTTAATCGGAAGTATATACTTTCACCATGACAAGTGGGTACCGCCATAACATTGTCATTGCAGCTGCCAGGTGAAGTCCGAAACGCTTACCTTAACGTACTCTTCGCGAAACTAACCGCTCGAATCACGGTCACGTCAAATGCCCACTACTTTAATCTAGTTCTAGATATTTGGATATTATCTTTATTTGTTCTGTTACTAATACAACCTTATTATAAAACAGTTTCAAGGATACACTCAAAGAAAAAGAGCACGTGTATTTTACGTGATGTAAAACTTATTAAAAATATTAATTTAAATATGAATATTTATGATTTATTTTCATTGATAATATTTATTAATTAATTTTGATTTAATAATATGTTTTATTTATTCATTTTTAACTTATTGGGTTGTATGAGGGAAGCTAAGGTCTCTCAGCCAGCTACAGAGAGGGCTATGCAGCTATGCCTCGAAGTTTATCTCAGTGATAAGACTTCGTAATGAGGATATTCACAGTAGAAACAAAATAACCAATATAGCCAAACGGATCAGTAGACTGAAATGACAATGGGCCGGCCATATACTTTGAAGAAGTGACAAGCGATAGGAAAGAAGGTTGTCGAGCAGTATCCGGCAAGCGGCATAGGACGCCGCCCCACTAATGGAGTAACAACCTGCTAAGAGATGCAGAAAGTCAGCGGATGTAGGTGGCTCAAAACCATTCTTTGTAGCATTCCTTATGGGGAGGCCTATGACCTTTCGAACAAGCTAGTGATAAAAGTTCCAGAAAATATACAATGTCTCTTGATTACCAACTTAATTTTTAACTTCCCGCTATGAAAATCAATGATTTTTCTAAAAATCGGAAAGTTATTGATTTCGAAATTTTCGATCTGATGAAAGCTCGATTTTCAATCTCGACGATTTAATTCTTAGGAAGCTATCCTAAATGTTTCTACGAGGATGTCACTGTCTGTATGTATGTGTGAGTGTGTGTATGGATATATGTATTATCCCTTATTAACCTAAACTAATTTTTACGGATTTTATAGCGTTCAATTTAACTTTTTAATTCCCGACATTTCGGGTGCTTTACAGCACTCATGGTCACGGGGGGGACTGATTACATTAGATTTGATAGACCACAAATCATTGCAAAAGAACACCGATTCCTACCAAGGATGATTCGCGAGGCTATTGAAATTAAAAAACATCCTAATTTCAATAGAGATGAATGGGTGCTGCCATCTGCTTGGGATCCTATAATTAATAAAATTAAATCCAAGCCCCAGCATACCACTTACATACACATACCCCCGTGACCACGAATGCTGTAAAGCACCCGTAACGTCGGGAATTAAAAAGTTAAATTAAACGCGATAAAATCCGTAAAAATTAGTTTCATTTAATGTGTAGTCTTCGCGTAAATATAAGAAATCTTTATATGTAACCCTTGAATGGCTTGACAGATTTAAACGAACTTGGAGGCGTTCGATAGGGCTTTACCAAACTTATATTTTCTATACCATTTGAACCGATTCGGACCGGTAGATTTTGAGAAACCTCAAAAATAATATTTAAAAAAAATATTTTATGAAATTACTTTTAAACAGATGTAGCGATCAATTCCAAAATCTAATCAGCTCTTAAACTCATAATTTAAAATTAAAAATTTTGTACAGCCGACTTCAATATAAGTTATTAAGAATAACTCAAATAACTCAAAAACTATTCGTCTGACCTTGATCAAATTCATATGGGACCACACGAGAAGTACCAGCTTTCAAATAAAAAAAGAATCATCGAAATCGGTTCACCCAGTAAAAAGTTATAAGGTAACACACATAAAAAAAACATACGCGTCGAATAGAGTACCGTCTCCTTTTTGGAAGTCGGCAGAAAATACGCCGTTGATTACTGAAAACAGCATCAAAATCTGTTGATGCGTTGAAGAGAAATCGTTAACGAAAAATTTCGATAAAAGTAATTTTCAAATAACTTCGAAATTTATTCTCGGATCGTTTTTGATGTAATATATTAATTATGAGTGTTTAAAAAACTGCGTCGAACGAATCAAAATCTGATTCGTTCGTGAAATATTTAATTAAAAAAAATAACATGTGGTTTTCCAAAATTATGACGTTTTTGAGTTCGAAGAGCTCAAAAACGTCAGAATAGGTAGAATTTGGAGCGTATTGCATTTAAAATTAGCGGCAAGTTCCAAGGATGGCCTGTAGGGCCAGCCGTTTTTTATTAAACAAAGCCTTTCTTAAAAAGGTTATTATACTTAATATAAAATGATTACATGACTGATAATCACCCCTGGTAATGAAGTGATTTCTTCTAAGCTGTTTTTTTATATGAATATTGTAAATAATTGTACAACCAATTTATATTTACTGTAGAAAAAAGTCCCGCTGGGTTTCTTGCAGCTTTTTCCCAGGACAGAGGTTGTTTTCTGAACAAGTGGTTGAAGTAAAAAATGACTCAACAAAAATTATTTATAATCTAAAAAAATATCCATTATACTTTATTGGTGGACTTATATTGGACTGAATGTAACAACTAGAATGTCATGTAGAAAGTTACAATAAAAAAGTATATACCCTATTTATTCACCATATAATTTGTTGGTTTGGAATATTTTCTTTAAATTTAAATGAACCAACCTTGAAGCATATTTAAAAGAAAGAAACATTTAAAGTGGTGTAGCAGTTTCAGTTATGTCAGTTTATGGGTGAACATACATAAAAAAAATGAGTCAAATATAGAACCTTCTTCTTTTTTGAAGGTTGTAAAATAATATGTTTCCTTGGTCGGTGAAATATGTGATGTTATATTTAATTGCATTTAATACAACATAAACTAATATCAAGTCACAGGATTGCATAACAACAACCTGATTAAGTTTTCAAGAAAATTGATTCTGTTCTTTTTTTAATGATAAAATGTCATTTTAATTTCTATTAAAAAAAAAGTTAAAAGTAAGGGAAGAATGAATTGCACACACACCACTTTTTCAATAATGTTTTGTTGACAAATCAGTCAATGGACACCAGTAATCAACTTCAAACAAGTCTACATCTACATTGTCAATCGTCATCATCATCTTTAAGGACTAAGATAAAATACCTCAGATCCTGTAATTAAACTGGTATCTTAGATTAGAAATAAACTGTTCCTTGGCAGCAGAAATATCAAAACATCCATTGCTATTAGAAGAATTAGAAAGCCAACTAATGAAACAACAGCTTAATTAATATACTTTGTTTACTTCCACAATATCATGTCTTACAAGTGTATTACTGTAGAGATCTGCAGTTGGATTGGAAACAATATACATTTTATAAAAGCAAGCCATACTTTACATACCTTTTCAAGAAGAGTAATATTTTAACAATTTTATGTTTGTATATTTTTGAGAACATCATGTTAGTACGAAAAAATATAATTTATTTAATAAAAAATTGACTGTCCCTTGTAGCAAAGGTCACATTTACACTAGAAAGTCGTTTATGGTAAATCCACAAAATTTTATGATAAAAGTTCCAAAAAGAGCCACAATCTTATACAGCAGATTGGTTAATTTAAAAATACTTAAAAGTAGAAATTGTAAATAAATATATGTATCATGGCTTTAACAAAATAAAAGACGAGTTTCTTCCCAGTTCTTCTCTGAGAATGTTTTTACAACCTTGTGTAGATTTTGATGTTCAAGAGATTAAAACAAGCCTTTCCAGATTAAAAAGTTTTGACTTTGACTTTGATGCAGATAAAGATGGTAAAGCGCACTAACTTATATTAACAAAACATATACACTCTTGCTTTGAAGATACCCACATTATAATCTGATGGAAAGACATTCGTGCAGCTGGTAGGCCTCCCCCAAGAAATGTCTCAAAACACGTCCTAAGCTACCTGCATCCATTGAATTCTCACATCTCTAACCAGGTCATAAGTCCATCTATTGGAGGGCTATTCTACACTTCACTTATCAGTACCAGGCTGTCATTCAAGAACATTTTTTACCCATTAGTTGACAGTTCTTAGAGCTATACGGCCGGCCCATTGTCACTTCTGGTCACTGACCTGTTTTGCTATGTCAGTTACTTTGGTTCTACTGCAGATATCCTCATTTTCATAATGCAGTCTATCAATCAGTGGAACTCCAAGCATAGCCCTCTCCAAAGCTTGCTGAGCAACCTTAAGCTTATTAAAAAGGCCAGCAGAGAACAAACATGTTTCAGATCTATACTGGCTACAGGCACTGGTTGTATACCTACTCTTGTTTTCAAGATTTGAAGTATATGTGACGAGAAGCATAGTAATCTCTCAAACGTTGCCTAGCCAAATTTAATATATCAAATTAGTTGCATTTGGACTTACTTATATAAAAAAAATCTAGGTAAACATACCCACTACTACTACTACTACAACTACTTTGAGCATAGTGGTCCCAACAACTACTTACTTGTCTCAGGAAAACGGCAAGCACGGTCTGTGACCTGACCCAAGCAGCCCCACATATGCATATAATAGAGTGATGGTGTAAGGACTACGACTCAAACCATCAAGTGTAATGTTTACATTCATTTACTATCATCTTTCAAGTCTTTTCGGCATAAAACTTCAGCTATCTTCTGATAAAATATTTAGGTCTAACCTTGGACAGCAAACTCAACTGGAACAAAGAGATAGACAACAAAATCAAAAAGGTTAGTATAACCTTTTCGCAATGCAGCTTCACCCAAAATCAAACTGTGGTAGTACAGAATCGTAATTCGACCCATGATCACATATGGTGCTCAAGTATGGTCGACTAAAACAAATGAAGTCACCACTATAAAGAAGCTTCAGGGAGTGTATTTCTTAGTGTGATACCACTACTATTCCACAATCCCATAGCATAATGGTAGAAGATCCCTAAAAGCTTGTGACGTCACATACTCCTTGCCCAGGCGACACTTCTTGTAATGTGTGCTGTGGACCATCGCCCGCGCGGCTGCAACGGTATGACGGCGCACCTTCCTTCAGTGGGCCTTCTCAACCTCTACCAAGGTTTTAGTCAAAGAAGCTTCAGCAATACCAGAGATCTGCCTATCACAGGTTGCGTAAGACCTACTCCAACAGCAGTCCTAGAGACAGAGGTTATACTGTAGCTAACCCTGCTTCACCTTCACATACAACAAGAAGCTATGTTAGCTGCTATCAGATTCAAAACCCTAAACCTATAGACAGTAGGGTCCCTCATGCAGGTATCATTGATAGATTTCTTATCCTACATGCCAAATACGACAAGATCCCTAAACAATTTCAGTATGTTATGAAGTACTAAATACAATTAAGCAAAACAAACCATCTAGATAGGAGGTAAACCTTAGAAGACTTACAATATTTATGAAAGGTTCTAAAATAAATCAAGGTACAGTATCTGGAACATTCTCAGAAGACCTTAAAATCCATATATGTGCACCATTGGGATATAATTTAGGTGGTGATAGCAATAGATTTCAGGTTTTCCATTTAAATACTAACCAATAACAAATTCTGAATAGCAATGTCTTAAACTTGGGGCTAATATATGACTGGCATCAACACATAAATGAGGTATGTAAATATAACAATGTGAAGTTACAATGGAGCAAGGAACACAATGGATCCAGGGGCAACAACACAGCAGATTAACTAGCCAAAGGAGGGGATCGGCTCTAGGTGCCACATGGCCAGAACTAATCATATGGATTCCTTTCAGGAATGTTTGCTCACTGGTATGTAAACACTATATTAATCAACATGTTCAACTTTGGAAAAATCTAGAAGACTGTAGACATGCTAAGCAAGCCCTAGCCATAATTAATGACTGTTTATTAAAGGTTTCAGGGAGACTAAATAAACCACAGATTAGGAAGACACCATGTGCTATTAAGGTTTCTTTTAACAAACATTTATTTGCCATAGGTGTTACAGTCCCCTGTGGAGAGCATGTATGAGAGAAGAAGATTTGCTTATAAGCTACTGGTATGTCTGAGGAGGTCTTAAAAGTTGGCTTAGGTGTCCATGGACTGCAGACTTACCATCAGTTGGACTGCAAGTTTGCTTATCACTTCAGTTTACAAAAAAATCGAAATAATTAATAGTAAAAGAATAATGTAACTGCGCAAGAACTTTTTTATTATTGTTTTCATTCAAATATGGCACCGAAAATTTGAAAAATAAGTCATACAAGTCTAGCGCAGAACGAAACGTGGAGGGGACGCGCACGAATTGAATTGTACGAATGCGACTGGAGAGCCAATCAGCGCATCCGAACGATACATACGAGCCAATCAGCGCGACTTATGCGCAATAAGCCAAACAGCGCGACTTATGCGCAATAACGGACACCGCTAGACTTTCGTGCCGCTACTTATAATACTGCTCTCGAAATTGATTACGAGATTCTGAAGTGTTTAAAAAATGAAATAAAGTTAAAGTTACAGCATATACACGTCTCACTGTTGGACACAGGCTTCCCCTCATTTCTGGGAGGGTTTTAGAAGAAGGAATGTCCAGTGTGCTGCCCCAATGCATGTTGACGAACTTCACATGTCTTCAAAAAAGTTCTGAAGTGTCTAATCAATTGTAAATATTGTATGTAATGCATGAAACATGTAATAGCTTTCATATTGGTTACAAGCATACATTACATTACATGATCAGTTTTTACTCAGAATTATAATATTTTTAAAATACAGCAGATTGTACTCTTCTGTTTTCTATACAATTTGCTAAAGGCTATGTTTGTGGTCTATGATTCTAAAACCTTTTTGAAACAGATTTATTTAGAAGGTTGAAAGCTACCAGTCACATGTGTGATAGTTTATAACTACTCCCAATTCAAATTCCAGGAATGCATATACCTTTAATTATTTGTGTGACTGGGGGTAATCTTCTTTTACGGCATCAAAATTTAAAAGAGAGTACAGGTTATTATCATATTAAAAAAAAAAGTTACAAAACAATCTGAAGAATTTTGCAAGAACTATTAGGTTATTCTACATATACAGCATGTATCAGGAAATATAATGGAAGGATTAGCATTTTTGGATGATCAACAATTTGTTCTGTATATCTCTGTAAAATACTTAATACTTATATTTATATATTATAGTGTTATATTATATTGTGATATACAATATATCCTCAATATGTAATAAAATAAAGAACAAATATTTAACAAATGTGCACTTAATATCTATTTATGTTATATTTAATTTTCATTTAATCTAAGTTTGATATATGAAAATTGTTTTACAGTCAGTTGCTGCCTTCAGACTACATACAGAATTTATTAAAATGACTTCTGTCCTAAAAATCCTCAAGTTGCACCTAAAGAAGATTTGCTTCAATAAGGGAAGGGAATCAAGGCAAGGTTCGTCAGGATCTTGCATTAAAATGAAACCCAATGTTTCATCACATACAAACAAACCCAATATTTTAAAATATATGATGCTTTCAATTTTAACTTATATTAATTACTTTATTTTTAATGTTTCAAGTGCCTTGCAGCACCCAAGGTCACAGGGGAAATGAATAAATAAAAACTTTTTATTATAAAATACCTATTAATTGAAATTGCAAATTTTTACTGTTGCTAGAATACAATGAAACACAAAATTTCTGACTAGATGGAGCAACAATCTGTAACATAGCTGTTTTGAACTGTATGTAGTAAAAATTTAATTCAATTTGAAGTCATGTTAAATATCCCTCTTGAACATTTTATGATTAATTTTTTTTTACTTTTTTAAATTTAAAACATTTAAAGACTTGTTTTTATTATACCCAGCAGTCTTTTTACCCAGTCAGTAAAGTATTTAGCAGTGATATACAGAACAAATGACCAGTAATGTGAATGTTTCCATTATTTTCCCTACGGTGAAAAAACTACTTTATTTTTTACTAAAACATATTTATATTTTTTAATAAATTAATAAAGAAGGACTATGTAAATAAAATATTATTTTCAGGTAATTATAAATTTAACTGGTACAGGCTGTCCTAACAAATATAATAACTAACTATTATAAGATTATAGGTATTAAAACTGATACATTTGAGATGACAAGCAGACAAAGCTGACAAAATTTTCCTATCTTTTTAACCAGTAAGTCTGTATCACACAATGTGTTAAATTTAATGAGAAGTTCTGCAAAGAATTGGGAAAGTGCAAAATCAAGGTCTATTTCAATTCAAAGTTAATATCACAAAAACTATAACAACATTTAAAACTGTTGTTAATTTTTCTATATAACTCATATACTACATAACATTGTCTATAGGTAGATAATATACAGAATATTCTTGTAATACACTTTCCCTTCATCATTCACAGAATGTAAGAAGTTGCATCTGCAATGCATAAAGAAAATTTTGTTAATAAAGAAGAACAAGCCAAAATAAATAAATGGGCATTAAACACATTGAAGACTTAGAATAATGAAATGAATTTATTTCATTTATTTATTAAACAAAAATATAGGGGTGTAAAATTGGAAATTAATAAAGTCTATTTTTTAATGCCAATAAAGTAGAAATATAAAAAAATAATGTATGCCCATATACTTATAATTTAACAAAAGTTATCAAGTTTTTTTTTTAGAACTTTATAAAAATACATTTTTACTTGGGTAAAAGCAAAGAACTATCCTTTCTGAAGTGACAAAGCATCTAATTACACAAGACTTGTTTCAAAACTAGGATCTAACGTTAAAACCCTACCAGACATTATTACATAAGCAAATTGGAAAAATTACTTATTTTTGTTGCATAAAAATAAGAACTTTACCCATCAATCAAATAAACTAAGTTCTATAAAAATAAAGACAAATTTCTACTTGTTGACGTGGCGTGACAGAAGGGAAAAATTAAGTTCTGCAGATATACGAATAGGGCTATTCTATTACGAATTTTATAAACATGGTAAACAATATTTTGCAAAAATATTTACAGATACACACATACGTTGCGATTACTTAAAATAAAAGTATGGCGCCTGACATTGTTGGCCTGTTTTGGTCGTAACAATATGGCGTATAAACTTACCCTATTATTCCTAATGAAATCTTCTATAGCTTTTAATGCTGAATCCGTTAGTTTCACAAACACTAGTTCCTTGTTTTCTTTATAACTAGACTCAGATGATAACCCATACTGAACACCTGCTGGCAAGGCCGCCATTTCTTATTCACTATTCGCACTGAGGACCAGCTGACTTCTTTGCTAGTCGTCACGAAACATATCATTCACTCATTTCTTAACGTAATCACAGATTCACAACCTATTTTAAATATAATTATGATAACAAAAAGGGTTTTAAAAGTCCAAATTAACAATTTTTTTTAACCCCATCGACTCGGCCTTTGTTGGCAGCGCTCTTCAGTCTGCAAGGCCGCACTGACTGTCATGCGCAATGGCGCTTTTGACAGGAAACGCGAGCATTCTCTTCAACTGTAGCGGCAATTTTAAAAGCCGTTTAATAAGTTTAGAATTGATACTTTCGCAGTTTTAATGTATAAATAAATTCAATTTTATAAAGCTATTTAAAATCATATGTAAAATATATAAATTTAAGTGTGTAGCATAATTTAAAATGTTATTAAAATGTACAAACAAGGCCTGTTAGTTGATGTAAATTGTAAAACTTTGTAAAGCGCGAAATACTAAGTGTTTAGTGGACCATGTCAACAAATTAATAATGAAATTATATAGTACCCGTATTGATAGCAGTAATCTTAAATAATTTAATGTTTATTAAGTTATATACTGTTGATACATTGAAGTGAAAGCACTTCAATATTAAATGTAGGTGCAATAGTTAATTATTTAAAAGTAAATAAATAAAATTGCATTCTTAAAAAAGAGATACATATCCACTTTATGTTTTATGTACAATGCAAAACATTAAAATCATGGAATTCATTTTAAAATTATAGTAAAATGAAAACAAAATTATAAAGTGGTAGATTAATAGGCAAAAGCTTTTCATCATACAGCCTTCTTAATATTTGTTGTAAAAATATGTCTAATATCAGCTTTATAATATTTTAAATAGTATATATACATGTTAGACAACTGCCATAAAGCAACACGAGCCACTGACGGAACGGAATGAGAGGAGTAGCTTAAGCGCTTATTACATTATACAATTTTTAGGAAATCTAATTAGGAAATTGGAAAGTGTAATCATAGTTAGAACAGTTAGGATCCGATTTAGTTAAAGTTGGAGGTCCCGACTGCTCTACTTTCTAAATTGTCTACAATTTAGGACAGTGTAATCGCAACGTTACGATTTAGTACGACCAGTCGGCGCCCGCGCTTCGACCTAAGTGGTTGTCTTGACTGCCCGTGCGACATTTTTTTGCGATGGCGAGTGAAGCGACAGAACTAAGCAGTGGTTCGTGTGGCAGCATGTCCACAGAAAAAGAGGTGTTATTACAAATTATAGACCTGTATAGGGTAAATGCCCTATTTGTATAATAAAAATGATGAAAACTATTTAAAAAAAGCAATGCGTAAAGAGGGCTTCAAGGTGTTGTTAAATATTTACAAATACAATGACAAGTATTCCTTAACCCAGCATATTCTCTTTTTTCTTTTTTTAATGTCCATTGTTCCCACCACGGCTAAGGCAAGTCCTATTTTCTGCTGTTTTGATAAATACGGCGCCATCGATCAAACGTGCAACCCCGTCGATACTTCTTTTACGAATGTGCTTCGTCACGATTTAGAATTCAATTTAGTGTAATGTGATCACTAGCTTCCAACTTAGGTTCCTAATTAGATTTTCTAAAAATTGGATAATGTAATAAGCGCTTTACAGTAACTAACCCTTAAATGCATATTGTTGCCAATTGTCTACATTTATTTTCACGTTATTTTATTCAAAAACCTCGAATCCCTGCGTTTCCGAACGCTCGTAAATAACCATAGGCAATAAATCATTATTGAAAGAAAAAAGTTGACATTACATTTGGCGGGTAAGTTACTCGTTTTTTGACATTTGAATGTGGTGGGTGATGAAGTTCAGTGTGTTACTAGAAGACATAGTTTCTACTGTCGAGTTTCTAATAAAAAAGAGATTCTTCTTATTCAAAAAAAAAATTACTTCTAATTTGTTATCAGGTAAGCTATCAATGTTTGATGTTGTATTTGAAAGTTATATTAGATACAAGACAGATTTTTGGAAATTACTGTATGTTGCCAAATGTCTACATTATGCGTTTGTTTCATAAATAGTTATAAGCGAGTGTTTTTGGTGTCTGGGTCTTTTAACATAGTTTGCTTTGATTTATAGGATGTCTAGACGGCTAAAAGATGACGATATTGAGGATTTACTTGCACGAATAGAAAATGGAGACATTTCTGAAGACGAAGAGGATATGGGTGATATGAACGAAATTGATTATCACCCGGACCTACAAGATCTAATAAGCGAATTAGAGGACAATAATGATGACGATGAAGAAGTCAATGAAAATCCACCTTCGAACATGGAAGAAGGATGGTTGGATCACTTCAATAGTCCAGCTCCAGGACCTTCGAATTGTCAACCACATTCAAGCCTTCTTGGTGTTGCAGCGTGGAGGCAACGAAATAGAGAACTTATATGGAAAAAGCGTAATTTGCAATACAGTGAAGAACGTATACGTTTCACAGGAAATACAGACCTTTCCTCTCCACTAGCCGCGCTTGAAACACCATTCCAATTTTTCTCCGAATTTATGAATGAGGATATACTCACTGTTATTGTGGAACAAACAAATTTATACACCACGCAAAAAAATGTATCCAACTGTCCTCCTGTAACTGCTACTGAAATCCGTCAATTTCTAGGTATCATCATATTTATGTCCGTGTACCATTACCCAAATGTTAGATCCTACTGGGGTAAATATGGCTTCGATCATATACGACAGACCATTACGGTAAATAGATTTGAGAAAATAAGATCTGTAATACATTTCAATGATAATGCACAGCACAAACCGATTGGAATCCCAAACCATGATCGTCTTCATAAAATAAGACCTGTTGTAGTACACTTGAACAAATTGTTCGTGAGTGTGGCACCATTTGACCAAAGGCTCTCTCTAGATGAGCAAATGTGTTCTACTAAGGTAGCTCATTTTATGAAGCAATATTTACCCAACAAACCCCATAAATGGGGTTTTAAGTTGTTTGTTTTGTGTTCACTCTCTGGATATGCTTATAGTTTTGAAATATATACTGGTAAACAAAATGTTGACAACTTATCTGATGAACCTGATATTGGCGTAGTCGGTAATACAGTGATTATATTGTGCCGTTCAATTCCATGAAAAATGAACCATGTCCTATATTTCGACAATTTCTATACATCCGTTCCTTTACTGTATTACCTATGGACTCAAGGAATATATGCATTGGGTACTATTCAACGTAACCGCCTCGGAACGAATTGCAAATTGCCAGGTGTAAAAGATTTTATGAAAGATTCTATAGTACGAGGAACATATGAGGAACAAGTAGCTGATTACGAAGGCCTTAATATCTCGGTAACATGCTGGAAAGATAATAAGGTTGTCACATTAGCGTCAACTTATGTAGGCTCCGAACCAGCCGAAACTGTGAATAGATACGACAAGAAACGAAAGAAACAAATTTCCATAGCTTGTCCAAAAATAGTCAAAGATTATAACGTCCATATGGGAGGAGTTGACCTCATGGATAGTTTTTTGGGTAGGTATAAAATCAGAATAAAAAGTCGCAAGTGGTATATTAGATTATTTTATAACATGGTTGGTATGGCAGTGATCAATTCTTGGATACTGTATAAGAAAAAATACCCAAATCTTACCTTAGGAGATTACAGATCTGAACTTGCAGAGACTTTATGCTCCTATAAAAATTACGATACAAATAAAAGAGGAAGACCCTCAAGCAATAATGTAGAAAGGGAGATCGAAGCTAAAAAACACCGAGGTCCCGGTAAACCTGTCCCGCCAAAAGATATCCGTACTGATGGTATAGGCCATGATGAAAAAAGGTGCAGTGCTAAAAATAGATGCAAACTTCCAGGTTGTTAAGGATTTTCACGGACTGAGTGCGTCAAATGCAAGGTTGCTTTATATCATAACAAAAATCGCAATTGCTTTGCTGTATTTCATTCATAAATAATAAGGAAATTCCTATACTAAGGAATAAAATTATAATATGACTATTTGCTTACGTCTACAGTAATTTTATCAATAAACGCATATTGTTGCCAAAAGTCTACATAGTATTTTTTCAAAATAAATATTCTATATTATTAGCTGGATTTTTTTATTATTTTTTACGTAACCTGTGACTAATTTCCTATCTTATACTATTTTTTTTAGTTCAAAACAAATAATCATACATTTAAGGGTTAAAAACATACATAATGCATAGAGAGAACCTACAATTCTACATAAATTGAGTAAATATACTTATCTCACTTTTTCTAATTTAATGTTCAAATAAGGCAAATAGAGACCAATCTATTGAAAGATGTTGCGTGTAATTCATGCGTGGAAATATAAATGTCAAGTGGTCATCTTTGGTCTTTTGATACTATGCCAAATATGAGAGTAAATATACTCGTATATTCTGATTTACTAGAAAAATGACATCCCTATTGTAGTATTATATATAATATAGTATTATATGTGACGTTACAAGACATGATGTCTTTAATCTATTGTGATTTCGTTCACAATGTTAGCAACAATCGATATCGATATACCTACTCGTTTTTGTTTCGTTATTTATTTTTATTATAACATATATTATTATTCGAATGATCAATTAAATTGTTTTCTAAATCAAGTGATGGTTATTATATTACATTGCAAATATTAGTTTCGCAAACTTTAAAAACTAACATTTAGGGAGGCATAAATAGTAAGTCTTAACAGACACACGGTACATAAGTGAGTTGAATCCCATTTGTAATCCCAATTTAATATGCTTACTAACGATCCGCCCCGGCTTCGCACGACTCTTTTCTAGATCTCGACTACAGCGCTACTTACCGGGTCCAATATTTCGAAATTATAATTTTAACATTTCGAATCAATAAGAGGAGATAGGCCACAATATCTTCCTGATAAGAACCCAATATAATAAAAAACTGTGATTGCCAACCCACTAGTTAAGAGAGGGTACTATGGTAAATATTACCTCTACGTTCAGCAGTAGAGTTTTGACAGACTGTAATCAATGAATGAATGATGGATAATATTTTGAGCTAGCAGAGAGCAAAACAGGTAATTCGTTCGTAATCGATTTATTGGTAGTTGTGATCTAGTGATAAAACAGAAGGCAGGCCGCGGTCGTGCCGCTGTTATTGTACTGTCGTAGCAGTGCCCTCTGTGTACGTCCCGTGAAGCAAACTCAGTATCGATTAAACAACACAGTAATTATTCCCTGTCAAACCCATAATAATAAGTCTAACGATAATTTGGCGGAAATATACCAGCTGAATTTGAATTGATTTGTACGTTGTACGAGTATGGTATGGTATCGGGAGTTTTACCGCGACGTGCGTTTGTGAAATTTGGCGGCTTATAAGAATAAATGTTATCTTACACGGGACAGTAATAATATAATATTATATCTTCCGGTATCTGCGCATAAAAATTCCCGAATCCCAAGGTATGTCCATATTAAGAGGCTGAATATAGCCAAATTGAGCTGCATGGAGATCGTTTTCTTATTTCACATCGTTATCGAAAAAATTGTTCTT
Source organism: Parnassius mnemosyne (assembly GCA_963668995.1). NCBI lineage: Eukaryota > Metazoa > Arthropoda > Insecta > Lepidoptera > Papilionidae > Parnassius > Parnassius mnemosyne. The sequence goes on from CAVLGL010000024.1 coordinate 20,215,949, forward strand.
ACAATTGAGTGTATTCCAGGTGGCAGTTTTCAAAACACTATTCCACAAAATTCACTCAATAGAAAATAAGAGCAAAGTTCTCAGATTTCCATAATAATGTTGAGTATGATAAGAACAATTATGTGTCACGTGGTAATAAAGCTGATTTTCAATAAAGTGACTTTAATTTAAATAATTCATTTTGTTCTTCTATACCAAGTGGCCCTTTTTCTGTCACTCCTATTAAATTCGACAGTGCTCGCTGAAATTCAGCGTCCCTAGAAGGATCTGAATCGCGGGCTGGCTGATATAGAGCAAGATCCCAGGGCCACCAGGCGTCACTTAATTTCTGACGAATGAAATGTGTATACTCGTAATTGAGTAGTCTTAGTATGTACTATGATCGCATGCATATCTGCTAGCTTGGCCAGTGGGTCATTTTCCAGGTATCAGGTAATCAAGGTACGTTTCTTTTATAGAATTAGGGTGACAAACGAGCACACAGTCCACGTGATGGCAAGTGGTTGCTATGGCCCATAGACATCTACATCTATCCTCGATTACGAATCAAAATGCAGATGTGTTGCCACCCGCGAGGACTAAGATGAAATGCCTCGTTTCTAGTAAAAAGGGTCTCTGGTTCTTTACACTCACCATACGAAATGTACTCACATTATATCATTATGCTGCTATTTTACGCTAGTATTCTGTGAGAGCGTGGTCCTTCCACGGTCGAGCCGACCCATTCGTGCTACAACTATACCAGTAATATAGCTGCAGCATGATCCTACCACTTAAAAACATTACTCACCTCACGTTAATTCTCACAGCTGATTTTTACGTATGTGTTAGATAATATCGTTAAAGATCAGTCATTAATACTCCCAGACTCTTCCCGTCGGCAGTATCGCTTTGCAGACGCTTTAAAGCTCTCAAAAATATTACTCAATTTTACTTACATTCTGAAGCTCCATTTATATATGTTAGTCAGACACCTATCTTAAAACGTTTTACAAGCAGGCAGACCGATCCAAGGGTTCAACTACCATCTAGACCCAATTTTAATGCCTCTGCGGGTATGAGCGCGAGGACATTATCTGCGCGTGAGTGAGACATGATGTATAAATATATAGGGAATGATTGATGACACTAAATCCCAATGAAACAAAATACATTCCTTTTTCTATTCGAAAATTGAAAGGACTTGGAGATACATTGCATCTAGTGGCTCACAGTTGCAATTTTATAGACAAACATAAATGTTCCTGTCCTAAATTAGAGCATCCTAATGAAATAAAACACTTGGGGGTAATGTTAGATTATCACTTAATTTTTAAAACGCATATTGAATTGCTGAGCAAACGAGTACGGAAATTAATAATAATCTTTAAAACACTCAGACATACTGCAAAATATAAACTTATAAAGCAAATTTACTTCGCACTCTGCCAATCACTGATATCGTACTGCATTAATTCTTAAGGAGGAGCACCAGCTTCTACTATTAAGTACTTATAAATTGCCTAGCGTGCAGTACTCAAAAACTAAGCACTTTTCGACCTTTCATATTCCAAACCAAACTCCTGTTTGAAAATTGTGAAGTCCTTACGGTTAGACAAGTGTTTATTTTAGGTACGAGTATAATCTTGAAACAACACAATGAAGTGATTTTTGATTCTTGTTAGAAAATACATAACAACACCGCAAATTTTGTCGACTAATTCAATTCATTATGCTTCTACTCTATTACATTAAGTAATGCACTTTTATTTTCACTTTCACCATTGACTCGAAATCATCCAAAACATTTAAAGTAGGCAATAGAACAATTATAGCGTAACACAATTATATTGTTGTGCCATCTATTGGTGCTGTGAGTATATAAAACATTTTTTCTAAAGACATGATAATGAGATGTCACAAATTGACTTAATTTTTGACATACCGCCCACGAAAGACTTGTTCTTTTTCAAATGTAACAAAATTTCAAATTAATCAAAACAAAACCGCCTACCATGAGGCACAATATTAAACAAAATGGAAATGTATATAGAATTAGTTAAGCTCTTTATAAAAAAAAAATAACTCTATGAGATTAACAATCATTCTATTTCTTAGGTAAATAACACAATTTATTACAAGGGTGGTTACTAATACCATTCTTAGTTTTTATAGACAGAACTCCTGTGATGTTATCTGCTCCAGGTCCAGGATGTTTTTCAATGACTTTTCCAAGCAACCATTTGGCTGGAGGATCACACATCATCGATCTTAAATTCAATCTTCTATGTATTCCATTTACACCTTCGGTTTAGCGTCACTAAATACTCTTCTGACCATCTTCTCCAAAATTCATTTACTATCCTTTGACTGAATTTCCATCTTTGTAGTCTATTTAGCGGTATATTTGAGTAACTTAGTTCTGGTACTACTATCAAGTACTCACCCTCCAGAAAGTGACCTGGGGTTAGTGGTAATGGATCCTCAGGATTGTCACATATAGGAAAGTGGGCGTGAATTTAAGCACACCTCGATTTGTGCTATAACTGTATAAAGTTCTTCGAAGGTTAGCTTTGAATCACCTATCACTCGTTTTAGATGTGACTTCATGCATCGAACTCCTGCTTCCCATAGGCCTCTAAAATTGGGAGAGTGTGGAGGTATGAAATGCCATGTTGTTCTTTCAATACGAGTAGCAAGCAGTTTGTAGATTTTTTCGGGTAGCTTAGACTTGACACTATTCAGTATTTCGCGCAACTCTTTATCGGCGCTGACAAAATTGGTACCGTTATCACTATATAAGTTTGTACAGTAACCACGACTAGACACGAAACGCCGAAAGGCTGCGATAAAGTCCTTAGCTGTTAAATCCGAGACGGCTTCTAAGTGTATAGCTTTTGATATCATACTGTTGCGCGCCACTATTAATGTCTTGTACATGGCAACACTAGTTACACTAGCGCCCCCTAGTGTCGAGTAAATGAAAGTATTGCGCGCCACTATTAATGTCTTGTACATGGCAACACTAGTTACACTAGCGCCCTCTAGTGTCGAGTAGCAGAACTAGGAGGGTCGAGATCCTTCCAGAAATTTCGGGACCGATATGTACTCGAACATTCTAGATGTCGCTACAGTAGAAGGTTCTGGAAACTATCTGAGGCCCTATATAAGGCCGGTATAGACCACGACCGGGGCAGTATTGAATTGGCGATACAAGAGAATACTTCGAAGCGAAATAACGGCGAACTGTGTTTTATTATTAGTGTGATTTTAAGTTGTAATTAGTGTTGTGTAATTAAAGTGTCAATTTTGGTAATTCAATCGGCAGTTTTTAATTGTCTCGAACCCCAAGCTCGTAAAAATTGGTGTCAGAAGTGGGATCAAATATGCCGATTTTACCTAAAGACGACACGGAGGGTATCCGTACCCGAAGTCAACGCCAACAGGAGACGGACCAGAGACGATTTGGTAATGCAACGCCTCAAACTTCGGAGGGCCAGCTGCTAACCACGGAGGCCGGCCCGTCAGCAGCTCTTGCTTCTGTAGCACCTGACTTAGGTGCTCTAATGATGATGCTGCGGGATCAGGCTCGCCGATAGGAGGAACAGACCCGTCGGTTGGAAGAGCAGCTGCAGCGCGGTATGGAAGAACAGATGCTCCTCAGGAAGGACCTTCACGCTACCTTCGGGAAAGAGATAAAGGAGGTGAAGGATAGGGTTGCTCAACATGACAACCGCCTGTCGGAAGCTGAAACCCGAATCGACCAAGTAAACAATCGGGTTGACAACATGATGGCTGATGTGAAGCAAACGCTGGACGACCTCAAACTTGGGGATGGAATTACAGCTCCCTTAGTAGCTACAACACCTTCGCTACGTGGATTCAAAGTGCCGCCGTTCGACGGGAGTTCTTCCTGGTCGGCCTACAAAATCCAGTTCGAGGCTGTCATGAAAGCGAACGGCTGGAATAAAAGTCAGGCCATGACAGCTCTCACCCTAGGCCTACGCGACCAGGCGTTAACTGTTCTGGAAGCTCTCGGTAAAGAAGTGACTTACGAGCAGCTCCTTGAGGCATTGGATTGGCGATGCTCACCTGGAACACGTCTTTCGTGCGCAGCTCAAAGATCGCGTGCAACGCAGTAACGAAAACCTGCAGCAGTGGGCCCTTGAGGTGGAGAAGCTGGTTCGGAAAGCGTACCAGTCTGTACCTGCGCTCATTGTAGGGAACTTGGTGCAGACATTCATCGACGGCATCCGCGACCTTGAAGTCAGAGCTGCTGTGAGGCTCGGGCACCACGAGACGCTTAAGGACGCCTTGGCCCATGCACTGGAGGTGGAAGCCGTGCGGCAGGATCATCGTTCCCACCGCGTCAGGGAGGTTGCAGCAGCTATAGTTCAGGACCGCAATAAGGGCTACAGCCCTAGGTGCTACGGCTGTGGGGAAAGGGGCCATCTTCGATCCAGCTGCCCTAAACGAACTGCAGAAAGGAAAGGTGATCGATATCGAGAGGGTAGTGTGGCTGACAGCACCGCCCAGCAGCAGCAGGGAAACTGGCGGGTGCTGGCTGATGTTAAAAGAGCCCCAAGGATTTCGATCTCACAAACCCGAGATGGAAACAGCCTGATCATCAAGGGCGAGGTCAACGGAAAGCCGTGTAAACTAACCATAGACACTGGAGCCTCTCGCACGGTTGTCAGTTCCCAACTTATAAATCAGTTTCTTGGGGACTCCGCATACAACCGCGAACGCATTAATTTGGTGACAGCCACCGGTCAGCGCAGACCCGTCCGAGGAGAGAAGGAGATGGAGTTGAAGCTAGGCAACATGATCTACCTGCATAATGTCATCGTGGCTGATATAATGAACGACTGCATCCTGGGCCTAGACTTTATGAGGAAGAATTGTTGTAAGATCGACGTTAAGCAAGGTGTTTTGAAATGTGGACAAGAGGAACTTTTCGTGGAAGGGGCGTTACCAGGGAATGTGTACAGCCTTGAGAAGATTGTTCTTCCACCGAGATCGGAAACGATTGTGCCGGTTAGACTTCCACGGAATTCTGGGCAAACTCTTCGTTGTGTACTCGTGGAAAGGGTAGACAATGACCTTCCATGGAAAGTGGCTCGAACCTTGGTCAGAACCGCCGACATCTCAGGAGTACGTGTGCTGAACCTTTGTGATCAGGAACAGATTATAGAAAAAGGCACATTGGTTGGTACTAGTGAGGAAGTGGATTGGTTGCGTCGGTGCGAATATCTATCGACCGGGACCACCAGCAAGGATGGACAAACGAGAGTGACCACACTTTTAGAAGACTGTCGCAGCGTTCTCTCCCCGAATGAAACGGTCAAAGCGAAGAAGTTGTTACTCAAGTACGCCAATGTTTTCTCGTCAAACGAGGCTGACATAGGAAAGACTGGCTTAGTTCAACACAAAATAAACACAGGACAAGAATTGCCTATTCGTCAGCGGCCAAGAAGATTGCCTGCAGCACGTGAAAAGGAAGTGGAAACCATGATTGAGGGAATGGTGAAGGATGGTGTTATTGAACCTTCATCTAGTCCATGGTGTTCACCTGTGGTGCTGGTAAAGAAGAAGGACGGCAGCATGCGGTTTTGTGTTGACTACCGCCGCCTGAACGACGTTACAAAGAAGGACAGCTATCCCTTGCCAAGAATTGATGACACGCTGGACATGCTTACAGGCGTAAAGTGGTTTAGTACGCTGGATCTGAAAAGTGGCTACTGGCAGGTTGAAATTGACCCTAAGGACAAGGAGAAAACTGCATTCTCCACAGGCAAGGGCCTGTGGCAATTTAAAGTCATGCCGTTTGGATTGTGCAATGTTCCAGCAACGTTTGAAAGGTTGATGGAGCTTGTACTTACCGGGCTAATTGGAGATGCCTGTCTCGTCTATTTGGATGACATCATCATCGTAGGCCGTACGTTTGAGGAACACCTTCAAAACCTGGAACGCGTGCTCATGAAGATCCAGAGTGCCAACCTCAAGTTGAGTCCAAAGAAGTGCTCACTATTCAAACGGCAAGTTAGTTTTTTGGGGTATGTAGTGTCGGAAGAAGGTATCCGCATGGATCCAGAGAAAATTGCTGCTGTCAAGGAGTGGCCGGTCCCAAAAGACAAGACACAGGTTAGAGCATTTTTGGGTTTGTGCTCTTATTATCGGCGATTTGTGAAAAACTTTGCAGATATAGCCAAACCTCTGCACAAGCTAACCGAGGAGAAGCGACAATTCTGCTGGGATGAAAGTTGCGATATTGCATTCCAGGAGCTCAAGAACCGTCTGTGCAAAACACCTATTTTGGGGTAACCTGATGCGGGCAAGGAATTCATAGTTGACACAGACGCAAGTGATATAGGACTTGGCGGTGTGTTGTCTCAACGGAATGGTTTTTTTTTTTTTTTTTTATAGGAGAGGGGGTAAACGAGCATGCGGCTCACCTGATGGTAAGTGACTACCGCCGCCCATGAACAACTGCAACACCAGGGGAATCGCAGATGCGTTGCCGGCCTTTTAAAAAGGAGTACGCTCTTTTCTTGAAGGTCCCTAAGTCGTATCGGTCCGGAAAAATCGCTGATGGTAATCGATTCCACAAGGAGGTCGTGCGAGGAAGAAAACATCTTCTAAATCGCACAGTGGTGGACCGCCAATCATCCAGATGGTGTGGATGGTATCGGGAGTTCTGCCGCGATGTGCGTTCGTGAAATTTGGCGGCTGGGATTAATCCGAACAATTCCTCAGAGCACTCCCCATGGTAGATGCGAAAGAAAATGCAAAGGGATGCAACATCTCTTCGCAGTGCCAATGAATCGAGCCGATCGGAAAGGGCTCGGTCGTCGACAATTCGAGCCGCTCTGCGTTGGATGCGGTCAAGTGGAAGGAGCTGGCACTGGGGAGCCCCTGCCCAGAGATGGGAACAGTATTCCATGTGAGGCCGAACTTGCGCCTTGTAAAGTAGCAGGCGGTGTGCCGGCATGAAATACTGTCCCGCTCTGCTGAGCACGCCAAGCTTTTTAGAGGCCAATTTGGCCTTCCCTTCCAAGTGACCACGAAACTGCACGTCACTCGATATGTCGACTCCGAGGATACCGATACTGGCTGAGGCAAGAAGGGGAGTGCCTTGAAACTGAGGAGATACGACAAAGGGGTTCTTTTTAACGGTAAACGCGCAAACTTGTGTCTTCTGAGGATTAAATTGGACTAGATTTAGTCGCCCCCAATCCGAGTCTTTGTTCAGCAAATACTCGACTTCAGACACAAGTTTGTTCCGGTACTCAGCGACGTTTTCCCGAGAAATATTGGCACGGCCGGTGTATAGAGCATCACCAGTGCTGTCATCCGCATAGCAATGAATGTTACCAGTTAGCAACATATCATTGATATGCAGAAGAAACAGCGTTGGTGATAGCACACAGCCTTGTGGAACACCAGCGTTAATAGGCTTGTAGTCAGAGCATGCACCGTCTACAACGACCTTGATGCTCCGATCTGCAAGAAAGCTGGTGATCCAATTGCACAATTTCTCGGGAAGCCCATAGGCAGGGAGCTTCGAAAGAAGCGCTTTGTGCCAAACCCGATCAAAGGCCTTCGCAATGTCCAGACTAACGGCCAACGCCTCCCCCTTGGACTCTACTGCCTCCGCCCATCTATGGGTCAGGTAGACCAGAAGATCACCAGCTGATCGACCCCGACGAAAACCGTATTGGCGGTCACTAATCAGCTGGTGATCCTCAAGGTACCGGATGAGCTGGTAGTTAATAATGGATTCCATTATTTTGGAGAACAAGGAGATGATCGCGATAGGCCTATAGTTGGATGGGTCTGAGCGGTCGCCTTTCGATTCGGGACTACGCCTTGGGAGTAGGAGTACCGGAAAAGACGCGTTAGGACCGGTGCCAACTCCGGAGCACACGTCCTCAGCACAATTGGGGGGATTCCGTCAGGCCCACTCGACTTCTGGATGTCCAGGGAGAGCAGTGCTTTGCGAACCGAGCGCTGTGAGAACAGCACATCCGGCATGGAGCACTCACACCGCGGGATGGTCGGCGGTGTTTTCCCCCCGTTATCAAGAGTCGAGTTGGACGCAAAAAGGGAGCCTAAAAGGTCGGCTTTGTCTTTTGCGTCATGGGCCAGTGAGTCATCCTCCCTGTGCAGAGATGGTAGTGATGGCTTACAGAAATTCCCTTGGACAGCCTTGGCGAGAGACCAGAATGCACGGGTTCCCGAAGGAAGGCGAACTAGTTTCTCGCCAATTCTGCCTATGTGATCAAGAGATTGTGATAGCGTACTTCAGCAAGTCGTTGTCAAAGCCGGAAAGGAACTATTGTGTCACAAGACGGGAATTGCTTGCTGTGGTAAAGTCCTTGCAGCATTTTAGCAAATATCTTCTAGGGCGGAAATTCCACTTACGAACTGACCATGCTGCACTGAAATGGCTATTGCAGTTCAAAAATCCGGAAGGACAAGTTGCTAGATGGATTGAACTACTGCAGGAATACGACTTTGTGATCGAACATCGCAGCGGGAAATCTCATGGCAATGCAGATGCATTGTCAAGAAGACCTTGCCCTGAAGATTGCAAGCATTGTACTAGGCAAGAGGGTAAGGAAGTGGTATCTGTGAGAATGCTCAGGACAGACCAGCTCAGCAATGAGTGGAAGGACAGCCTACAACATGCACAGCAGGAAGATTCGGACATTAAGCCGATTCTGGAATGGATGAAGGCCAGTGCTCCTAAGCCCAAGTGGAGCGACGTCTCAGCAATGAGTTCGACCACGAAAAGCTATTGGGCCCAATGGGACAGCTTGCTGATTCAGATTGGAGTCCTGTGCCGTAAATGGGAAAATGGTCGAGGAGACAGGTGTCATTTGCAAATGGTTGTCTCTAAGGCTAAAATTCCGGATATTCTACAGCTGTACCATAGTGGTTATTCAGGAGGCCACCTGGGAGTTAAACGAACTCTCCTGAAGATCCGAGAACGGTTTTACTGGGTCCACTGTCGTGACGATGTCGAGGACTGGTGCCGCAAATGTACAAGTTGTGCGGCTGTAAAGGGACCTCAAATTCGTAGTAGAGGCGCATTGAAATTGTACAATGTTGGTGCACCATGGGAGAGGATAGCCATTGACGTTGCGGGGCCGTTTCCAGAAACTGAAAGTGGTAACAAGTATTTCATGGTTGTGATGGATTACTTCACTAAGTGGCCAGAAGTCTTCGCTATTCCAAATCAAGAAGCTTCAACAGTTGCAGATAAACTAGTTCATGAAGTCTTCTGTCGTTTTGGAGTACCTTTAGAGATTCACAGCGATCAAGGAAGGAATTTTGAGTCTCAAATATTCCAGGAAACTTGCCGAGTTATGGGTACTCAGAAAACACGAACAACTTCTTACCACCCACAATCTGATGGAATTGTAGAAAGATTTAATCAGACATTGGAGAGGCACCTAGCAAAAGTTGTGGAAAAACGGCAACGAAACTGGGACAGGCACAAACAACCGTTTTTGTTGTCATATCGAAGCGCTGTTCACGAAAGTACATCAGTGACACCAGCTTTCGCAAACTTTGGGAGAGAATTGCGGCTGCCTGCAGACCTAATCACCGGAATACCACCTGATGCCCCACGCAGTATAACTGATTATGCAAATGACTTGCGGAACAAAATGAATGACATTTATGAGCACGTCAGACAGACGGGCCAGCAAACGTCTGAAAAGATGAAAACACGGTATGACCGCAAAATGAACAACAAGGGGTTTGATGAAGGTTCACTAGTGTGGTTACACAATCCAGTTCGCAGCAAAGGGAAATCTCCTAAGCTTCAAGCTAAACGGACCGTACCGGATTGTGACAAGGATCAATGACGTTACCTACCGGATACAGAAAGGTGCCAGAGGTACTCCTAAGATTGTCCATGTGGATCGACTGGCGCGTTATTATGGGGCCAATAATGCTCGGGACGAGCATGTCTTAGGAGGGGGCAGTGTTGCGCGCCACTATTAATGTTTTGTACATGGCAACACTAGTTACACTAGTGCCCCCTAGTGTCGAGTAAATGAAAGTATTGCGCGCCACTATTAATGTCTTGTACATGGCAACACTAGTTACACTAGCGCCCTCTAGTGTCGAGTAGCAGAACTAGGAGAGTCGAGATCCTTCCAGAAATTTCGGGACCGATATGTACTCGAACATTCTAGATGTCGCTACAGTAGAAGGTTCTGGAAACTATCTGAGGCCCTATATAACGCCGGTATAGACCACGACCGGGGCAGTATTGAATTGGCGATACAAGAGAATACTTCGAAGCGAAATAACGGCGAACTGTGTTTTATTATTAGTGTGATTTTAAGTTGTAATTAGTGTTGTGTAATTAAAGTGTCAATTTTGGTAATTCAATCGGCAGTTTTTAATTGTCTCGAACCCCAAGCTCGTAACAATACATACGAAGATTACATATATATCCTTTACAAGGGCGGCACTGAACATTTTTAGAACTGGCCACTTATAAACGATGTTCAAATTTTGAAAATGGAACTCTTTGTGTGTATGTATTGTATTAATTTGTCATTTGTTTTTGATTTGGCGGCAAATTGAAAATTGCCTGTCAAGTCAGCATGAATTTAACGTGAGAAAATGTTCGTACAATAATTTTTATGACTTTCGATGTCGTTTAAGTCCACAAGGAAATTATGTTAGACTTCGATTGGCAATACACGATGAAGCCCGATCTCGTGCCACTATTTAGATCTGGGTTAATGAGTTTAAACTTGGTCGCACTAATCTCACCGATGATCTGCGTAAGGGGCGGCCTTCTACGGCGACGACTGAAGATTACATCAGTGTTGTGCGCCGTATGATAGAGACTGACAAAAGAGTGACTTATCAGCAGATTCGAACAAGCTTAGGCATCGGTATGAGTCAAGTGCACAAAATCCTCCATGAACATTTAGCGGTTAAGAAGCTTTATGCCCGGTGGATACCTCATAATTTGATAGAGGCCCAAAAACTCCGTCGCGTTGATTGGTGTCGTGAAATGGTCCAAACATTTAACGGAGGTGACTCAAATGCTATGTTCGACATACTTACGGGTGACGAAAGCTGGATTTATTGTTATGATCTTGAAAATAAGAGACAGTCTGCTGTCTGGGTGTTTCCTTCCGAGGAGTTACCAACTAAAGAGAAGAGAGGTCGAAGCGTAGGAAAAAAGATATTTTTTTTATAAGATAGGGTGACAAACGAGCACACAGTCCACCTGATGGTAAGTGGTTGCTGTGCCCCATAGACATCTACATCTATCCTCGTTTGCGAATCAAAATGCAGATACGTTGTCACCTCTGAGGGCTTAGATGGAATGCCTCTTTTCCAGTAAAAAGGGTCTCCGGTTCTCTACATTCAACATACGAAACACAGCAGTTTTGAGCTGCTATTTTACGCTGGTATTCTGTGAGAGCGTGGTCCTTCCCCGGTCGAGCCGACCCATTCGTGCTACAACTATACTACTAATATAGCTGCAGCATGGATCTATCACGTATGGTGGCCTCATTCTTCGGAAGGACAGGTGGTTACGCAACAATTGTTTTAGAAGATCGAAAAACAGTTACTGTAGAGTGGTACACTAACAACTGTTTGCCAATTGTCTTGGAAAAAGTTTGGGAGAAACGACCTCGCAGTAGGAACCTCCTTCACCACGACAACGCCTCGTCGCACACCGCCAAGCAAACAATCGACTACTTGGTCACGTCAGATGTGGAATTACTGGGTCACCACCCAGTACCACCTCTTACTGCGCCTGCCCACTTACGACAGTGATGTGCCACGCTAAACTATGCCATGCCATAATGAACCTAACCTAACCTAATCAACCACAGATTATCAAAAATCGGGTTTGAAATAAATCGAATATATAAAAATCACGTAAATATGCTGCCGGTGCAGCCTACGCCGTACTGGAAATTACAGATGCTGCCAGCCATTTTATTTGTTTAAATGTCAATATGAATTGTTGCAATCAACATGAAATAGAAGATCATTTTTATTTTTTAATTAATACATAGTATAATCTATACATCGAAGTGTCTGTTTGTAATATCAAAATAACAGCCTTTTACTAAATGCATATGAAAGTATAATATACGGTATTTATGTATAAGAAAAAGACAAAAATAATTTTTAAAATGTTTGTCTTACTGTCTGTTTGTTCCGCCTTATAGCTGGCACTGACAGATAGCTGATGTTATAAAGAGTAACACAGGAAAATTAGGATTCCGCGTAAAATAATTAAAACCCATGAAATCCAATCGTAATAAATACCGCGCGGCTGAGGTCTGGGAACAGCAATTATGTAGCTATTATGTCATAATTTGTATTAAACTTTAACTTAATTTTACATGCATTGTAGTTTATAAAGAAATATGTTTCGGTTTTAATTTTTATATCGATATTTAATCGATAATTTTTGCTTTGCTTTGTGTATCGTTAATCGCCTTTTTTAAAAAGATTTAACAATGTTTCATCTCTAGACACGCCAAAAGTGTAAGCTGTCACCCGCACCATTCTATAACGCAAAGACTATAGTACTTTTATAGTTTTAGGTGAAGCTCGAAAACTTCGTAAACAATGGATCTTCTTCACGGCTTGCTTTTACTGTGAGAAAATGTTTGATTGGTCTTTCTTCTTCTTTAGTTATAAATTTTCTTTTAAACTGCCTATATTAAGGCGTCTTTCCTTGCAGCCACAACGGGCCTTGCCACAACAAGTTATTATCAAGAATACGGCTTCCGGACGTACTTCTTAACGTACCGTCTGCTGGATTATCGTTTGTATTTACATGACTCCACTGATCTTTGTCTATCATGGCCAAAATCTCTGAGACTCGGCTGCTGACGAATTTTGTCCATCTGCTAGGCTCACCATTAATCCATGCCAACACCACAGTAGAATTAGACCAGGCATATAGATTTTCTTTAGGAATATTTCCTGTATCAATTTAGTAGCTAGGAATGCAGCACACAGCTCTAGTCGAGGAATTGATACTTCCTTGCCAATTGGAGAAACTTTAGTTTCTGCTGACACTAAATTAACGCACACATGTCAGCTGACTTCAAATAAACTGCCGATGCATAGGCTGCTTGTTATGTGTCAGCGAATACATGCAACTCTATTTTATCTTCTCTTCTAGTGCTCACCCATCTGTGTATTACAATTCTTTCTAACTTAGCGAGATCGTTTTCGAATTCTAATCATTAAATCATTAGGCTTTTTGTTAGTGCTTCATCCCAACTTAAACCAGATTTCTATAATTTTTGAATATAAATTTTTGCCGTCACAATAATTGGCGCCGTCCATCCTAGGGGATCATATAATCTTGCTATTTTTGATAGGACATACGAGTATCTTTTAGTCATTGAATCAGGTAAATCCGATAATTTTATTAAGACGTATTCAAAACAGTCCGTTATCCGATTCCATCTTATGCCGAGCACCTTTATCGTATCGCTATTAATTTTGAAAGCTATTGCTTCTTATCTTTTACTTTCCTCTTCGATGTATTGTAATAATAATAATGCTTGAGAGTTTGTGTTCCATTTCTGCAGTATAAATCCACCCACGCTCATTAATTTGATCAGTTGATCATAAATTTCTTTAGCTTCATCGATAGATTCACAACCGGAAAGTAAATCGTCCACATAATAATAATATAATGCTATTTTGGCCGTTACCGGATACTTCGATTGTTCGTCTATAGCCAGCTGTTGAATAGATTTCATTGCCAAGTATGGGGCACAAGCAGTTCCAAAGGTAAGTCGCAACAGCATGTAATGTTGTATAGGCTCATCAGTATTTGGTCTCCACAAAACTCTCTGAAAGTTAGTGTCTTCGTCTTTTACATGTACTTGGCGCCACCTCATCAGAATGTGACGGAGATCCTGCTGAAGTTTAGGCCGACAAGTAAAGTTATCATTTAAAGATATGTTGTTAACACCTTTGCAGGATGCATCTTATACAATTCCAAGTTTTGTGTTGTGATGAGGTAAGTATATTGATTTTTCTTTATGTATCTCATACTTATTTTTAATTATGACCATATGGTTTTGTATTAAATAATCGTTTATTTCCGTTTTATATTCTTCATACAGTTTCAATGGCAAGCGGACAACATAGCGTCTATCAACATCCCTGACTGTCATTTTTTCATAGAATTCTCTGCACTTTATTTCGTCCTTTGTATGCTTCTTCTTAATTTCATCCGGGTCTAGTTCTATCTCTCAAAACTGCTTCAAGATTTCATCATCCTTTATTTCGATATGTAGACTTATAAATCGAGGTTTTGATTGGGGCCTTTGATGAGTCCAACCTGACAAAACCCATCCTAAGTGAGTATTCTGAGTGATGGGTCCGTGTTTAGATGGGTGTTTGATTAAACCTACTCGTATTATTTCACCGTGAATATCAGCACCCAGAATCATATCTATTTTTGCAGGTGAACCGTATTTTGGATCAGCTAAGGGCAAGCTTTCAATGTCAGGCCAGTTTAGGATTTTGATTTCAGTAGACGGTAGAAACGATGTCAAGGTACTCAAAACATAGGCATTCATTTGGACAGAAAACTCAGGATTTTGCAATAGTTCTAAACTTATTTGAACCATATGCTTGACTCTCATTTGTCCATACCCAACACCTGATACTAAATCATTAACTGAGAGGCGTTGGAGGCCTAGTGATTATACTATAGCTTCACATAAGAGATGTTGCAGAGTCTTGATCAATCAGCAACCTTATTGTTTGTGAGTAGTCTTTTGTTGATTTGACTTTGGCAATTGCCGTAGCCAGTAAAACGTTAATTTCAGTCTGTTGCTTTGCAAAATGGGCTACCACCTTCTTCTCAACTTCCGATTGATTTGTTGATTCTTGGTTTTGACACGTTTCAGGGCTCTTGTTGATGTTGATATTGTAGTCGTGGAATCTGTGAATATGTAGCAGTGTGTGATGCCGTGTGCCACATCGTCAACAGCATGGCGCTTGATGACACTGTCTTACATTGTGAGTAGGTGGTAATCAATTGAAGCAGAGTCTTTGTGACTGGATAAAATAATCACTTCGGAAAACAATCGCCTTAATTAATAAATTAAGGCGAATGTTTTCCGAAGTGTTTACATTGATATAGTAAATGCTGTCCTGAGCACATCGTACATTTGTTACTCAATACGTTTTTTCTTCAGAGATAGTTGCATGAAACGATTTCTGTTTATGAGTTTATTTAAAATTGCTACGTATTGTGACATTCTTGTGACAGTTTTTCCTGTATCAATCATTTCGAGTGCTCGGAACCTGGACTCAAGAAAATTTGCTGAATGATTCCAGGACGGTAATTTATCAGACACTAGGTGGCAGGTTTGTATCTCCCAAGGTCTTCTCGATTCATGATCTAAGTTAAAACCAAGTGATTTATGATTACGTCCCAGACTGACATCTTAACTTCAATATTGCTTAAGGCTTTCAAACAAGAGTTTGTTGTATCCAGTAATAGCTTAACACCGTTAGCCGATTCATGCGTTATTAGTAGTGTAGTTGTACCACTTCTAGACCACCTGAGTCAGACGTGGTTCAACGACGTTCGTCGACGCCCGATCCTAAAAAAAAAAAAAAAAAAAAAAAAAAAAAGTTTTGGCATGCTCTGATCACGAATCCGCGGTCCATTTTTGTGTAGAATGCACGGTTCCAGAGATGTGTAGATCAATTAGCTAATATCTAATTGATATCCGGTAAGGGCCTCCACCGTCATTAGCGTCCCATTGTTCCTATTTCTATTGTTCTATTGTTCATTAATCACCTTCATTGCAGCGTGTGCGTCGACTATATCAGTGCTATTGTTTATTATAATTCTTTGTTTATACAACGCTAATCTGAATCATCAATAAAACACATTACATAATTTTGTTACAATTTTTATTTATAAAATACAAAATCTTATTAATTATTATCTATAAAATAGGAGCGAAACATTTCATCCACTAAAATATCGTTGTACAATGTGTTCCTTGTAAATATACTCGTAAAACTATGTATTGAACATCCTTGAAACTTGTATAGCAAATACATTAAGCAATATTCGCCACAAACTGAAGTCCACTCATTCTGAATCCTATCAACATTCCAGTTCCATCTTTTACAATTCCTTTTTAAAAACTCTAGATGATATCGTACAGGTGATCGTCCATATGAATCAAAATATTGACCGACGTCATTCGTATCGATATATAAAGCTACCCAATGTGACCCTGGTTTATCATCTGTATCCAAATTACATATTATATACGTTGGTACGTGGGTATACATAGGCAGTCTATTAGCTGCATAAACATTATTTTCTAGACTGGGGTGAATCTTTTTCAGATGTTGTTGTACATCTAGTGTATCCATGATATTACTGCTATTAGTAGATTATTACAGTACCTAGCTACTCAATGAATAACATAGGAATGGTCAATTATAGTGATTTCTACATATTAAATTGCATTTTTGTGATATACAAATCGTACTTGAGTCATTGATCACCAAACAAAACACAATACGAAGAAATGTTGAGATAGGCAACGGAAATGCGAGATAAACTGATATGTTTCTAAATATTAAATTGCATTTTTGTGTTATACAAATCGTACTTGAGTCATTGATCACCAAACAAAACACAATACGAAGAAATGTTGAGATAGGCAACGGAAATGTGAGATAAACTGGTTGACGCATAAAGTAATTATCAACTCATTACGGAAATACTTTAGATTAGAATTTTTACGTACTGGTGGTATATAAGACCAACAAACGCACTCATCGAGTTAGTGTACGGTCGTTTGGCTACAGTGGATCTATCAATAGTACATTTGTGTTACTTCAATACACCAAAGGCTATGGATGTAAGTGTTTATTCTATTGACTAAATTACTTTTTTTCTGTTATTTTCATGTGTGTGTATTATTTTATTTAAATATTGTGTATGTATATGATTAAGCCGTGGTAACTCAGATGGTTAGCGCTAGCTGTAAATTTCACAGTACGCGACCCGGGTTCGATCCCCGCCAGCACCAATTAAATTGTTAATAGCAATTTTAAGTGCTTATTACCACGTGCTTGGTGGTGAAGGAAAACATCGTGAGGAAACCTGCATGTCTGAGAAAATTTCGAAGGCATGTGAAGTTCGCCAACACACATTGAGGGAGCGCGGCGGACATTTCCTTGCTCTAAAACCCTCTCAGAAATGAGAGGAGGCCTATGTTCAGCAGTGGACTTTAATAGGCTGTAACTTTAACTTTTTTAACTTTTATGATTAAGTGTTAACAAATTGATATTAACATGATAACTGTGTTGTTGCAGAAATCATTGAGCTTCGATGAAGATACCTATAAACAGTATTACTACTCGCCACTCTCCCCTCAAGAAGAGAGTGATAACCTCGTCATTAATAATAACACATGCGATGGTGGAAAAAGAAAATCGCAATCGATTGATCATTTTTTTGAAGCTGAATCAAAAATAAAAAAGAGGAAGCTGTTATCATCAACCGTAGCACGAGCCGCTAGAGATGGTGTATCATACATTTCTACTAATTCTGACGACGGAGACCAAGCGACGCATCTCATCAAAATTGAAATGTACGATATGAAGAAGCTATCCAAGATTCCAACTACTGATCATTGGAAACATGCTTCCACTAGAATTAAATATTACGTAAAGACTAATAAGGATAGCATCTACGACAACACAAACATATCGTATACAATATAACAAAGACAATAGCAGAAAGTGAAAAAGTTAAAAAATACTTTTTTAACAATGACAGTCATTAGCTGATCATTAGTGAATGTGATTCTGTTTACTTCAATTACAGGAAGACAAGAGCGGAAGGAAGAGATGAGTGTGGCATACGTGTACAAAACACATCATTGAATAACAAAACTACAACACTGAGTGGAGAAGAAAACGAGAAGAGTATGCAGTACTCAAGAGCTGAATATCCATTCTTCAGTTCAAAATCTAGCCGTTTGCTTAGTTTCGAAAACTGGCCTCTAGTTATGCGACAGAAACCTGAAGATCTTGCAGAAGCTGGTTTCTTTTATACTGGCCATGCAGACGGGACCAAGTGTTTCCATTGTGGTGGTGGTTTAAAAGATTGGGAAGATGATGATGATCCTTGGCAGCAGCATGTTCAGTGGTTTAGTCAGTGTGCTTATGTAAAATTTCAACTCGAACAGTGTTTTGTATTAGATTAAATAGAAGATTTATAAAGAAATAAAAAAAATATATTGCATACAATTTGTTTTATTTAATTTTATAACGTTTCACATAGTTACATACACACAAAATGCATTACACATAACACATAAAATCTAACACACAACACATATTATAACCTTAACTACTATAGTCTACAGTAACTTTTCTGTTTTTATCTATCTCAATAATATTATCAAACTCAGCATAAATTATACAGTTAATTGTTTGTATTAATGAGGATTCAAATCGTACTTCTATTCTTACACTACCATGCTTTATGAGATTCCAATGAGTTGATGAGTTAGCTGATAAATCAGGAGTTAAGTCAAATGCTAATAGACAGTAACCTTTGCCATACTGTTCACAAGAGATTCCATTTCCTTCATTAAGAAAGTGAATACCAGTTCCCGAGAATAGAGTATGATATGCTGATGTAAATATGCTAATATTAAAAGATGGTTGCAAAGCTTTTGAAGGTATTTGTTGACCATCAATATATAAGCTGAAAGAATTAATACCATAGTTTTCAAAGTTAAATGGATTTTTAGTAAGGGAACCATTAAATGCAGAATTGTTCACAAATCCAATTATACATCTTTTCGGTACCTGTCCTAAAAATATATTATCAAGAGTTTTTCCTTGAACACCTGAAGGAATTGTTAAAACTTTTACTTCAGCTCGAGTAATAGGATATTTAGCAGTGGTAGAAGCTAAAACTTTTTGATGTGCGAGTAATACACTTGGATTAATTCGTGCTCGTCGCACAATAAGAGTTGCGTCCGTAATGCAAACTTTAAACTTTACATCGTTCGACCCAACAATTAAATTAAAACTCTCTCTTGATCGAACCAATTTAACACTCATTTCAACACCATTAATTAAAAATTTATCTTGGTTAAAAATGTCACCGTGAAGATGACCAATCATTTCTATTTCCTTACTTTCACTAATCAATTCCTGTCTTTTAACAAATCCTATGTTTTTACCATCTGTAGAATCCATTTTTCCTGCTGTATCCTCATACCAAAGGCTACAAGTAAGATGAGATTGTTTAGCAGCAGGGGCATAGTTTAAAAGGGTTTCCATGTATGCTCGATATGCATAGGTATTATTAGGTGGTGATACAAGTTTTTGGTTTAAATAAACATCAAGTTGACTAAAAAGTGAATGCAGCCAATTATTTACAGGTGCTACTATTGTAGTAGATACCAAGTTAGTTGAATCTTGATTTAATACTTTTGCCTTTATGTGGAGTAATGTATGAGACAAATCTATGTAGTCATCGCCGGTCCCAGGAACTTGAAACTCGATAGGTCCATCATCACCAAGAGATGAAATTGGTTTATAATGAATCCACAATCCATTTTCAATGCTAGTTTGTGTAGACGGTAGTGCAAACAAATCCAATTCTGACTTAACGCACTCGCAAGAATGATTATGAAGGAAAGACATATTTAGTTTGAAAATATATCTTTGATATTTTTTGGTTTTAGACTAAGTTTTTTCGCAGCTTTCACTTTAGCAGTTAATGGTGGAATGAACGATGTCAATCGTTTTCTTTTAGTTTTATACCCAGATCCAGTCATGTTAAATTGATCAATTTTCTCATCAGCCTTTCGTTTTAAATTCGTACTAACTTGCTTTAGACGATCTTTTATTGAGGCTTCCATAGGACGGGCTTGAACCATATCCGATAAAAGTCCTACTCCAGCGCTTAATGCCTCCTTACCAATCACTCGAGCACCACTTGAAAGTAAAGGTAAAACTGATCTGAATAACCCCCCTAAGAAGCTCCCAATACCATGACCGCGTTGATATGGTGAACCCTTATAAATTACTCCAACTCCTGATCCAGCTTGATGTGTATAATAATTTTCATATGGACATTTATGATGATCACGAAGAGAATTCATTATTATAATTTTCGGAAATGTAGTTTAATACACACGGTTCCAAACTGGAATGGTATTTTTTGTCCTGTACTCGATCTTATAACTATTTCCAACGTATCGAACTCTCTTCGCATAACAGGTAAGTAGTGAGGTTGAGAGAAAACGTGCATTTTATTTGCACCATAAATGTATTTTGTAGGATCTAATGAAATGACTCTTAATAAAGGAGTCATAACATCACCCACAATCTGAGGATCGATAATGTCGCAATATAGAAATAGTTGAGATGGTAACCCTAAGTGTAAATTAGCAGGACACTTTCCAAAATTTCTCTCTAGGAGATTTTTATTTGGTTCATAACCTAGCTGTAAACTTAATTTGGGTGATAATGTTACGGATGTTATATTTTTATCCAATACCGAAATAGACACAAATTTTGTTATTTCATCATAGCGAAATTTCAAGTTCTCTCCGATACCATTTAACACTCTTAAAATATGCTCAACGTTATCATAGTTGGTAGCTGGAATATGTTTTTTGTAGTACACTGTGGATGGCTTATCTTCATTAGGCATTAACATAGATTTTGTAATGTATATAACATTTTCATGGTCTTGAACAGTAAACATGGTACATGGATATTGAAACTCAACAACTCCAACCGACCATTCACCTTCTAATTTTATAGCTTTTGGTAATTTCGTTGAAAAATTTGTGGTCTTGTTATCAGGAAAGTATTCCATTGAACTATTGCTGAGCAAAGTTAAATAGAAACTTTCTTTATTCATATTTCTTTTAAACTAGAAGCTAAAATCCAACTGTTAAATTTATCTGGATAACCTTTCCACTTCACTAATACTTCTTTTCTGTTACTTGAATAACGAGTGTCAATTATTTTATCTATTTTATGTTGTGAGGTGGGGTTGTAAGTGATTTTCTGTAATTCTCTTTCATAAAAAGTACCAATTATTGGTTCATATTGTAAATCTGTTATTGTATAAACAACCCATGGAGATCTATCAATTATTGAAGATATAATAAATATTTCATCACTCCAATTTGATTCATATCCTTTTTGGAATACATGTTTATATTTAGTTATTCGAACATAATCACCCACATTGAAATTTGGTTTAGGATTTTCTAAAGAAAGTTTTTTTGACCGTCTATCATAAAGATTAGTCCAAACTGTCATAATATTGTTGGAATTTACATCACATGGGCACATCTTAATACTAGAGTGAAAGCTGTGATTATAAGAGTATATTAAATCTTGTAAAACATCTATATATCTATAAGTATTATTATGAGTGAAATAACGCCACATTTTCATTTTTAGTGTTCTTTGAAATCGTTCAACAATACTGGCCTTAATGTCAGGATTGTTAGTGGTATAGTAATTAATCTTTTTGGATTTAAAGTATTTTTGTACATCTTTTGAAACAAATTCTGTACCTTTATCGGATTGTATGTGAGTAGGTGTTAAATTACTTTCAGTAAATATACTTTCAAAACATTCTTTAGTTGTTTCTGAGTTTTTCTTTTTCATTGGTCTTGCAAAAGCATATTTACTAAATACATCAATAATACAAAGTATATACTTGAAACCATCATTATATTGAGAATAAGTTCGCATATCACTTAAATCAGCTTGCCACAGTTCATTAATATTTGATAGAATGTACCTATTACGCGGGAATTTTTTTCGAATGGGTTTATGTAATGTGTATGTTTCTTGTGATTTTAACCATTCCTTTACTTGCTTTTTATTCATTTTACCCTTCATGGCTTTTGATAATTTATCAATACTACCAAAACCAGCGGGATTAGATGGATCATAATAAATCCTGTTAATTTCTTCTAGTACGGAGTCCATTTTTCCCACGCAAGTCCTTTACGTATTTTAGTTGTAGACTTTTTATCTCTACTGCACGGTGTAGAAAACTCTTGAACTTCAATCTCAGAGGGTTTGTTCAGATCTTTTGCTTGAAGTTGGTTAATAAACTCACATCTCCTTGGATTTCCAATATAAGTAAGTGGTACTTTAATATCTTTTAATGCTTCAGCAAATCTAACCCACCCTACCGGATCACTTCTTTTTAGGGGTCTTAGTGAATCATTTATTAAATCAACAATATTACTTCCAGGAATTTTTTCACTATCAATTATGACTGTACCTTCGTTATCCCAATGTATTTTACTTTTACTTGTTTCAACTAAGTTTAATAATAACTGCCCTTTTTTATGATAAGTTTTTGGTATTAAACTGAGTATTTGAGCTGGTGTGTAAAGTGGATTTTCATCATTTTCTTTACTTTTAATGGATCGATTCTCCTCCAGCAAAGATTCAATATCAACTGAAGTTTTTAGATCTCTATCTTTATTTTTAAAACCAATTTTTGACTCATTTGAATCTTCATTAGATGTATCAGAATAAATTGGTAATTTGAGTGGTTGACGATCCTCTTCGGTAAAATGAAGGTATCTTTGCAGTGTTTGTAAATATAATATCCATTTCTTTCGGTCTTCCGTCTTACTATTCATAATATTTTGCATTTCAATATCTAATCGAGATAAATTACTATTAACCTTATTTTCTTGTTTTAATTTTTCAATCAATCCAGGTTCGATAAGTATCATTTTCTTTGCATTTTCCATGTTAACTGGCTAGTCCACTCACTAATCCACTCAATATTGCACCTAATATTGTTGGTAAGAAAGCCCCTCCTTTTTGTATAATTATATTTTTTCTTAGTTTATGTTTACACTTACGTACTAGTTTACGGAGTATGTTTTTATGTTTATTCAATTTTTGTTTATCCTGATCTTTAAGAGGTACTTTTCCTTGTAAAACGTTATGAATACACTCACAAATACAGTTAATTTCTTCTTCATCACACGTTTTAAGTAATGCTCTTTGATATTTTGGTTTAAGCGTATGCAAAGCGGTTAGCAAATGTTTATACGTTGTGAGTCGACGATGCATCATTTAGCAATGATTTCAATTGTTTGATTCTTGGTGTATTTAAACTCTTTTGTGGGGACGTAGACTGTACAGAAACCATTAAATGGAAAGACATTTGTCTTGATACGACAAAAATCATTGGTATTCTGTTTTAAATCTACCATTAAATATCCATGCGCCTCTAGAGTTGCATCCCTGTAGGCATTTTCAATGAATTTTGGGTTATCTGGTGATACTTGTCTTGCTAAATATCTTATTTGAGTTTTATCTCGAGGGTTTTTAAAATATATTATATAACTTGAGTTTAAAGATATGTCTCTTTGTCCTTTACCCTGATGAAATAAATTTTGTGTTAGATAAAATACACTAAGATTCCTGTGATGACTACCTTTTGTAAATATATCCACAATTCTTCCATCGGACTCTCTCATTAGATCATCAATAATAACAAGATGTGGGTTTTCACCATCAAACATATTAAGATTTGGAATTTCTTGATGATAGTTAACATTTGGTAAATTATATAATGGTTGCATTTCATCAAAGCACCATGTGATCTGATTAAAATCACAATTACATATTTCTGTAACTGATTTTATGAAATTTGTTACAAAATTTGACTTCCCACACCCACTTGGTCCTGCCACAATAGCAGTGAACGGATGGATAAAGTGAAACATAGCACACGTCTAAAGTTCAAAGGGGTGAAATAAAAAATGAAAGTGTTGGTGTAAACAATTAATATATATTCCAAAAATTATATAAAACAGAATTATCTGTATACTATTTCTAACACAATTAGTACATCATAATTTTACAATTAACTCAACCTCAAATAAATAGAAACAACAATTAGTACATCATAATTTTACAATTAACTCAACCTCAAATAAATAGAAACAACAATTAGTACATCATAATTTTACAATTAACTCAACCTCAAATAAATAGAAACAACAATTAACTTAAATTATTTACAATAAAACAATGTTTAAATATGTAATAAACTACGTCATATTATAGTATTATCATAATTTTACAATCAATATAAATTTTTCTTAAACGCAGACATAAAAGTAAAAACTATCAACACTTAACGCAGTTTATAATGACCCCAAGCTAATGTTTCAATATTATTATCTAAAATATGTCTCTTTGTGTCATTATATGATAAACCTATCTTATTTAATTTTTGTGTGAAAATTGTGTGTTTAATTGATTTAAATCTAAGCATGCTATAATATTGCACTTTTTTATTAAATAGAGAAGACTTATAACTATTCATTGTCATCTTTTTAGTGATACATTTATTTACCCCTTTTGCCTTGGCTATAGTCTTATTCTCTAAGTTAAAAGCGTACATTTTGGATCGTAAACCCACAAATTCTTTCATGATTTTACCATTATTTTCATCTTTTAAAAAAACCTAATTTCTTTTTATTTAATTTTGGATATTCAAAAATATTATTTGTATCATAATCTGAGGTATCAAAGTATGATGAAAGGTCAGGTTTTATATCAGTGTAAAAATCATTTGTAAATATATGATATATTAAATTATCCGTATCTGTATACAATAATTTGATTTTACTAAACTTTTTAATCATATAGTTATAAAGAAAATCATACATTAATGTTTTTGAAATATCTAAAATGCAAAACCCTAAATAAATTGGTTTGTTATATATTAACTTCGTTTTTCGCAACTGAACCGCAACTAGGTTTTCCGAAAATATTGAAAGGCTATGAAATTGTGGTTTAGCGATTAGATCTTGAGCACCTAAAGCTTTACCCTGGTTCTCCCAGTGCGTAACTAATTTTATGTTAACCCTTTTTTCAATATTCTCCATAGTCTTACCGAAGACTGAATTATTCATTAATTTATAAAAATCTTTTTCGAAATCTGATTTTGCTAAAGTTCTTAATTTTGTGTTTAGATCTATGTACATCTTCAACCAGGGAGACTGTTTAAATTTTAAAACTCTATGAATTTTAGTTAATTTAACCCCCATTTCTATGCACTGCTTTAAATTTCTGTAATGAATTACATATTTATCTTTATTATTTAAATTTGGGACTAGTTTATTCTCATTAATATTGCCTACACAAATGTTTTCTGGACATAAAGGAAAGTCCGAATGTAAATCATGAAGTTCATCTGGATATTCCAAATCAACTTCTAAAATAAAACCGAAGTCTGATGTCTTAGACACATTAAATTCTGTATTTGGATTTACCCATTCGAATCCACCAGTAGGAAGATATTGAGACATAGCCCAACCATATAAATTGTTGGCATCAAAATATGTGATATATGAATTTGGTTTCCCTGTATCATAATCCTCCATGTATTTGTTATTAGCTCTAGCATAACGATTACTACATTGAGATACACCACCTCTGATACCTGATCTAATAAATGCAATTTTCTCATAATCTGTTAAAAGTTCTAATTCTATTTTTGTATATTTTAACATTGCATCCCAACTTAAACCGGGTGCTGTGTAATAATGGGCAGGGTCTAAATCATATGTATTAATACATAACTTTCTAAAGTTTTCAAATACATCGGATAAAAGTAAAACGTCTGTTTTTAAATATAGGTTTGAATAATCTAGCATATTACAACACCCAAAATGTTCCCAAACATCTTTAGCATGATTGTAATCATCATTTGAAATATGTGAATCTGTGAGTGAACTATAAAAACATTTTTGTTCAGGGAGCGATGTTAGACTTAAACTATCATATTTAGTCATAAGTTCATATGGATAAACACCTTTCCGTTTTAAACGAAAGAAATCTTCATCATTAGGGTAATTTCTACGTAATTCTTTAAATTGATCATTACTGAGATTTTTGGCCAATTCTTCTAATTTACACGATAAAAACTTAAATGAATCTAAGAATCTCAATATAATTTCGTGGTTATTCACTTTTAATTTTTTGGAAAAGGATATATATTTTTCTTTATTTTGAGGGATAACTTCGACTTCACCATCACAAAAGTTTAACGCGTGAACAATAAAATGAGCATCATAGTGACTAAGGTTGTGTAAAAATATTGGTATATAACTAGGTGTTCTGATCTTCGAACAACATGATTCATGAGCAACACCTATAAAACTACCAGTGTACCAATCAAAATCATAAAAATGTTTTGCCAACTCAGTTTCACAAATATGACAAATGGTTGCATTTGAAATTTGGTTTTTGTCTTCATTTGTTAGCGGAAGTGGTGGATATTTTTGAAGTCTATTTATTTCTTTTAGATTGTTAGATAAACTTTCCATAAACACTTGTGCACAGTTGGGTCCGCAATATGTTACATATTTTGATAATTTATCATCATATGAACTTTTTATATAATATCCAAAACTATGTACTTCATGTTTCTGAATATTATGAGTGAAAGGTTTGGAAGGATCGTTAGAACATGATTCTATTGGTTTTAAAAATGCTTCAAAATCAGCATAAACTACGAATGGTATCTTTAACTTTTTTTCATAACTATCAAATTTAATTTTATCATTTGAAATAGGTTGACCAAACCAATTCTTTTTTTTTAAAGTTTCACTGTTTGGTAATACTGTACAAATGTGAGCACAATCGTATTGTTCATGGTTATTTAACCTTTCCTGAGATGGAAAACGAAGTAGACATGCTTCACAAATGTACATGATGTGACCGTCTTTTGAAATTTGTTTACTAACTAACCGCGATAAATTTTTTATATAGCAATAATGATTTTTTGTATCCTTGGAAAAAAATAATAAATTGATATGTCTATCTTTACGACACTTTGTTAAAAATAATGGACCTACTATAGAATTACATCGTTTTTCTTTATTATATTCTAACCCAAAAACATTAATACTAATATCATTTAATTTCTCTACTTTTGCTATGTCAGAAATTTTAACCGGAAAGGAAATACCATCAAATTTAAGTTTATTTGCATGTTTAACGTACGATGATACCCGATCGGTGTGTTTGTTTACAGGATATAACGCCGAGAGTAACGCCCATTTAAAACAAAAATAATCCTTGTTTTTTACATTTATAACAGCCTTTTTTAATTTTATGTCACGAGGAAGATCTATGTATGAAGTACCGCGTAGGGGGTTAAATTTATTAACATTCATGTCTATAGATTTTATGTTTTTTAGACTCCATCCACTATCTTTTTTTTCGAAAGCACTAATTTTAGTAGTAATTGTATCATTTAAAGATGAAAGAAAAATATTTAAGTCATCTCCTTGACAAATAATATAGTTAAGCGTTTGAAAATCGAACGTATCATGAATATCTTTAGTTTGTTGAACAAAATCAGCATGCAATATGAAGTTTACCTTAAAAATTATGTGTTGATGAATACACTCTTGTAATAAAAATAAAATATCATCTTTAATAGAATTTAAAAATAGTTCAGGAGTTTCAAAATTTACCCATGTCGAACGATCTACTCTACTCTTGATTTTATAAGTTAAAATCCTATTTCCAAAAGCAGATTCAATAACACTAACGTTTGATAAAGAATTATGTGAATTTAAAAGATTATTTTTATGAACATTACTTTTAAAATGATTAGCTAAATACCGTTTCTTGATAAATATATGGCACG
The DNA here is from genome assembly GCA_963668995.1 of Parnassius mnemosyne. Taxonomy (NCBI): domain Eukaryota; kingdom Metazoa; phylum Arthropoda; class Insecta; order Lepidoptera; family Papilionidae; genus Parnassius; species Parnassius mnemosyne. The sequence goes on from CAVLGL010000024.1 coordinate 20,243,691, forward strand.
TTAGACATTCCACTTGATCATCGTTACTGATACTGTTCCCTGCAGAGGTATGCGCTTCTGCTTCCGTTGTTGGTTTTTTGATGATCTTGGATTCTTTGCTGCACGTTCGCTTCGTTCCTCTTCCAAGTTGTAGTGGTTGACTGCTAAAATGTTTAAATTTATTAAAAACTGTATAAGACAATATGTAAATTATGATCGAAATGAATGTTTATTTTACATACTTAAACTGTGTTTCAACCATCGCACAGTGATGATACAACTCATCATCGTATGACGAATCGAACAGTTGACCCCTCTCCATTTCTTCACAAACTTTAGACAACTCCTGATTTAATTCGCTATTGAATAGTTCCGTATTCTCTTCCATGATTGTGGAGAAAAAAGCACTGGTGCACACTTCACTGAAGTTTTCCCTTCCTCTTTTTTATTTTTGATTCAGCTTCAAAAAAATGATCAATCGATTGCGATTTTCTTTTTCCACCATCGCATGTGTTATTATTAATGACGAGGTCATCACTCTCTTCTTGAGGGGAGAGTGGCGAGTAGTAATACTGTTTATAGGTATCTTCATCGAAGCTCAATGATTTCCGCAACAACACAGTTATCATGTTAATATCAATTTGTTAACACTTAATCATAAAAGTTAAAAAAGTTAAAGTTACAGCCTATTAAAGTCCACTGCTGAACATAGGCCTCCTCTCATTTCTGAGAGGGTTTTAGAGCAAGGAAATGTCCGCCGCGCTCCCTCAATGTGTGTTGGCGAACTTCACATGCCTTCGAAATTTTCTCAGACATGCAGGTTTCCTCACGATGTTTTCCTTCACCACCAAGCACGTGGTAATAAGCACTTAAAATTGCTATTAACAATTTAATTGGTGCTGGCGGGGATCGAACCCGGGTCGCGTACTGTGAAATTTACAGCTAGCGCTAACCATCTGAGTTACCACGGCTTAATCATATACATACACAATATTTAAATAAAATAATACACACACATGAAAATAACAGAAAAAAAGTAATTTAGTCAATAGAATAAACACTTACATCCATAGCCTTTGGTGTATTGAAGTAACACAAATGTACTATTGATAGATCCACTGTAGCCAAACGACCGTACACTAACTCGATGAGTGCGTTTGTTGGTCTTATATACCACCAGTACGTAAAAATTCTAATCTAAAGTATTTCCGTAATGAGTTGATAATTACTTTATGCGTCAACCAGTTTATCTCACATTTCCGTTGCCTATCTCAACATTTCTTCGTATTGTGTTTTGTTTGGTGATCAATGACTCAAGTACGATTTGTATAACACAAAAATGCAATTTAATATTTAGAAACATATCAGTTTATCTCGCATTTCCGTTGCCTATCTCAACATTTCTTCGTATTGTGTTTTGTTTGGTGATCAATGACTCAAGTACGATTTGTATATCACAAAAATGCAATTTAATATGTAGAAATCACTATAATTGACCATTCCTATGTTATTCATTGAGTAGCTAGGTACTGTAATAATCTACTAATAGCAGTAATATCATGGATACACTAGATGTACAACAACATCTGAAAAAGATTCACCCCAGTCTAGAAAATAATGTTTATGCAGCTAATAGACTGCCTATGTATACCCACGTACCAACGAATATAATATGTAATTTGGATACAGATGATAAACCAGGGTCACATTGGGTAGCTTTATATATCGATACGAATGACGTCGCGACATGACTCTCAGTGATGCGCAAGCATAATAGGCAGTATATCACTTATATACTTTTCACCTCTGCAGTCTATTAATCTTTGCACTTTTCTAAGTAATACAGAACGTAGCCGCCAGACGGAGTTGGCTAAAATCTCTGCGGTTGCCGTTTCCTCAAGGTCATTCAGGCTTTTTGAAGTCTTATGATATTGATTCACGATAATTTACAGTCATGGAAATACATGTACTTCGTACAAACTGGAACCCGCACTTTCGAATGACAAAAAATACAAGAAAACGACCTTCAAAATTTTTCATTACCCCTCAGTCTCTTTCTAATTAGGGTAAACACAAAATAAAAGAATTTGGGATATTATGGGGAAAAATCAGTTTATTTTTATTATATTCATTTATAAAATTTTAATTTAATTGAAAATAGTAGTTCCATTGAAACGCATGATATTAGAGAAATTCATAAGGACGAGCCTGCGGGCGGAAGTTTATTAATTAATATTATTTATTCGTGTACTTTTTTGTCAACAAACGAATAAACGAGTGAACTGGCTCTATATACAAAACTTTAACTAAAACTAAAATAATTTTTGTCCAAAAAGGAACAAAAAATTCGATTTCCCACACAAAATGTGTCAGTCACGTGACCAATTTTGTATGGGAAGTAAATTTTTTTTAATTTCTACAAAGAAAATTCTTCAGTACCTTACTCAGGATGATGGTTCATGGTTAAAGTTTTCGGGAGGCTGTCTTTACATCTCTTATAATGTAACATTAGGAAATAATAAAACTAAAATAATAATCGTTTTTATTAACATTTATTATTACAATAGCTATAGTGTCTACAAATTTAAAATACACAATAATATTAGAGGTGAAGATTTTTACAACAACTCAATTTTTATACATGATTGAATAGTTTTATAAAGTTTTTGTCGCTTGGTACGAACAGCACTCAACTTTTAGTCCATAATTTGTTTTAGATGCGTTCTGAGACACATGGTCAAAAAAGAGTTTGAAATTCACAGCAACCATTTACCATCAGGTGGACTGTGTGCTCGTTTGTCACCCTATCCTATAAAACAAAATTTAAAATTCTGGATTAATGAAATTAAGAGCAATTAATACTGCCATCCATAGGCTGATTTTTTGTTATAGAATAAGGATGACAAACGAGCACACAGTCCAACCATCAGTTGATGCTGCAGCCTATATCTATTTATTATTTATTGTGCGATCAAAAGACATTTACATCTATCCTCTATTGCAAATCAAAATGCATCAGAATGCCTCTTTTCCAGTAAAAAAGGTCTCCGGTTCTCTACACTCACCATACGAAACACAACAGCGTTAAACTGCTATTTTACGCTGGCATTCTGTGAGAACGTGGTCCTTCCCCAGTCGAGTCGACCCATTCGTGCTACAACTATAGTACTAATATAGTTGCAGCATGGCTCTACCACGTATAGAATACACTATAGAATACGTATAAATAAAACATTGGTCGCAACTGTGGTGTGAATTGATGAATAATAATATCGATTAATACATTTTTAATATAAGGTGGACTCAGACTATTCATATTTAATGCCCTTTTAAATATTTTATCCGCAAAAAGTACAATTTTGTACACCTCTGCGGATGGAATAAGCAATTTACCTGTATTTACAAATGTTGTAGATGATTGATATTTATTTACATTCAAAACGTATAAATGATCGGTTTGTAAATGATCTGCAGCAATTAGCAAATTTTTACAATCGTTCCATTTCAGCTGTTTGAAGATATGTTTTATTATATAACCGGTAATATAATAAAGAATAGTTTTTTGATAATCCGTATGGGTGTTTTGTGTCTCCAAAGCCTGCAAGTGATTTTCGATTTCATCATTAGTATCTGTATCATCAGTATTTGAGATCGGATTTGGATCAGATGAAAAGCTCCACAATGCAATTAAAGAAGGCCAAAGAACGTCTTAAGGTCTCAACGTTTGGCAAAGTTGCATATTGTTTAATAAACTCGTACGCTTTTGACGAGTAAAATGTAATGTTAATAATTAGTTCTTCTTTTCGTAATAAATTAATCCTTGTTTGAACAGTTATCAGCGGAAAAGATTTGAATGGAGGAAGTGCTTTTGTCCATGACCTGAAAGAGTAAAAAGCTCTTACAACGAATATTTTTTGTAATGGACTAGTTAGTTGTGAAAATGCTTTAGTCAGAACTAAAATCACAATTGAACTTTAAAAAACTGGAACACTCAAAAAATTTAGACATAATATGTAGTTAACAATTTAATAGACCAACAAAGCATGCTGATAAAATTAAAATGTGATTACTATTTTGGATTTTTTTTATAGGATAAGGGTGACAAACGAGCACACAGTCCACCTGATGGTAATTGGTTGCTGTGACCCATAGACATCTACATTTATCCTCGATTACGAATCAAAATGCAGATGCGTTGTCACCCGTGCCGTGAGGACTAAGAAGGAATGCCTCGTTTCCAGTAAAAAGGGTCTCCGGTTCTCTACACTCACTATACGAAACACAGCAGCATTAAGCTGCTATTTTACGCTGGTATTCTGTGAGAGCGTGGTCCTTCCCCGGTCGAGCCGACCCATTCGTTTTACAACTATACCAGAAATATAGCTGCAGCATGGCTCTACCACGTATACCGCCTCAGATGACTGAAATGCAGAAACACCCCAGGAATAATTTCGGCCGGCAGACCACCCCACATGTCGGTCACCTCGTGGGCCAGGTCCAAATATTTTGTCAGCTTATCTTTTTTGGCTTTCACGAGGTTCTCGTCATAAGGAATGGTAATGTCGACCAAAATATCCTTGACTGTGCCCGGTCCATCAGCACAATATCAAGCTTATTCGCAAGAATAGTCCTGTCTGTGATGATATTTTTATCATTATTATTATTATTTCAGACAGCAAGAGTGGTTAAAAGCTGATGGACGAGAAGATCTTCCTTCAAATCTTTTTTATTATAAAAATGGCAACAATATAGACTCTGTGAGGATCACTTCGATAAATCCTGTATATTTTAAGAGTTTTTTTTCGTGGTAGAGCCATGCTGCAGCTATATTATAGTTGTAGCACGAATGGGTCGGCTCGACCGGGGAAGGACCACGCTCTCACAGAATACCAGCGTAAAATAGCAGTTTAACGCTGCTGTGTTTCGTATGGTGAGTGTAGAGAACCGGAGACCCTTTTTACTGGAAACGAGGCATTCTATCTTAGTCCTCACGGGCGACAGCGCATCTGCATTTTGATTCTTAATCGAAGATAGATGTAGATGTCTATGGGCCACAGCAACCACTTACCATCAGGTGGTCTGTGTGCTCGTTTGTCACCCTTATCCTATAAAAAATAATATATATATATTAATAGTATAGTTGCAGCACGAATGGGTCGGCTCGATCGGGGAAGGACCACGCTCTCACAGAATACCAGCGTAAAATAGCAGCTTAATGCTGCTGTGTTTCGTATGGTGAGTGTAGAGAACCGGAGACCCATTTTACTGCAAAAGAGGCATTCTATCTTAGTCCTCAAGGCTGACAACGCATCTGCATTTTAATTCACAAACGAGGATAGATGCAGATGTCTATGGGCCACAGCAACCACTTACCATCAGGTGGACTGTGTGCTCGTTTGTCACACTAATACTATAAAAAAAAGAGTCCTGTAAAATATTTATTTGGAAATGCTTTTGCAACACTCAACTTGTTGACAAATGATGGTGCTTGTTTGAGTTCCAGCCAATGTAAGAACTATAATGAATGTATTAATTGCTTGAGCAAAAACTTTGCGAATATTTTGATCTCGAAAGAATAATTGGTAAAGAAATATTAAAACGTGTACAAGATTCTCTCTATATATGACCATACCTCAATTTCGCTACACAAAATCGTTCTTATACTTTTAGCTAGGCATCAAATCCATATTATTATTACGATTCGAATCGTCGACGACCGAGTTCTTTCCGATCGGCTCGATACACTGGCACTGCGTAGAGATGTTGCATCTCTTTGCGTATTTTATCGCATCTATCACGGGGAGTGCTCTGAGGAATTGTTCGGACTAATTCCAGCCGCTCAGTTTCACTATCGTACATCGCGACAAAACTCGCGTTACCATCCATACCATCTGGATGATTGGCGGTCCACCACTGTGCGATTTAGAAGAAGTTTTCTCACTCGCACAACTTCTTTATGGAATCAATTACCACCAGCGAATTTTCCGAACCGATACGACTTAGGAACCTTCAAGAAAAGAGCTTACACCTTTCTAAAAGGCCGGCAACGCATCTGCAATTCCCCTGGTGTTGCGGTTGTTCATGGGCGGCGGTAGTCACTTACCATCAGGTGAGCCGCATGCTCGTTTGCCCACTATTCTATAAAAAAAAAATTTACAATAGCGACAGAAATTGAATTATAAGATTAGTTTATTTACTAATTGATTAACTTTAGATTACATAACAAAAAATCTAATTGAAAAAATATATGAACTGCCGGCCGTTGGTCTATGCGTCAGTGAGTCTAAGCAATGGTTTGATATGTATAGTAATAAATAAGATTCCATAAGTTCTAAGGAGGATCCCATTTGATTTTTGTTATTGAACTCAACAGCGTTTAAAAGTTATTAATGAAAGTCGATCAGCTTCTCTGTTTTTTTTTCTTGTAAAAATTATCATCACTATTTTTATTTTTTTTCCATCAATATTTAATGAAACGCTCATGAGGCGTGTACTTTTGGGTTTTCTAAACTATATTTGTTATGCCATGCGAGTCCTTTCCAATAGATTATTTAAAAAAATTATAATTTTATCCTCCTATGCCAACCCTACAAAAATATTTGAAAAATTTGACAGCTCCTTAGAAGCTTTGCCTGTGTACGGTTTCTTTACTCATGTAGCACGGGCCTCTATGACCCAGACAAATTAATGAAGACATGCCTTAAAGACCAAGCATCCAAGCCAAAAATCTTAATAAAAGTTAATTTTCATACATAGACTTACTACTCTATGAACGTGAGCTGCCCAGGGTTATCAGACTCCGCATGGGACTGCAAAGCTAGTAGAATTACGATCTTATATTATATGCAGCAGTTTGTCTAATATTATGAATGGGTTTAATAGATTCTAGTATTCTTATGACATCGACTCTGTAGACGCTTAGCAGTATATCAGTAAAATGCGGAAAATAAAACCATTCTGATTTTTTTGAACACTCCCTCACTAAAAAAAATAGACCTATAGACTGTAATTGTGCAGACCTAATATGGACGTTGTACTAAGTTAAAATTCTAAATTGTTTGAACGAACCAATATAATAATAAAAAATAATTCTTGAGTTATTAAGGTCTGCTAAGTGCAATTGTCATCACTTTATCACTAACTTTTCGAACATCGAAAACCTTACTAAACTAAGTTTAAGTTACTTAATAACTTCAAATTCGGTAATATCCAAACTTGAAGTTATAAAATCTGAAAACATTAAACTATCAATATTTAGGGCCGAAAAAGTTATTGGTGTAGAAGTTTTAAGTAATACCAATAACTTTGGAGATATTTAATTCTCATAGCTTAAATTTAAAAAAAAAGGCGTAAACGCAAGAAAAATTGTTTGTTATTTATTTAGATCAATATATAATACACAATATATAGCAGAAACACTTTTTAAAAAATAATAATATCCTAGTATGTATACTTCATGCTTTGCTTAAATAGTTCCTTCGATTATTTTACTTTATTATCAAAGCATTAAAGGCATTGCTTTCGTAAGAAAATGTATATGTTGCTTTGTTATTCTTCAGTGTTTGGTTAACTGATGACAGGAAATTTGTATTCTTTCATTTATCATTCAGCTATATTATGGTGGTAGCACGAATGGATCGTATCGACCGGGAAAGGACCACGCTTTCACAGAATATCAGCGTAAACCCTTCTTACTGGATACGAGGCATTCCATCTTAGTCCTAAGGGGTGTCATCAACGCATCTGAATTTTGATTCTTAATCCAGGATAGATGTAGATATCTATGGGCCAGCATTCACTTACCATCAAGTGGACTTTGTGTTAGTTTGTCACCATTTTTCAATTTTAAAACATATTGTTTTCAACGATGTATCGTGGATATGGCCAAGAACATAACGAAATTTATCAATGTTTGGTTGTAAAAGAAGAGATTTTCCACCAAGCTATATATTCAGCCCAGGGAGCGGCCCACAATCTATTTATCCGTAGATATATCTAGGATATAGATATATCCGTAGGTATATCTAGGATACAAATCTGTTCTATATACATATAATATACCTACCGGAGTAGTTCGTTTCACATATGGCGATATCACAAAAGTATACCTAATTTCTAACGAGCAGCAGTATAACATTGGTAAGTTCGATATTGGTGAAAAGTGTCCACATATTAGTAATTTCGCCAAGTCTATGAATGGTTCATATCACAGTTTAACTAAATAAAAAAACAAATGTAGAAATAGTTTCGCTAACAGGCAGACATTAAAAGTAAAGTGACAATTGTTATGATTTTGACCCTCAGCAAACTAAATAAAATGATCTTTTACAAGTTGGGGTTTTATAATGAAAAACTTGTAATGCGTAGAATGCGTAGAATGTTTTATTGCTAAAGAGTGACTTTTGTAAAGAAAAAAATTAACAAAATTGCTCACCAATGGAAATGTGTACATTAAAATATTTACAATCTTAACATTACTATATCGAATTAAATTTTTACTTTTATTTTACCATTGCAGTTGAATTGCAGATGCGTTGCTGGCCTTTTAAAAAGGAGTAGGCTGTTTTCTTGAAGGTCGCTAAGTCGTGGAATAAATCCTGGTGGTAATCGATTACACAAGGAAGTTGTGCGAGGAAGAGAACATCTTCTAAATCGCATAGTGGTGGACCGCCAATCATCCAGATGGTATGGATGGTATCGCGAGTTTTATCGCGATGTGCAATGGTGAAACTGAGCGGCTGGAATTAGTCCGAACAACTCCTCAGAGCGCTCTCCGTGATAGATGCGATAAAATACGCAAAGAGATGCAACATCTCTACGCAGTGCCAGTGAGTCAAGCCGATCGGAAAGAACTCGGTCGTCAACAATTCGAACCGCTTTGCACTGGATGTGGTCAAGAGAAATGACCATGCTATGACCAAACTGTCGTTAAGACACAAACTCCAACTTTACAAAGCTTGGATAAGATCTATCATTTCCTACTTCCTTCCTTTGAGCACGCGTCTCATCGCGGTTTGTACGATCTCCAAATCGTTTAAAATAGATTAATTCGTATATCCACTGGAACTCGTTGGTACCAGCCGACCTCCGACTTGCACAGAGATTGTCGACTTCCGACGATATCTGAATATATCAAGGAAATGTCTCGGCGCTACTTTGAGAGGACCCAGACAGAGACTCATCCCTACTCACTAGTGGTAAATGCCACAGACCCCGTAATGTTTTAATTGAACCCCCAGTTCCACTTCACTTCGACGAACCAAATGTGAACCATACACCTACATTACATACTCACCTTGTGTCACAAACATCCCGAAGGACAAAGGATGCTGCAAGAATTTAACAGTTCTAAGGCGAGATAGTACTTTTTGTAGACTTTTACTTTATTAGTACTATAACTAAAGTAACTTTAGCGAAAGTAGGTCCTGGGAAAATAGTCTGGTAACACTGCTATTGACTGACTTTATCACAGGGAGTTTTGGCGGGAACTTGATCAGCGGCGGTTTGCTGCTCCTGTATTATTGTTCAAATAATGGCTTGAAGTGGACTTTGATATGTAAAAGTGGTGCGATTTTGTGTATTAATTGTCTACGCATGTGAACTATTAGTGGAAACAGTGAAACAAGTGCTCTGATGGTGATGGATTCTCAAGATAAGCTGATTGTCTGCATAGGCGCCTTTAGATACCATCGCCAACTGTCAGCTGTCTGCTGGCTCAAGTTGCCGTCAAAATCTCTCAAGGGCTGCACAATGTGACGCATCAACATATTGTGAAGCAGTGAACTATGAAGGATAATTATTTATAATAAACCGAATAAAAATACTCAAGACTTGGCCTAAAGGTCTAGATACCAGGCCATAAACTCCTATAAAAAAAAAACTTTATCACAGACTTAGACGTAATGCCTTCTCTACACTACTCGCGAAGCGAAGTAGATTGAAGTTGCGAGTTTCGGCGGGAACTTGACCGGCGGCGGTTTGTTGCTCCTGTATTACTGTTTAAATAATGGTTTGAAGTGGACTTTGATATGTAAAAGTGGTGCGATTTTGTGTATTTAAGTGTCTGCGCATGTGAACTACTAGTGGAAACTGTGAAACAAGTGTCTGATGGTGATGTGATTCTCAAAATAAGGTGTCTGTCTGCTTAGGCACCTTGAGATACCATCGCCAACCATCAGCTGTCTGCTGTCTCAAGTTGCCATCAAAATCTCCCAAGGGCTGCACAATGTGACGCATCAACATAACATTGTGAAGCATTATACTATGAAGGATAATTATAATATATTGTAACTTCAGGCTCAGAAGGGCTAGATCCCAGAGCCGTAAAGCAAGTTATTAAAAAAAAGGATCGAAGTTGGACAAGGCGAATAGTGTAGAGAGGTACTTCGATTCGCTTCGTGCAACCTCTCTTCGCCTCGGGTGATTTCCGATTGCTGTCGGTTTTTTGCGCCAGAGTCAAAGGACTTCGCGAAGTACCCTGAAGTTACACGAAGCGTCTCACTACACTACTCGGCGTACGCCAGTTATGAATATTTTTATATATATATAAATATTAAATATGTACCATTTAAATGGCACTAAAACGAAATGTATGAAATTTATGATTCCAAATGTCAAACAATTAAATACTAATGTAATTTTAAATGGGGAGAAACTGAGTCTTGTAGATACCACCATTTTTCTTGGAATCACACTAGACGCGAAGCTTCAATGGAGCCCCCATATATCAAAACTAGCAAGCAGACTTAGTTCTGCAGCATATGCCGTAAGAAAGATTAGAAGTCTAACTAGTGTTGAAACAGCTAGACTAGTTTACTTTAGCTATTTCCATAGCATAATGTCGTATGGTATTTTGCTATGGGGACACGCAGCTGATACTGAAATTATATTTGTTTTACAGAAGAGGGCCATAAGAGCAATTTATAATTTAAAGCCTAAAGAGTCGCTGCGACAAAAATTAAAGGAAATTAATATATTAACTTTGGCCTCTCAATACATTTATGAAAATGTAATGTACGTACACAAAAATAAAAGTAGTTTTACAAAAATAAGTGATATTCATTCTGTAAATACTAGGAACAGACACAAGCTAGTAGTACCTGTTACTCGACTCCATTGAGTCATTAATTCATTCTTGGGGCGATGTATACGCTTTTACAACAAAATTCCAGAAAATATACTAAATTTGACCTGCTCAAAGTTCAAAAACTTTATTAAACTAAGTTTGTATAAAAAGGGTTATTATAATATTAAAGAATTTATAGATGATAATAACCCCTGGAAATGAGGTGATTGCTACCAAGCTGTTTCTAATTTGTTGTGTTGTTAATTTGTGTAACATACATGATTGTAAGCTGTTATTTAAAAAAAAGTCCCGCTGGGTTTCTTGCTGGTTCTTCCCAACACAGAGGTTTTTTTTCGAACCAGTGGTAATTATACAAAAGTGACTTTCAATAAGTATTATTTATAATCTATATTGAATAAAAAAGTTTCTGTTTCTGTTTCTGTAGCTTTCTACACAATTATTTATTTAGTTAACGCATTGACGTCGTACTGTTCACTCAATTAGGTACCTATAGCAGCTGCCTCTTGAACGTTATTCATGTTAAAGATGCGGGAGACTCAAGACGACTGAGCTTTTCGCGAAGTAGCACAAGCGTGTAGTCACGTTCTTCGAACTGCAATCGACTTCGACGAGCACTTCGTCAAAGTTACTTCTTACTTCGCGAGCAGTGTAGAGGAGGCATTATGTTAGTGTTATGTTGCAATGTTGCATGTGAAATGTGAATGTAAAACGCTGAAAGGCTGACGTTTACGTGACGTGACGTGCGTGACGTTTAACCGGAATAGGAATAGGTTAGGTTACATTTTCATTTACATTTTAATATTAGTTTTTGTTGTTTAATAGGAGGAAAAGTTAGTATTTTTGTTTAGATTATTTAAGTTAAACATTTGAATTAATTAACTCGCAGACATTTAACAAAATTAATTTTATTGCTTTTAACAGTCTTCCTTTTGGTTTTTCAGTTATAAATTGAAAACTATGGCAAATTTCGAAGAAAAAAAATGTCTAATAACTCGTAATCTTCAAGAAGTGTTAGGCGAAGAGAAGCTATTAGAAATTCTTAAGCAGCGGGATGTTAAAATATATTGGGGCACAGCTACAACAGGACGCCCTCATGTTGCTTATTTCGTTCCTATGTCGAAGATAGCGGACTTTCTTAAAGCTGGTTGTGAGGTAACAATTTTATTTGCTGATTTACATGCCTATTTAGACAATATGAAAGCACCTTGGGAGCTTTTAGCTCTTCGCACTCAGTACTATGAGGCAGCTATCAAAGCAATGCTGACGTCTATTGGAGTACCATTAGAAAAACTTCGTTTTGTAAAAGGAACAGATTATCAATTAAGTAAAGAGTATACATTGGATGTGTATCGGTTGACATCTGTTATAACAGAGCATGATGCAAAAAAAGCTGGAGCGGAAGTAGTAAAACAAGTTGAACATCCTTTGCTTAGTGGTCTCTTGTACCCCGGATTACAAGCTTTAGATGAAGAGTATCTAAAAGTTGATGCCCAGTTTGGTGGAGTTGATCAAAGGAAAATTTTTACTATGGCTGAAAAATATTTACCTCAATTAGGATATTCTAAGAGGATACACCTAATGAATCCTATGGTTCCTGGTCTTACAGGGGGGAAAATGTCTGCTTCTGAAGAAGATAGTAAAATCGATTTACTTGATAATCCTGCTAATGTTAAAAAGAAGTTAAAGAAGGCATTTTGTGAACCTGGTAACATAACTGATAATGGTGTGCTATCTTTCACAAAACATGTCATTTTTCCGTTAATGAAACCTAATGAGGGTTTTAAAGTTAGTCGTGCAAAAGAATATGGTGGGGATATAGAATATTTAAAATTTGCAGATTTAGAAGAAGCATTTGCAAAGCAAGAAGTCCATCCAGGTGACTTGAAGGCTTCTGTAGAACAAGCTATTAATAAGCTTTTAGCTCCTATTCAAGAAATATTTAAAGATTGTAAGCTTCAAGAATTAGCAAAGAAAGCTTATCCGGCTCCACAAAAAGCTAAAGGCAATCCTAATGCAGGAAATGAAGAAATCACACCAGCAAAGTTAGATATAAGAGTAGGGCGTATTGTTGAAGTCACTAGGCATCCTGATGCAGACTCACTCTATGTAGAAAAAATTGATGTTGGGGAAGAAGAGCCCAGGGTGGTTGTATCGGGATTAGTAAATTATGTTCCAATAGAATGTATGCAAAATAGAGAGGTTGTTGTTTTATGTAATTTAAAACCAGCTAAAATGCGAGGTATTGAATCCAAGGGCATGGTGCTTTGTGCATCTATTGATGAACCAAAACAAGTGGAACCATTATTGCCACCAATAGGTAGCAAGCCTGGAGAAAGAATTGTAGTTGAAACTTATGAGATTGGGGAACCAGATGATGTTTTAAATCCGAAGAAGAAAGTTTGGGAAAAACTACAAGCAGATCTAAAAACAAGCACTGAACTTGTTGCTGTTTGGCAGGGAAATAAATTAATTGGTAAAATCTGTGGAAATGCTGTAACAACGGCGTCATTGGTAAATGCTCCTATAAAATAATAAATTGTCTATTTATTTAATACATTGGATTAAGTTTTTAGTGCTTTTGTAATATGTACATTGTACATAAAACTTTAATTTGTTTATATATATATGTAAAAGGACAGTCCCTAAGTAAACACACAGTGGTAGTTACATGATTTGTTTTTATAGTTAGAAAGTTATAAGTGTCACAAAAATCCTTATGTGCATAAGAAAAAACTTTTTAATTTTATTTAATAACTTAAACTATAATAATAATAGACAATGGAACTTTTAAAATACATTTTTGCATAGTTACAAGAATAGAATACACTGGTTGTATATTATTATTCAACAACTAGTTCTCACGCACCGTCCACATACAACTTAAACAAAAAATTTCACACTTCTTGCAAGAAGTGTGAAATTGCAAATTTATATATATTTTTAGTGTTTATGAGATATTCAGAAAAAAAACATTCATTTTATCAGTTTCTTGATATCACTATTGTGAAGAAAATGGAGGATAAAAATCCTCCATTTTCTTCACAAAAAGTATAGATTGGATCACTTCTGTCATTGCTGTCTGTCTGTATGTGAAATTTCATCTCAATTAGTTCAGTCAATCAGTAGATTAGCCTGGTCAGTCAAAAAAGTTTTTAAAAATTATTATTTTTGATTCAATATCATGCAAATGACCCCCTGAGTTTATCTGATAGCAAATATTTTAATATTAAAGACAGACACGTGGTAGAGCCATGCTGCAGCTATATTAGTAGTACATTTGTAGCACGAATGGGTCGACTTGACCGGGGAAAACCCACGCTCTTACAGAATACCAGCGTAAAATAGCAGCTTAACACTGCTGTGTTTCGTATGGTGAGTGTAGAGAACCGGAGACCCTTTTTACTGGAAAAGAGGCATTCTATCTTAGTCCTCTTTATTGAGGATAGAAGATGTAGATGTCTATGCAACCACTTACTATCAGGTGGACTGTGTGCTCGTTTGTCACCCTATACTATAAAAAAAGACATCAGTGTTATTTATATGTATAGAAAGTCTTTTTTCCTAGAAGTCCATCTGGATAGGTATCAGCCTTCTGACCAATTTCCGCTCCAGTTTTAAGGGTAAGAGAGACAGTGTAATTACAGCCTATATGCATCTCCTGTTATTCGTCATGGATAGTAATATATCTGTAGTGTTCTTTCATTAAAGTTGGTGTATAGCTGCATTAGCGACTTACTATCAAGTAGACTTTAGCTTTAGCTTGTTTTTCACTCTAGTAGTATTTAAGAAAAAAAAACATATCTTTAATTTTATGAAATAGTTTCTCATATATTTTCTGCTTATATCAGGGCTTTGTTTCTTTAAAATATCTGTAGTAAACATTTGTAATGACATCAATGACTTTTAAAGATTAGTATTTTAAAAATCAAATTTGTATGTGCCTAAGTAAACTGTTGTATGTGATGTGTAATACTCTGTATAATTTTATTTAAATACTTGCAATTTTGACACAATGCACTTATTGTGCTAAACTGATATTTGTCCAGGTGCAATTCATGCATTATAAGGAGAAAATCATATTGTAATGTTTAAGAAGATAAAGGGGGAAAAACAAAGGCTTATAATATAATATTTACCCAAACTTTTTAAAGTATGGAGCATTCAAAACATTCTCCTGTAAATTAATGTTTCTAGATGCTGATATGTTTTACTTAGGGACTTTAATTATACATTATTAAATTGTTTCAAGAAATAAGTTTAAAAAAGGCTATCAAAGATACTTTTTTAGAGTAAATAACAAAAATATTTATAATAATATAATACATATTTATAATAATAAATTATGTATATACCCTAACATTATAAATTTATTTCTGTTTATTTTATTGACATATTTATTTAATATAAGCAATTTTTTTTTATTTTAAACATTTTCCAGACTATTAAATTACTAACTACATGTGTATGTTTCTGTGTTGTAAATATGATTGTTTAGGTACTTCTCTTCACCATCCTCTAAATTTCCAATATCTAATCTAGACATAGGCCTCTCCCATCGCAATACCAGACTTCTCGCACTTTTGTCGCTGCTGCCCATCGCGGGTCTGGTTTGGTCTGGAGGCGAGACGAGAATTAAAAACTTTATGGCGAAATTTAAATTCTTTCCTATCACATCTTCGGTGGAAGCGGCGTGGATTGGCGAGGATATTTGAGATGAGAATTGAAATATATTTTGGTAGTATATTGTACCGTATAACAGAATAGATAGTTTATTAATTTTGTTACGGAAAAGCAGGATTACGTAATGCTTTACGGGACAGCTCTGTGCTCCCACGGCCTAGGGCATTTATATCGATAAAATTTTAAATTAATTTATCTAAATAAATAGTATTACCAAAAAAAAAGATTGATCACTCATCAGAGTTTATCGCAAAATGATCTAAACACCACTTTATATTAAACAATACGTTCCTTACAATTAAGTTGCGATATTGTGTGAGCTCGCGATTTATGTTAATTTTGATGGCAAGCTCGCGATAGCTATTAATGGCAATTTTTGGTGATATGGGTCGGCGAGCGCAGAGTAGGTACATTATATACCGGCGAGACTTCAATTCTCGTCTCGCCTCGCCTCGCCTCTACGCTGGTCTCTGGTGAAGCACTTGTGTGTACACAGTGTACGTGGTAGAGCCATGCTGCAACTTTATTAGTAGTATAGTTGTAGCACGAATGGGTCGGCTGGACCGGGGAAGGAGCACGCTCTCACAAAATACCAGCATGAAATAGCAGCTTAACGCTGCTGTGTTTCGTATAGTGAGTGTAGAGAACAGGAGACCCCTTTTACTGGAAACGAGGCATTCCATCTTAGTCCTTATGGGTGGCAGCGCATCTGTTTTTTTGATTCGTAGTTAAGGATTGATGTAGATGTCTAGGGGCCATGGCAACTACTTTTTTTTTTTATAGTATCGGGTGACAAACGAGCACACAGTCCACCTGATGGTAAGTGGTTACTGTGACCCATAGACATCTACATCTATCCTCAATAAAGACTCAAGATGCAGATGCGTTGTCACCCGTGAGGACTAAGATGGAATGCCTCTTTGCCAGTAAAAAGGGTCTCCGGTTCTCTACACTCACCATACGAAACATAGCAGCGTTAAGCTGCTATTTTACGCTGGTTTTCTGTGAGAGCGTGGTCCTTCCCCGGTCGAGCCGACCCATTCGTGCTACAACCATAATATAGCTGCAGCAAGGCTCTACCACAGTCTACCTACTTGCCAGTAGGTGGACTGTGCTCGTTGGTCACTCTTATCCTATAAAAAAAACTTACATCGGGTGTTACGTTGAAGTAAACGAGGTGGTTGCTCGGAAGTTATAAGATTTCTCTGGTATTTTATTATAGATTTTTTTATGCCCACGGCACGGCATTTAAATAAAATTGTAAGTTGTTATAAAATTTATAAAACTTGCTTCCTTCCCGTCTAGTGGCGACGAAGAACTTAGTATCTACTTGTGGCATCGTTATCAACAGAGAAGCTAAAAGAAAACTACATCTACTACCTGGTAAATGGTACACTTACCTACATAATATATTTTTATGGAAGAAGGGGCAAACGAGCATGGGGCTTACCCGATGGCAAGTGTCGACCACAGCCTATTAATAAATACAACACCGGGGCAATTGCGGCGCGTTGCCGGCTTTTTAAAAAGGAGTAAGCTCGTTTCTTGAATCTCCCTAAGTCGTATCGGTCCGACAGTAGTGGGCCGCCAAACATGCCGATGATGATTGACTGAGGATTCGTGAAATGCGTTGCTGAAATTTTGTGGTTGGAATTAATCCGAACAATTCCTCTGAACACTCTCCGTGGTAAATGCGATAGAAAATGCAAAGGGATGCAACATCTCTTCGTCTCGTCGGTCGTCGACCATTCGAGCCGCTCTGCGCTGGATGCGGTCAGGTGGAAGGATCTAGTACTAGGGAGACCCGGTCCTGGGATGAGAACAGTTTTGTGAGATGTTTTGTGTGATGGTTTTAACGGTGGAGAGCCATGCAGCAGCTTTTGCTGTTGCACGTATGGGCTGGCTCGAGCCGGGTTAGTACCACGACCTCACAGAATACCGGCGTGAAGTGGAAGCTCTGCTTCCGCGTTTCGTCTGGTGAGTGCAGGTGACCGGAGGCCCAATTCCCCCCCCCCCATCAACAGGCTGCCCCGCGTATTCTGGGGGGGGGGGGGGGGCAAAATTCCGCTCAACACAATAACTGCTCGGGGCAAACTGAGCAACAAGACCAAGGCGACCCCTGCCACGCTATCCGTGAATTTCTGCAACATCAGGGGACTTCACTCGAACCTAAACGCCGTCCACTACCATCTTGAGACGGCAGAGCCGGCCTTGCTCTTTCTGACCGAGACGCAGGTGTCCTTTCCGGCTGATACTTCGTATCTCTCCTACCCGGGGTACAAATTGGAGCATTCCTTTGTGCCTCGGGCTGGAGTTTGCGTGTATGTCAGAGAGGACATCTGTTCTCGACGCCTCGGCAGTCTTGAAGGTTCGGACCTGTCCATCCTTTGGCTACGCGTAAACAGCGACGACCATCCGCGCGTCTACGTGTGCCTCTATAGGTCCCATAGCGGTAATGCCGAAACAGACCGACTCATCGACCACGTCCAAATGGCTACAGATTCCTTGCTACAAAAGGTCCCATCCGCAGAGATCGTGATCCTTGGCGATTTTAACGCCCACCACGCCGAATGGCTCTGTTCACGTTTAACCGATCATGCGGGGAGATCTGTTTATGACTTTGCCTTGGCATATGGTCTGACACAACTGGTTACATCGCCTACGCGGATCCCAGATGTTGAGGATCATACACCTTCCCTGTTGGACCTTCTGCTGACCTCTCATCCGGACGGATATCAGGTTTCCGTTGATGCCCCTCTTGGCTCTTCGGACCATTGTCTGATCCGGAGTGTGGTGCCACTCACGCTCCCCTCGCGGTTGCGTTCTGCAGGTTGCCGCCGTGTTTGGCATTACAGGTCGGCGGATTGGGACGGAATGCGGTCTTTCTTTGCTTCCTACCCATGGGGGCGGGTTTGCTTCTCGCCGGATGATCCCAGCGCTGTTGCTGACTCTGTCACTGATGTGGTGCTACAGGGAATGGAACTATTTATTCCATCATCTGTGGTACCCATCGGAGGCAGATCTCAGCCTTGGTTTGGTCGCTCCTGTAAGACTGCATTACGCAGTAAGCAGGAGTGTTATCAAGCCTGGGCTGCGGCTTCGGTGACTCGGGATGTAAACACCAGCACACTTAAAAAGAAGTATAACTTCGCCTCCAGGTCTTTCAAAAGAGTTATTGCCAAGGCAAAGTTTGAACACATAGGCAGAAACTAGTTCGCCTTCCTTCGTGAACCCGTGCATTCTGGTCTCTCGCCAAGGCTGTCCAAGGGAATTTCTGTAAGCCATCACTACCATCTCTGCACAGGGAGGACGGCTCACTGGCCCACGACGCAAAAGAGAAGGCCGACCTTTTAGGCTCCCTTTTTGCGTCCAACTCGACTGTTGATGACGGGGGGAACACACCGCCGACCATCCCGCGGTGTGAGTGCTCCATGCCGGATGTGCGGTTCTCACAGCGCTCGGTTCGCAGAGCACTCCTCTCCCTTGACATCCACAAGTCGAGTGGGCCTGACGGAATCCCCCCAATTGTGCTGAGGACGTGTGCTCCGGAGTTAGCACCGGTTCTAACGCGTCTTTTCCGGTACTCCTACTCCCTAGGCGTAGTCCCGAAATCATGGAAGACAGCTTTTGTCCACCCGATCCCTAAAAAAGGCGACCGCTCAGACCCGTCCAACTACAGGCCTATCACCATCACCCCCTTGTTCTCCAAAATAATGGAATCCGTTGTAAACTGCCACCTCATGCGGTACTTTGAGGATCACCAGCTGATTAGTGACCGCCAGTACGGTTTTCGTCGGGGTCGATCAGCTGGTGATCTTCGGGTCTACTTAACTCATAGATGGGCGTTGGCAGTAGAGTCCAAGGGGGAGGCATTGGCCGTTAGTTTGGACATTGCGAAGGCCTTCGATCGGGTTTGGCACAAAGCGCTTCTTTCGAAGCTCCCTTCCTATGGGCTTCCCGAGAAATTATGCAATTGGATCACCAGCTTTCTTGCAGATCGGAGCATCAAGGTCGTTGTAGACGGTGCATGCTCCGACTACAAGCCTATTAACGCTGGTGTTCTACAAGGCTGCGTGCTATCACCAACGCTGTTTCTTCTGCATATCAATGATATGTTGCAAGGCGGTAGCATTCATTGCTATGCGGATGACAGCACTGGTGATGCTCTATACACCGGCCGTGCCAATATTTCTCGGGAAAACGTCACCGAGTACCGGAACAAACTTGTGTCTGAAGTCGAGTCTGCTGGACAAAGTCTCGGATTGAGGGCGACTAAATCTAGTCCAGTTTAATCCTCAGAAGACACAAGTTTGCGCGTTTACCGCTAAAAAGAACCCCTTTGTCGTATCTCCTCAGTTTCAAGGTACTCCCCTTGTTGCCTCAGCCAGTATCGGAATCCTCGGCGTCGACATATCGAGTAGCGTGCAGTTTCGTGGTCACTTGGAAGAGAAGGCCAAATTGGCCTCTAAAAAGCTTGGCGTGCTCAGCAGAGCGGGAAAGTATTTCATGCCGGCTCAACGCCTGCAACTTTACAAGGCGCAGGTTCGGCCTCACATGGAATACTGTTCCCATCTCTGGGCTGGGGCTCCCCAGTGCCAGCTTCTTCCACTTGACCGCATCCAGCGCAGAGCGGCTCGAATCGTCGACGACCGAGTCCTTTCCGATCGGCTCGACTCATTGGCATTGCGAAGAGATGTTGCATCTCTTAACATTTTCTACCATGGGGAGTGCTCTGAGGAATTGTTCCGATTAATCCCAGCCGCCAAATTTCACGAACGCACATCGCGGCAGAACTCCCGATACCATCCACACCATCTGGATGATTGGCGGTCCACCACTGTGCGATTTAGAAGATGTTTTCTTCCTCGCACAACTTCCTTGTGGAATAGTTTACCACCAGCGATTTTTCCGGACCGATACGACTTAGGGACCTTCAAGAAAAGAGCCTACTCCTTTTTAAAAGGCCGGCAACGCATCTGCAATTCCCCTGGTGTTGCGGTTGTTCATGGGCGGCGGTAGTCACTTACCATCAGGTGAGCCGCATGCTCGTTTGCCCCCACTCGTATAAAAAAAAAAGTTTTCAATGTTAGGCCGAACCTGCCTCTTGTAAAGTTGCAAGCAGTGGCCGGCATTAAATACTGTCCGCTCTGCTGAGAACGCCAAGCTTTTTAGAGGTCTTCCAAGTGACCACGAATCTGCACGTTATTCGATATGTAAACGCCGAAGATTCCGATACTGGCTGAGGTAACAAGGGGAGTGCCCTGAAATTGAGGAGTTACGACAAAGGGGTTCTTTATAGTGGTAAACGCGCAATATTGTGTCTTCTGGGCATGGGACTAATTAGATTTTTTTTTATTTATTTATTTCATAACATTACATTTATTAGTTACACATTACATTACTGTACAATCATAAGCTTATAGAAACTTTACCGTGTACCGATATCGCCGACAATAATGAATATGAGGGTAAAGTAAAAAACAACACTTATTATTTATTAAGTGCGTGATCTGCTAATGCAGGATGCAATGCTCGTGGATTGTATATACAGGACGTTTGTTTTAAAGCGTTATCGTAATATTTATTGGTAATACATATTATGTATTACTTAAATTATTTATGATGCAATCTATAAAGTAGTTTTTTAATTTTAATTTAATATTTTTTCTGAGTCAGTTCGGATTTTAAAGATCCTGGTAGCTGGTTAATTAGGTTATTTAGTCGCTCTAGTCCAAGACCTTACCTGTCAAAAACTCGAATTCAGACACACGTTTGTTCCAGTACTCGGCGACGTTTTCCCGAGAAATATAGGCACAGCCGGTGTATAAAGCATCACAAATGCACGTTATTGGTTTGCAACTTATAATTGATAAGCATAAGAAACAGCGTAGGTGATAGCACGTAGCCTTGTGAAACACCAGGCTACGTGCAGGTATAAATAGGCTTGGAAATGGAGCATGCACCTTCTACTACGACTTTGTTGCTCCAATCTGTAAGCTAACTGTTGCTCCAATTGCACAAATTCTCGGGAAGCCCATAGGAATGGAGCTTCGAAAGAAGCACTTTGTGTCAAACCCGATCGAAGGCCTTCGCTATGTTCAAACTAACGGCCGGGGTCTCCCGCTCTGCTTCATGAGATGATGAGATTTTTGAGTCAGGTAAGCCAGAAGATCACCAGCTGAGCAACCCCGACGGAAATCGTACTGGCAGTCACTTTTCAGTTGGTGATCCTCAACCTCATGAGCTGGCAGTTCACAATAGTTATCATTATTTTGGAGAACAAGTTGAATAGGTCTGAGCGGTCGATTTTCGGTTATTTTTTAGGGATCTGGTGCAATAAAGCTGTTTTCTTTGGGCTCGGGACTACGCCTAGGGAGAAAGGGTTTTAGAAAAGACACGTTACACCCCGTGCCAACTAGGAAGCACACGTCTTCAGCACAATGAGAGGAACTCCACTCAACTTCACGTCTAGGGAGAGTAATGCTATGCGCACCGAGCGCTGTGTAAACCGTATCGTACCGACCTGAGGGCGAAATTATATTTCTTTTTAACAGCGCTGCTGAAGCACTCCTATTATAGCGCGATGCAATTTCACAGGAGCAACCAAACCAGGCACCACAGAGAGTAAAGAGTTCCATTCCCTGAAGTACGACATCAGCGACAGAATCACGTTGGGATCATCCGGCGAGAAGCATACCCTCCCCTGACCTCAAGGGAAGGATGTAAAAAATAACCGCATCCTGCCCCAATCGGGCGACATATGCACTATATGTCGGCCGATTATAAACACGGCAATCTGCAAAACGCAACCGCGATGGGAGTGTGAGTGGCACTATAGTTCGGATCAGACAATGGTCCAGAGCCAAGAGGGGCGTCGACGGAGACCTGATAGATATTCGTCCGGATGAGAGATCAGCAGAAGGTCCTACAGGGAAGGTGCACGATCCTCCACATCTAGAATCCGCGTAGGTGAAGTAACCATTTGTGTCGGACCATATGCCAAGGCAAAGTCATAAACAGATCTTCCCGCATGATCCATTAAACGAGAACCAAGCCATTCAGCGTGGTGGCCGTTAAAATCACCAAGGATCACGATCTCTGTAGATGGAACCTGTTGTAGCACGGAGTCTACAGCGACTTGGACGTGGTCGATGAGTTGGTCTGTGTCGGCATTACCTATCGAGGCACCCATCGACGCGAGGATGGTCGTCGTTGACCTTCAAAGCTGCCGAGGTTTCGAGAACAGATGTCCTCTCTGACGTATACGCAAAATCGACCGAGGTATAAAGGTGTTATAATTTGTACCCCGGATAGGAGAGAAGTATAGACCGGAGAGGACACCTGCATCTCGGTTAGAAAAAATGTCGGCTTCGCCGTCTTCAGATGGTACCTAGTGGACTTCGTTGACGTTCGAATAAAATCCCCTGATGTTGCAGAAATTCACGGATAGCGTGGCAGGGGTCACCTTTGTCTCATTGCTCTACTTGCCACGAGCAGTATTAGCCTTGAGAGGAATCCCTACCAGGGATTCCCAATACCAGGGGTGCTGGTACCCTCCTGGGATGGTTTCTTATTTAATTACACTACCATGTTAAGGGGAAGAGGGGTTAGGCATCCGACCATCTGCACTTAACAGGCGAAGTAAACTTCTACTTCACGCTGGTAATCTGTAAGGTCGTGTGTCTCCTCGGTTCGAGCTGGTCCACCCATTCATTACATTCATTCATTAGTGCTCTTCATTTCATGTCTTCACTTCATCTAGTCTCGCTCACCCGTGCGACAGCAAAAGCTGCGCGTGTGGCTCTTGCACTGTTATGTTGTTTGCCTATATTATTAACTGTAATCTACTTCGTCATTGTTTATGCGTTATACATAATACTTAGCAGTAAGTAGCTTTGCTTTATTATGCCCTGGGGTGGGCGACAAGGAGCTGATGATGATTTAGTTTTGCACCTTTAAAGTATTTAGTTTAGTTTAAAAAGGGCCCCAATTTCATTTTTGCCCCGGGGCCCTTGATTACATAGCCACGCCACTGCGTGTAGTCATTTGCGATTCTCTATTGAAACGTAATAAAACCGAACCATTTTTGAAAAGATTGATCACTGGCGATGAAAAGTGGATCACTGGTGATGAAAAAAGATCATGGTCAAAGGGTGGTCAAGCTCCACAGACTGTAGCGAAACCCGGATTAACACGCAATAAGGTGATGCTGTGTATGGTAGCATTGGAAGAGCTTTTACCGCCGGGCAAAACCATCGATTCGAATCTTTACTGCCAACAACTAATGAGACTCAATCAAGAATTTGAGAAAAATCGGCCGGAATTGATCAACAGAAAAGGAGTGGTTTTTCGTCATGATAACGCCAAACCACACACACCACTCCACTCTGCAAAAATTGAGTGAGCTTGGTTAGGAAGTGAGCTCTTCAGAATTATTTGGGTAGTGTTAGGTTAACATCAAGAGAAGATTCTCAAAACTACTTGTCGCATTTTGCTCATCAAATATCATAAGATTACAGAAACAGGGTTATGTCACAATCTACAAGATGGCAACAAGTTATGAAACAAAATGGCACATATAATTAAATATAATTCTTGAATTGTATATAAAATACGAATAAACTTTTTCCCTGACCTTATACTTTAGATTTTTATCGTATATCGAATATCCAGCAAGGCTCGTAAGTCGAACTGCCTTTTAAAACGTGGTTTTTTACGTGGTAGAGCCATGCTGCAGCTATATTAATAGCATAGTTGTAGCACGAATGGGTCGGCTCGATCGGGGAAGGACCACGCTTTCACAGAATACCAGCGTAAAATAGAAGCTTAATGCTGCTGTGTTTCGTATGGTGAGTGTAGAGAACCGGAGACCCTTTTTACTGGAAAAGAGGCATTCCATCTAGTCTATATAGTCCTCACGGGTGGCAACGCATCTGCATTTTGATTCGCAAACAAAGATAAATGTAGATGTCTATTGGCCACAGCAACTGCTTACCATCAGATGGACTGTGTGCTCGTTTGTCACCCTATCCTATAAAAAAAACTTCATTCTTTATTTTGCCACCCATAAGGGTAGAATTTTCCTAAAGTATAATCTTAAACCACGCAGGAGTAAACTTGCCAAGAGTATTACCTCAGTTTTTTAATCTTTGTGTGGGACAATCTAATCTACTTGAAAACCTAAAGTGTACTATATAGTTGTACTACAATGTTGTATGACTGGTCAGGTGTGTCTAATTATAGGGCAATATCCCTGGTTACGATGATTGCGACGAAAATACTGGACGGTCTACTTAGTCGGCGCCTAAATACGTACGTCTCTCTCAATGACGGCTTCCGAGAGTTCTATTTTGTGCCTCAAGCAGACTGTCCAGTATAGTAAGAAATCCAGTAAGAAAAACATCAATGTATGCGTGCTATTTAGATTTTTCAAAGGCTTTTGACCTTGTATCCCACGAAATGCTGTGGAAAAAATGAATTTTGTGACTGACTTACCTCGAGAAATTGTATCGCTTTTCAAGTTCTGGTATAGTAATCGAAAGAACAATGTAAGATGGACAGGCTCGCTCTCCGAGGAGTATAGGTTGTATTGCGGTGTGAAGCAGGGGGGAATAGGCTCCCCCACGCTTTTCAACCTTTATATGAACGGGCTGATTGATGAGCTCAGCAGCATCGATATCGGTTGTCATATAGACGGAGTCTATGTCAACGATATTATATATTCAGATGATAATATGGTGTTGCTGAACCCATCAAGCGGTGCTTTGAAGAGAATGATTATGTGAATCCTATATAGCGGCACAGGGGCTTAAATACAACGCTACAAAGAGTGAATTCATGATATTTAGACCGGATAATTAGCGTTACACTAATATACCAAATATTACGTTAGGCTTTAAAGAATGTGGAGTTTTAAGTATTTTAAGCCACTGTGTCACAGAGGATCAAAAAGAGAACTTGGATATAGAAAGAGAGAGGAGGGCGCTGTCTGTCCGCTGCAACATGTTAGCACGCAGATTTGCACGATGTTTTAGTCAAGTTAAGGTTATGCTTTTCAAAGCTTATTGCCAGTCCTTTTACACATGCAGTCTCTCGGTGAACTATACGGAGGGGCATACAAAGTTCTACGGGTACAAAATAATAACGTGTTCAGGGTAGGTTCAACGCGAAAGGGTCTACCGCGCTACTGCAGCGCCCCTGCCATGTTCGCGGTGCTGACACGGACTGATTCGCTCCAATCATATGCAAACGCCGCACCTTGCTTACGCGACATCCCCAAGCCCTAACAATATTCTGCGCGTGTTGGCCGACCGCTGGGCCTCTCCGATGTTGACTCGCTGGATACGGCTGCATGACTGGCTACTTGCCACCATCGGTGCAGTTTCGTACGCGCCGCCACAATCTCACCGAAGACATTCAGTACCATATACCTTGGCGCCTTTTGCAAACAGGCAATATCGTATTTTACAAAAGCGCAGAACGCTGTTTAAATATTTATACATCATCATTCATCATTACAGCCTTTCATAAGTCCACTGCTGAACATAGGCCTCCCCCAAGGAATGCCACAAATCACGGTCCTGAGCCACCTGCATCCATCGACTTCCTGCATGTCTTACCAGGTCGTCACTCCATCTCGTGGGGGGTCGCCCTACACTTCGCCTACCGGTACGAGGCTGCCACTCAAGAACCTTTCGTCCCCATCGGTTGTCGGTTCTTCGAGCTATATGGCCGGCCCAATGCCACTTCAGCTTACTAATCCGTTGGGTTATGTCGGTTACTCTGGTTATACTGCGGATATACTCATTTCTAAGTTTATCACGCAGAGAAACCCCGAGCATAGCCCTCTCCATAGCTCGCTGAGCGACCTTGAGCTTCCTCATACGGCCAGCAGTGAAGGACCACGTCTCAGATCCGTAAGTCATCACTGGCAACACGCACTGGTTGTACAATTTCGTTTTAAGGTTTTGAGGTATATCTGACGAGAAGATGGTTGTCATGTTATGGTGGAAATCTATACATAAATCTAATATTTTATATATTTAACAGAGGATACAAATATTAGGTAACAGTGACATAGCGAGATTTATAGGCTGAACTTTGTTTAGCTTAGATGGTGGACAGACCTGTATATTAGTAAATGCATTAAATGTTTCTAGATCGAGTCGACGAGGTGGCAGCCGACGCTGCTAACATGGTCGCCACCGTAGCCAGTAATAGCGGGGCCGCCGGGGACTGGGGTCCGTCTCTGTAACCCTCGCCGTGGGGGAGTTTATTACCATAGTTGCCAGTCTTGGCGAGTGCGTTAGCAATCGCAGTTTTTTTTATTGTTCTTTTGCTGTTATAAGAAAGATGCTGCTGCCCATCTCTTGCCTTAGTTTCCCTCTGTCGCCTTTTAGGACATTCTTACACCGCCACTGCACAGGAACTCACAGGTTCACAACAGGTTAGGCTTTTTGATATCCAACAATTACCTTTCGGTAAGGTAACTTTTTATTCAGGAACTTTGACATTCTTATACACTTTTTAAAAATAAATCCTATTAAAGTTCGAGCTTTATAAATAATTAGGATGTTCTGCCCCTACTCTTCTAGCGGAATTCGATCAATATCAGGAATTAGGTAACCTAAAATGTAGTGGTGCATTCTTTATTTGACCAAAATTTGATTCAAATCTGTCTGAGTGATATGAAGAATAAAAAATTAATTTAAATTGAATAAGAATTTTTTGACTCTCGAAAACAGCACGTAGACGCGGCTCAGAAGGGAAATCGGTCTGTAGTTCTTCAAGAGAGCGTTGTCACCTTTCTTGAAGAACAAGACCACCGCACTTCTGCTCCACGCCTCCGGTGTAATGCCACCATGGAGGACGGAATTAAAGAGCTTCTGAAGGACTTCAAGTACCGGTTTTCCACCCGCTTTCAGAAGCTCCGCTGTAATTCCATCCTCGCCTGGGGCCTTACCGTTTTCAAGGTGCTGGAGAGCCATTCTAATCTCGCTCAGACTGACGTCCGGGATATCTTCGGAATAGTGTCGGATGACACTCGCTCTTGGATCGTTACTCACACTTGCGTGTGGCTCCAACGATGACGTGTACAACTGCCCATAGAACCTCTCAATCTCACTCAAAATCTCAGGTGTCCCGGAAACGATGCTGCCACATTCTGTCTTCAGCTTTGACAGTTGGCTCTTTCTGGCAGACAGATCTCTGGCAAAAACATTGGAGCCTTGGTTCCGCTCGATCGCTTCTTCAATACGAGCTGTATTGAAGTTGCGTAAGTCCCGCCGCATGCATTTGGAGATCTGTCTGTTCAGCTGCCTGTATGCTGTCAAGTCTGTTGAAGAATGTAGCTTCATCTCCCGTCTAACAGCCATGAGATTAAGAGTGTGATCGGAGAGTTTTTGTGTTCTTCTGCGGCGGGTCTTGCAGAACTTAGCTCCGACCGCATGGACAGTTTCCACGAGCTTGTCATTCATATCGTCCACTTCATTGCAGTCTTCTAGGCACTGAAAACGGTTTTGTAACTCGAGCTGAAAGGTTTCGGGACTTTGGAACAAAGCACGAGGGGGACGGAGCGTTGACTTCATTAGACGAGACCTCTCCAACTTAACGTTTAGGTTCAGTGTGCCTCTAACCATTCGGTGATCGCTACCAGTTTTCACCCTCGCGATCACGGAGACATCATTGAACAGTTGTCGTCTGGTCGTCATAATGAAGTCAATCTCATTTTTTGTCGAACCGTCGGGGCTCGACCAGGTCCACTTCCTGTGGGACCGCTTTTGGAAGAAAGAGTTCATCATAAAGAGTCCCTCTTTCTCCATGAAGTCGGCCAGCTGCTGGCCCCTTGGGTTCCGTTGCCCTATTCCAAATTTTCCTACTTTCAGCTCACCGTTCTCTCTTGTGCCTAGTTTTGCGTTGAAGTCTCCCATTAACACCGTATATTGGGTTTTGGAGGAATGCATGGCTCTAGAGATATCCTCATACATTTCCTCCACCTCCTCATCGGGGTGTGCCGAGGTTGGTGCGTAAACCTGTATGACCTTCAGCGAATACCGTTTGGTGATTCTGAGTATAAGGTACGCAACCCTCGTTGACACACTCCCGATCTTTACAACGTTGTTAACGAGAGACTTGTGGACGATAAATCCGACACCTCCTTGGGACAGATGGTCGCCCTCCCGGTGATAGAGCAAGTTGCCGGATTCGAGGATTACCGTGTCCTCCCCCTCTCTTCGGACTTCGGATAATCCTATAATATGCCAGCGCAACTTGTCTATCTCTTCTTCCAGCTCCACAATCTTCTCGTCAGTCCTCAGGGTGCGTGCGTTGTACGTTGCCAGGTCGAGTCGTCTAAGGTGGCAACCGAACCTCCACCGGAGATTCTTAGCACCCCCTGCCCCGCTGTTACCATGGTCGCCACCGTAGCCAGGAATAGCGGGGCCGCCGGGGACTGGGGGCCGTTTCTTTGTTAGTGTCATTCATAGGGGGGTATTTGCCATAGTTGCCACGCTTGGCGAGCGGGTTGGCAACCGCAGTTTTTTTTTATTGTTAGTTTGTTGTTATCAAGAAGATGCTGCTGCCCATCTCCTGCCTGTTTCCCTTTGTCGCCTTTTACGACACCCACGGGAGGATATGGGGTAGTGGATATTCTTGACCGCCACTACACGGCAGTAGACGGCTGTTTTCGAGAGTCATTACGAATCGCCTCGCGCGCAGACTTGACGACTTCCAGCCTCCCGAACAAGCCGGTTTCCGAAAGGGCTTTAGCACCATAGACCACATACATACCCTTCGGCAAATTGTACAGAAGT
Organism: Parnassius mnemosyne; assembly: GCA_963668995.1. Taxonomy (NCBI): domain Eukaryota; kingdom Metazoa; phylum Arthropoda; class Insecta; order Lepidoptera; family Papilionidae; genus Parnassius; species Parnassius mnemosyne. The sequence continues at coordinate 20,273,247 of CAVLGL010000024.1, forward strand.
CCGAAGAGTACAATTTGCCACTATGTCTGGCGTATGTGGACTATGAGAAAGCCTTTGATTCCGTCGAAATTTGGGCGGTGCTGCAGTCCCTTCAGCGGTGCCAAGTTGACTGTCGGTATATCGAAGTGTTGAAGTACTTGTACAGTAGGGCTACGATGGCTATCCGAGTACAGAACCAGAGTACGAAACCTATCCAATTGCAGAGAGGTGTAAGACAGGGTGACGTCATATCCCCGAAACTCTTCACCGCTGCATTGGAAGACGTTTTCAAGCTTCTGGACTGGAAAGGATACGGTATCAACATCAATGGCGAGTACATCACTCACCTTCGATTTGCCGACGATATAGTCCTTATAGTAGAATCGCTGGAGGACCTAAGCACTATGCTCAATGACCTCAATAGTGTTTCCCAACGGATAGGTCTTAAGATGAACATGGACAAAACAAAGATCATGTTTAATGTCCATGTCACACCTATGCCGGTAGTTGTTGGGAACACTAAGCTCGAAGTTGTTGACGAGTATGTTTACCTGGGACAAATTATAGTCCGACTAGGTAAGTCCAACTTCGACCGAGAGGTCAATCGACGGATTCAACTCGGCTGGGCAGCGTTCGGAAAGCTAAGACACATCTTCTCGTCAGACATACCTCAAAACCTTAAAACGAAATTGTACAACCAGTGCGTGTTGCCAGTGATGACTTACGGAACTGAGACGTGGTCCTTCACTGCTGGCTGGATGAGAAAGCTCAAGGTCGCTCAGCGAGCTATTTCTCTGCGTGATAAACTTAGGAATGAGAATATCCGCAGTAGAACCAGAGTAACCGACATAGCCCAACGGATTAGTAAGCTGAAGTAGCAGTGGGCCGGCCATATAGCTCGAAGAACCGACAACCGATGGGGAAGAAAGGTTCTCGAGTGGCGGCCTCGTACCGGTAGGCGAAGTGTATGGCGTCCCCCCACGAGATGGAGAGACGACCTGGTAAGACATGCAGGAAGTCGATGGATGCAGGTGGCTCAGGACCGTGCTTTGTGGCATTCTTTGGGGGAGGCCTATGTTCAGCAGTGGACTTGTGAAGGGCTGTAATGATGATGATGAAGAATTTTTTGTAAGCAGAAGCTTAGGAAATAATTTAAAATTAAAAATTTTGTACAGCCGATTTCAATATACCTTATTAAGAATAACTCAAAAACTATTGATCTGACCTTGATCAAATTCATATGGGACCACACGAGAAGTAACAGCTTTCAAATAAAAAAATAATCATCCAAACCGGTTCACCCAGTAAAAAGTTATGAGGTAACACACATAAAAAAAACATACAGTCGAATTGAATATCGCCTCATTTTTGGAAGTCGGCAGAAAAATATTTTGAAAGATGCGGTTGGTAACCGAAGGTGTATGAAAAGACGTGCCTTGTCTTGTATTTTTACGTGGTAGAACCACGCTGAAGTGTATTATGGCTGTAGCACGAATGGGTCGGCTCGACCCAGCGTAAAACATCAACTTAACGCTGCTGTGTTTCGTATGGTGAGTGTAGAGAACCGGAGATCCTTTTTTACTGGAAACGAGGCATTCCATCTTAGTCCTCACGGGCGACAACGCGTCTGCATTTTGATTCTTTATTGAGGATAGATGTAGATGTCTATGGGTCACAGCAACCACTTACCATCAGGTGGACTGTGTCCTCGTTTGTCACCTTATCCTATAAAAAAATATATAAGATATATGAAACAGCAGCATAATGTAATATATTTTGTATGGCGAATGACGATAGCCGGAGATCCTTTTTACTAGTAACAAGGCATTCCATCTTAGTCCTCAGGAGGTCACCCCTAAATTAAAAATGGTAAAATAGGTGAAATTCAGGTGTTGTAAAATGCATCTAAATTTTGATTTTTTTGATAATTTAGCTATGCAGTCCAAAGACTAAATAGTATATTGGGGCAATGCAGCCGAAAATGGTAAAGCTGGTGTTGGTGGGCCTCAGCATTCGCTGCACTCAGGTAGACTATATTCTTCTTTCTCATACATACGTAAAAATGTTTTTTTTACGTTTTTAGGGTTCCGTATCTCAAAAGGAAAAAACGGAATCCTTATAGGATCACTTTGTTGTCCGTCTGTCTGTCTGTCAAGACCCTTTTTCTCAGGAACGCGTTGAGGTATCAAGCTGAAATTCATATCAAATACTCAAGTCTACTGTCCCTTGGAGCTGTGAATAAATCAAACTTCTAAGCCAACGCAATCAAAAGATACAGACGTTTATGCCGCAAATTTTCGACATTAGCAAAGGAGTCAACACCTACAGGGTACTTCCCGTGAACTCAGAATCTTAAAATTTGGTACGAAGCAACGTGTTATAGCACAGATAAAGGAAAAATTGCGAAAAGCATAAATTTTTAGTTACATCATATAATAAAAATATTTTTATAATTTTAAACTTATATACCTACGGATTTGCTTGTAACACTCGGTGCGCGAGTCCGACTCGAACTTGGCCGGTTTTTTTTTTAGGTTTGAGTCTGTGCAAGCGGGGAGTATATAAAATCACTCTGTTTAAATTAAATTAAATTAAAAATCATTTATTTCGGAATATCCATATCACACTTCATAAAAATACACATCGAAATTAAAATATTGAATCTAAGTTATGATGTCAATTTTATATGAATTACATAATAATAACTTTAATAATAATAATAATAAGTGCGAGGTGCTGCACGATCACCTAGCAGCCCCTCGCGTCCATCATCCCCACCAGACGGCTTGGTGTCGGCGGGGTCCTCTCGGACTCGGCAAGCGGCACCCGCCGCTGGTGGAGTACGCCGCATGCGTTGGACAAAAAATTTGAACATAAACGCATTGCGGGCGTACTATAGGGCGAAAGGGGAAGAAACTGGAGGGATAGTGTATCGGGCTCGGATGCATCGCTTTTTTGCTGAGCTTGAGGCGTCAGTTCCTGTCACGGAGCAAAACCTGGCAGACCGAGTTCGGTACATCATACGCTCGAAAATATTTGATGATGCCGAACTCGAACGACTACGACGTGAGGCTATTCCCTCATCGAATGAACCGGCTATAGCTGGGGATGCGGCTCCTCAGGCCACAGACCAGCAGCCACATATAGAGGGCGCCATGGATCTCCCCGCTCTGGTTGATTCAGGCGATGATGCAATGGTCACCCTAGAACTAGAGCAGATGAGGAGTAAATTGGAGGAGGCGATTGTGGAAACGCGCAGTACGCCTCTCGAAAATCGACCGTGACTCCCGCGCATACCCCTAAGCAAGCGGAATCGGGCTGTCGTGAGGGCTCTCAACCCAATGCTGGTGACCTATTTGGAAGCCAGCCGGGACCTTTGCGAGACGGACTCAATTCTTTTTGGCGCCGCACTGGCAGTTTGCCGTATTGTTGGCGCCAAACTTCCCACAGCTGGACGCGCTACTAGACAAAGTAGCGGAAAAGTAGCGGATTGAGAACCGTATCGTAAAGGCAAGGGCCCTCATCGGCAGGCTGATAAGCTTCAGGTCGGGCAATAATAGGCCGAGAATTGTGCGCACCGTCAGAATGGCGTTTGCTGGGACAAATATCAGTTTGTCCCAGCCGGATATAACGCAAAAACTGACGGAGCGCATAGACGACCTGAAGCAGAGAAACGCTGCTTGGGGGAAGCGGATTCGGCGATATACCGAGAGGTCGACACGGTTCAACCAGAATCGTCTCTTTCAGAGTGATCAGAAGAGGCTCTATGAATCATTGGAGCGGTCAATGGTACGTGGAACGGGCCCAGCACCGAATCAGGCCGACACTATCGCATTCTGGCGCGGCCTGTGGTCAGAGCCCGTAAACCACAGCGAGGGCCCTTGGACGGAAGTTGTGGCGAGTCAGTGTGCGAATATTACGCTCATGGACCCCGTCATCATAACGCCGGATGGCGTAGTTGAGGCGGTCAGTAGGGCCCTGAACTGGAAATGTCCGGGGCTTGACGGGCTGCATCACTACTGGCTGAAGAGGTTCGTGATATGTCACGCTGTGCTCGCCCGAGAGTTTCAAGAGGCTCTCGACCAGAAGTCGCTCCCGAGCCTCTTCACTACTGGGATCACTCATTTGGTTCCTAAAGATCAGGATACCACAGACCCGAGCAAATACCGCCCCATCACGTGTCTACCCACGATATACAAGACACTAACATCCATTTTGAGCGCGAGAATCAGTCGTCACCTGAACTCAAATCAGGTGATGTCGCGCGCTCAGAATGGGTGTAGGGGCGGTGGTCGTGGAACCAAGGAACCACTCCTCATTGACGCGTTCATTGGCAAGGTGGTTAAACGCAACCGTCGGAACCTCTCCGCCGCCTGGATAGACTACAAAAAGGCATTCGACTCGGTGCCTCATGCATGGCTTAAGAGGGTCCTCGAGCTGTACAAGATTGACTGTGCAGTTAGAGACTTCCTCGGGCAGTGTATGGGGCAGTGGAGTACGATGATTGTCATCTAGGCGAGCGGATGACGGCTGCGGAGAACCACATAAAGATAAGAAGGGAAGAAATCTTCCAGGGCGATTGTTTGAGTCCAATCTGGTTCTGCCTCTCTCTGAACCCTCTCAGTACCTTACTGGAGGGCTCCGGGAGGGGATTTCAGCTTCGGAAGGGAGGTACAAAAGTGACCCACCTTTTCTATATGGATGATCTCAAGTTATTCGCTTCCAGTCGCTCTCATCTTATGGAATTGTTAAAAATCACTTGTGATTTTAGTAATTCTATTAGAATGGGGCTGGGGACGGATAAGTGTGCGGTCCTCCATGTTGAAAGGGGAAGGGTTGCTAACTCTGAGGGCATAGATTTATCTATGCCCATCAACATAAGGACCCTTTCCGAGCATGAAACATACCGATACCTGGGTATGTCAAAGAACATCGGTGTAGATGAGGCGGGTATGAAACAGTCAGTTTGCGATGTGTTTTATGCACGCTTGACCAAAGTGCTTAACAGCCTTTTGTCCGGTGTGAATGGGACGCACGCATATAACGGTTGGGTCATGCCCGTTCTCATGTATACCTTTGGTTATTAAGACCAACAATTATCGGAGATACATTCTAAAGGATGGCACCGTCGACGTCTGTCGAGCTTGTCGCCATCCCGGTGAGTCACTTTCTAACTCTGAGTATTTGCACAGACACAACTTAGTAGCCTCTACAGGATTCTACACCAGGAGCTCGCTGAAATATGGTCTCGTGGATCGGAAACTGCCGTATTATAAGTACTTGCCGGAAGCCGTACTCGAAAATGACCGCGCCAGGCTCTACTGGGACCGGCCCATCATCACAGACAGGACTATTCTTGCGAATAAGCCTGATATTGTGCTGATGGACCGGGCACAGTCAAGGATATTTTTGGTCGACATTGCCATTCCTTATGACGAGAACCTCGTGAAAGCCGAAACAGATAAGCAGACAAAATATCTGGACCTGGCTCGCGAGGTGACCGACATGTGGAGTGGACTGCCGGCCGAAATTATACCTGTAGTCGTCTCTGCGAATGGGTTAATTCCAATCAGCCTCTCGGGTCCTCTGAGGCGACTGGGACTCCGTGACGGACCGCTCCAAGCTCAAAAGCAGAAGGCGGTGCTCCTCGATACCGCCCGCATCGTCCGCCGGTTTCTTTCCCTTACCCCCTAACTCTCGGCCGTTTGGTCTCCCCTGCCGAGGGCTACCATCTGGTTGGGTTTTTATATATTTATGTATTTTTTATGTATTTATTTTATTTTATTGATATTTATGTACGTTTACCATGATTATTTACAATTATATATTTATATTTCCCAACCAGATGAGAAAACTTTATAGATACCACATAATAATAATAACTTTATTAAAAAAAATTTTAACCATGTAGTACATACAGAAAAAATGTTTTACATGAAATAATAAAAATTAGGTAAAAATACTAGTGAGGGTGACGTTCTGTTCTCCTTGCTAGACTATAAAATAGTCTGTATTAAGGAGATTCAGTCCCTTACCCCCTTACAAAAAGGGAACAGAAAAAAAATGCTCTTAACTTGTCAGTACTACAGATTCTGTGTGTGTGTGTGTGTGTGTGTGTGCGTGCGTGCGTGCGTGCGTGCGTGCGTGCGTGCGTGCGTGCGTGCGTGCGTGCGTGCGTGCGAGCGTGCGTGCGTGCGTGCGTGCGTGCTTGCGTGCGTGCGTGCGTGCGTGCGTGCGTGCGTGCGTGCGTGCGTGCGTGCGTGCGTGCGTGCCTGCGTGCGTGCGTGCGTGCGTGCGTGCGTGCGTGCGTGCGTGCGTGCGTGCGTGCGTGCGTGCGTGCGTGCGTGCGTGCGTGCGTGCGTGCGTGCGAGCGTGCGTGCGTGCGTGCGAGCGTGCGTGCGTGCGTGCGTGCGTGCGTGCGTGCGTGCGTGCGTGCGTGCGTGCGTGCGTGTGTGTGTGTCAATTTCATCATATAATTTTACTAATATAATATAAATTAGTTAGTCAGTTATTGTTAATAAATACTGCTCTGTCTCTTCATATCTCTTGTTTAATAGGAAGAAGTACACCGCTTTCTTATATTTGTAATTAGATAGTTCATAAATGGGAATATTAAAATTGATTTTGTTATAAAGAAGGGGACCAAGATACGGGAAAAACCTTTTAGCAAAATGAGAGTTGACTGTCGGAATACAGATTTTGTCCTTACGGCGCTTGGTAATTTCGATATAAGGGATATTGCGATGTTGTAACATCACTGTATGTAATATAAAGAATTGTCTTACATTGAGAACGTTATGATCTTTGTAGAGCTGAATAGTTGGATACGAGTATAAGATAGGTCGAAAGGAAATGATCTTTAAAATTGCTTTATGTGCGATTTCTAAAGGTTTTAAAAAGGTTTTTGCGGCGCCACCCCAACATGAAGGCAGAGTGCAAAATAAACATTGCGTATAATACGGCTCCGTGGCGCAGTGGCTTAGCAATGAGTTGTTGCGCTGGGGGCTGCGGGTTCGAATCCCGCACGGAACAAGTATTTGTATGGCCTACAAATAATTGTTCCGGGTCTGGTTGTTTGTCTTCGTGCAATTTATGTTTGTAAACTGCCTCCACGATACAGGAGAAAATCCTAGTGTGGTGGTAACGTTTTATACAATATAAATAAAATATAAATAATACTCTGGTCAGCGACGTGACGAAGTGATTTGAAAATAAAAATTAATTTACGGACTCTGGTAGTTAAATTTTCAATGTGGGCTTTAAAATTTAGAGTTTTATCTAGAATTATGCCAAGATATTTGATTGTATCAACTGGATTAATAGAGGGACAATGGCAATTTTGTTGGTTTTGATGATGACATGAGTGAGCTATTAACTTTATTGGAATTTTCGGTTGTGATATTGGAGAGATTGAAAAGGTAACGAATTTAGTTTTTGCTGTATTTAAAGTAAGGGTGTGTGCACGGAGCCAATCATATGTGATGTTAAAGCCACTTTGCGCAATTTTTTGGAGTTCAGTCCAAGAACCAGCAAAGAAGGTAAGAGCGGTGTCATCAGCATATGAAACTATTTTAGAGTTATGGACTTTAAGGTTGCAGAGGTCATTAATGAAGACCAAAAAGAGTGTGGGTCCGAGTATGCTACCCTGGGGCACACCGTAATATATAGAAAATTCATCACTTATGTGGTTAGCTATTTTTACTCTTTGAGTCCGGCCTGAAAGGTAGCTACGGAAAAATTTGAGTTGAGAGCCCCTGATACCTATATTTTCTAGTTTTAATAAAAGAGTGTTGATTGGAACCCTATCAAAAGCCTTAGCTAAATCCAAGAATATTGTGAGGACTTTTTTGTTGTCATTAAGCTTACCTACAACGAAAGTAGTTAGTTCGTGAATAGCGTCAGAAGTGGATTTGTTTTTACGAAATCCAAACTGCTGGGACGAGATAGTATCACAGTGCTCCAAATAACTAACTAGCCGCCTATTGATTAAACGTTCCATAATCTTGGATAAGGCACTAAGTACTGCAATAGGACGATAGTTATTAACCAGATTCCCATCACCACCCTTGAATATTGGATGGATGATAGCCCTCTTGAACGAATTAGGAAAGACAGAAGATTCCAGGCAGAGATTATAAATATGGGCTAAAATAGGTGCTAAAATAGAGGAGTATGCTTTAAAAAAACTCGGAGGAATTCCGTCCCGGCCGGTAGCTGCATTATGTCTAAGTGAGTTAATAAGTGATTTAATTTCGTCCACGTCCGTGGATTCTAAAACAAAAGATGACAGATTAGATTTTTCTGAGGTGGTTCCTTTTGGTAGAACTATGCGATTGTTGTCGATTTTTTGCGCAAGCTCCTTCCCGATGTTGGTAAAGAACTTATTATTTATTACACGACTGAATAGGTGAGAGAGAGGATAATAATTGCTTGTGCATTCGATTGTCGAGATTTTTCTGTGCAAGCGATATTTTTTATAGTGTCCCATAGATCTTTGCTGTTTTTACCTGCTTTTTTATTTGCTCCGAATCATAATGCCTTTTTACCTTTTTTAATATTTTCGTGCAGAAATTTCTGTATCTTTTATATGTTATATTAAGTGTTAGATTGTTTGGATCTTGTTTTAACTTTCTATGTAAAGTGTCTCTGTTATGGATCTTAATAAACCTGGTGTTATCCATGGTTTAAGTATCCTCTTTTTTGCTGACAATTTAGTAATGTACGTATTGTCGAGTATAGCTTAAGACATTAAATTTATAAAGGTATCCGTTGCTATGTTAGGATCTTCGAGAGCTAGAATAGGTTTAAGATCTATTTGATCCATTATTTTGTCTAATGTTACATAGTTAATTTTCGAAATTGTTTTAGGAGGTTTGAGACGTGTGTTTTTTGTTTTGATGCATACGATTGAGGAGTAGTGATCGGAGATAGTTGTATCAACTACAACAGTTACAACTGGAAATTTAGTTCGCAAAAAGATATGATTAAGGCAGTTGTTATATCTAGTTGGGAAGGTATGAGCAGGTAATAGCCCATGGAAGGCAAGACAATTTAAATAGTCATGTGAGTGGTTATTAGAGGTTTTAATATCAATGTTAATGTCTCCTGTTAGTATAACAGTTTTGTATTTTGAGAGTAACGGAAGTATTCTATTTAAGGCAGATAGAAATGGATTAATATTTTCATTAGATGGTGATCGATATATGCGGAGCACTACTTTATCAGAATTGATTTTAATTATTAGTCCGGAAGCTGATAAAACATAAAAAATATTTTATTAAAATTAAATTATTAGATACAATTACTTAAATTCATATAAAGGAACATGTCTGAAATAGCAGTGCACTAATTACTGTACTCCGGTTTGGAGGGTTAGAGCTCTAGAATAATTGTAAATATAATAAAAAACATGCTGAGGTATTTCATCTTAGTCCTCACTCCTCAAAGGGAATCGTTGGCACTCTTTGTTTAAAGTTTATAGCGGGTGCCCATAGGATGGACCATAGATAATATACTATATAGGCTAGGGTTGGACTTTAAGCACGTTTGTTACTTTAATGCTACATATTAAAATTAAACTTATATTGTACTTATATATTTTAATATTTTTGTTCAAAAATACCTATTTTATTTTCTGTTTTCTAGTAGTTAACTCAAGATAACAATAGAAAATTAAAAACTTTATCCCTTATTTTTCTTCCTTATGTGTGGAATTTTTCAAATTCTCTTCACAATTGACAAATATATTGCGCGTAATAATATACGTCCAAAAATACATCCGAATTGAGAAACGCCTTCTTTTTTGAAGTCGGCTAAAAAGTAGGTACTTAAGTAAAATATAAGTATAAAACAGTATGCAATAATTTTTCGATTTGGAATCCTATCTCCATTATATCTTAAAGAACGTTTTCAACTTTTCTCATAATCTTTCCCTTCGGTCCAGAGAAAACCTTTCTCTTCTATCTCCTTGCACTCTTCTAATTTTTACAAATAATCTGTTTAATAGTCCGTTTTTCAATTTAAAATTTGCAACTTCTTACCGCTGTCAATTTTCACAGAACGTGTATTTCTGTTGCCGCTATAACAACCAATAATAAAAATAAAAATAATTTAAAAATTAAAGGGGGCTCCCCTTCTAGAAACGTGTTTTACGATGGTACGAAACCCTTCATGCGCGAGTCGGACTCGCACTTCGTCGGTTTCTAATTAAGTGTGTTGCATTTATAGTATATATACTTTAGATCATAATAATATTTTTATTTTCCACAAAGTACCAAGTACCGTTTTGAGCCACTTGCATCCATCGACTGCCTGACTGCCTGTGTGGTGTGTGTTTCATTAGGTCGAGGCTGTCCCACTTCTTCCATGTCGGTTGACGGTTCTTCGAGCAATATGGCCGACACACTGCCTGTTCAACTTACTGATCCGGAGGGCAGTCAGTTATTTTATTACCTTTACGTGGTAGAGCCATGCTGCAGCTATATTAGTAGTATAGTTGTAGCACGAATGGGTCGGCTCGACTGGGGAAGGACCACGCTCTCACATAATACCAGCGTAAAATAGCAGCTTAACACTGCTGTGTTTCGTATGGTGAGTGTAGAGAACCGGAGACTCATTTTACTTGAAAAGAGGCATTCCATCTGAGTCCTCGCGGGTGACGACGCATATGCATTTTGATCCTTTGTTGAGGATAAATGTAGATGTCTATGGGTCACAGCAACCACTTACCATCAGGTGGACTGTGTGCTCGTTTATCACCCTATCCTATAAAAAAAAACCTTGTGGAAATCTATGGAAGAGGCCTATGCTCAGCAGTGGGTTTGTGACGAGTTGGTTTATTATCTTGCGTTGATAAGTAGATACTTAACTCGTTTTTTTTTATAGAATTAGGGTGATAAACGAGCACACAGTCCACCTGATGGTAAGTGGTTGCTGTGGCCTATGGACATCTGCATCTATCTTCGTTTGCGAATTAAAATGCAGATGCGTTAATAGACGCGATGGTTACAAACGAGGACACAGTCCACTTGATGGTAAGTGAATGTTGTGCCTCATAGACGCCTACATCTAAATGTAAGTGCGTGTCATCTCGGAGATCCTAACCAGAATTTTCTCTTTACCACTAAAAACACAGCATTATGCTTCTATTGTATGCTGGTATTTTCAGCAAGTGGTCCATCCTGGGTCGGGCCAACCCATTTGTGTTGCAAACCTGCAGTTATTTATTACAAAGGTTCGAAAATCTGTCAGGCACCATCATGTCTTGCTCGTCCCGCAACAGGATGATATACCCTCTGTGTGAACTTTAAACGTGGCCTTCACTTTATCGTATTTAGGACGCGTATAAGTGTGTACGAGTTACAAGATGGCACTATATTGTCAAAAAATAACAAGTATCTAATGGTTAAAAATTATATAAAAGCTTTTAGAAAAATTTACTTCGCAAATATCCGCGTTATAAAATAAAATGATGTGTCTTACCTAGTATGAAGAGCACCTCCCGCCCTCCCTCAATTGCGTGCACTATCCCCGTCACCACTAATCCCAGCACCGCTACTCCCAACACCACTACACTAGGCAAGACACACCACTGACGATAATACGACACGTGTTTCGCCTCTACACGAGGCATCCTCAGGTGATATAGACTCTACGGTAGCTAACCGCTAAGTGAGCGGCGAGCCAAAACAAGTGCCTTTTATACAGACAAAGTTAGCCACCGTAGAGTCTATATCACCCGAGGATGCCTCGTGTAGAGGCGAAACACGTGTCGTATTATCGTCAGTGGTGTGTCTTGCCTAGTGTAGTGGTGTTGGGAGTAGCGGTGCTGGGATTAGTGGTGACGGGGATAGTGCACGCAATTGAGGGAGGGCGGGAGGTGCTCTTCATACTAGATAAGACACATCATTTTATTTTATAACGCGGATATTTGCGAAGTAAATTTTCTGAAAGCTTTTATATAATGGATTGTAACGCCTGATTCTATTAATTATAAAGTTTATATTTTGAAAACGTAATGTTGAAAATATTGCCACTGCACTGAGCAGACAAAAGCAGACAGATGTTATATGGGCATATACATGCTTATTAAATAAATAAAAAAACCTGCGTTTTATTTTATGGCAGACTTAAAAATCAACACTTCAGTAGGTAAGTATGTTTTGTTTGTACGTAAAAGTTAGTTAAAAAACTGTACGGGTATAAAAAGTTAGTTATGGAAAAAGCGTTGCAACTGTAAAGGATACACGGGATAAAATTAGATATTCAATAAAGGCAAGGGGCCGGGACACCGCCATTTTAGAAATATGTACCTTGGTGAACATTGCAGACGAGGGGTGACGCGCATGCGTAACAAAAGAACCCGCACCCTGTCTATAGGGCCGAGACCTCAGTAAATGTGATGTCAGAAAACAAATTATTCTCTTCGTATATTCATTAACCTACCGCTCTGTAATAATTATAAAAATCTTACGAATTAAAAGTGTAATGTGCTGTATGTGATCGAATTCGAAGCTTATATAGTCCTGAGCCCAATGCACAAGTGGTACTTTTTCAGACAATGACAAAGATTGTTCAAGTATCCGGTGTTTTAATCCTTCGTTAGATTTGTTACATCACGTATAATAATATCAATAATATTAAACATTATGTTCAAGTTAATGAAAACAACGTTCACATGAAAGTGCATGGATTTTGTGTACATTTGTTTAATTACGGGCAGCCGGTTTGTGTTCAGAAAAACCACAGTTAAAGTATAAAAACAGTTTAAAATATAATGGGATGACAGGAAATACAGATTCATGGAAAAGGTTTGGCGCCGAGTTGGTCTCCATTCCTCCCGAAAGAAAAGGGATGGAAGTGGAACTAGCAGAGAAGTGACGTCATCTGCTCCACCGGAGGCTGAGTATCAGAATATTCACACACTAAGAACAGCTGATTTAATTCGACAGCGTCAAGGCGAGGAAAAATCTACTCTTCGGTCATCGTATATAATAAGAAACGGTGATAATTTCATATTAGTAGAAAGAAGACGACGGCGACGTCGAAGGAGTGGTACCAGGGCATCATCAGGAGGAAGGCATCATACTCCGCCGGTAGAGGAGAATGCTCGTTCAGAGCAAAAGCGACGTCCTCCAGCAAAATTAAAGATTTTCGGAATACAGTGGCCACTACATTCCAGTGATACGAGGTATGGGCTTTTTGATGCTTGATTGTTATAAATGCGGGAATCTTATAATTTCGTTCCGTCCGTTTTTCCTAACGTGTCTCATCACCATTTTTCTACCGACTTCAAAAAGGAGCCGGTACTCAATTCGACTGTATGTTTTTTTATGTGTGTTACCTCATAACTTCTTACTGGGTGAATCGATTTCGATGATTCTTTTTTTATTAAAAAGCTTGTGCTTCCCATGTAGTCCCATATATATTTATTCCCATATTTGATCAAGGTCTGACCAATAGTTTTTGAGTAATTCTTAATAATTTATATTGAAGTCGGTTGTACAACATTTTTAATTTTAAATTATTGATTGACGTAATATTTTATTCGTCGTAGGTCTCAATTTTGAGCTATGAAAATGCACTTTGCCTTCTATCTGTTATGTATTTTGTCCTATCCTTAGATAGGATATTTAAAATGATTAAGTATAGGATTTTAACCAAGATCAATTCAACACGTAGACTATGTTTTTTATTTACTTATGTATGTTCATTGATGTTTCGGAAACAAATGAATTGAAATTTAAATGATTCTTTCCTACTGACTTCGAAAAGGAGGAGGTACCTACTCAATTCGACTGTATGTTTTTTATGTGTGTTACCTCATAACTATTTTCTGGGTGAATCGATTTCGATGAAAGGTGTTGCTTCTTATATAGTCCCATATAAATTTCATCAAGATCTGACTAGTACTTTTGGAGTTATCCTTAATAATGCGTATTTAATTGACTTCAACTACATTGATGATGTTCTCATTTTATTATATTGAAGTCGGTTGTACAAAATTTTTAATTTTTAATTATGTATTAAATAGGTTATACTTCAAGGGTGGTTCTATCTAAATTTAACGAAGATATTCCATCCATAAGGGTGATAAATAGGGGATGGAGACATATTTATAAAACATTCTATTTATTACCTTGAACTTGTACATTCTCACCACGGTCCTTTGAGCTATAAGACCGACTCATTACAACTTCAGCTCACTGATCCGTTTGGATGAGTCGGTTACTTCAGTTCTACTGCGAATATCGTCATTGCAAATTTATTCACAGTCACGCAGAGAAACTCCAAGCATAGCCCTCTTTATAGCTCGTTCGAAAATCTTGTTTTTTTTTTATAGGATAAAGGTGACAAACGAGCACACAGTCCACCTGATGGTAAGTGGTTGCTGCGGCCCAAAGACATCTACATCTATCCTCTGTTACAAATGAAAATGTAGATGCGTTGTCGCCCGTGAGGACTAAGATGTAATGCCTCGTTTCCGGTAAAAAGGGTCTTCGGTTCTCTACACTCACCATACTCAACACAGCAGAATTAAGCTGCTATTTTACAATGGTGTTCTGTGCCAGCGTGATCCTACCCCGGTCGAGCCGACCCATTCGTGCTACAACTATACTAATATAGCTGTAGCATGGCTCTACCACGTAAATTAGTAAAGTGTAATCAAGTGTTTTTAAGTTTTGAGAAATACGTGACGAGAAGATGTGTTGTAAATTGTAATCTCCCGAACGCTGCTCAGAGCTGGATCCGTCGACTAACCTCTTGGTCGAAGTTGAACTTACACTTTGTTCTAGGTAAACACTCGTCAATAACTCCGAGCGTAAGGTTTTTTATTACAATTACCGGTTTCGGTGCGACCGAAGAATATACTATTCTCACTGATTAGGTTTTATGAAACTCAAGTGGCAAACGAACTTACATTACGATAGTGGCTAGTAATATCCATGTATATCTGAAGCAAAGATCACTGCGAACACTGGCTACAGATGCGATGTCACCTCTGAGTAAGATAGAATGCCTCTTAATCAATTACTTTAATAATTTACTGGCTCTCTTTGCCCTTCGGGCCAAAATACAGCGATGCAGGCACCGCTATTTGGTGGCATAAATAAGCAACTAAGTAAAGGGTGGTACCTACCAGGAAAGAAGTTCTACCACCTAGTATATATATATCGACTAGGACTATAAGACTCCTGAGATTAGAAATAAAAAAATTTAGGATCACTTAACGGGTTAAAAACTATCCTATCTCTCAAGTTGGACCAAACTGCACACAGTGTGTAAAATTTCATTGAAATCAGTTCAGTAGTTTAGGAGTTCATCGCGGACAAACAACGTGACACGTAATTTTTATATGAAATGTTTCACATTGTGTGCAGTTTGGTCCAACTTGAGAGATAGGATAGTTTTTATCCTGATAAGTGACCCTCAATTTTTTTATTGTAAATTTAATGATTTTTTTAGGACACATGGTCATCGGAAAGGGCACAACAACGTCTGCCTGGTCAACTAGTATATATATACAATGTATATATGTCATATTATGGTGATGTTATAGTTATCATTATGATATAAGATGATGTTACTGTAGCACGATATTATTAACTTCAGAAAATATTAGAGACAACCTGCACGACAGAACCCTACCTTAATCTTATCACAATTCGCACTTGGCAAAATTTTACACGCCTTTAATAATAACATGAACCTGTGTGTAACTTGTGGCGGTACTGTATCGATTACTTCTTATAAAAGGGCTGTCAATACATACTGTATGTATGAATATAATGGATATTTTCAATTCAGATTACTCACTGAATAATTTAATATTGTGCACTTATAAAGTACCGATGACAATACTTATAATATCATGACTATGATCACAACGACCTAGTATTCTTACTCCATCACAGCTCTTGATCTGATCAATGCGTTATATGTGTGTAAATGATTTTGTGTTTTTATCTCTAATTTTATATTTTAAAAGGAAGTAAGTGATTCTTTACGTTGCGAGGTTGCGACTCTTATCCTTTAAAAACGTTTACATCAGACGAGATTGTAAGCTTAGGGGGTGGGTAATACGTTTATTGCTTATTTTAGTGGCTTTTCCCATCTTAGCGGAATTTAAAAAAAAACTACAAAACTATATCTATTATATTATTATTAATTGTCCTAAAACTACATTCTAAAAATCGATTAATGCAATCCGCGGTGGTTTCATGAATCATTACATATATATTTGTAACATACTAATGTCAACTGCATCGGCATGCGACGCAACCTGCTCAACGACAGGCGAAGTTTTGACGACCAATTGTAATCTAGCTATAAACGTTCAACCTAAATTTCACAAGTGTTGATGATTATATAGAGCATTTGTAGTGCATCTATGGATGCTGTGGCCTTCAAACAAATGCAGACACGTTCCTATCCCCTGAAAAGTCAGCATGCCGTGTTACCAGTAGAAAGTATTATCGTCACTTACATACTTACACGAAAACGATTATATATATTTATTTATTTATACTTCGGGTAAAGTTCCAAAACTGAGTATAACAATCAGAAGTTCTGCAACGTACCATCGTACCGACTCAATTGAATATAATCCATTCCCATCAAAGACTAGCTGAGGTAGTGCGGTCACTTTGTTTCTATGAAATTACTTTAATTAACCACTATTGAGTTAGGGAAAGTACACCTTAAACATCATCTAAATTTATTTAAAATTCCCTTTCGAAGCTAGGAATGAGAAGGTACAATACAATAGAGCGTGTGTGTTGTGATGCGACCAGATGCGACTCTATCAAACTGTGTTATAATTTCTTCATTTGAAGAATGCTGTTGACTAGACTTAGATGCCATATTATGGTTCGTTAAAAAACGTCCAAATTCCAAAATCCAATGTCCTATTGCATGTAAAATTGATATGTCCTGCTCTAATAATAGTATTATATGTATGTAACCTATTTGTAACCCCTTTCAAGAAATCCACATCAGTTGGCGCATTTTTGGAAACGCCTGTGTTCAACAGAGGCTTCGTAAATATTTCTAATTATGGGTTAATAATAAAAATGTTTTCGAAAATCAAACACTCTCAGATCATAGCGTCGCCAACGCGGCTTTTTAGCTTAGCTGACCCGAAACGTCGGGAATACAAATAAGTAAAGTTAACTTTACAATCTGTAAATTTATTATTTGCGTAAATATAAGAATTTTTATTGTCTTCTAAAATCACTGTAGCTTCATCATTAAAATTAATTGGCACTTCAAAATTTATAAGACTATTGACTATTAGTAAGCGATAAGATATATATATATATATATATATATATATATATATATAAGATATATTTCTGTTGTAAATAAAACTAGGTAGTTTTATACTATTAACAAAGAGGCAACATATTTTCAGGCACACTTCAATCACTCGAAGGTTCTGCCGCGGGCGACGTTCCCGTGACGACAACGAACTCTACCGTTCAAATAGTTTCAAGTTTGAGCGATTCACTAGGGAGCCGGCGGCGGATGAATTTACGTCAAGTTCACAGGTAAGTCTGTCTCTTGCATACATGAAGCAAATACAAAGTATACTTTGTATTTGCTTCATGGTTGCATATCAATTAAAGGTTAACATTTTAGGAACAATTCAATTAATTTTAATGAAAGTTGGTAATGCGTTTTGAATGCAATTGTAAAAGGTTTTCGATTTTCCAAGACCTTTCCCTACAGATCTAATATTTTAGGTGTGATAATAAAATGTTTTTTTAATCAGATTTTAGTTTGGATTTCATTTTTTACGTTAACAATATTGTCTTATTAAAAATCTCTTATCGTCTTCCTGTTACGTAATTAGTAGCACTGTGTCTTTAACTAAAATAATCTCTAACACTTGAGTTAATATTTAAAAGGTCACATGTTGTTTACATAATTGGTACAATTATTCTAGCTGTGCTCTTTGTTTTGGTTTCTGGTACTATCGATTTCTAATACGATCATCAAACACATTTTTTACTAGTAAGAATTTTTACTTCATTTTTTAAAACATGACTCTTTTAATCCTTTACATACAAAGCGTCGGAAAGCGTTAGGTACCTACTCTACTTATCTGCGTAAGGGATCTTGAGCACAAAAACTGTCATTTACCAAGTCTACTTGTGTCATATACATACTAGGGAAATCTTAACATGTTTATTGAACGCTCGTATACACATAAAGTACATAACAATCTACTATACCTATATACAAATAAAATTAAAGTGTCTGTCTGTAATATAATAAGACATATTGAGATAATTTCCATGCCAATAAGACATGGGTAGTCATTTTTAAATTTTTCATCTGTCTGTCTGTCTGTCCGGGCTAATTTTAGGAATGGGGAACCGATTGTATCGAAACTTAACGAACAGACAGAGAGCGACTAGGAGTGATCATTGAGAAGGTTATATTTTATGCGAAAAACTTGGAGTACTTTTTATGAAATCCAAATAAATAGAAATTGATGTTTATTTTAGAAAAAATTAATGACTACATTTATACTTAATAAAGAATCAATTGAGGACTAAAATGGAATGCCTCGTTTCCAGGAAAAAGGGTCTCCGGTACTCTACACTCATCATACGAAACACAGCAGCATTAAGTTGCTATTTAAATGGGTGTGGCTTGAAATTATCATCCATCCAGCCATACCCAGCCTCACTTCAACAAGTGTATTATATTCCAAATAAGTATTAGGTACATATAGCAGAGGTTTTATTATATTAAAATATAGTAGCCATCAAAATCGACAAACAAATACACAATACACACTACAAAGGTACAAAATTTTACTTCTGTAACACACTTTAATCAATTTACAAAATAATTAATAGAATCAGGCGTTACTTTACGGAAATCAATTATATATTACAGATGTTAAAAATCCGCGATCTTGGCTGGTTGATTTTAAACATCTTCAATTTAGAAAAGTTTGTAAAAGCGCCATCTATTATAAAATATTATGAAACTACAGGACTTGTAGGTTGTCGCGCTGTTTATTACGAATGTTAATAGAGAGCGCTTCATAGTTTTTTTTTGTAAAAATCAATAAGCATAGTTAAGCCAATTACAGAATATTAATTTGTCCAAGGATCACAGACTAAATGTTTTAATTCAGATGATAGCGAAATTTATTAATTTAACATATACACATAGAACACAATAAACGCGATGGTACTTATTTACCGATCCTATATGTTAATTAGCGATGGAGCATAATTTAGTACCTATTTATCATATTCTTACACAATAAGTATATGATTTATAATTTTAATCATAAACAATTGTTTGTAATAATTATGATTAATTAATCAACGGAAATATCATAGCATGCTACGGAACGCTTTCCGTTTTTTTTTTGTTTATTCTTGACATCATTGGCCAGTAGATTCTAATTAGTCATAATGAATTAGAATAGGCGATTAAAATATTGATGGAAAGCTGTAGCAAGTGTATATTTATAAACGATATTTTTGTTTCGTTCGTGTTACCCTAACAACACTATCTAATATGTAGGTACTAGGTAGTAGGGTAGGAGTCTGTATGTGTAGGGCCCACCTTCTAATCTATTTCTGCCACCAAAATAAAAACGCCTGCACTGCCGTCTTCCGATCTGAAGGATAAAGAGAGCCAATACAATTACAGGCTGTGAGGCATTTCGTCTTAGTCTTCAGAGAACGCATCTCTAGCCCTTCCTTGTTTGAATTTGTCTACAAGTCTTTATGGACTGCAATAGCCACTTACCATCAGGTGGACTGTAATTACGTTTGTCACTTCCGTCTTATATAAAAAACACAAGTTTTAAATATTTCACTACTTCTAATTTCAACTGCTTGTACCATCTGTATGCCTCTGTTACCTTCAAATTTACTTGTAATCTAGAACTCCATAACGCTTTGGGAATTTAAACAACTTCTTTTGTATTTTATTTATTTATCATTTCAAAGTTGAATACAAAAGTATAAGTAAAACTGTAAAATAGCATCTATAAACCACAAAGGTTTGTAAATAATGCTATCATCCACATGATATTATATCCATATTTTTTGATAAAGACAAAGAGATTTAAATATATAGGTATAGTACTACTTAAATGTCTTTGGATAAAGAGAAATAGAAATAGAACGTAATATTACACTGTGTTGCAAATAGTTTTAAAATCGGGTTAATTTTATAAATTTGATAATTAAGGTAATTAAATAACTTGATGCTTGGTAAGTTCATTTCTAAGTGTCAAGATCAGTGTTAACTAGGAAATAAGATTAATTAAATTAATAAAATAATAAAATAAAATTAATTAAGTTAATTTGAAACCTTTAAGTTAATGGTCGAGGCGTTTTGGTTGGTGTTTCTGTCAATGAATGCATCCACTTTTTCTGCCACCAGGGCGACGCCACTAGAAAGTGAGGATGAGGTATAATATTTGACAAATTTCATAGCGGGGAAGTTAACTTGTTTGGAAAATGTAAAAGTTATTGTCTCTTTTTGTACTATAAGCTATATTTTATATTAACATTGAGATATAATGTACGTAGTACATTATATCTCAATGTATATTAATAACATTAAAAAGAAATAACCCAAACCACAGATATTCATAAAAGTAGGAATATTAAAAAAAAAAAGTTAAAAATGTGCCAAAAATTAAAGAGCAAACCACTGACGCATTATTTTGTGGATTTATAATGTACTCTAGAAACTGATAAACTTTTATTAAAAACCAACTTCTCCATTAAATTACATTGTGTAACAAAAAAACTTTACCTCGGTGTCAACTAGCGACATCTGGTGAGCAGAAAATTATTAGCCCTCATTCAAAAAATATTAACTTGTGGTTTTTGAACTCTGTAAAATCTAGGTCTTTATGTACATGGACATTACCTGTCACTGACATCACAGTCACAATTATGCGGGATCATCAATACTCTGATTTACATACGTACCTATTACATAATAAGAATCAAATAATCTATACTCTATTTAATGGACATTAGACAGTGGCTTTAGACAGAAGTAAAAAAAGGTTTTTTATAACGCACACTTTGTAACAAAAGTATAATGAACATGTTACAATTAAGATTTATGCTAAATTTCTTAACATATTTTTACACCAACTGTCACACTTAGTTGTAATCATTTAAATTTTTTTTTAATCACTCCCACACTAGGATTTTCTCCTATAATTATTTATCTCATTAAGTGACGTGGCTATTATTTAGATATTATAGTATTTTATATTATTTAAAATTCCATTGTCAACGCTAAGGACCTTAAAGAAACAGGGATGGACAGTAGTGGGAACGTTTTAATTTCATTGTTATTTTAACAAAATAAAAATGAAACTTAGGCCCCTGATAAGTTTTGATGGCAGGGTTTTTCTAATTTATGCCGGTTTATGATATGTAATCTATCATTTTGCGTAAATAATCTGTGATTGTCATTAACTTGTAAATTATATTTGTAATGTTAGCAAAAGAAACGGTTTCTTGTAAATAAAAATGCACTTATAAAACAATCTCAATACATATCTCGGAAATACATCAGAAGATCCCACTTCTGGTCTCTGAAATACACCAGGAAAGGTTAAATGTTGAAAATAGTAAAAGTGTGAGAGCGGATGTTCAACTTGCTCTCTTGCTTACGCAATTAATCATAATTAGTAATAAGACAACGTAACGCACTGTACATTCAGTATAGAGCAATTACAGTTCGACCATACCGTAACACGTCCCCGCCACAATCACACACCAGTGTAACGTGAGGGACGCAATTACATGATAACACCAAAGTGCAAACCAACAGAACTGTGAACACTATTACACTATACATCTCAGCGATTCATAGAACAGCCTCTCAGCAACACCTTCTTCTTCGCCTGCACCAGAAGAACCACCACAACGGACAGAACCAAGATACTATCTTGGCACTCATAGCATGACTTCACTCGTAGTATGACTTAGGCGGAATCAGTATATAATGTACTCTGTGTGTGGAATCTCCCGCACTCGGCACCTACACTGAACTTTATACTACACAAACCAGTGGGGCGTTTCTTGCTATACCTTCAATTCCACCTATTATTATCGATATTACTATCGATATGACGCTCCGCTAGAGTAAGGTAACCTCTCGCTCACTCTAAATCTAACCGGTATTTTATAGACGCACAGACATATTTATGATTTTATTTACTGTTTTTATTTTTTATTTTTGTTGTTTATGAGTTGGTACAAAACGTTACGTTTAGTTGAACAATGCGTAATCTCCTGCCTGCAGGTATACCTCCTTATAAAACTCAAATAATTAACAAAACTGCAGACGTTGCAGGTAAGGATCATACAATATTTGTGTAAATAATATGGCAATTTTGATTTGCTCCTGTAATTAAATAAGAGGAAAAGTTTTGCCTACTTGATAGCATAATTGATGGTGTGGTAGAAATATTTATTGAAAATGTTGCTAAAACATCTTCATCTTGATGATGATCATGAAATAATATTGTTACGAGCTTGAGGTTCGAGACAATTAAAAACTGCCGATTGAATTACCAAAATTGACACTTTAATTACAGAACACTAATTACAATCTAAAACCACACTAATAATAAAACTCAATCACTTTAGTTCGCAGTTATTTCGCTTCGAAGTATTCTCTTGTATCGCCAATTCAATACTGCCTCGGTCGTGGTATAGACCACGGTATGGACCGGCCTTATATAGGGCCTCAGATAGTTTCCAGAATCTTCTACTGTAGCGATATCTAGAATGTTTGAGTACATATCGGTCCCGAAATTTCTAGAAGGATCTTGACTCTCCTAGTTCTGCTACTCGACACTAGAGGGCGCTAGTGTAACTAGTGTTGCCATGTACAAGACATTAATAGTGGCGCGCAACAATATGTTGAAGACGAAGAAGTTTCACCAACGCCTTCGTGTTATAAGTTGTTATTTTAAATAAAATATTGTTTAGAAAAATGACTTTTATTTCCATTAACTTGTTTTGTTGAAAACTTGTAACATGTGATGAAGATGTCAGGCTCGTGCAACTTCCATAGTAAAAATTATATGTACTACAGGGGTCAAATTTTAATGACGGTTACTCTTCTTTATGCTTTTCGTGATATGTCTATTAACGACATTGTCAAATGAAATAGGTTCAAATGTCAAATCAAACTAAAAATATTTGTATATATTTTATTAATTAAGATTGTTTTTAATTTTGCTAGAGGAGCCGTTGTTCATTTACAGAATTGTTAAGAAATTAAATATGCATTATAAAACTTTTCAATTAAGTGGTGCAAGAAGCGGAAAAAATGATAACAAGAAAAGGCTCTTCGTAACAATATTTCCCTTAGATGATGAAAGGTATGTGGTGATTTCAACTTTAATAGTAATATGATATTCAACGCGAGTACATTTTTGGACTAGCCATCTATTATGTAGGACATGTTTTTATAGTGTACGATTGTGTGCATAAATACAAACACACTATTTCCTAAATCTGATAGTTCGATGGTTTGGCAATCCGAAACGAACTATACTTAGAAACTACAAGTCAATTCTGACTGCTAACATTCTATTTGTTCAATAATAATAATGTTATATTATTTTTTCAGATGCAAGCAATGGGTGAAAAAAGCTGGCACTTGCACCAATTGAAAATATTCACATGTTAAGACATATTTGTTACAAACATTACATATGAACCTAACTAAAACGAACTGTTGTTTCTTCAGTGGACTTACTTTAAACTTCCACAATTTATGTGTACTCCTATGTTAATTAGGTTTCATTTACATGTAGCAAAAGATAATATCCCTCTAAAGTCACATTTTGGCAAGAATTAGATTATATAACTAAATCATTATTTTATTCGTCAATAAACATTAGATATAATGAGCACTTATTTTGAAAGCGACAATTAGTAAACGATCTCTGCGAATAGTATGTATATAGGTGCCTCTGTGAAGAAGCCTAGCGATTTTTACGTAGTATTTGTTACACATAAAAGCAATTTGATCCAATCAGTATTAAATACCCAATATTTTTACACTTAAAAAAAACGTTGAAAACAAGCATGCAGACGCAGACTATTTATTTTACAGCATAGCAACAATTGTTCAGTGCGGGGACGAAGCCTCGGTCCTGCAATTCCGCAGCCAAACGCTTACCCACTGCGCTACGGAGTCGTCATTTATTTTTTAATTAATTAATTACTAGTATAAAAGTGCGTTTTTTATATTATTTTCTTTATACATACTTTTGTACCTAATTGTAGAGATATAAATACAAATTGCTGTGTGTAAAATACATTGATTTCTTATCCTCATCGGCATTTTTACTCAATCCACACGTTAAAAATTTTATTTCTCATAAATAATTCAGTATAGAGATCTAAATTTTCTTATGTAAAAATATCGATAAAGAATATATCGATAAAGGTTATATCGATAAAATTATTCCAGGATAGACATTTACAGCACTATTGTAATTCGTCAATGTTGTCAGCACTGTTTCTCAAAACTAAATGTCATATCTTGATGTTGGTAGAGTAACTTGGCGTAATTTCATGCAATTATTTTTACTATGGAAGTCCCGCCTCTTAAACGTAGTGATTATATTCTCTTTGGAAGATGTTGTCATTTTAGTCTTTTTATTTAGTCAGTACCTTCTCTCCTAAATACCAATAATTTTAACATAATTACGAAAAACTAAAATTTTATCAGCCTAGGTTAATTTAGAAAAACACAATTTAGTCACATGTTATACTTAAAAATAATAAATTTCTCAAAGTTATGTTAAACAATTTCATGATATAAAATTTTTAATTATTTGAACCTAAATTTGAATTGAAATATTTTGTACTGCAGCTTCTACGACCTTCTTTTTTCTAATGCATAAATAAAGTAGACTTTCAGGATTGTCTCTTAACGGATTAGAAAGTTAATAATTTGATCAGTTGTTACTGTAAAAATATTTTGTAAAACAACATTTCACATAAAGAGTATGAGTATTCCGCCGTCAATGTCTCGAATGATCACCATTTTGTTGGCTATTAGAACTTTACAAATTAGAAATTAGAAAATTATTAGAGCACAGGGGACCAGCATATTACATATATTATCTTTAATTCGTAGCACGTTAAGATGTCATAATATTTTCGACCTATCGTAAAACATTATGCGCTTAAAAAATTCACTGTAATTAAAGTATTTACTTCACAATACAACGTTAGTGAAATTAAATTTTAAGTTTCAGTATTGTCAAAGTACGGTATGTATTAAAATCGACATTATCATCGATAATGTATGTAGGAGCATCTAGTAGGAGTAAGTTAAGTTACTCTCTTTCTTACGCAACTAAATATTACCAGCAATAATACAGCGTAACGCAACCCACTCTACTTGCAGCGTAGTGCAATTATGAGTACACTAGCTGTTCCCCGCGACTTCGCCCGCGTGGAATTATTTTGCGCGGTACCCTAAAATAATAGTAACCAAAGTTACTCCTTATAAAATCAGCTATCTGCCAGTGAAAACCCCATTCAAACCGGTTCACAGGTTTCACACAGGTGTTCAGACAGACGTCGTGTTTTTTTCCGACTTACTAAACATTTAACGTTGTATTTTGGCAAATTTACACAATATCTTTATTAATTATGGCTTATGTGTTATTCGAATGTATGAGCTGTATAATTGTAAAGTTTCATTAAAATCCATTTGGTAGTTTTTGTGTGAAAGAGTAACAAACTTCCATACATCCTCACAAACTTTCACGTTCATAATATTATTAGTAGGAAGTAGGATTACGACAATACCGTAAAATTCAATTGTTTGCTATCTAACGAATAAAAAATTTAAAAAAGTGCCTGAAAAAGTCTAAAAACAACACTTTTCTATATTCCCATACAAAAGATTCGCAATAATACTTAAAAATCAATTTGAACTTTAATACCATACCATAAAGTGTTAGTGGAGGGGTTCCGAGAAGGCAAAACAATTGAGTGACGTTCATCATCATTACAGCCCTTCACAAGTCCACTGCTGAACATAGGCCTCCCCCAAAGAATGCCACAAAGCACGGTCCTGAGCCACCTGCATCCATCGACTTCCTGCATATCTTACCAGGTCGTCACTCCATCTAGTGGGGGGACGCCCTACACTTCGCCTGCCAGTACGAGGCTGCCACTCGAGAACCTTTCTTCCCCATCGGTTGTCGGTTCTTTGAGCTATATGGCCGGCCCATTGCCACTTCAGCTTACTAATCCGTTGGGCTATGTCGGTCACTCTGGTTGTACTGCGGATATCCTCATTTCTGAGTTTATCACGCAGAGAAACTCCGAGCATAGCCCTCTCCATAGCTCGCTGAGCGACCTTGAGCTTCCTCATCCGGCCAGCAGTGAAGGACCACGTCTCAGTTCCGTATGTCATCACTGGCAACACGCACTGGGTGTACAGTCTCGTTTTCAAGTTTTGAGGTATACCTGACGAGAAGATGTGCTGTAATTTCCCGAACGCTGCCCAACCGAGTTGAATCCGTCGATTGACCTCTCGGTCGAAGTTGGACTTACCTAGTCGGACTATTTGTCCCAGGTAAACATACTCGTCAACAACTTCGAGCTTAGTGTTGCCAACAACTACCGGCATAGGTGTGACATGGACATTAAACATGATCTTTGTTTTGTCCATGTTCATCTTAAGACCTATCCGTTGGGAAACACTATTGAGGTCATTGAGCATAGTGCTTAGGTCCTCCAGCGATTCTGCCATAAGGACTATATCGTCGGCAAATCGAAGGTGAGTGATGTACTCGCCATTGATGTTGATACCGTATCCTTTCCAGTCCAGAAGCTTGAAAACATCTTCCAATGCAGCGGTAAAGAATTTCGGGGATATGACGTCACCCTGTCTTACACCTCTCTGCAATTGGATAGGTTTCGTACTCTGGTTCTGTACTCGGATAGCCATCGTAGCCCTACTGTACAAGCACTTCAACACTTCGATATACCGACAGTCAACTTGGCATCGCTGAAGGGACTGCAGCACCGCCCAAATTTCGACGGAATCAAAGTATGTATGTGGTCTATGGTGCTGAAGCCTTTTCGGAAACCCGCTTGTTCGGGAGGCTGGAAGTCGTCAAGTCTGCGCGCGAGACGATTCGTAATGACTCTCGAAAACAGCACGTAGACGCGGCTCAGAAGGGAAATCGGTCTGTAGTTCTTCAAGAGAGCGTTGTCGCCTTTCTTGAAGAACAAGACCACCGCACTTCTGCTCCACGCCTCCGGTGTAATGCCACCATGGAGGACGGAATTAAAGAGCTTCTGAAGGACTTCAAGTACCGGTTTTCCACCCGCTTTCAGAAGCTCCGCTGTAATTCCATCCTGGCCTGGGGCCTTGCCGTTTTTAAGGTGCTGGAGAGCCATTCTAATCTCGCTCAGACTGACGTCCGGGATATCATCTGAATAATGTCGGATAAGACTCGCTCTTGGATCGTTACTCACACTTGCGTGTGGCTCCAACGATGACGTGTACAGCTGCCCATAGAACCTCTCAATCTCACTCAAAGTGAGTGACGTTAGTATCGTATAAATATTAATGTAAATATTTGTCAATATTTATACACATTGGCAGATAGCTGATGTTATAAGGAGTAACTTGGGCTGCTTTTATTTTAGGGTTCCGCGAAAAATAACTCCACGCGGGCGAAGTCACGGGGAACAGCTATTATATATAAAACTAGCTGACCTCGCAAACGCTGTTTTACCATATACATTATTTCTAGGAAATTTTATTCGTTTTAAAAATTGCGATTAAAAAACAGGGGTTGATCGTAGAAGGGTGAAAATTTGAAGTTTTATGTATTTTGCAATGCTAAGTCACAATAAAATAAAATAAAAATTATTTACGCGATAAAATCCGTAAAATTAGTTTTATTAAAATGTGTAGTGTTCGTGTAATTATATAAGGAATTATTTAATAAAAAAATTGACAAAAAATAAAAAAAAATATTTAGGAGTGGGTCACCCTTATCATTTAGGGGTTTGAAAAATAGACGTAGGCCGATTCTCAGACCTACCCGATATGCACAAAAAATTTAATACAAATCGGTTCAGCCGTTTCGGGAGGAGTTTGGTTACAAACACCGCGTCACGAGAATTTTATATATATATATATATATATATATATATATATATATATATATATATATATATATATATATATATATATAGTAACTGAATTGAATTAATAAGTGACCACTAATTGAATGCAATGTGACCAAATTTGATAAAGATCAATGTTGATTTTTTAGTTACAAAATTATCAAATAATATAATTTAAATTATAGTTACGGTTTCCGGTAGGAGCTGCGTTCCGAATTTTTTACAGTGCAGGTATAAAATCTATTAAGAACTTAACCACATATCGGGTTCAGATTTTATGAAATTTTGGCACTAAACACACAACAATATTATATTATTTGTGATTTTTACGTGGTAGAGCCACGCAGGAATGGGTCGCTCACGGTAGAACCATGCTCTTAAAGAATACCAGCGTAAAATAGCAGAATAATGATGTTTCGTATAATGAGTGTCGAGAACTGCAGATTCTCTTTTAGTGGTAATGAGGCATTCCATCTTACTTACTCCTCGGTGGTGACAACGCATCTGTATTTTGATTCTTTATCGATGATAGACGTATATGTCTATGGGCCATAGGTCATAGCGTCCACTTACAATCAGGTGGACTATGTGCTAGTTTATCACCCTTACGAGTATAAAAATATTGATCAAGGTCAAGCCATTCAGAAATTACACAATCAATAACATACTCCTGTTCTTACTCTAATTCTTCTTATTATGTTATTGATGGTGTGATTATTTAATATATAAAGATTTACAAACAAAAAAAAAAATACTTCTGTTCATTTTTGCTAATATTGTATGAGCTCTTTTTTATAGAATACGATATTTAATGTTTCATTATCAGCTTTTTTACTTGAGTTCTTACTAGATATTTACATAAACATCATTTAACGTACCTTTTTATCTAATCTCAGAAAAGTTCAATTGGTTTAGAGTTTTGAAATAAGAACCCTTATTTTACCCTTATTTATTTATTTGCTACAAAAGCAAATTAAAAATATATAAAAAAAATATGTACAAAATTTAAAACACTTATCCAAGCTTAGTAGAATATTACTAAGTATAGTGCCGTGCAGTACTAAGTATATAAGCCGAGTGAATTACCAAAATTGACACTTTAATTACAGAACATTAATTACAACTTAAAACCACACTAATAACAAAACACAATTGTACTACAGATCACTTTAGTTCACAGTTCTATCGCTTCGAAGTATTCGCTTATATCGCCAACTCAACACTTCCTCCGGTCGCGGTCTATACCGGCCTTATATACGGCCTCAGATAGTTTCCAGAACCTTCTACTGTAGAAACATCTAGAATGTTCGAGTACATACTGGTCCCTACTGACTAGGTGTCGATAGTTCTAGAAAGTTCTTCCATGGAAATTTCTAGAAGGATCTTGACGCTTTTCGCTAGTGGTAACTACATATAGTGTTGCCATGTACCATCCATTAATTTTGGTGTTACAAATATTATGTGAATGTTTGTAATGATAGATATACCGTGTAGTGGCGGTGTAAAAACATCCACTACCCCATATCATCCCGTGGTCGTCGTATGAGGCGACACAGGGAAACAAATCAGGACATAGGCGGTAGCGTCTTCCGAATAACGACTTAAAATAAAAAAAAAAACTGCGGTTTCCAACCCGCTTGCCAAGCAACTATGGCAAATATCCCCCCTATGAGGCAATCTATTGCGGAGGCATATGTTCAGCATTGGACTTTAAAAGGTTGTAACGGTAACAGTAACGGTTTATAAAGATGTTTGTATGTTTGTCAAGAATTAAAAGACAGCGGGCTGAAGAAGGTAAGTATTAAAACGTAGTGATTATGGACTTTTTACTAAGTAGATGTGTAAATGTGTGTGTAAAGTGTATTATATTTTTTTTTTCAATAAATATCATTTCTTTATTCTTTTAATCAGAATTTTATGTGACGGTGTCCAGCTTATCATATATCAGGATCCATTAAAAACCCGTGGTGGTCTTGCACTTAGGGTTGCCACACGTCCGGAATTTTCGCGGGCATGTCAGGAAATTGTTGTTTTTTGTCTGAAGTGCCGAGCAAATTCTCACTTGTCCGGGATTTTCACACAAATGAAAGAGGAAAGTGTTAATAAAATAAAATTAATTTATTGAATAAAATGTTTGATAAATTAATAATTTAAAATTAACATCACTATAGGTATAACTTCTTTTTTTATAGGATAGGGCGACAAACGAGCACACAGTCCACCTGATGGTAAGTGGTGGTTTCTGTGACCCATAGACATCTACATTTATTCTCAATAAAGAATCAATATACAGATGCGTCGTCACACGTGAGAACTAAGATGGAATGCCTCTTTCCTAGTAAAATGGGTCTCCGGTTCTCTACACTCACCATACGAAACACAGCAGCATTAAGCTGCCATTTTACTGCTATTTCATGCTGGTATTTTGTGAGAGCGTGGTCTTTCCCCGGTCGAGCCGACCCATTCGTGCTACAACTATATCTACTACTAATATAGCTGCAGCATGGCCACGTATAACAATTATAATTTCATAATTCATTTTATACACGCAAGAAATGGGGGGATGAAGCAGCTTGCGTCTGTGGAAATTACTCGAACTCCGACTCCCACTGACACGTACCCGACATGTACCCCTTGGGTAGTGCTAAACAAGCAGCACCACATTCTGGTGAGAGGTTGGTCCACTACAAGTGAGAGGCCTGGCCGAGAGTTCGTTACCACCCACCTGGCAAAGATATACCGCCAAATAACTCATGTCCTATTCCGTTATGGTGTTAGGAGAAATCCATTTTTTTGGGAGGTTGTGGTTTGTTTGTCGGTGTCGGGTGCGTGGTTAGAGGCTAACAGGATCCGAAACACAATTGCACCGCTGGCTGACTGTAGATAGTTAGGGCTACTCATGAAAGGCTGCCCTGCCATCTTACTAAATATCCTGGGGTGGCTCCATCATGCCGGTTGGCGACCGGAAGAGAGGACCTGGTTGCGATTTCCAAAGGGGTTCGGGTGTCCCCGCCGACTCCGTGCTAGGTACAATCGATGCTGAAATTCTGTTTGTGTCCCTAGGTCGTGCGTAACGGCTCATCTAACTGCCATTCTCTCAACCTATCTACTCCATCCTAAAACGAAAAAAGGAAAAAGAAGAGTAAGTTTTGACAACGGTTGCACGCCTCTCCATCAAAGTGCATCTCACAAACATCGGAAGTATGCACTATAATCTCAACGCATAAAACTGCCATTTTAAGACTGATAAGCTGCACTTACTCTTCTTGACTGAAACGTAGATCAGATGACCTCTTGATGCGACATACCTCGGCCACCCTGGGTACACATTAGGTAAAGCATAATTTCTACCAACGCGCCAGAGTCTGTGTTTATGTCCGCAATGACATCTGTTGTAAGCGTCTCCATCACTTTGAAGATCCCATTTTCTCCATGATTTGGGTATTGATAGTCACAGGAATGTACAAAATTATTTATTCTTGTGTCTACCGATCAACCAGGAGAGAACTAGGCTATTTGAAAACCTCAGTGAGGCCTCCGATGTGGTTTTAATTCGATACCCTACCGAGCAGTTGGTTTTTCTAGGGACTTTGAATGCCTGTCATCAGGACTGGCTGTAGCCATAGGGTACCCAATTTGGATAGACATACAGCCAGCTGCCGCGAGCAGCAACCTTCTGCTGACTACCGATCCGAACAGGTACGATGTTTAGGTTAGGTTAGGTTTAAAGAAGGCGGGGGAACTTCCTACCACTGTCTGGTGAAGTACGAGTCGTTATATTTCCCACCTAATTACGATTATCAAAGTGTGCGGCGAATGTCTGCAATGCGATACAAGTCAGCAAATTGGGATGAGATACGGCGTTTCTTTTCTTGGCGTCTCATCCTTGGCAACAGATCTGCTTCTCGTTTAAAGATCAGTGCGTGGATGCCATTATCTATGTGATACGTCAAGCGATGATGGAGTATTTCATTCCCTTTGCTGATATGCCCATTGGTGGTGAAAAGCGAAAAGCTGAAAGCACAAGCAAATGGCGTGTTTATCATGAGTCGATGCTTGGGACTGCAAAGCGTCGGATGTTAACCATAATTAGATAGCCTTGAAACCAAGCCGCCAAGCCCTGTAAAAAGGCATTACGGCAAGTAAGTTTTGACCGCATTAAACACATCGGCGCAAAGCTCTGTCAAACGATCTGGCAGTATAGCTTTTTAGTTTAACGCCAAAACGGTCGAGACAAACTTCGGCCTGTCTACATTACCGCCGCTAGTAAAACCAGATAGCTCACTGGCACATGCGGCTAAGGAGAAAGTGGCCTAATTTACTTCTCTTTTTGGTACCAATTCGTGTCTAGACAGTAGCAACAGCGTCACATTTCAATTACTTCACTGCCGTACTTCTATCCTCTATTTCAAAGGTCTGTATTCCTCAACAAGGAGATTCTTATAACCTTGCGGAGTCTAGACATGAACATAGCTAGTGGACGAGGTGGTAGGTATATATAGCTATATTTCTAAAGGCGTTTATACGTGGTAGAGTCACGCTGCAGCTAATTTATGGCTGCATAGCGAATAGTTCATCTCGACCGGAGTAGGACCACGCGCCCACAGAATACCAGGGTGAAAAAGCAGTTTAATGCTGCTGTGTTTTGTATAGTGAGTATAGAGAACCGGAGACCCTTTTTATTGGAAACGAAGCAGTTAGTCCTCAGGGGTGACAACACATCTGCATTTTGTTTCTTATTCGAGGAAAAATGTAGATGTCTATGGACCACAGCATCCACTTATTATCAGGCGGGCTGTGTGCTTGCATGTCACCCCTTATTCTGTAAAATAAAAAAAATTTAGTCTTAAGTTGTCTCCCGTGTTGACGCGCTTGTTCTACCTCTCATTTAGGACTAGAATAGTGCCCAAATCTTGGAAGATAGAATTATTTCTAATAAAATTAAATTGTTATCATATTGAAACTTCGTTATTTCGTTAATATTTGAATGTCTCTGTTGTAAAAAAAGGAGACGCCAGCTTCTGCTTTTGTGGGAATAGTTCATCTTCACATTCCCAAGGTTACTTTTATTTTCCCGAAACAAAAAGTATTCCATATGTTAAGGTGTTACCTAGGACATAGTCTATTTGTCCGCCTTTTAAATGTAACAAATATCCAAACATCTTCACAAACGTATGCAATACAATTAAAAATAATTTTACATTATCTTATATTGTTCATATTCATGGCATTACACATCGTTGGCTATCAAAATGTTAAAATCTTACTTGTGTACTAAACTTATGTGCACGTTTTGTGTCGCGCTGTATTGGGCATTATTCTATGTTAAGTTTAGTATTAGCCGGTTCTTTGTACAAATTAAATGATCTGTAGCCTGAGTACATTGTCTAAAAATCCCGAGCTCTTGACTATCACATTGGCTTCCTCCTATACCTTCACACTGGGTTTCCCAAAATGTTTTTTTTTTAACAGATTCGGGCCCCTTTCACGCAATGAATCGTCAACGATTAACACTGCAAACCAGTCTGGTTTGCATTATGCTGCAGTTGAATACGATCCAAACGTCGTCACCTGCAGACTTGTTGGTCACTTCGCGCCATAATGCATTTAACATGGGGCAGGCGGTCAACGTCCGCACTATTAAGTGTTAAATGTAGGTAGTAATGTGTTATATCGTGGGATGTAGTGAAACGAACGCTGCGTTATCTTACGGCAAAACCTATCAGTGAGTCTGGTTCCATAAATTTGAGATCGCTCTCTAAGTAAATTCAATTCCTAATCCTACAGCGCATTCAAAGCGAACTTGCTGGATCAACGTACAAATTTTGAGGCTGTACTTACCTTTGTAAGTCTTTAAACATAGATATAATTTAATAGAGACTGAATAGTAGACGATGAAATATTGGTCTACAATCATGAACCTGAATACTTCTAGAAACAAACACGACTTAGACTTATTTAATTAATGTACAACACAATATACTACATCTTCAGAAATAAGGATATCGATCTAAATTACGTTATTGTAATCATTTTGCAGTGTAGTGGCAGCCTAAGAGAATCTACTAGGTAATGTCATCGCATTGGTGTCGTAAATGTAGATGATTAGTCAGTCACCTCTGCGAACTAAGAAGGAATGCTTTGTTACCAGTAAAAGGGACCATATGCTCTTAATATATTATCATAATCATTATCTATTTTTACCATGGTAACATTTTTAAGACCACGGCTGGCATAGATATCTGCAAAAAAGCGGGTAGGCAGAAGTAGGCGCAGGCATTGGTGAAAGCGCATTAGTAATGCTGCCATCACTGTAGCCTGAGAAACTCTCAACTGCACTGTATTGATGAATGAAGCGTCTTATCTTTGTACGTTGTAGAGCCACGCTGCAGCTATGTTATTACTGTAGCACTGTAGTCTGCTCGACCGGGATAGGACCACGCTCTCACAGATTACCAGTGTAAAATGGCAGATTAATGCTGCTATGTTTCGTATGGTGAGTTTAGAGAACCGCAGACCCTTTTTACTGGAAACGATTCATCTTAGTTCTCAGGGGTGACAACGCATCTGCTTTTTGTTTCTTAATCGAGGAGAAATGTAGATGTCTATAGGCTGCAGCTTTCACTTATCATCGGGTGGCCTGTGGCGTTTTTCACTCTTATTCTATAAAAAAAGGACTAAGATAGGATAAAATCACACACACAGGTTATATCGATTGCAAGTAACTTGACATTTAGCAACTATACTTTCTTTTTCTTCATAAATCTTTATCCTTATAAATATGATATTTCAAACTATTTTTTTATTAGGGTCAAAGTAAAATCAACATTGATACACGATCATTAGCCCAGCGCTGGACATGTGGCGATCTGATTTATTGCACGATATATTAAATTCTTATAAGGTACTTTAGGAGTCCTGGTGCAAAAATAAATCACGTTATCCCCGCAGTGATCGGGATTGCCTCATCAACATACTAATGCCGTGCGCGCCAGATGCTCCCCAACTCTTGTTCGACTTGTTACTTATAATATTCGGCTAGACAGTGGATTGTATACAACTAGAGTGAAATAAGACGGTATATATTATGTTTGATATATTACTATTACTATATACTAGTTTATATACTAGTTTTTTATTTTGTTTCAGACTTCTTAAACTATATCTTTTAGAAATCTCTGTTTTCACATTACCTATAATCTGAGATATTCAAATTAATATATTAATGTGAGTCTCTGAGAGATAACTACATATTTATGCCATTTGCTGTAGAGAGTATCGGTCCGTGGGGTCCATGTGTGGTGAAGTTCCTAAAGGAACTCTATCCGCGGCTGGTCGTTGCTGCTGGTGATAAGAGGGCTGGTTCTTTTGTCGCTCAAAGGCTTAGTATAGCCATTCAGCGGGGAAACGCAGCCAGCGTTCTTGGCACGATACCGCGGGGAGTAGAACTATATGATAATTAAGTTTCTAGTTTTAGTTTTTTTTTTATTATAATTTTTTAAAATGGAATATATTACGAGCGATTAAATCTCTTTGCTTATGCCATATTTACCATTAATGTGTCATTGTAAGAGAAAACTTAAAATATAATTCACATTTAGCGCAAAAAATTGGTAACAACATAAACACCGTTTACCTATACCATCTGTTTACCAAATGTTTATAGTGATCCTCTGCAAAAATTTCCTAATTAATAATATATTTTTAAATAGTTTTTATAGCTAGTATGTAAGAAGTAAAGCTTATAATTATAGCGTCGATAAACTACCACCAGCGATTTTTTTCGGACCGACAAGAAAAGAACCTAGTCTTTATTAAAAGGCCGGTAACGCATTTGCATTTCTTCTGGTGTTGCAGTTGTTCATGGGCGGCGGTAGTCACTTACCGTCAGGTGAGCCGCATTCTCGATTGCCCCCTCTTATATATTAATAAAAACT
Source organism: Parnassius mnemosyne (assembly GCA_963668995.1). NCBI lineage: Eukaryota > Metazoa > Arthropoda > Insecta > Lepidoptera > Papilionidae > Parnassius > Parnassius mnemosyne. Next base: position 20,309,356 of record CAVLGL010000024.1, read on the forward strand.
CAATGCCTAAACCGAACCGACAACCGATGGGGAAAAAAGGTTCTCGAGTGGCGGCCCCGTACCGGCGGACGAAGTGTAGGTCGTCCCCCCATTAGATGGAGTGACAACCTGGTAAGACATGCAGGAAGTTGATAGATGCAGGTGGCTTAGGACCGTGTTTTGTGGCATTCCTTGGGGGAGGCCTATTTTCAGCAGTGGACTTGTGAAGGGCTGTAATGATGATGATGATGATGAATGCCTAAACAATTGTGATTAATTGAAAATGAATAAATCTAATTTGATACTGATACATTACATAACCTCGCTCAATCAGTTGCTACCAAAATTGAATTAGCCAATGTTTGAAGTTCTACCTGGTTCAAACAAAAAATAACTAAAATCCGACACCAAAATGTCACGTGGTGAGCCAAGAAGAAATTTATTATCGTTCTTAATTTGGAGGACGGGCAAAACTTGGGCCGTTGTTGTTTTATTTTGCGCTTAGTTTTTGGTATCCCAAACGGAATCTTACGTCTATCTAAATTTACGTGGTTAAGCCGTTTGCCTGTATATAATTGAAACATAATCTCTGAGTAAATTTGAGTTACTATGGAGTAGGGCGTACCATAAAATAATAACAGAATTTGAATGACAGCTCTGAGGCGAGTGGCATAGCATTCAGTTGTTTCACGCAGGGTCGCGTGTTCGAATCTCACACGGAACAGCTATTTGTATGATCTAGAAATGCAAGTTCTGGGTTTTGATATTTACATTTGTGTAATTTATGTTTGTTGAAAGCAGCGTCAACGGTGCAAAACGTCAACCAAGCGATGAAAATTAAGACCAATTTTCAGGCCAATGTCCAGCCGTAAACTTTTACGGGCTGATATAGAAGAAGAAGAAAGAAAGAGTTAAAATAAACGCGATAAAATCCTTTAAAGTTAATTTTATTCAATGTGTATTATTCTCGATAGAATAAGTGTTATTTATTTCTTCTCTTTCTTTTTTTTAAAACGTTACCCCCACACTAGGATTTTCTCCTGTGTCGTGGAGGCAGTTTACAAACATAAATTGCACAAGGACAAACATCCAGACCCGGAACAATTATTTGTAGGCCATACAAATACTTGTTCCGTGCGAGATTCGAACCCGCGGCCCCCAGCGCAACAACTGATTGCTAAGGCACTGCGCCACGGAGCCGTCAACGTCAAATTTAAAATATGTTTTTCTAGCATCACAACAGAAATCACAATTGGTTTTGGAATATAATCGCAGTTTACAATTTTTGCAACCCTAGGCCCAGGTCCCGTAGCACTCATCCGCTGCTGACGGTCTGTTTCATTTTGTTCGCATAACCAAATTTTAATAGAATATATCCGCGGATAGAGCTTAATTCCGTTATGCCTGAATTAAAACGGCTCGACTATTCCCTTCGGCCATTCCGTAATCCAGTTCTGTTTTAGATAGCTGTAATTGAAAATGTCGAACGGTGCGATGTTCATTTTCCACTAATTAATCGCTGTGATGACATTGCATCCCCTGTCCCTAGACGCGTCATGTGGTGCCCTAGGTATGTGGTATAGTCTATATGTAAATATATATATCGAATACTCGTGTAATGCAGGTGCTTATTGTAGTAAATATATACGTGTACTATCTTTTCCGTTTCCATAGATTACCATTGCATAAAATTTTTAAACTTATTTCCGACATATTATCGGTGCTTATGTGTATATTAGATACCATATAAAAAGTTTTTATTTGCCCACTGCCATCTTTGGCTTTTATGTATAAAGTTTTGGTTTTATACTCCTGTTATCAGTTTTGATCTTACTTTAGCGTGGAAACATACTCGTTATTGACGTAATGTTTGCGGTCAAGATATTTTATTTTTAACCGTCTTCAAAAAAGGAGGTTCCCAATTCGTCAGCGATTTAAGTCTTCTTTATACGAGTACCGGTACTGTGCCTGCTTCGACTGTTATCTATTAAATTTTTTTTATCAAAAACGTATACTTTCATAGCAAGTTGATATACATTTCAATCAGATTCTATTATAATTGAATTAGCATCGATTTTTTTAAATAAATCTATTATCCTTTTAGTAAAGCGGAGGCTGTTTTCATAACATTTATGTATGTGGAGCAAATGCCGCCCCAAAATAAAAACACAGAGGCCAGAACCAATCAGAAAGCAAAATAGAGGAGTGGTTAAAGATATCAGTTGAATACTCTCACAGAATGCATGAAATAGCAGCTTAATGCTGTGTTTTGTATGATGAGTGTAGAAAACCGGATACCCCTATTACTGGAAACGAGGCATTCCATCTTAGTTCTCAGGGGTGACAACGCTTATGCATTTTGAGTCTTAATCGAGTATAGATGTAAATGCCCATGGCCACAGCATCCACTTACCGCCAGGCGGGATGTGTTTTGGTTTGTCATCCTTATTCTATAAGAAGAACTTGAATAGCGAAATCGAACTCACGACAAAAGTTTAGGGTTCATACTCTTAACCAATTGGCGACTAGTTTAATAATTTATGTGCCCTGTATGTTATATTAATTACAATATTTATTTTTTATTTGTTATCTGTATTACAAAAATAACAAAACACAATTTTAACGTCTATTACAGGGTTTTTTATGTTTAGGAAACCGTAAAGGCGCATACATGTGCAAAATGATTTATTTAGCACGATGTGTACGACGATACGCTGAGTAGATGTTGCCGATGTTATCTGCTTTGTTTATGGTGTTTTGAATACGACCCGTTTCTTCACTAATGTTCTATGAAGTTGTCCGCGTGAGAACTGCGGAAGCTTTGACTTTGAAAAATTCCACCGTGATGAGTCCATGCAAGCTTCAAGTTGATGACATCATCAGGGAGTTAACAGGTTAGCAGGCATACGACGAATTTACGGATTTATTTTCGGGGATCAATCGAGTTCAAAGTGCATGTCCGCTTGCATCTTATCAAGAAAATGAATTTTATTAAATTTTAGTTCTCACACGTGATCTAAAACCTTAGTCATAGTTATAGATCACGTGAGAGTGTGAGTTATATAGAGCACAGGTCTTAGGATGGCTTTCTTCACCGCTGTGCACGTGGTAAATCAGAACTTAAAATTGCAATTAAAATTTTTATTGGTCTGAACGGGGATCGAAGTGGATTTGATACTACACGGCATATATTTATCACGTACTATTACGTATGTAATATTTACCATGACGTTTCTTTATTTAATTGTGTGCATGTTCATTGGCGTTGCGTGTTAATGGGACGCACGTTTATCGACAAACTTCGTTTAATTATAGTTAGCAGGTCTTATTGAAAGTAAAAGAGGAAAAGCCCCTATTGTTCCTCGGAAATATTTCACTCGTTATTGCAGAAACCAACCAACATCAATATTTTTTGTTCACGAGCCGACTGAAAAGAGACTACACATATAATGTACGCTACACAAGTTTTAGTTGTTATTATTAGAAAAGTTGAATGTTATAACAACACGTTTGCCTACCCATTAGAATTTCACAACTTTGTATCTTGTAAAATCTAACTACGTAGTATAATAACATCTGTATGTTATGGTGGCATAAAAGCAAGTTTCACCTATTTCTCAGTTAATCCCTTATACCTGAGGTGCATGAAATGGGGACTCTTTAGTTTGACCGGCGGTTGATAGAGACGCTCAGGTGTGAAAGATGTAAAAAAAATGGCCAAAAATGTGAAAGCCTTTTTTGGTCGTTTTTTAGGGTTCCGTAGCCAAATGGCAAAAAACGGAACCCTTATGGATTCGTCATGTCTGTTTCTCTGTCCGTCCGTATGTCACAGCCACTTTTTTCCGAAACTATAAGAATTATGCTGTTGCAACTTGGTAAGTAGATGTATTCTGTGAACCGCATTAAGATTTTCATACAAAAATAGAAAAAAAAATTTGGGGGTTCCCCATACTTAAAACTGAAACTCAAAAACTTTTTTCCATCAAACCCATACATGTGGGGTATCTATGGAAAGGTCTTCAAAAATGATATTGAGGTTTCTCATATCATTTTTTACTAAACTGAATAGTTTACGTGAGAGACACTTCCAAAGTGGTAAAAAATGTGTGTCCCCCCTGCAACTTCTAAAATAAGAGGATGATAAAACTAAAAAAAATATATAATGTACATTACTATGTAAACTTCCACCGAAAATTGGTTTGAACGAGATCTAGTAAGTAGTTTTTTTTAAACGTAATCGTAAATTATGTTACTTGCTGCTACGGAACCCTTCATGGGCGAGTCCGACTCGCACTTGGCCGCTTATTTACACTGCCGCTTAGACATCTTCGTATATTCAATAAAAGTTACTGAAAAATAACATCGGCAGACACCTATGGCGGTCATGGCAGACGGGTTGACAAGTACAATTTTGTTTTATTTTTGTTCGGAGGAAGGGCCCTTGTCTGAGTTTTATATAACTCATAAAAAAAGAAAGTCTGTCCTTGGTAACGGTTATACCAAATATTTTTAGTGAATTTTTGTAGATTGGTAGAGAAGCAAGATGGAATCCCTGAAATTCATCAGATTCCTGAAGTAGGCAGTTCATAAGAAGCTGTGATTCCTATAAATATGGGTCGTCCATGTTTTTTTTTTATAATAAAAAAGGTAAAAATATGTCGGTCTAAACAATTCGTTTTGTATACTACTACTTCAACTACTGCTACTGCTGTTCAAGTTACTTGTTAAGAATACGGTATTAATATCAGTGGCGAGTACATCACTCACATTTGATTTGCCGACAACATAATGTATATGGCCAAATCACTGGAAGTCCTAAACACAATGCTCAGTGACCTCAATAGTGGCTCCCACGGAATAGGTCTTAAGATGAATATGGACAAAACAAAGATGATGTGTAACGTCCATGTCACACCTATGCTGGTAGTTGTTGGGAGCAATAAGCTCTAAGTTATTGACGAGTATGTTTACCTGGGACAAATAGTCCAACTTCGACCGAGAGGTCAATCGAGGCGTCTCTATATAAACCGCCGGTCAAACTCAAAGAGTCCCCATTTCATGTACCTCAGGTATAGGGCATTAACTGAAAAAAAACGTGAAGCTTATTGAAATACCGAAAGTCTGCTGCTCACTAGCTCTTAGACCATAAACAAAAACGCCCATAAAATAAAATGTAATACAATTATTTAGCCGCTTACTATCGTGTAATCTTATAAAGAAACATACGAATAACGCTATTCTAACAAAGTTGTTCGAAACTATACCTTTTTATCAAAATTCGTGATTTTTTTCATACTTTTAGAGATACGGTAAAAAGTACCTACATCGAATAAAATTAATTCGAGTGCTTTGCAGCACCCATGGTGGCCGTATGAGGAAGCTCAAGGTCGCTCAGCGAGCTATGGAGTGGGCTACGCTCGTAGTTTCTCTGCGTGATAAACTTAGGAATGAGGATATCCACAGTAGAACCAGAGTAACCGACATAGCCCAACGGATTAGTAAGCTGAAGTGGCAGTGGGCCGGCCATATAGCTCGAAGAACCGACAACCGATGGGGAAGAAAGGTTCTTGAGTGGCAGCCTCGTACCAGTAGGCGAAGTGTAGGGTGACCCCCCACGAGATGGAGTGATGACCTGGTAAGATATGCAGGAAGTCGATGGATGCAGGTGGCTCAGGACCGTGCTTTGTGGTATTCCTTGGGGGATGCCTATGTTCAGCAGTGCACTTATGAAAGGCTGTAATAATGATGATGATGATGATGCAGCACCCATGGTCACGGGGGGACTGAGGTTTTTGAAGTCCGTAGCCTTAGTATCAGCATCTTCCTGATAACAACTCAAAACTACAAAAAATTGCAATTGCCAACCCGCTTGCTAAGCGTCGCAACTAAGGCAAAATCCGCTGCTCACTGCTCAACGTAGGGCCTATCCATAGACTGCCTCATAGGGGGATATTTGTCATAATTGCCACGCTTGGCAGGCGGGTAGGCAACCCATAACCCACGGAACGATATGGGGTTTTTGATATACGTACACCGCCACTACACGGTGGTCCTGGTCATATTAAAATTAAAATAAATGTTTATTTGCTTTCCAAAGAGGAAATTTATAGTTAGTTGCTGGAGTCTTTTTTTAAGCAAGTAAATAATAAATATGCTTTTGCCAAGAAGATATTATATGTAGATATATTGAATATACGGCTAGACATTGACAGGTTTGTGACTACAATAACAAAGTAAAGTTACAGCCTATACTGGTATTTTATGACTATTATTTTTTAGAGGGTTTTAGGGCAAGGAAATGTCTGCCGCTCTGCCCCAATGCTTTTTAGCGTACTTAACATGTCTTCGAAATATTGTTTTTAATTTGTCGAGAAAACGTGAATAATGCAGGTCTCAGACCTGCATCTTCGAGACCTCCATTATTCACGTTTTCCTTCACCGCGCATATTTAGGACAAACGCTTAACCCCAAAGCTACGACGCTTCTTCCACATTCAAAATCACACTTAATTAAAGAATTTAAGTAACAGATAATAATTGCGAGATTCATTTAAAAAAAAAGAGTTGTGGCGGACAACTACAACAGAATCATACAACAGAGACTATCCCGTAGTACCTATTTACGAACTTAAGAAAAAATAAACAGAGAAGCAAAAATCAGTCGGATGGAACACACAAACTGATCCCTGGCTTCAGTTGCATTAAAATTTACATATTTTCGCTTTCTATTTGCAACCCCTCTTTGATGTCCTATGTCCTTTTGAACGTTGTTTCTGTCTTATGAGAATCGATCTATGTGCGGTATAAAAATGTTTGTTTTTGTTATATCTAGAATGATAGTTTTTATTTCTTTATAAAACTGAAGGGACAAGCAAAGTTATAGCCAACCTGATGGTGGCCACATGCAATCAGATTTATATCAAGAGGGCTACAAATGCGTTGTCATTCCTGAGGACTAAGATGGTTATGCCTCTTTTCCAGTAAAAAGGGTCTCCGGTTTTCTACACTCACCATACGAAACACAGCAGCATTAAGCTGCTATTTTACGCTGGTATTCTGTGAGAGATTCATGCTGCAACCACAATATAGCTGCAGCATAGCTCTACCAGGTAAAAAATCATCATCATCTTTATCAGCCCTGCTAAGGTCAATAGTCTAAGTCAAAGTAAATTTGCCATTATTGTCATACTATTGACAAACAATTAGCGACACTGTTAAATCCTCGTAATTTAATTACATTTAAAAGACTAAGCTGTTGAACTTAATAAAGAGTTGCATTATAAACTTTATTTGTTTACTTTTACCGCACATCAATTAATATTATAGAAGTATTTGCTTTATATTTACCAAAAAAAAAAACTATAATTGAATAATGTAACTGTCAACAAATAAGTAGACCATAGTTACAGCGATAAAATATGACTTAGTGAGCAAACACAATATACACGCCTGATTGCGTCGCGCCGCCAGTCTATCCAAATTACTGGGTATGTTTGAACAAACCTTATTGATACAATATGCTCTCAATAAAGTTGACTTTAAGTATCTTGAATCTAGATAATGCACTTTACGCTATGTAAGAATTAATGGCAAGTTTTAACACGTTTATGATTAGGTTTTTTTTTAAACTTTATCTTTACCATAACAAGTAATGTTATGGAACAATTAAACCTGAATACAATTTTAGTCTTCTATATATATTTAAGCTTATTGCTATTATATACGATGTGTTTATTAGCTTCACTCTTAAACAGCACAATTATAATGCAGCAACGAAGCGGTAGTAGGTACTAAAACACGCTGTGGGCAAAAAAGTGCTAAATATGGTCTATTAGTGCTAAGTTGGTTGCATTGCCGCTCTGGCGTCGACCGACTCGTTTCATGTCACGGATTTTTATGATAATACAGCCTCCTACGCAACTACCGGCTTACTGCCACCCAAACGCGTCTTGTGGTCACGCTTTTGGACTCTTATTTTCATCATTATCCGCATTGTCATGAATCCCCGGCACTAACCGGATTAACAGTATAGTAACAATTTTTACCCAAGACATCCAACTTACTTATATGTGGTCCATCCTGCTTATTAAAGAAAGGGGCTAAATAAAACATTAGGGTGAACAAAATTAATTTACTTATATGGTTATAAGAAAACTGCGCGTCACGCTTTCAAATAAGAAGAGAGAAACTTGGTCACGCTATTCTGATAGGTACTTTCACATGACATTTTTTTTGATATACAGTAACAATAAAATTTATGGGAGATAATTTATAAAAGAATCAAAGTATTGTTATGTATGTAGGTATATATTTTCATATTTAATTAACACTAGTAAATGCAATTTTACAACTTTTTACAATGTCCTTATTTCTATTAAAGTTTTAGTATTTTGAAACCTAAATTTATTATTATTTGTAAAAATTAATAGGCGGCAGATAGCTTTTCACTGACGGGCCTGCTCGACCTAAAGGTGGTAGTTTGAACGAATCTAAGTTTTGTATTCGAGATGCACTTTGTAATTTACTGTTTTTTTCTAAATTGGGAGTTTTTGTGTTATTGCGATGTAAAACTTTGTAGTTTTTTATTATTCCTCGTAATTCTTGGTCATGTGGATGAATGTGATGGATAAAATTTTTGAAAGTTGGTTCATTAAATAAAACTTTATTCTCTTCACTGTTAGTGTTAAAAGTCGAATCGGTGGCTTGACTAAAACTATTAATATTAAGCGGTGACTTACTCCTATTTCTTAATTTATTTGATTCGAAGATATTTTTGTTGGACACATAGTTAAGAACGTCGGATATATTAAATGGCTTGTTCTTAACAAGTTGCTCATTATAAAATTTCAATTCATTATTTATATATTTTGATGAATTAAGTGTGTTTGCGTATGATGCACCTTTTGTATTGATGTCAGGTTGTGATTGTTTAGTAAAGCCATCTTTTCGTGGATTATTGGTTTCTGATTTAAAAAGATTTTTTAGAAAAATGTTATTTCTTATGTCATCATTTATATTACTTTCAAGATTATTAGTTTCATGTTTCTTATTCTGCTGCTGTATTGTTTTATTCTGGTTGTATGTATTTAATAATGGCTTGAATTCATTATATTGATTTAAATTATTGTAATTTGTTGGTATAATGTTATTCGTGGCTCGTATTTCATTAATAGGACTTCCTTTTAGTTTGTTGTTTCTTTCATTATTATTTGGAAAGTTAGCATGAGGTTTAAAAGTAGTGTATGGAAAATATTTATTTTCTAAATATGTATTATCTTTAGTTTTATTACTAGTGAATGACACAGACTTTTTCGCTTCGAAAGAAGTGTTTAAAAAATCAATTGATTGTGGCATAGATTCAGTTGTAGGTGTTATGTATCTGATAGGATCATTTGATACAAATACTTTTTCTGTAGATTTGGTTATTAGGTCGGCGTAATGTTGATCACTATTGTAAGTATGATGTACATCCGTATTAGTATCTGATTGTGTTCGAGATTGATCGGGACCATTTAATAAGATTTTGTTGTCCGGTTGCAAAGCCGATAAATAATTATAATTATTATCATTATACTTGTTATTCTCGATATTACTGTTGTATAATTTTAAACTGTCGTCAGATATATTTTTATTATAATAATTATATGCATTTTCTATTTGTCGGTTGGTAATCAGGTCATTATTTGAATCCGTTTGTGAACTTTCTGTTAGTTGGTTCCTTATAATTGTTCTGTATTGCTCTGGTGTCAAATCACTAAAGTTAATTATAACATCCTCTTCTTCACCGAAGGACCTTGATATTGAGTCTTTGGATGGATTTTGGCTACCGATATTACTATTTAATTCATATTGCCGTCTCCATAAAGCTTCAGTATTTTCCTGTTCAGATTCCGTTTGTCTTGACTCGTAATTTATCAACTGCGGCATTGTTGATTTTTGAGGTGTATTTAAAGAAGGTGAGTGGGCGCCTTGTGAAGCTGAAAAAGTAATTTGGGGTTCCAACATGTCCTTATTAAAATTTCTTTTTATTTTCTCTCCAGAAAATTCAGAGCTTACTTTTAAAGGCTCATTAGGACTTGCGATAGGCGTTAAGTTGTTTTGGGAATTCGATCCTTGAGAAAATCCCAATGAAAAAGCTTCTGGTGTTCGTCCAGTAAATAAGTGTTTTTGCGATGATAAGGAATTTTTTTGGTTATTTTCAGTATTTTTTGCAGTGTTATCGCTTCCATCATCATAAAAATCGTTAAGAAGCGACGGTTTTTTAGCTTCTTCGGCAAGATTATATTGAATTGATCTATAAATAATATTAATATTATTTAAGTATTGAAAGATGATATAAAGAATGTAAATGATCTTATGTAAATGATATTTAAGAATTAATAACATTATATGCTTATTTTTGTTAACTGATTTTGAATATAATAGTTACAAATATATATCTATCGTCGATTATGACGTCACACATCAAAAATATCGAGAAAAATTACAATAAAATAATATTGATTTTATAACAAAAAATCACTTCATGACACAACACAAGTATTAAGTGCACCAAGATCGTCCATATTCCGGTAATATGAAGCTTGAATATCATGTGCAAGAAAAAAAAACATAAAAGGACAGAAATACTACTCTCTTTATTTCTCGCAATTCTATAAATTATGTCGTTTAGTTGACTATCATTAATATCATCCTTAGAGTTCATCACTAGTACAGTGCTGATCAAAGGCTTTAGAATGATATAACGAATGATTGTTCATTCCCGATCAAACCCTTAGAATGATATAACGAAACAGTGCACCAGTCCGCTATCGTGGGCTTCATTTGAATGTTAAAGTAAATAATTCGATTTTTATGATTTGGATAAACATTTGTACTTGTTCCACAATGTTTACTAAAGATGCCGTGAAGCGAAACAGTTCGGTTGATAATTTGTGAAACAAGTACAAATGTTTATCCAAATCAAATAAATTGTGCTGGAATTTCACCAAGAGACAACAATCGCAAGTATAAATCATTGGAGTTACCATATTAAAATATAAAATACCTTTGTATAATCTCTGGTATCGGCGGTGCTACTGGCAAGTGATCACCAGTAGCTCGAAATCCATTTGAATCAGCAATATAATGCACAGTATATGTTTGTCCATTATCGCCAATATATGAATATGAACCTTCAACTATTTGAGCCTCTTTGTCTGTACCTAAATTTTCCATACGGCTGTGCTGCACATAGTGGGTTTGATCAGCTCCTAAGGCCCTGTAATATAGAAAAAGGAATCAGACTTTTCATCAGTGTCGTAATTATCTCATCGTCATTTAGATATGAAATATACTGATATATACGTATTTTTTATACGTGGTATAGCCATGTTGCAGCTATATTAGTAGTATAGTTGTAGCACGAATGGGTTGGCTCGACCGCGGAAGGACCAGGCTCTCACAGAATACCAGCGTAAAATAGCAACTTAACACTGCTTCGCTTAACACTGTTACGTATGGTGGGTGTAGAGAACCGGAGACCCTTTTTACTGGAACAGAGGCATTCCATCTTAGTCCTCACGGGTGACAACTCATCTGCATTTTGATTCTTTATTGAGGATAGATGTAGATATCTATGGGTCACAGCAACCACTTACCATCAGGTGGCCTGTGTGCTCGTTAGTCACCCTATTCTATATAAAAAAGAAACTCTTCTAATTCTTAAGTTATGTCAGAATTGCACCGTTTAAACCCTTATGGTGTTCCGCCTTCGTCTCAAATTGATAAGGCCACGGGTACGCTTTCGCATATTTCCGCGGTTCCACTAGCGCTGCCTGTCCCATGTCTTTTCAAGAGGATAACCCCCGCCACTTCTTCTCTGGTAAGGTGCATCAGAACACAAGGGGCGCCTTCCTCTGCGGCCTCCGTATTGCGCTAGGAAAAACGAGCACTCAGAAGTATCAACCTTTCAGCCGATCACAGCGTCGGATCTGGTCTATGGACCCGTCACCAACTAAGTTTCGGCCTTGGAAGCTAAGGAGAGCGGTGCCTCACAATACCGACTCTCCTCATTCTCGTAGCTTCACTATCACCGCATCAAGGGTGTGATCCTGCTAGTCTCGGGGCTAAGTCTAGATAGGTATTATAAATTAAGATATTAAAAATGAATTCTTGTAATACTTACTCGTAACTGAAGCTTCCATCTAAATCCATTTCATTAGATAGTCGAAGTATGGGTATTGCTGTTTCTGTCGTGGAATGTATTAATATCGACTTTGGAGGGGAAATAAAGTGTTCATTACGAAATGATGCTTTTTGGTCAAGTTCTTGGTTCATTCCGTTTTCTGCTGAGACTGACACACTTCTGGTTTTTGCTTTTTCAGCTGGTTTTTGATTTTGCAGGCTTGTAGATTCTTTAAATGTCGAGAATTGTCTTGGGTGTTTTGTATCTATTTTGACTTCAACTGGATGATTGTAATTAATCACACTTGGAATGGCCTTAACTGTCCTTTTCTCGGCTTCTTGTATGTAATTTGATTTGTTAGTCTGATCATTAAAAATTTGGGAAGAAGGCGTTGGCGACGACACGTTAATTTTAATACCGTCTTTATTGTTGTCGATATCAAATTTATCATCATAATTCATAGTTGAAGTTAATATGATTCCATATGGAGTAGTATATACATTTGGTATGTTTGTGATATATGACGAGGGCAGTTTAAATGGGAATTTATTAAAATTATTTTGATCTAAATGTGAGTTAGAAGTATAGAACTCTGGTGGTAAATAAATAGAACTATCTGATGTGAACATTGAATTTGGCACAGAATACTTAGGTAGAAAAGAATTTTGCTCTTGTTGCACTTTTTCTCCGCTTAAATCAGTAGCCAAATTTAAATAAATAAAAAAATACAGCTGAAAAAAAAGTACACTTTTTTAATACCTGATTATTGACAGTGACAATTACATCGGGTCAAAATAAAAATTTGCACAATCACATTTTTCGTATTTTCTCAAAACACATACGACTCTCACTTACCAGCTTCATATTTCCTGAAGCTATGTAACTTATGCGTCTCGATATCGCGTCACTCTTTCACACAATTAGAAAATAGACTGGTAATGAAAATGAATTCCGCATACATTTATACGCACGCAAGATCGTGTTCAGGCATTCGTGAAAATCTTGCTTGCTCTTAATTTTGTTTTCTCCTTTATTAATGGTTCTTATTTATATTGACAATATCCCTTTGAATTCCTGTTCCATACCAAATTTGGAAAAACTGAACATGCTATATAATGATGACATAATGTCCAGGTTATCTTACCAATGTTTTGAAATAGGTCACAATTTAATTCTTTTACGGATTCGGGTCGTCACCTTATATGTGTTATCCAGTTAATTTAACCTGATAAATATCTTGTAGTATTTATGTCAGCAGATGTATGTGAATGAATAATAAAAAAGAGGATGAATGTTTGCTTTACTCCGCGTCATGCTTCATTCAATATCAACGACTTGACAGAGTAATGGCTAAGCATTTGGTTTCGACGTTGGGAGTGGCGAGTTCGATTTCCGCACGGAAAAAGTACTATAATCTTCTCTATATATAAAAATCAATTGCTGTCCGTTAGTCTCGTTAAAACTCGAAAATGGCTCGAACGATTTAGATTTAAAAAAATGCGTGAGTGTTGTGGAACGAAGTTCCTTGCGTAGTATATTATTATTGATAAACGTAGGTATTATATTATTGATTAACGAATACAAATAAATGAATTACGAGCGTCTATTAAAATGAAGCGTCATTTGAAATATAATAATATTTCTTTCATGGCAAGATAAGAAAAAGTGCGAGGGAGATGGATATTATTCCATCTCACTTCCTTATTTCGCCGCCAAGGCCGTCTACACTATGACACAAGGGGTAGTAACGAAAAAAATCTTACACTTTTTGTCGCCTAGCTCCCATACGCCAAACCCGTACCGTCCGATAAGGAATTTCGTTCCAAAAATTGTGTGAGTTTGAGTGGGTCTCTATTCTCTAGATGCTTTAGTTTCACAATTAGACCAGGTATGTGGCGCTGTTGTCGAGATCCAGAAATAACACGTGCGAAGCGGGGGCGGATCGCATGTATGTCATACAAATAAACGTAATTTTTCCAAGTCTGGGTCTTCTAGTAGTCTTTGTTCGTGTGACATTTAGGTATGTAAGACTCATCCACGATACATAAGAAATTTCTGGCCTTTAATAAATAAAATAAAAAAGGAAATAAGGATTCTATAGAATGCGTTCATTTTGTATTTTTCGCGGCCAGGTTGTAAAGTATTTTAAAGTAGTTGACCATTTCGCGAAATGGTATTTAATGAAATTTTACGCAAATCAATGACCACACGTGAAGGGACAAATCGACAAACGTTGACATGCGATATGCGAGATTATTACGAGTATAATTTAGTAATGATTGGCTATATCATGAGATGGTTGCGTTTAATGAAATGGATGGACACTTTATGTTATAATCAATTTTAGGATCAGGTATATAAACATGGCAGCTTATTGCGGTGCTAATTAGATTACTATTGAATAAATAACCTAATAAGAGACGTGTGGGCCGGATTAAAAATCTGTAAATACTGAGGCCGGTCCATTTGGTGGTTAGTTTATAAAAAATATTTCTCTCTTTGCTCTTTTTTATATTAGTTTAATACTGTTGTTTCTATACTAAACATTTCATAAATTCTGTTGTTTTTTTATGTTATAATATAATCAGATATTCAGGTTTGTTCTAAATGTTGGTTTTATTACTATACAATCATCATATTACTAAATTTTATAAGGGTTAGTCAAAGTAAACGTTTTTTACCATTTTAGTTCTAGGCTGTATTCTCCTATTACCCAACTGCTTTTGTTTTCTCGTCGTAATTCAACGGAATAGCAGTTTTAAATATGATGGATAAAAATCGAAATATTTTTTTTCTTAGCATTCTGTTTTCATACTTTAATTGAGTTATAAACTTTTTAAAATGCTTTAGTTTCGTAATTATAAATTGTAAGTCACCAATGTGAGTATCGTAGGTAAAATGTTATGATGAAAACAGTTCTACCTAATTTACATAATATAAAATTTTTATATACGAGTATTCATATATCATAACTCGATTATAATCAATATGTGATGGATTAAAATCAATTTAAATTTATTGTGCATTAAAATTATTCGGCACGAGCAAACAGAGTGCGATCACCTCAGCAATGAAATTGTTAATTGTAATTTTAAATACTGATTGTTGATGGGAGTGCTCGGCGGTAAAGAAAAACATCGTGAGGAAATTCGTAAAGTAATAGGCCTCCTTTTGTTACTAAGACGGTTTTAGGGCAAGGAGTGTCCACCGCGCTGCCCCAATGTGTGTTGGGGAGCTTCACATGCCTTCGAATATTTTTTTTTATTTATTTGTTCTTGTTGATTTCCTCGCGACGTTTTACTTCACCGCCGAGCACGTGATAAATCATGTGAGCTCACACTGTAAATTTTACAGTACGCGCGTAATCCGGGTTTGTTTCCCGTCCGCAGCAATGCAATTGTTGATAAATATTTTATTTTAAATACACTTTTTAATTTGCAATATGTGCTTGATGAATGAGAGGAAATCTGTGGATTTTACTCCGCTCTAAAACAATGTCATCAATGCTAAGAGGTCTTATCTTAGTAATGGTACGTATGTTGGCTGCTACTTTAGTATTTTAAATAGTTTTTAGTCAAATAAAGTAAAGAATAAGCATCTTTATTGTTAGTATTTTACTGTTCTGATCAAGATCACTAAGACTTTCAATAAATAATTCTTAACAAGTGGTAAAATTAAAAATTTTGTGTAACCGACTTCAATATAAATAAAATGAAAACATCATCAATGTAGTAATAAGGTCAATAAAATACGCATTATTAAAAATAACTCAAAAACTACTATTCAGATCTTGATCAAATTTATATGACCACATAAGAACCACCAGGTTTCAAATAAAAATCATCAAAATCGGTTCTCCTTGAAAAAACTTCTGAGGTAACACACAAAGAAAATACAATTGAATTGAGAACCTTCTCCTATTTTGAGGTCAGTTAAAAAAGTAAAAATGGACTTTCAAAACCAACAAGAATAAAATAATTCCCACATAATAGCTTCTGAAGTCGGTGGTATGAAGCTGTGTATCGAAGAATTAAGGCCCCAATTTCTATCAATATTATGTGGAGGTTATTGTTTTCTGTTTAGTTTAAAAGTCAGTTTTTTATTTTTCACTTTAGTTTTTTTACCCATTTGGGCTAAGGAATACCACAAGTTCTAGGTAATAGAGTGTCGTCTTAATAATTACATTAAAATCCTCATCCATTATTTTCCACCCTTAGGGATGGAATTTATTCTTCAAATTGGGAACACCCCGAATCATAACCATTTTAGTAATAATTAAAAATTAAAAATTTTGTATAACCTAATTCATTATAAATTGTTAAGAATAACTCAACTCTTGGTCAGACCGTGATCAAATTTATATGTTACCACATGAGAAGCACCAGCTTTCAAATAAAAAAAGAATCATCGAAATCGGTTCACCTAGAAAAACCATAAAACGTAACACACATAAAAAAAACTTTAGTCGAATAGAGTACCTCCTACTTTTTGAATTCCGAATACAAAAATCTGTTCATACACAAAAGAAGTTATGTCCGAATATATAAAATATATAAGTACATACGAATGAATTAACAACCTCCTTTTTTTAACAAACTCAAAAGTTAATGAATATCTAGAACCAAATATCACACTGTGACAGTGAATGTAGTATTACTTTATCTATTACTCTATCTATTAGTATTTTCAGTTTTATGTCTTATTTTACTCCTAATTTTGGCTTATTTTACTCCTATTTTTAAATTTAAATATTTTTTAGATCGTCTGAACGATCTTTTTGATCTTATTCTTTATTTCCTTCAATATTTTTCTGTGTGTTATATGAGAAAGTCAAAAAGTAACTCACCTCTTTCGTTGATGTTAGTGCTTCCCCATGCTGTGTGGTGAGCATTAGCATCACATCCCACCACAAGTTCGGCGTTGTGCTTACGGGCGAACTCCGCCACTCGCTGTAACTCGATGGCAGGATCGGGGTTCTCTCCGAAGATAGGCTGAGCAAATGATTACTCTGGCTCCTGTGCATCCCTTAAGATTTATAAATGCTGTAACCAGGTCATCATTGCAACACTCTGAAACAACAAAAAGTTCAATATTTTTATTGTAGATTATACAAGCTCTGGGTCTACTGCCTTTAGTATTGACTAAGATCTTAACGGCAGCCGACAATCCCAGCACTTGACCGTTGGCCAATCTTCCACCATGGCAGAAGCAGCTGCTGCATGGTGAAGAATTGTCTGGAGGACCCTCGTCTACCCTTGGGGTTGGCCATTTGTAGGCGTGGAGGAGGGAGGGGGGGGGGGCAGGAGTCGTTTTCGCCTGCTTATGACGAAGACGTCCTTTACCAGCGCTCTTGACCCCCGCCGTCCCTTTTGGTTTACCGCTCCCACCTTCCTTGCCTTTACCACTGGCCGACACCAGCGAAGGCACTCGAACCGAGGCGAAAGCAGCGCCTTGTGTCAAAGTCACTCTCGCTGATGTCGTTCCGTTACCGTCTCACCCCTTGAGGTGGAGTGCTAGGGGGATTTGAGTTGGGGCGGTTCAGGCTCCATTTTTTTATAGGATAGGATGACAAACGAGCACACAGTCCACCTGATGGTAAGTGGCCACTGCGACCCATATATATACATCTATCCTCAATAAAGACTCAAGATGCAGATGCGTTGTCACCCGTGAGGACTAAGATGGAATGCCTCTTTGCCAGTAAAAAGGGTCTCCGGTTCTCTACACTCACCATACGAAACACAGCAGCGTTAAGCTGCTATTTTACGCTGGTTTATTTTACGCCATTGCAGCAGCGCCTCCCCTGACCTTAAAGTTATCATTTTAAAGCCAAGGACGACTCTACCGCTCTGCTGCTCGGAGAGCCTCCGCCGATGGGTCGTGGAGAGAAAAGGTTATTAGGAACCCATTCTCCTCGTTTCTACGATAGAGGATTTTCCAGAGCTCGGTATGGAGCCCTTCATTTTGTGCCCTCAACAGCACAGCTGCCTTCTCTGGAGAATCAGATTCGCTGCGGGGCAGAAAGGTAATGCCCAGTTGAGGCTTAGGCAGTTCGCTCTCGGGTATTATCGAGAGCTTTGCCTCCGGACAGGTTTTCAGTTTTCCGATCTCACCCACAATCCAGTCCTGGCTTGCCAATCTGGCTGGTGAAACTCGAAAATTTTGGTCCCATTCCCGGCTCCACAGGCCGTCTTAGCAATAGCCTGCGTTAGTGCTCGGTGGACCAGCCGCATCTGTTCCATGCCCATAGTATTCGAATTGCGAATTCCTACACGCGCAGAGCCAGCTACGGCACTGAAGCTGAGCTTCTTCTCTCCTATTGCCAATTTCACAGATTTCCTGGGCTGGTCTTTGGGGGATTCCTACTCAGACCGACAGCGTTTTTTCGCCTTCGGAACTGGGGGAGGTATAAGCAGAGGAATTTCATCCCAGGGCTTCTGGCAGAGAGAGAGAGAGCCTCTTCGGTTCCTGTCTCAGCTGCTATCAGCCTTCGGTACCTCTTCCGTGCTGCCCCACTAAGCTTATAAGGCCTAGTGAACTTCTTTTCCCTTCCCTGGTTCGTTTCCGACTGTGGTTGGGCTGCAGACGTGCTCTCCACTTCTTGGCTTGTCTCAGGTTGTGGCGTAGGGTTTCATGGTGTCGGTGAGGCTAATAGAGTCTTTTCCAGACCTACAATCAGTTCTATTAAAGGAAAGTTAATTTTTTCAAAAAGTGGATCTTCGTCCATTTTGGTCCCACGAGTAGCTAAGGATAAATTCGGTCACGGGTAGGCACCGTTTGCGACTGGACTCCCCCCAGCCACGCATCCATTGGCACGTCACGCTTAACACCTTGGATTGGGTTAAGATAGGAAAAAAGGGGGTGGGATGAAAAGAAAAGAAAATTATGATCGTCTGAGTGTTTCTGTTCTGTCTGTTTCCGAATAATAGGCGGCAACCACGTGAAGGAAGAACTCCTCAGAATTGCCCTGGGGATCAACACGACCTGCGCTCTCCCCCAGAGCCATTTGCCAAACTACGCACCGGACAGGAGAGCAGAATAGGTGTTAATCTAGTCCTCTTGATAATGTAAAAATGTGAGAATTAGTAGTAGACTAACCCCCGCCCTTAACTTAACGTTTAGGTTTAGTCAGTTTTCACCCTCGCGATCACTGAGATATCACTGAACAGTTATCGTCTGGTTGTCATAATCAATCTCATTTTTTGTCGAATCGTCCTGGCTCGATTAGGTCCACTTTCTGGGGGGCCGCTTCTGAAAGAAAGAGTTCATCATAAAGAGTCCCTCTTTCTCCTTAAAGTCGACCAGCTGCTGGCCCCTTGGGTTCCATTTCATTGCCCTATCCCGCATTTCCCTAAATTCAGCTCAGCTCTAGAGGTCAGCTACTCTTTCAGTTAGTCCCGAACTTATGGAAGACAGCGTTGGTGCACCCGATCCCTAAAAAAGGTGACCGCTCAGACCCGTCCAACTACAGGCCTATCGCTATCACCTCCTTGTTCTCCAAAGTAATGAAAATTATTATTAACTGCCAGCTTATGCGGTACCTTGAGGATCACCAGATGATTAGTTACCGCCAGTACGGTTTCCGTCGAGGTCGCTCAGCTGGTGACCTTCTAGGTTACCTAACTCATAGATAGGCGGAGACAGTGGAGTCCATGGGGGAGGCGTTGGCCGTTAGTTTGGACATACCGAAGTCCTTCGATCGGCTTTGGCACAAAGCGCTTCTTTCGAAGCTCCATTCCTATGGGCTTTCCGAGAAATTGTGCAATTGGATCACCAGTTTTCTTGCAGATCGGAGCATCAAGGTCGTAGTAGACAGTGCATGCTCCGATTATAAGCCTATTAACGCTGGTGTTCCACAATGCTGCGTGCTATCACCAACGCTGTTTCTTCTGCATATCAGTGATATGTTGCAAACCGGTAACATTCATTGCTATGCAGACGACAGCACTGGTGATGCTTTATACACCGCCCGTGCCAATTTTTCTCGGGAAAACGTCGTCGAGTACCGGAAAAAACTTCTGTCTGAAGTCGAGACTTTGTTTAACAAAGTCTCAGACTGGGGGCGACTAAATCTAGTCCAGCTCAATTCCCAGAAGACACAAGTTTGTGCGTTTACCGCTAAAAAGAACCCCTTTGTCATACCTCCTCAGTTTCAAGGCACTCCCCTTGTTGCCTCAGCCAGTATCGGAATCCTCGGTGTCGACATATCGAGTGACATGCAGTTTCGTGGTCACTTGGAAGAGAAGGCCAAATTGGCCTCTAAAAAGCTTGGCGTGCATACCAGAGCGGGGCAGTATTTCATGCGGGCACACCGCTTGCAACTTTACAAGGCGCAGGCTCAGCCTCTCATGAAATACTGTTCCCATCTCTGGGCATGGGCTCACCAGTGCCAGCTCCTTCCACATCCGCAACCGCATCCAGCGCAGAGCGGTTCGAATCGTTGACAATTTTTTGATTTTCATGTCTTCAGTTTATTGTCAACTTCCGTCTAGAGCATCCCTAGCTTACTCTGCCATTTACTTCTGCAACTCTTTCAAAACTTATAAACTTCCGAAACATTACTTTCGTAATCGTGGCGGTCTTGTAAACTATCTCTCCCTATTCTTATAGCAAAATCTCTCATTATCGTTTAGTCACATCTAATTTTTTTTTCAAAAACGAGCACACAGTCCACTTGATGGTAAGTGGTTGCTGCGGTCCATAGACATCTACATCTGTCCTCTATTACAAATCAAAATGCACCCGTCAGGACTAAGATGGAATGCCTCATTTCCAGGGAAAAGGGTCTCCGGTTCTCTAGACTCACCATATGAAACACAGCAGCGTTAAGCTGCTATTTTGCGCTGGTATTCTGTGAGCGTCGTCCTTCCCCGGTCGAGCCGACCCATTCGTGCTACAACTATACTACTAATATAGTTGCAGCATGACTCTACTACGTAAAACACGTTTACACAGGGATTAATTTTATCCTCATGGTTCTTCTGCCATTCCCAATTTTAACTACTATAAATTATTGTGACTTGCACAGTAATTGACTAACACAGTATTGTGAAGTGCCATATTTGTGACACATTCTGTCTTTCCACAAAACAGTGAAGAGTCCCATTACCAAGAACAGACAGTGAAAATGTAATAAAAAAGCTTAATGATTATAATATAAAAAATGTACCCAATTGCAAACCTTTATGATGCAAGTTTTGTAATATTCCAAGTCATTGCCCTTTTAAACTGGTTACACTGAAATTGTTGATTCAAGGTCTCAGTCCTAAAATTTAAATGTTCTTTTTTGTTAGAATATTGTCTCCTTTTTTATCTTATCTTATATTTCAGCGACTGTAACTACGAAACAAAAAAAAGGCTTAAAAATGAAGATGCTCTCAATGTGTATTTTGTATTTTAATGCTTGCGACAATAACCTTGGAAATCAAGGTTAGTTTACCGATATAGCTAAGTTTTTACCAATAATACTATACTTACAGTTATATACCACATAAATTTCAACCAGGTTGCTTGATTATTAAGTGGTGAAGCTTGAGAAGTCACTTATTGATTTCACGATGTCTGTCCGTCTGTCCGTCTGTCCGTCTGTCCCACGATTATCTCGAGAACGGTTTCGAATTTTCAAATTCTGTTTTCAGCAATCGATTACTGATCACACAGGCATCTGAACCTCCTATTTTGAAACTGATTGCTCAACGGCAACCGTTAGAAACCGCTACAAAGCTGATTGCTTCGCCACTTTGCTATGCTGTTAGCTTGGCTAGGTTTATTACGGTTAGTTTCTGGATTTTTATCTCTTTTGTTTAGTGTATTTGTTATTCTTGGCCAGGACTTAAAATAAAATTACATTTATGTTACATTATATTTATTTCATTTAAATAAAAGCAAATCACACGCATATTTGTCCTATACAATCTTAATTTAAATTAATAAGCACTTACATACAGCAATCGAGTTCACAATTATTTTTATCGTGAAAAAGATAGCTGGTTCGTCAGCGATTTATAGCGTTGTCGATATTTAAAGATGTAATATATGCACTCATATAGAAAATATCTAACTTTTATTTTAATTTGTCACAAAAATCAAAATAATCACACTAACCATGTTAGCTTTATGATTCGCTTAAAAATATATCGATTTCATTATCACATAAACATATCATTTAACTTTAATACATAATGCCCGTTTCGTGATACCTTTATATACATCAACTATTTTCCATAAGAAGGGTAGTTTGCTGGTGGGTAGTAAGTCTGTTGTTGTTGCTGAGTTTGTTGCGGGTAGTATGTTTGCTGTTGTTGGGGATAATATGTGTTTTGGGGTTGTTGAGGATAAACTGTTTGTTGAGGTTTCTGTGGTACTTGAGGTTGAACTGGTTTTTGATTTTGCGGGGGGTAATAAACCTGTTGAGGATTCTGAGTTTGTTGAGGGTTATAACCTTGTTGAGGGTATTGGGTTTGTGGTGGGTAGTAACCTTGCTGGGGTTTTTGAGTTGGTTTATTTGGTTGGGGTTTATTTTTCTCTGCCTCAGCTTTTGCCGCTTCTTCTTTGGCGTTCTGTTCTATGGATCTGCAAATAAAAAGAAATAAAATAAAATGAACCTTCTTTTAACTTTATCTTAGGTTTTTGTTGCATATGAGTTTTTTATTAAGTTGGTAATTTATTTATTATTTGGTTTTTATTATTATGATATTTATTTACTCAGCTTTCAAAACGATCAAAAGTTTAAACAGATTGTTTCGGATTTGGGGATTTGTGCATGTGCAGTTGACATATTTTTTTTTAGATAACGAGGGTGACAAACGAGTACACAGTCCACCTACTGGTAAGTATATGCTGTGATCATTAGACATCTACATCTATCCTCCATACATCTATATTAGAATAAGAAGGGATCTTTATCTATGATAAAAGGTTTTCATTTCATCATTAGTACAATCACCATACGAACCACAGCAGAATTAAGCTGCTATTTTGCTGGTATAAGAGAGTGTGGTACTTCCCAGGTCGGGACGATCAATTTGTGCTACAACCATAATATAGATGTAGCGAGGCTCTACCACATACGTAAACATATAAAACAACTCTACATATACATGTAACATAACTCTACTCTAGAAAGTTCTTTTTACGCTACGAGTAGATGTTTATGCACGAAAATGGTTGATCGCGGTTTTAAATTTATAATAAAATGAATATATATTATAGCTTCTTTGAACTGATATTTAAGCATTGTTGTGATTGTTACAGCCTATATACGTCCTACTGCTGGACACAGGCCTCCTCTAATTTCTGAGAGGGTTTTAGAGCAAGGAAATATCCGCCGTGTTGCCCCAATGCGTGTTGGCGAACTTCATATGTCTTTGAAATATGTTTTTTTATTTCTGAGACATTGAGGTTTCCTCCGAGCACGTGGTAAATCAGCACTTAAAATTGCAATTAACAATTTCATTGGAAATGGAGTGATAATTAATACGATACTTACGCCTGAATCGCGGGCGGTACTGGAGGAGCTTTTGGAAGATGATCTCCCGTAGCGTGGTAACCAGTGTCGTCAGCCCAGTATGTAACGGTGTAAACTTTTCCGTTACTGTCAGTGAAAGAATACCATCCTTTTTTCACGATGCTCTCGCTGTCAGTATTGTAATTTGTAAAATAACCTTGTTCACCAACATGAGTGCCGTCTCCGATCTCATATCTGCGGATACACCATTTTATGCTGTACTTTATGACTATACGATGCATAGGATTGAGGAAACAAATTTCATAGAAAAAATGGATAAAACTGGGTCATTATTTACGTAAACAGTTATATGTTGAAGTGACTGCTTTTATAGATATACTGCAAAATTTGGTTGTTTGTCGAGATTTTTATGGTACAGTTAAATTGCTACTAATATAACCGGATTTCTGTTAGTTAACATTAAAATTAATTGAATAATATGGTAACCGTTAGTAACTTAAAATCATAAAAATATTCTGTCTATAAACTGTTCAACTTTGGACATTTACATTTACTCCGGTATTTTGAGCCAAAACATAAGAAAAATCAAATAATTTTTAATATACCTACAACCTATTATTATAAAAATATATTTGCACTTTCAAAATATAAATATGTTTGAACTGCTTACTCATATTTGTAGCTGCCATTATCTCCAAACGATTGTTCATTTTTTATCACCGGCACTGATGTTGTTGTTGACGTTGTCGGAGTCTGCGGTTGCTGGTTGTTCCAGTTATTCCAATTGTTGTTATTGTTGTTCCAGTTGTTTTGGGGAGGTACATAGTTATTTTGTGGAGGTACATAGTTGTTTTGCGGTTTGGTCCATGTATTTTGAGGTGGATCATTTTGAATGGGTACGTAGCTCGGTGATGGAGGCACATAATTATTACTACCTGATGGTTGTACGGTACTTTGCGATGGAATATAATTATTTACAGAGGATGGCGGGGTACTTTGCGACGGCACATAATTACTGGGCGAGGGATTCCAAGGCCTTGGCGGCGTTTGAGTAGGAGGCACATAGTAAGCGGGCGTAACTGGGGGTGAATAATATTGGGCGTAATTGTTACGTGCACTTGATTGTGCAGCAAATTGATCTACATTTAACTGTTCTGTAGCTGCTGCTTCTAGATCTTCCAGTTTATTTGTTTCTAATGTGACAGCATGGGCAAGCGCCAAAAAGGCGGCAAAAGTGCAGACCTATTATGAAAAAAATAAGTAGATATTATTGTACAATTTTTCCAATTATTTTTATAAGATATTATTAAGAAAATACTGCAGTATTTATAAATTATAAATACTGGAGTATTTTATATAAAAAAAATTAACAAATTTAATATTATAAATTAGTTAAATAAATAGATATTTATTTAAAAATATTTTTATGAGCACGGTAATTTTATTATTTATAAAGTTAAGAATATTTTTTTAAAGTAACAATTAGGTTTCTAAAAATGATGCTAGCATTTGTGGCGTGTTTTCTTGGTTATTTTATTTTTATTTTTTTAGGCAATGAATAATTGTACTGATCTTTTATTAATATCTATCATTGCGACTTGAGGATGGAGATAAGGGTATAAAACGATATTTTAAGATGTTATGGGTGTACTGTCCGGAACACAGAAAATCTCTAATAAGCATCGCAAACTACCTAAAATATTTTTTTAATTATTTAATTTGATAATATTTCTTAAAATACAAAGTTACAACAGTGAATTTAAAATATGTGTATATAACTCTCTTTAAACTGTCGTTAAAAGTTATAAACCCTATTATGATATGATATTAATACTTAATAATATCTACTCTACAATTGTGACGATAAGAAATAAACGCATGTCAAAAAATAAATTTCTAGCTCTTTGTTATGTAAATAATGAAAAAAAATAACATGTATATCAAATATTTAAACATTTAGATAATGCTTATTACGTATGAGAACAATACAAAATCTTAAAAGAACTTTTAAAACACAAAGCCACGGTCGTATTAAAATAGATTTTAACTTACTTCACGTAACACACTTTAAAATACACTTTAAAACAAAATTTAGTAAGCCCAAAACTTTAAGGAAATTTAAAAAAAAGTTTTTTTAAAAATTTCAAGGACTCACCAGCTTCATCTTTGTGTCCTTCTGAGACCGTAGTCTGCTCGATACTGTGACCACAAGGGGTCGCTCCACATTTTATAGGAAACATCCTGCGTCCGAAGACGCATGCACATTTTTGCGTATGTGCTGAGCAAAACAATGACCTCGGTCTTTGAGGCCGTATCTGATTAATAATTCGAATTAGGGAGAGTGTTTTCGGCTAAGAGACGAAGTAAAAGTATTTTTATTTTATTCCTGGGAGTTATTTAAATTCTTGAAATAAATTATTTAAATAAAATTATTTTAATTCTTGAAATAAATTAAAAAAAAGTATTTAGGAAATTTGTAGTAAGCTAGTAAGATTATTTTTACGTCCTTATTTAATAAAATAGTTATACATCTCTTAAATATTTTTGGAACCATGAAATTTTATTATAGCAATTTTATGAATATCTTAAATATTTTTTTTATAGGATAGGGTGACAAACCAGCACACACTCCACCTGATGGTAAGTGGTTGCTGTGGCCCATAGACATCGACATCTATCCTCGTTTGTGAATCAAAATGCAGATGCGTTGTCAGCCGTGAGGACTAAGATGGAATGCCTCTTTTCCAGTAAAAAGGGTCTTCGGTTCTCTACATTTACCATACGAAACACAGCAGTGTTAAGCTGCTATTTTACGCTGGTATTTTGTGAGAGCGTGGTCCTTCCCCGGTCGAGCCGACCCATTCGTACTACAACTATACTACTAATATAGCAGCATGGCTCTACCGAAATAACAAAGTTAACGCTAAAAAGACTAAACTATTTGTAATTATGCAGGGTTATATTGTGTCATGATTTAAGACGTAAGTTGTCCATGCTGGGCAAAGATAATCTCGATTCTCTACAGTTTCCTTTCCTAGGCGAATTCTACGCAAGCGAATCCTCGGAAAATAGTCGTACGTCAGCTTCGCTATAAGGGCTAAATGTATTTAATTGAAACTTAGCAGAGAGTTCTTTTCTACATCTCTTTTTCCTAGGTGAGTTCTACGCTGGCGTGGCCGCGGGCAATAGCTTTAGCTACAAAGAAATATTTTCACATTTCCCTTTAAATGTTAAAGGTGTATTTTTATTTTCATCTTCCTGTAAGTGTCCACTGCTGAACATGAGCGTCTCCCGTTTCGGAGAGAATATACCTTAATCGTCGACGATCGCGGTATCAGACGTCGCACACCTATGTCGCTGCTGCCCTCGCCAGTCGGGATCTCTAATACATGTTGTTAATCTATGGTCTACATATTATACGTCTGCCGTAATAAAATACTATCAGCTACCGGAAGCTATGAGACGTTTCTGGCATTACCCATTGTCCGGAATAACGCAACTCTGTAGCAACGTCCACGAGAGCAGTGTCCAGAATATATTTATATATTTTTGTCCATTATATAACTATCATAATTTCTTCTGTTATAAAATAGATGTTATATTTATCCTGTTAAGAATCAAAATACAGACGCATCATCACCACTGAGGGCTAAGATGGAATGCCTCTTTACTAGTAAATATGGTCTCCAGTTCTTGTCTCTCACCATATAAGACATAGCGGGATTGTGCTGCTATATCTAATATATATATATATATTTGTGGTATCTTTTTTTTATAGGATAAAGGTGACAAGCGAGCACACAGTCCACCTGATGGTAAGTGGTTGCTGTGGCTCATAGACATCTACATCTATCATCGTTTGCGAATCAAAATGCAGATACGTTGTCAGCCGTGAGGGCTAAGATGGAATGCCTCTTTTCCAGTAAAAAGGGTCTCCGGTTTTCTAAATTCACCATACGAAACACAGCAGCATTAAGCTGATATTTTATACTAGTATTCTGTGCGAGCGTGGTCTTTCCTCTACCGAGTCGACCCATTCGTGTGGCATCTTAGCTAAGCTCTACCAAAGACCCTGGTTAAGCTGCAGGGCCTTCAGACTGGTATCTGTAAGGAAAGGAAGGATTTATCGTCATTTCTTGGCCACCCATAACGTATCCGGTTAATATTATGTTTTCCGGACTTAATTTCGTTTATGGCGGTAATGTCTTAACGAAGACTAGCATTCCGTGCAGGATATGATCATAGTGTTTGGGTGTATGCGTAAGCACAGGTGCATTCTCTATGAATAAATAGAAGTTGTCAAGTATATTTTACCCATTACAAAACAATTTACAATAAGCAAAACCTGCGGGCTTATTCACAACATAATTAGTAAATCCAGAAGTCAAAAGTCATGTTAGTATATTTTAACTTTTCATCTTGAAGCTCAACAGTACTTAACATCAAAGGCTTGTAATCAAACGGCGTAAAAATGACAACAACCTACGAATAAAAAATGAAATATTGAAAAATATATAAAATAAATGAAAATCAGCTTCGTCAAATATTTTATGACGACTTTATCACCCTTCAAGCTATGCTAGACTCTTGTCTCTTCTCTTCTTCTCTTGTGCCTAGTTTTGCGTTGAAGTCTCCCATTAACACCGCTATTTAAATATCACAGAGCTTTTATCGCATTACGTCTATTAGTGTCATCAGTGTCAACACCACACACATTTAAAACCAATTAGCAAAATCAAATTTTTTGGATAGTCTGGGGTGTTTAAAGATATTTTTTCTTGTAAAAAAAAAACGATTTAAAATTTGAATTATTGAATGATTAATTTTCATTCGATAATTTAAATTTTAAAATTAATTAATTAAAAAAAATTAAATGTATGTATATAATAATGATATAATTGTGTTTTTCTTGTGATATATTGGGATATTAATAGAGATTATGCTTTCATTCATTTAATTTTTATTTGTGTAATAAATATATTCGGGCAATAATTCTTAACTTAATTAATTTTAATTTTAATTACCTGTATGTTTTGAATTATAATGTTAATATGTTTAAAATTAAGTTTGCATTAGCGCTATTTAGTTAAATAATAAATATTTCTGATAAGATGATGAACGTATGAATCAGCCAACAGGTTTTTACCTTTGTAACGGTGTAAAAAACCTGAGCGGGCCAAGTTAGGTCGAGCTTTAGGGTGCGTTTCCACTGAAGCGGGTACAAACAGATATATTCCACCGCCTATAAGTAAAGCTCTATTTGTTGTCAGTGGAGAACATGTCACGAATATGTTGGAGTGCATAACAAACTAACTCCTTAAATAACACTGCCCCAAGTGGCTGTAGCCACTATATATACTATCTTATAATATATAGCAGCTAATACAGCTGAGCGGCGACCTCTCGAATTCTACGCTATACTATCTACGCTGTACACACTACCGAAAGTTTTCAAATTCAGATTCAAATATTTTTAATTTGTGAATACAGGTAATGAAACAGAATAGATCTTTAAAATATAGATGTTCGCTGCATTCAACCTTTAGGTATACAAAGATTATAGTCACAATTATATCTGTTACATTTCCACAATTAAATTATTTCATTATATAATTTTTATTACAATTATATTAGAATGTTCAAAAATGATGTGATTATTAATCTCTATTCAGAAATTAGTGTAGAAACTGAGTAACGCACGGGTTGGCTGAGGCGTTCGACGCGTATGAGATATACTTTGGAGTATTCCAAAGTGTATGCTTGTCACTGATCACTGTCCTGAATGGTGACCACTCAAAATTTGTAACAAACGCGCTGCTTCACTGCACACCATGCCGAATGCTAATTCATAGAAGTATATATTGTTATGTACTTACTATATCTTCACTCTGTTCGTTATTTTTGGTGCTGCATCTACTATATTTTTTTAAATTATATTTTCATTGACACTGTTTTCATGAGATCAAATAAGTAATTGTTGTCTATTCCTGCATATTTCTTTCCTCTCGGGTCGTCGTCGTTTCAGTGGAAACGCGCCCTTAAGTCGTCAGTATTGCCACTTTGAATAGCCGTACTAATACGACGCGCGAAATATTAGTTTCGGCAGTTAATGGCGGTACCTCTTAATACTCTGCTAATACTTTAAAAAAGGCAACTTCTCATAAATGGATTGAGGTGAAATAATCCGGGCCTTGGGAGCCTAAGGGAAATTAAAATTATCTACCTTTGATTTCTTATATATGCGGGAGTCACTCTTAATTCAGCCGTGGTAGCTCAGATGGTTAGCGCTCGCTGTAAATTTCACAGTACGCCAGCAACCCGGGTTCGATCCCCGCCGGCGCCAATGAAATTGTTAATTGCAATTTTAAGTGCTGATTTACCACGTGCTCGGCGGTGAAGGAAAACATCGTGAGGAAACCTGCATGTCTGAGAAATAAGAAAAACAATTCGAAGACATGTGAAGTTCGCCAACACGCATTGGGGCACCGCGGCGGACATTTCCTTGCCCTAAAACCCTATCAGAAAGAAGCCTGTGCCCAGTAGTGGGACGTATATAGGCTGTAACTTTAACTCTAACTCTTAATTGGGTTTATTTTAAAATCTTCATTCGACGATCGTGTCGTCTAGTAGTCAGAGAATCTGGCTGGATCCAGTGAGTTTGAAATTGGAAAGAGACAACAGGGGGAAAATGAAACTGATGGACAGCAGCACTTCCTGATAGCACTTCAAAATAATAAAAAACTGCGGTTGCTAACCTGCTTACCCTATTAACGTATTATTGATTAAACGTTAAAGTTAGAACCTATACACGGCCCACTACTGTGCACAAGGTACAGACCTCCTTTGATTTCTGGGGTAGTATACAATTTGTATACATTATTATTGGTTAATATTTTTAATTAGTTTGAAAAAAGTTGTAAATGACTTTGTCGAAGTTATGCATGCCTTTTTATCATATTAGAACGACAAGTAAATTAGTAGTTGATCTTATAGTAAGCTTCTGGACACCTCCAACCGACTTCAGACAACGAATGCTACTTGAAAGTTAGGTTTTTTGCACACCTACACGACGCACTTGTAAATAGACTTGAAGTTACCATTTATAAAGTACGAAATCAGTTTGACAGTGTAGGTACGGTACTCAAGTAAGTACATTCAAAATACGACTTAATATGTATCTTATTAAATAAAGTTGGTTAAAAGCCTTACAATATTTGCTTTCAGAATGGAATGCTTTCTTGCATCGTATTTATTATTTCACGAAATATTTTTTAAAGGCGATAATTACTATTGATGTAACTTTAAATTACATTAAGATTTTGACGTATTTTTATTGTACTAAAAGCAAATTCTAAGAAGACGGCATTTGCACAATACACTACAAATGAAGCACATAATTCGATTTGGTGTTTATCTTAGCCTTAAGTGAATTTATATCTCTGCAATAAAACAAGGGTTCACATCAAGGATGAAACCATTAATTCTTTGCGTGAGACGTTTCTAAATTCATTTCGATAAAGCTTTAAAATATGGTAGTTACTGTAACAAATTACATGAATTCATAATAACTTATAATACAAAGTAAGAAAAGAAGAACAAAAAATCCCACATTATTTGAGATGTACTTGACACCTGATATTCATTATTTGTTATAGTTAAAAAAAATGTAATCCCAATTTTTTGGATCACAAGTCTACACACAGTTTACCTAATGGTAAGTGGATGCTGTGGCCCACAGACGTCTGCATCTATCCCGTATTAAAAATCAAAACATAAATGCGTTGCTTTCTTGGAGACTAAAATGATATAATGTCTTGTTATCAGTAAAAAGGTTTTAACACTAACATCATTGAAAGCTTAATTCGACATAAAACTCCCTTGGTGACTGACGAACTGGAAGTGAATTGAGTCTTGTGGTTGAGATTCAGAAACACTAAGTTACCGTTCGAAGAAGGAGTTTTATTTCCATTTAAGCAAACACAAAATACCTAGCAAACGGAAGTACAGGTTCCGTTTTAAAGAGAATGAATCATTAAAGCAGACTGTTTTAAAAGTCATAAATCTGCATTACTCCAGGGACATTGCCAACAATTTCCAATTGCATTTATTTTATAGGATAAGGGTGACAGACGAGCAAACAGTCCGCCTGATGGTAAATGGTTGCTGTGGCCCATAGACATCTGCATCTACACTAATCAAAATGCATATTATGCGTTGTCACCTGTGAGCACTAAGATGTAATGCCTCATTTCCAGTAAAAAGGGTCTCCGGTTCTCTACACTCACCATACGAATCACAGCAGCGTTAAGCTGCTATTATACACTGGTATTCTGTGAGAGTGTTTCTTCCCCGGTCGAGCCGACCCATTCGTGCTACAACTATACCAGTAATATAGCTGCAGCATGACTCTACCACAGAGTAAAGAGTAAGGACGTTGGTTTCTTTAATCATGTGGCTCTACCACGTGCAAAAGCGCCACTGTTCTTCCGATAATGTTAACACAAATCGGAAATAAGTCGGAATATTTTACAGATCTAGGATCTTTTAGTTATCTTCATATGGTGTGGCGGCTAGTCTGCTCGAGTTCCCTATACACTGATAAGCTCCAAATTTATAATAGTCCTTTTTTGAGTACATCACAGAACATAGTTCAGTTACTGGTAACTGGTACGTGTGTTATCCATTTCGATTTTGTACATGTATGGTATGGAATATTAATTTTAAAAATGACAAAGAAGACGATAAGAATTTGGTTCGTCGTTATTTTCCAGTCAGGGGAACCTCATTTCGATACGGCAGAAAATTTTTATTTTTTTTTATTTGAGTAACGTTATGTCATGGTCTTAGTCGAAGCAGTAAGTATATGTAGTCATTTCATTTCTTTTTTTCAACATCGAACTTAGGTGTTAGGCGAAAATCATGATGTCGCATGTGTTTATTGGTGAGAGCTGATAGGTGATAAGAAACATATGTGACCAGTGAGTGAACCTGTGATATGGAGTCAAAATATACTTATTCCAAATTTAAGTTCCATTACAATTTCACATCGCCGTAAAAGAAATCGTCACAAATCAACCAATTCCTCGGCATCCATGGTAAAAAAAAACAATTAATATGTTGGAATCTTAAACTCTTGTCTTTTATTTTCCGTAAAATAGCTTAGAAAAGTCTCTGTTTTTGTTAGTTGTGTGAGTAATTAGCTAATATTGGCTAATCTGGGTACGTAGGTAGAGGAAGAAAGGTTCCCGAGTGCTGCGACTACACTACTGAGGTAGCTCAGGTGCGTGCTTTGTGAAATTCCTTGGGTGAGGCTTATGTTCAGTATTGGAATTGTGAATGATGATGATGATAAATAAGATTATATAATTACCTAAAATATGAGTTAAGTGCATAAATATGTATAAAATAAATACTCATTATCTATTGATCAGAAAATGCAAGTAATTATTGTAAATGTTTGCTTTGTTAGAAAAAGTATGTAACAGAAATTTCATTGAGTGGTACCGATGAGTCATAAACTAACAAAGAGAGGTTCATTGTCTATGTCTTGTATTTATTTAAATAATATAAAAGCGCTAAATTAACAAATGAAAATCAAGTGCTTGCCAATTGACCGTAAGAAATAAACGGTATTGAGTTTTAAAGAATAACGGTATTATTTAAACTGAGGACCTGTCATTGAGGAATGTTTAGTGTTACTTTACATAGAAAGTCGGGGGCTAAATACCGGCCGTAAAATTCGTTCGATCCCGCCGGCAGAAAAGAAATTGTTAAGTTGAACTTTTACGTAAGAGTTGATTGAAGGGTGAATGAAGGAATCATTGCCGAGAACGTGATAAATCATAGTGAAAAAACCATCATGACTAAGGAATAAAAATATTTCGAAGGCATACCGTCCTCCAAAATGCTTTCGAGCAGCGTGGGGGACTAATTTTTTTATTAATTAAGGGTGACAAACGAGGACGCAGTACACCTGATGGTAGGTGAATACTGTGAGCTGTCATCTATATCAATCCTCAATTCAGAATTAAAACGCAGAAGGGTTGTCATCCCTGAGGATTAAGATCAAGTGAAAAGGGTATTCAGTTCCGTGTATTCACCATACGAAACACAAGCAGTATGAAACTGCTTTTTTACGCTGATATTCTGTGAGAGTGTGGTCCTTCCCCGGTTGAGACGGTCGTCATTCGTAATACAACCATAATATATCTGCAGTGTTGCCCTACGTATGAACTGCACAATAACCCTCTCAGAAATGAGAAGAGGCCTGTGCGTAGCAATGGGTGACGCATAAAGTCTGTAACTGTAACATTTCGAGGCCATATAAAGTTCGCCATCACTCTTTGGGGTAGTGCTGCTCCAGTCTTTCTCAGAAATGAGAGATATAAAGCAGAATCAGAGTTGTAATGTATTTTAATATATAATAAACATATTCAAACTTCTTAACACCAATGCTCCGGTAAATCTGCAGTCCGTGACATTATCTTAGACAGCCCCGCCATGACATCAGATTTGATAATCTATAGTTTTTTAATTGTGATAAAATGAATTTTATAGACTGTGGTTTATCAAATATTATGTAATGACGGCGTATACACTCGCAAAATAACACCTGCTGGTTCGAGAGTGGATTGAAATTAAAAATCATTACTAAAGCTCCTCACAAGACCAATGCTGAACATAGACTTCTCCCTAGGAATGCCACAAAGCATGGTCCTGAGACACCTGCATTCATCTCTTACCAGATCGTCAGTGGGGTGGGGGGAGCGGGGCTATATGTCGCTTGCTCGTATGCGGCTGCTTCTCCATGCACATCGGTTGTCGGTTCTTCGAGCTATATGGCCGGCCGATCCTTTGCAATATGTCGGTCACTCTGGTTCTACTGTGGATATCTTCATTAGATGCTTGTGATCCTTATATAAATAAAATAAATCCAAGCCTAAGCATATATCTGCAAGACGCAAAGATATATTAAGCTCGTTCGGTAAAGAGCGGAGACAAATTACTAATTAAAAGCCGAAGGTAGTTTTTTTTATAGTACTCGTATAAAGGTGACAAACGAGCACACAGTTCACCTGATGGTAAGTGGTTGCTGTGGCCCATTGAAATCTACATCTATCCTCGTTTGCGAATCAAAATGCAGATGCGTTGTCACCCGTGAAGACTAAGATGGAATGCCTCTTTTCCAGTAAAAAGGGTCTCCGGTTCTCTACACTCACCATACGAAACACAGCAGCATTAAGCTGCTATTTTACGCTGGTATTCTGAGAGAGCGTGGTCCTTCCCCGGTCGAACTGACCCATTCGTGCTACAACTATACTACTAATATTGCTGCAGAATGGCACGTATAAAAGCTTGGGTTAACTCTTACATATCAGGGCGTCAAACACCTCAGTCTCCCCGTGACCAAGGGTCGGGAGTCAAAAATAACTTAAAATGCAACGCAATAAAATCCGTAAAAGTAGTTTTATTCAAAAGATTAGTAATGTGTTTTTATTTTAGGTGTCCGTATTTGCTCGTACTACTTGCACTCGTATACACAGTTAAGGAACGTGTTATTTGTATTTTAAATGCGTGATCTTTGGCTTATGACTTCTGATAACAATAGTCACCCAGACCGAAATTCGGTTACAGTCAGCCAGCGCAGGTCAAGATCATAGTGCAAGAGTGTGTGCACAAGCATAGGTGAGTGCACCATGCGTTACGTTTATTCTCTCCTCTCATAATCCGATAAGAGTGCAATCCGACACCACCGTAGCAGGCGTAGAAGCAATAGCTTAACGTGTTTTGCGAGCTACGGAGGTGAAACATCGCAACCTTCCTGACTCCAGGCTGCTACTAAGTATTTCTCAACAGAAAAACTCAATAACTGATGTTTGGTACGACCTAGAATTTGAACCCGGGACCATATGAGATGACTGCTTCTGACCGCTATGACCGCTAGATCAATGAGATAAGTATTGGTCTTCTATGATGTAATTGGTTATAACGGTTTATACGCCTTAAATATAATTACAATAACTGGAAGTGGTTACCTCCGAATTTGTGTTGTCAGTATTTACACAACGGTGAAACGACGACCGCTTTGTGCATATTATTATTGACACACTGATTAAGGGCTGACGTTATATTTTCTGACATCTTAGTGTACAAGCTGAGTGAAGTGCGTGCAGTGGGTCGGGGTGATCGGTGTGAGTTTCATTCCGAAATCGGACAGTGAATGTGTTTATATATCTGAACTAGCTGTTCCCCGCGACTTCGTCCGCGTGTAATTTATTACGACTGAATTTCGTGGGTTTTAATTTTTTTGCGTGAAACCCTAATTCTTTTATTTCTAAATAAAAATAGCTTAAGTTACTTCATATAACATCAGCTATCTGCCAGTGAAAATCCCGTCAAAATCAGTCCAGCCATTCCGGAGATTAGCCGGGACAAACAGACAAACAAAGAGACATAAATTTAAAAAATTGTGTTTTTGTTATGAGTACCGTATATACTTTCATATGCATTTAGTAAAAAGCTATTAATTTTGACAATACAAACAGACACTTCAATGTTATTTAATTGTATAAATATATAGATATATTCTGAACATATCATATCTATTACTGTATAGTGACGGCATAAAAGAATTCATCACCACATTCCGTCCTGTGCGCGTCGTAAGCGGCGACTATAGGGAAGGACAGAAAGATCTCATGAACTCCAATAAATGACATACAATCATTACACACATACACACACGCACCCACACACAAATAGAGTACACAATCTTGTATAAGCGAAGGATACTTTTGCAAGTATCTGTAAGATAAAAATAAGTCAGAAGTTTTTTATAGTCTAGGTTTAGCAATATTATTTGAAAACTAGCTGCTCCCCGCGACTTCGCCCGCGTGTTATTTATTACGATTGGATTTCATGGGATTTTAGTTTTTCGAGCGGAAGCCTAATTCTTTTCTTAAATAAAAGTTGCCTAAGTTACTCCTTATAACATCAGCTAACTACCAGTGAAAGTTCCGTCACAATCGGTCCAGTAGTTTCGGAGATTAGACGGAACAAACAGACAGACAGACAGACAGACCAAAAATTTTAAAATTGTGTTTTTATTATAAGGACCGTATATAATTTCCTATGCATTTAACAAAAAGTTATTATTTTGACATTACAAACAGACACTTCATTTTATTTATTTAAATTTAAATACTAACTTAGCTTAGTTGTTTAGTTGGTAGTTATTAGGTGGTGGGACTCCTCTTCCGCCTAGATGTTCCTTTGGGGTAGGTACTAGACTCTTCCCTATTTCTGTCGCCAAATAGCAGTGCTTGCACAACTGTGTTTCGGTCTGCAAAGTTTAGAAAAACAGTATACTTATAATATTTAGGCTGTGAGGCATTCCATCTTAGCCCTCCGGGTTGATAGCAGATCTCTTGTCTTTTTTATTTGAAGTTGGTAGGAATAGGATGTGTCCATGACTGTCATTAGGTATATTGTAACTTCATTTGTCACTGCAGTTTTGTGAAAATAACATACTTTTACAAAATGCCCCCTGCTAAAATCTGCTAGCCGTTGCCATGCCACCTCACACCCCTGTTTATTGTATTTCATATGAAGTGACCGCCTCTCGTATGCAGTTTTATAGACTTGGAACACTTTTATGCTTTTTTTGGAAATATTGCTCGTAAAGTTGCATGAATTAAAGAATGTGTCCTCAAATCCGGAATAAAGAAAAAGTTACATCTTGATAAGGGTCGCTATCGAGATGCAAATCTCATTTTCGTAGAATATCACTGAGAAGTGATGTATGGGTAAAAATTAGTGCGATAATTTAGGATTGGTTTTTTCCTTTCTGTAAAAAAGTGACTAATCCATTCGTTCATTTTTCTTTTCTACCAACTTCAAAAATAATGTGGTACTCAATTCGAACGTATGTTCTTTTTTATGTGTGTTACCTCATAACTTTTTCCTGGGTGAACCGATTTCGATGATTCTTTTTGTATGAAAGCAGGTACTTATCATCTGGTCCCATATAAATTTGATTCAGTTTTGACCAATAGTTTTTCAGTAATTCTTAATAATTTATATTGAAGTCTGTTGTACAAAATTTTAAATTGTAGATTATTTATATTTAACAATTATGTGTATAGCGTTAAGAATAACATAGTTAGTGGTAGAACTTCTTATCTGCCTGGGAACCCGTCTAGGTATCTATCACCGTCTTACTTATTTCTGCCGCCTAACAGCAGTACCTGTTCTGATGTTCCCGTCCCAAAAGTGGAGAGAGACAGTATAATTACGGCTCCGAGGCATCCCATCTTAGTCCTCAGAGCTGATAACGTATCTGAAGCCTTCTTTTTATGAAGTTGGTTGCAAGTGTCCCTGGATTACAGTAACTAATTATGACAGCCAAATTCTTTTGTCAATTTTTCAATTAAAATTAAAAAATAACAGACTATCAAATGTCATAAGTAATGGACTAATAAATATGAGTCTCACAGTATCACAGAACACAATTACTCTCTACCGAGACACAGTATAACCACTGACCGTCGTCTGCTTACATATACTGTAATTATAAATCTTATATTTGTTGGTTACTAGATTTTGGTTTGAGAACTAAATTTAATTTTATGAATATTTATGTAAATACTGTTAAATAATAATATATAATAATGACCATGTGAGCAAATTGCTCGAAGAGGGTAGGGTCAAAAGTACTCGGATACCTAGACGTGCATGCATGAAGAAGATAATGAATCTGAAAGAAGCGAAAGAGGTTTGTAAGGATCGTGACACTTGGCGATCTGTTCTCTCTGGCTACCCCGTCAGGGATTGTGCGTGAAGATAAGTTTAAGTATAATAATGACATAACAATACATAAAGTTAAGGATACACTATCTCCGTGTCATTGTGGTGATCAAACGAGTGTTTACAACTGCTGCTATCATGTTATGTGCCATGAAAAATAAATAACAATGAAAAAGAAGAAACTACTTTTATATAGATAGTAACATATTTATTTAGCCGTGTAGTTAACTAATTTAACTCTAGGCATCTAGGAATTAATTTAATTCTAGGCTTTTGTTCTAATATAAGAAACCACTAACTAATAATATTATTTAAATATTCATTCCGAAATTTCTGATTTATATATCTAATAATTTAATGGAATTTTTGTTGTTTGTTCGATGGCGAAAAATGACAAGAAAAACACTTTGGATGTCAATCATTTTTGAACGTAATTATATTAGAAATATTGACATCCCTTATGCCTTAAACGGAATGGTGGGTGGACAGTTTTTGGGTAGAATAATGAAGTTATTTTTGCGAGTCATGACATAAATAAACAATGTCCATACAATGATAAATATCTAAAACCAGCCATTTGAATTTGCTAAAACATAACTAAAACCAATATAATATGAATTGGTTTAAAATAATCAGTAACGAAGGTAGCTTAGGGTATTTTTTATCAAACATATGACAAGATTAATGTTATGCACTGTTAGGAGACGAAGTTAACTGATTTAATTTATTTACTTTTGTGGTGGATCCGTTAATTAAATTTGGATTTGGGCAGCAGCATATTAAATTTGTCAACGGTATTGTTGATGTATTAGATGAGATAAAGCTGCTGTCACTAATTCAAACATATTTACTAATTTAAATTATAGTACCTATATAATTTAGTACCTCCTATATGGGAGATAGATTGATATGTACGTACATTTGCATAATTTACTTAAGAAGAGATGACTAAATATTTTTAGAAGATTCACCTACAAAAAGTTAAAAGATTCGATTATGATTCTAAGATTTTGTTAAGAATGAAAAGATTAAATTATGACGGCTCTATTACATGCGGTATTCTTATTTTCGCACTGTAATATACACAGAACATAGTCATATTTTGATGGATATACAAGAGAACGAACCTCACTTTTTGAAATATGAACTTTTGGCAACAGGTTTCATATTACAAGTTATTGACCTCACAGTGATTCAACACTTGCTTAGCCTATGATTATTTTTGTATAATTATACGATAACTGAAGAGCCTTTCAAATTTTTATCTTTATTAAATATTGCCTTTCTAATTCCAATTCATAATTTTATTGTGGTATTTGTTATGAACGGTTTTTAATTCTTTTTGCCAGTGTTTTTTTTTTGTTTTAGAGGTTGCATACTAATATATGTAATATGTATAATTTTCATATTAACTCACGAACTTGGTACACGCATATTTTATGATAGTAGCTTTGTTTACTGGTGTGTTTATTATAATATTGTTCTTTACATTCTGGACAGACGCTGTAATAATAACACGATCTATATGTTGTTTTGAATATATCTATATACATATATATATATATATATATATATATATATATATATATATATATACATATATGCACTATATATATACACTTACACACATATATACATATATATATATATATATATATATATATATATATATATATATATATATATATATGTGTGTAAGAGTTTTGGGAAGTCCATATATGTTAAAAAAATATTTCAACAGTGGCAAATTAGAGAATGAAGTTTTAAATGGAGCCATTTAGACCTCATTGAGATTGTGATATATTTTTTTATAGGATAAAGGATGACAAGTGAGCACACAGGCCACCTGATGGTAAGTGGTTGCTGTGGCCCATAGACATCTACATCTATTCTCGTTTTCTCATTAATCAAAACGCAGATACGCAATAATACTGCAAACACATACTCGTTACGGTCGCAAATCATATTATGTTAATCATACAACCTGACCCTGACTTCCATTCCAAAAAACGTAAGAAAATTTGAATTTGGCGGGCCACCATAGCGCTTTCATCTTAAACAAAGAAGGCTAAAGATGCATTGTTACCTCTGAGGAGAAAGATGGAAGGTCTCACATCCTGTAATTATGTGGCACTCTTCAGAACGGAGCCCAAACCCAGCAGTGCAATCACTGCTATTTGGCGGCGTAGCTAGGAAAAACAAAACGTGATACCCAGACAGACGCCTAGGCAGAAAAGTGAAGATTAGTTCTAGCACCTAAAAAGACTTAATTGCTACAAGTGGTAAACCTGTCAATTTCTTTTCTCAAAGTACCCTCTTTTCTTTCTGATCGCAAAGCTAAGTTAAGGTTAGGTAGGCACGTAAATGGACATCATAAACAGTCAATTCATTTTCATGTACCTTTCTCTTTTTGTTATTATATGAGACTTGACCAGCTACCCGAACAAACAGCATTGGTTCACACCAGAGAAAATGCTGATACGAGGCTGAAACGTATATGAAAAAAATAATCTGTGGTTGATAATGAAGTGTAGTGGCGGTGTGTATCTACTACATCATAATGTCCCGCGGTTGTCGTAAAAATGACGAAGGGAAACTGAAACAATAGATAGGCAGCGACATCTTTCTGATAACAATCTAAAATTCTTCGATCAACAATACCAACTATATATATAACTATACCAACTTGTTGGTATTGTTGATCGAAGCTAAGATTATAAAAAAACAACGTTGCCAACCCGCATACCAAGCGCTGCAACTATGGCAAAAACTCCCCTAAGAGGCAATCTTTGGGGGAGGCCTATGTTCAGCAGTGGAATTTTCTAGACTGTAATGGATTGAAACATCTTAAAAACTAAAGATATATATTAAATTGATACAAACATCACCTATATTTATCGGCCGTACCTGTACACATATGTTATCTTAGTCATCAGGATATTTAATTTCACAGGCTCGCTCGTTTAAAATCAGCATTTAGTTAATTGGAGAAATAAATTAGAGAAATAAAAAACAGTTGGAAACCTGGTTCGAATACATTAATTATTTACCGTACATACCAAAGCTCACCATCCACAACTAAAGTTATAACTATAAATATAACTTGCTTTGTGGTGAGAAA
Organism: Parnassius mnemosyne; assembly: GCA_963668995.1. Lineage (NCBI taxonomy): Eukaryota > Metazoa > Arthropoda > Insecta > Lepidoptera > Papilionidae > Parnassius > Parnassius mnemosyne. The sequence goes on from CAVLGL010000024.1 coordinate 20,350,893, forward strand.
ATAAACGTATAATACGATAACTGGTAGAGAATGCCATAAGGTATTATTAACTTCGCCCTTTATATCCCTTATTATAAAGTGTATAATATAGGTTAAATAAATAAATAAAAAAAATATATATATATTATTTATAGCCTCAATATTTGGTATAATGTCTACTATTAATAATTAATAATTATAAGCCTTGTAATAATTATGAGCCGTGGTAGCTCAGATGGTTAGCTCTCGCTAAAATTTCACAGTACGCGAGCAACCCGGGTTTGACCCCGTCGGCACCGATGAAATTGTAAATGCAATTTTAAGTGCTGATTTACCACGTGCTCGACGGTGAAGGAAAACATCGTGAGGAAACCTACATGTCTGCGAAATAAAAAATAAATAAATTTCGAGGACATGTGAAGTTCGCCAACACACATTGGGGCAGCGTGGCGGACATTTCCTTGCCCTAAAACCCTATCAGAAATGAGGGGAGGCCTGTGCCCAGCAGTGGGTCGTATGTAGGCTGTAGCTTTTAAATCTTGATACACTTAATAATAAGTTAATAGCCTTTAGTAATGATAAGCTTTAAAAAAGTTCAAAAAATAGAATTTGACTGTCTAGTGGATATAGTCTAGTGACCGTTAGCGCGGTTGCTAATCATGAGTACTCGGGTTCGAATCCCGGGTCCTGGATTTCTATTCAAGAAATTCTCAGTAGCAGCCCGGAGTCAGGAGGTTTGCGGTGTTTCATCCCCGTATCATGAAAAGCACGTAAAACTGTTGGTCATGCGCGTGATCTCTCTCCGGTCGTGTCGAATAACCGTCCCGTGGTAACCGTAACTTATTATATACCTAGACCCATTTTACTGGAAAAAAGGTATTCAATCTTAGTCCTCACGGGTGACAATGCATCTGTATTTTGATTCTTTATTGAGGATAGATGTAGATGTCTATGAGCCACAGCAACCACTTACCATCAGGTGGAATGTGTGCCCGTTTGTCACCCTATCAGGGCACAATAAACCTGTCCTACGAAGATGGCTAGTCTACGTGGGCCGACGTGACCGACATTCGGTCTGGATGACTTTATTTTAATGGCTGGATAACACGATAATTATAGAGGCGTTCATGAGTGTTCGCCTTATGAGGTGAGGCTTAATCGTACACGAGCTTGTTGTAACATTTTAATGTGCAGTCGTGGTCTTTAGTATTATTCAGTATTACCGACGTGTATTATTGGTAAAAGAGAATACACTAACCCACGTGATATGAGGTGGCCATCTTTATAATAACAACTTAATAAGAAAATGCGGTTGCCAATATGCCTATTATGCGTAAATGTCTCCCTTAGTTCGTCGCCGACCCGGACTCTACTTTCTCTCTTGCTTCTCCCGTCTAAGGAATTCAGAGATCGCTTTCATATTTACTCTTCTTCTCCTTCATTTTCCCAACTTCAATTTGCAACTTCTTCAGATAGATTCATTTGCTCAAATATTAGTAGGAATGACATATATAATTTTTCAGGCCATCAGCTTTTTTTGCCCTGGGTATTTTGTATACTAAGGCTTTTAGTGCCAGTATTGTCTAAAGATCTTTATAGAATTAGGAGGTCAGACTCTTCCCCCTTACTTCATTTATATGAAAGCGGCGAAATTAAAGTAGGTTTGAGACTCGCGTTGTCGACTTTTAATAATGAATATTTTTTCGGTAAAGTAAAACTTTACATTGAATTTTTATGGATTTTATCTCTCTGATTTTGTATTACTAATGTTTTTATAAGGTACAAGTTGTCTCTTAGTTTGAAAGGTATTACTCGCTAACGTTATATAAAAGCCGATATTACTAAAAAAATTTGAAATTGAAACTGTATGCGCAGGTATTTAGTGACAAAAATAAAAGTGACAGCGACCACAAAAAAACAGTGTTACAAAAATGCCAAAAATTTATTACCTTATCCCCAAAGAGGTCCGCCAACCAAGGTCAAGTTGAAGGCGAACGAACCCAGTTAGTGCAAATGTTCACCCAGTTGATACTTTAAAGTTATAAGAGTTATATAGAGATGTGAAATTAACTAATTTATAACCTGGAACTATATTATAATAGGTCAATACTTTGTATTAGATGCAACTCTATGATTGTATCTATGCATAATCTTGGAACTTAATTTCTACGCACTTCCGAATATTACTATAACTTCTTGAATGAAATGTCTAGAATTTAATACATTGGCCGTTTTGCGCTCATATTTAAGAATCTACAGTAAGTATCTTCTACTAATGCTACAGTCCAAGACTTTTATGCTTACTACCATAAAAGTCTTTGGCTACGGCATTATAAAGCAATCAAGTGCATCAGATTCTTATGAGATAAATTCGTTGGTAGATATACTTTTTATAGACTTTTACACTTACTTTTATGTACTTTTTTGATAAAAGAAATTCTTCGATATAAAAATAATTTTAAGTCAAATGTCATTTTAACTTTACATTTTAACATTAAATATGTCCTGTGGTCCAATGGTTCTGCCGCCCACCAGGATTTCTGACGTTTGTAGAGTAAAAGAACATGTAAATAGGGGATCCTCAGAAGTTGTTCTTTTTTATAGAATAAAGGTGATAAAAGAGCACACAGTCCACCTGATGGATGCTGAGGCCCGTACACATCTACATCTATCCTCGATTAGGAATCATAATGCAACGAGTTAACTGAGGACTTAGATGGAACGCCTTGTTTCCAGTAAAAAGGGTCCCCGGTTCTCTACACTCACCATACGAAACACAGTAGCATTAAGCTGCTATTATACGTTGGCATTCTATGAAAGAGTGGTCCTTCCCCGGTGGAGCCGACCCATTCGTGCTACAACTACGGGTTTATATATATATATATATATATATATATATATATATATATACACATATATATATATATATATATATATATATATATATATATATATATATATGCAGCATAGCTTTAACACGTATAAACTATGTAAAAACGTTCTTTACCCCTGAATTTGTTAGCCTTCTTCGCTTAATGTCGGTGCACCTGCCTGCAGTGTTAATTGACTGTAGGTATCAACAAAAGTTTGTCACTCTTATGCAGGGGTGTCATTTACAAAATTTAGAGTATACTAGCGGGCAAGACTCTAAATAAATTAACGCAAAAAGAAATCATAAAAATAATCATATTTTATAAACTTAAATTTAGCCAGCGAGCGTGAAAAGGTGCCCAATTTTAAATTAGTACAGCAGCATATCACCAAACTCGCTCATAGCTTTCTATCATCATCATCATCATTACAGCCTAATACAAGTCCACTCCTGAACATAGGCTTTCCAAGGAACTCTACAAAGCAGGGCCCTGAGCTACCTGCATCCATTGACTTCCTGCATCTCTTACAGATCGTCACTCCATCTAGTAGGGGCCGCCCTACACTTCGCTTGCCGGTCCGAGGCGTTTTTCCATATTGGTTGCAGGTTCTTCAAGTTATACAGCCAGTCCATTGCCACTTCAGCTTAATGATCGGTTGGGCTATATCGGCTACTCTAGTTCTACTGCAGATATCCACATTTCTATTTCGCTGAGAAACTTCGAGCATAGCCCTCTCCATAGCCTTTCTAGAGTCTAAGTAGGTAAAAGTATTGCATAGCACCATCAGATTTCCTTGTAGCGTTTAATGTTTTGTAAAAAAAAAGAAGAAAAACAGTACTTTTAAAGTTTCGACTGTATTTTCCTCCAGCAGTTTCTTAATTTCACTTTACTAAGCATCATCTTTCATCATTTTTCTTGGCTGGTGCATTAGCGTCACACCTGTTATTATCGAGGATCTTATTAGAGAGTGCTACTTGGACCACGTTTAGTTAAAAAATTATGTTAAATAGAAAGTGGTGAAAGAAGTGATAAGCCTAAGTGAAGAGCCCATCAATACAATCACAAAGCCAATATTCCATTAGTCGCCCTTTACATGCTAGGCAAATAACACAGTTGGCACATTCTTTTCTGTTATAAGCCCCACAGAAACATGGCAACTAAAGTAAGATGTTTCCATTTTCTTCATCAAATTCTTTCTTTCCGTTACAAGAAGCATTGGGTGCTAGTTTTTAAATCTAACTTGATTTATTATATTATGCGAACTATGCACATTAAATTAAACTACTTTTACAGATTTTATCGCGTTTAATTGTACTTACTTACTTTTAACGTAATTTAGTTTGCGCTATGCACGGCTTAGAGACTGCCTGATCAAAGAAGCAGTATGAAGTATAATATCTTTATACTATTAGTATTTTTCTATTTTTAAACCGAGTTGCGTATATTTCACGTGGTAGAGCTACTCGTACGCTGCAGTTATATGGTTGTGGCACGAGTGGGTCGGCTCGACCGGGGTAGGACCACGCTCTCACAGAATACCGGCGTAAAACAGCAGCTAAATGCTGCTGTGTTTCGTATGGTGAGTGTAGAAATCAGGAGACCGTTTTTACTTATTCCATCTTAGTCCTCAGGGGTGACAACGCATCTACATTTTGATTCTTAATCGAAGATAAAGGTGTCTTTGGGCCGCAGCGTTCACTTACCATCAGATGGACTGTGTGCTCGTTGGTCACAGTTATTCTATAGAAAAAATATTATATGTTCCAAAAAGGTAACTTTTGACTAAGCCGAGTATGTGTAAAATACCTATTGCTACAAGGAAACATCTAAAATATAGAAGTGATTTATTTAACTACTTTAATATTTCTAAACACGTATACAAGTCGAGATTACGATCATTCTTTTCCACAAATGTTTATGAATAATGGCGGATACTATTTTAAGGGCGGTTCAAGGTTTAAACCTGAGAATTTTGAAGGTTAAAGCCGACATGAAATAAATTTAATTTTCATCTTTTAAGTTTGGTTATTACTTGCATAATGCTTTCATACATAATATTACTATTATGTAAGAAAAGTATTTAATCAATAGTCATAATAAATAAATTGTGATGTCCAATAAAGTTCGGTAGAAACGTAGAGTAAAGTAAACCGTACCTCGTTATACAAAAACTAATAAAACTACTAAACTTTTGACGATAAATATCTTCAGTCTGCTTTTATCTTAACGCCTAACACAAGCATTTTAAGCTTCCAAGGAGTGGTTAAAGGGAATATTAGCAATGTTTAAAATTGTATCAAATTATAAATATCTAAAATTCATTGAGCGATCGAATTGCTCAAAATTCTGCCCTTCAAAAACTGTAGATCAGAGTGAGAAGGAGTTTTCAGTTTAACCGTGGTTAAGGAGCAGTTGTTAATCACTGTATGTAATTGGGAACAAAATATTGCGGAAAATATTTTTAATAGAATAATGTTATCAAGTGAAGTGACAATCTTTCGTATACCGTTTTATATACATATCTCACTTTAAGTGAATATAGAATTGTAACCTTTTTTCTTTTTAAATATTGCTCGTAAGGTTGCATGAGTTAAAGGTTTTATCCTCAAATCCGGAAAAAAGAAAAAGTGTCATCTTGATAAGGGTCGCTATCGAGATGCAAATCACATTTTCGTACGATATCAGTAAGTCACGATATCAATGGGTTAAAAATTAGTGAGGGGTTTCTTAGTCATTGGTTTTTCCTTCCTATAAAAAAGTGACTAACCCATTCACCCTCTTTTCTTTCAATTAATATTTTCATGGACATGCCGTTAAGAATAACATAGTTATATTAATTTTGGTGTGCCCCAAGGGTCACATCTCGGACCGATACTGTTTGGAGTGTTCGTTAATGAAATTCCAGAATTGAACATAGTTCAACATTGATAGGTAGCAGGACGTTTTTTCTGCTTAGGTCTCCTTTCGGCAAGGTCCACCTTCTCACATATTCCTGATGTCGCACTGCTGTATTACGGTCTAAAGAGAGAGGGCCAGTATAATTAGAAACTGTGATTCATTTCATTTTAGTTCTTAGAAGTGACAGCGCATCTGTAACCTTCTTTGAAGTTGGTTTCAGGTGTCCATGGGCTGCAGTAGATGCTTACAATTTACAATCGAACTGATTTTATGATAAAAGTGGATATTGTAGCTCATAGACTTACCTACTCTATCCCCCATTCATTTAGCAGCCATGGGGATTAAGATGGAATGATTCGTTATAAATAAAAAGGATCTCCGGTTCACGTTATTCACTATATGTAACCCAGCAGCACTGAACTATTCACGCTGGTATTGTGTGATGGTCCTTCCTCGACAGCCGACTCATTCGTGCAGCATCGGTTATATGCTCTATCGCGTAAAAAATTATGATAGTAATATGAAAGCTTAGAATTCGTTCATTAATTCATTACAGCATCTCCAACGCCCATTGCTGAACATAGACCTCCGGCATAGATTGCCTCATAGGGTGGATACGTGCCATAGTTGCAAAGCGTAGGAAGGTTGGCAACGGCAGTTTGTGTTTATTTTGAGGAAGGTGTTGCTGCCCAACTCCTGTTTAAGTTTCGCTCTATAGCAGTAGTAGTTTTTACACACCAACGGGTAGATATGTGGCAGTGGATTCCATTAAGCCGCCACTTCAGGACACGTTCTAAATATTGACGGAATCATTGAAATTATTATTTGCATTTTTAAGCGCTGACTTAACGGAGAGGAAAATGTACTGTACATCCGACGAATAAAAATATGTGATTGAGGAAAAAGTGCAGTAGGCGTAGGCGTCTATACATTATAACGACCTTTTATGACACTTGTTGTATGGATGTTAGTATACCCAGTTTACAGTTTATACATACTAAACATAATAATAACATAATAATGTATTGTTGTCCTCGAGATGTGCTGATATATGAATCTAGATTGACTAGTCTAGGCAAAATAATAAAAAAAATTAATTATTACCATATTTTCCTTTTACAAAAGGTTATTTTGTTACAAATCCTAAAGCCTTATACCATATTATTATTTATATTTACAAAACATTATCTCCACTCTAGGATTTTCTCCTGTGTCGTGGTGGGCAGTTTACATTTTTTTTATATGAGAGGGTGACAAACGAGCACACAGTCCACCTGATGGTAAGTGGTTGCTGTGGCCCATAGACATCTACGTTTATCCTCGTTGCGAGTCAAAATGCAAATGCGTTGTCATCCGTGAGGACTAAGGTGGAATGCCTCTTTTCCCGTAAAAAGGGTCTCCGGTTCTCTACACTCACCATACGAAACACAGCAGTATTAAGCTACTATCTTAACTTTTTAAATAGGTGACGTACTTAATGAAAGAGAGATGTTTCAGATAAGTTTTTAGTAAAGTGGTTTGGGTATGTAGAAAGCCTGAATGGGAAAAGAGTGATAAAGAAAACCTATGCTGCAGAAGTGAGTGGCAGATTTGGCAAGGGATGCCCTATATATATTGAAGATAGGCCAAATTAAAGGCATCTATAAATAGTAGGCTGGTATTGCTGTTTAATATGAATATGTTATGTGATTAATGATCTAGCCGCTGAGTAGTTTTTTTAGTACTCAAATTCCAGTTGTTCCCCGTATTTAAGCAACATTCTAATGATTTCAATCTTGATCATCCGATCATAACCAGGCATTTTTCGAATAATATCAGGTATTTTTTTTAATTTAAAAAATATAATAAAACATACTGAAATGTGAGGAAATGACACTTATCATCATTAAATTACGTCAATTATATTGTTGCTTTTAAGATGATGGCAATTTCTATTTGTGAATGAAATAGAGAATATCATCAGCGGACAATACATAATTACATGTTGCAGCTATATTTAGTTGTAGCACGGATAGGTCGGCTCGATCGAAGAAGGACCACGCTCTCACAGAAATTCAGCGTGAATGCAGCTGGGTTTTATAAGGTGAGTGTAGAGAACCGGAGGCAAACATAAACATTTAATTTATTACGGTCGAATTTCGACCACTACGCACCTAATATGCAATAATGAAATATAAAATATCAATTATATTTTACAGAACTTTAAAAAATCACCACAATTAAAATTTCACAGCGTGTTTGAGTCGTTATTCACTGGATCATATTTCGAGCCATGACCCGTTATCTTTGTTTTATACGGGTATGTTAAACAATTTAACAGTTTACCTGATGGTAAGAAGGCACTGTGGACCGTGGGCACCTGAAAGAAGCACAAAGACACGGTGTTATTGCTACCCCTGAGAATTATTATAACGAACAAATATTATACCTGGCAGTGTATAATATTTGTTCTTTTTATTTAGTTTTCAAATTGGAACAGCTGTGGATACTGATTGGCCACAGGGATAGGTAAAAAGGATAGCATCAGATGGATCGAACAGGTTAGGCAGTTGAAGAGCTCTGCTATCTAGTAGTAAATTATGTGCTTTAAAAATAAAGTAGATAATATTATAGATTTTAATAAAATTATTGATGGTTTTATTTTTAATTTTAGCGGTTTATAAATACTGCATTATTTTATTTATTATTCAGTTACTTTTAAATGGTTGACGGCAGAGAATGCTTTTAGCATGCCCACCTTTTATTTTTTTTTATACATTGTGTAATATTCCTTATAGAATTTAAATAAATAAAATAGTTACTTATATGTATAAAATATACTCATTTACAATGAAAATGTTAAAATTTCTTTACTATTTTCAGCGGATACATTCCGAATGGATAGTATTTTTAGTTTTATTATATAATAAACATACATATGCGAGACATGTGAGGTGAGTATGCAAGATGATTAAAATCGACTGCGTTCGATTATGTTTTAAAATATCTCTTACCGTTATAATTCAGTACCGGGAATTTATGATTGTTTTACTTGAAATGATACGAAAGAAGGCGTATTGAGGCAGCCACACCTGGAATTTTGCACCAAGATTACAGTTACTTAAAGATACCAGTTAAACTTTTTACTTCCACGTTTCGGCAATAATTCAAATCCACTGGAACTCGTAAAACATGAAGATATTGCTTTTGTAATACCTTTTGTTTTTTAAGTGTACTGGATTGTTTATATATTATATGATATTTTTTGATATTAATTAACGTTTAAAGAAGAATGATAAATAAATTAAATTGTTCCGTATATTACACGAAATAAGAAAAATTAAACGCTGCAACATTGGTGGTTTTAGGGCAAGGAAGGGTCCATCGCTCAGTCCCATTGCGTGTTGACAGACGTCACATCATGAACTTGATTTTTTTTTATTTTTTACGTGGTAGAGCCACGCTGCAGTTATATTATGGATGTAGCACAAATGGGTCGGCTCGACCGACAGGACCACGCTCTCACAGAAACCAGCGCAGAATAGCACCTTGATCTGCTGTGTATCGTATGGTGAGTGCAGAGAACCGGAGACCCTTTTACTGGAAACGAGGCATTTCATCTTAGTCCTCACGGGTGACAACGCATCTGCATTTTGATTCTTCATCATCATCATCATTACAGCCCTTCACAAGTCCACTGCTGAACATAGGCCTCCCCCAAGGAATGCCACAAAGCACGATCCTGAGCCACTCGCATGCATCTACTTCGTGCATGTCTTACCATGTCGTCACTCCATCTAGTGGGGGGGGGGGGCGCCCTACACCTCGCCTACCGGTACAAGGCTGCCACTTTGATTCTTAATCGAGGATAAATGTAGATGTCTATGGGCCACAGCGTCCACTTACTGTAAGGTGGACTGTGGGTACGTTTGTCACCCTAATACAATAAAAAATTACTTAGGAGTTACAATTTCCTCGCGATATCGCCTTCACCGCCGAGCACTGCTCTTAATAATTTATTTGGTGTCGGCGGTAATCGAACGCAGGTTGCTCGCGTACTGTGAAACATACAGCAAGCATTTAGCCCCTCGCTACCATGTCTCTGTTACCAGGCAATTTATGACTCATTTATGACGAATTGAAACATTAAATTTAATCACCACTTTGCAATAATTATTTTATTTTTAAATTACTACCGGTTGTTTTGCTCTACCTTCTGATATACTTTTTTATAGTAATAAAGGTGACAAACGAGCACTAAATTATGAAAAGATTATTTAGGCCCATTTATTTGCGTAAATGTAATAAGGAACATTCATTACTTTGTGGCGGCGCTGTCGTCGCGCCGCAAGCGAAATACATCGAAGCCTAAATCGCGCTATCAAAGTTCCGAAGTAAAAGCAGTATATATATATAAATTTGCTCCAAACTACTAGGTACTCGGAGCGTTGGCCGCTCCCCGGAGAGAACACCTTGCCCGTCGGGAGATCTTTCCTTCTACGGTCACTTCTACGTTTATTCTTTACAGCAAACAACAGTAAGAATATCGACTACACCATAACATTCCGTGGGCATCGTATGAGGCGACAGACTGAAACAAACCAGGAGGTGGGCAACATTATCTATATAATCTATATATAACGACTAAAAAAAAATTGCAGTTGCCAATCCACTTCACAAGGGTGGGAACTATGGCATATATCCCCCCTATGAGGCAATCTTGGGGGAGGCCTGTGTTCAGCAGTGGACCTTAATAGACTGTAACGGTAAAAGTCATTACTGCTATTGAAAGGCATCCCTACAGATTGAGTTAAAGGGGGGATTTTTGCCATAGTTGCCACGCTTGGCGGACGGGTTGGCAAACGCAGTTTTTTTAGTCGTTATTAGGAAGACGCTGCTGCCCATCCCCTGATTAGTTTCCCTGTACTGCCTCTTACGAAACCTACTCATACGATGATATGGAATATGATAGTGGTTCCTCTTTCGCCGTGTAAAAACAAGTTACATAAAATACGTTATTATATGCATATGCTTCACCTAATATATCGTAAATATATAACTCATATATATTAGATCCTTTTTACTGGTAATGAGGCATTCCATCTCAGTCCTCAGATGTGACACTGCAACTGCATTTTGATTCTACGTGGATGATAGATGTACAGGTTAATGTAGCACAGCATCGATTTACAGCAGATGACTTGTGTGCTAGTTTGCCTTTACACTTCTTTATATCAAAAGTCTCCCAGGCTCAGTAGCGCAGTGCCTTAGCAATGAGTTGTTGCGCTGGGGGCCGCGGGTTCGAGTCCCGCACGGAACAAGTACGAATACTTGGGCTACAAATAATTGTTCCGGGTGTAAACTGCCTCCAAGATACAGGAGAAAATCCTAGGGTGAAGGTAACGTTTTAAAGAAAAAAGATAAAAAAATATTATGAAAAGTTACATCTGAAAACGATAGTTTGTACAAATTTTGTTGTAATTTTAATATATAAATTAAATAATGCTTAATAATTATTATTAAAAGGTGGTGATAAAATTTAATATTTGGTTTCGTCATGAGTCATAATTTGCAAGATAACAAGTATTCATCGTTTGAAATACAGGGTGTAGTTGATATATTAAGGTTTAGCTTTTGATATCACCGCCGTTCTCGTTTCTTTTTTAAACACTTATGTCAGTCATTACTCGAATATGGCGTGACCTTAATGTTAAAAATATGCGCTTAGTATAAAACAGTATAAATTTAAAGGGATTTTGTTATTGCCTATATACATTGACTACATAAAATATCAATGATATTCTTGAAATGTAAGTAAGTAGAAATGTAAGTAACCACTATAACATCCACGTATTTTAATACATCATTGTCAATTTTTTACTCTCTTAGGCATGTAATGTTGTTACTAAATTTATTCATGAAGTTAAATAGCTTATCTATTTAATAAAAGAGCATTGAGAGTCGAATTGAGATCCTCCTCTTTCTCCTTCAAGTCGGCCAATGACTATGGTACGTACGTTGGAATGAGAAAGAAAGAGGCATAATTCAAAAGCCTGTATTTCATCCGGTGTTGCTGATGATCATGGGCGGCAGCATCACTTGTAATCCGCAAGTGCAATGAGCCGCAAGTTAGTGTCCTATAAAAATAAAACTTTTTCGAGGAAAACTAGATAGTATATTGTGAATGTCACTTTCAATTAATTTATTACGTTACACGTGTACACGTACCCCAGAGGGCGTACGCAGAGTCCAAAAGCAACGAGCTACTCGGACCACCAATCTATTTATTACGCATTAGTTACACTTTGTATTGGTAGATACAACCTTTTACACATGGAACTAAATGGTGATGCATTCGTAAGAGTTCAATAACAATTTAAAAATATTTTATTGCATTGATCATGCAAAACCATAACAATTTATTGAGTGCTTTTATAACGTCAATCATGGTCATTCAACAAAAGAGAAAAAGGTACGCCTTTGGTAATAAATGAATTGCAGATTTTACCTGTAATGGTAGTTCTTTGATATGCAGTCCATATGCAACATTAGAGTGCATATATCGAACATTGATTGTTCAATATATTTCCATCTGATAGGCGTGCCAAACTTAGTACCTGTAAGTGTTATTATTCGAGCGATGATTTGTAAATTGCATTGAGCTTATTTTGAGGATATTTTAAGAGCACATAAGCGGTCGTAAATGTGTTAAATAATATATTCCATTATACATAATTCAAGGAAGATTATTTTAAAAATACCTTAAGATATTTTTGATGGTTTTCAAGTTTTAGGACCATTAATTTTTTTTGATGTCTGTAAATAGCTGTTTTAAACTAAGAAGTAAACTAATTAATTATTATTTTAGATTTTTTTTATAGGATCGGGTGACAAACGAGCACACAGTCCACCTGATGGTAAATGGTTACTGTGACCCATAGACATCTACATCTATCCTCAATAAAGACTCAAGATGCAGATGCGTTGTCACCCGTGAGGACTAAGATGGAATGCCTCTTTGCCAGTAAAAAGGGTCTCCGGTTCTCTACACTCACCATACGAACCACAGCAGCGTTAGGCTGCTATTTTACGCTGGTTTTCTGTGAGAGCGTGGTCCTTCCCCGGTCGAGCCGACCCATTCGTGCTACAACCATAATATAGCAGCAGCATGGCTCTACCACTATTTAAATGATGAGGACGCTGCGGGGACGTTGTGGGTCCTGGTTCGAATCCAGAGCTATCATTTGTGCAAAAAATACAAATTGTTAGTTTACAAATTGTCAGTATAATTAAAGGTTCGGAGGAATTCCATTTTGGCCCTCAGGGTTGCCAACTCATTTTAAACGTTTCTTAGAATTTGGTCACATCGACTTTACAACTTCATCGGGACTCATGGTATCCATAGGTTAATGGTATCGGCTTACCATTAAGACAGTTGGACAGTTAGTACATTTTTAACTATAATGTTATATAAAAGTCTCTAATTTATTTGGGGCAGACAACAGTACATAGTCCAAAACAATAAGCAAATTAAGGTTGCAATGAAATGAAAGGTACTCGAATGTCAGACTCGTACGAGTATCAGCGCACGAAGTGTACAGCGATCTTTTTTCTTTTTGTTCAACAGTCCACAATAGACCACTGTCCACTGCTGTACAAATACCTCTTCTTTGATAGGGAAAGGCAACCCGCCAATCCTTCTTTAGATGGAGCGAGAACCTATTGGGAGTCAATGAATACAGGTAGTTTGGGACCAGCAGTTGACCTGTGGTAGGCTGTGATGATGAACACATTATGATGATTGATTAAAAAGATTGAGATCATATGTGTGACTTACCGACTTAAAAACTGACCCGACTTAAAAATCAGAGAGTCAACGTCGTCAACGTTTAAAAGAATAAATTGTTTGCTTTCGCTTTGGGTTCGGTTGTGTCTATGCTGAGATTGTTCTGTGATGATGATTTTAATGATCTACTGAGGTTTAAGAATTTGCTGGGATCACTATACTTGGTATTGTAAAAATTTGAGATCTTCTCCTATCTTAGAATCTCAGATGTAGCTTTCGTTATCGGCCTGGAGTTTAAGCCGTTAGATCTTAAAATAGTAAGCACCATGTGCCGGATACTTAACAATTAATTTAATATTTAATATTAATATTGATTGTGTTCGTTACTAAAGGCTCTTTCATATTTTATCTTATTACTATTATTTTTCTTATTATGGGTATATCCGTTTATCACCTAAGCTTTCATTTAGTATCAATACTGTTAGTTTATAGTATACTTAAAAAGGTTGAATTATAATTGTTTCTATTAGTAAGGACCTTGAATTGGATTACTGTAGCTATTAATATAATATATAAATACAATAACACTCACGCCTGTCACCCAGAGGGGTAGGCAGAGACTATGGACTTCCATTTGGCACGATCCTGACACACCTCTCTCGCTTCCTCCACATCCATATACCGACGCATACACGCTCGTTGGTTAAAGTTACTCTTAATTTGGCCCATTTTCAAGATATCGCCAATTTGGTCGATAAACTTTCGCCTAGGGCGTCCCTTCCCGACTCTGCCGTTCACCTCTGCAACATAAATTTGCTTTGTCATTCATTCTTTCTACATGCCCAAACCACCGAAGCATTCCCTTCTTAATCTTGGTTACAACATCATCTTGCAAGCCACACTCTTCTCTTATCACACAACTTCTCACTCTGTCATTCAGATTCATCCCTAACATACTCCTTAATGATCGCATTTCTACAGCATTTATTCTACTCTGGTGCTTCTTCTGCCACACCCAACTTTCACTACCATACATTAAAGTAGGGACTAACACAGCATTGTGAATTGCCATACGTGCCTTTTTGGACACATTCTGACTTCTCACAATAGCTATTGTGTAGCTATTAAGTGTAATCTATCTTACTTATTCTAGTCGTTGGTCTTCTATATAAAAAAAAAAAAAAAAAAGATTTTTTTAGTGTGGCATAATACGGCGACGAGTTTTAAATGGCGCTGTTACACAACCAGTTAAATATATCAGGGTGAGTTTCTACCTAGGCGGAGGGAGGCAAGATAATATGTTTCATATAAATAACAAGATGAGCGGAGACGTTCCAGTCTGTTACGTCACCGGTCATTTGTATAAGAACACTTCTTCTTGTCGCTTTGTTTGAAATCAGTCCTTAGTCATTTTATACTATAATAAGGTCCGGGGTGCACATCAATAGAAAGTTTTATACGTGGTAGAGCCATGATGCAGCTATATTATGCTCTCACAGAATACCGGCCTAAAATAGCTGCTTAATACTGCTGTATTTTGTATGGTGAGTGTAGAGAACTGTATGATTTCATAATCGAGGAAAGATGTAGATGTCTATGGGCAACAGCATCCACTTACAATCAGTTGGTTTGTGTGCTCCTTAGTCATATTTATTCTATAAAAAAAAAACAATTACCTAGTTAAAAAAGGAAAGTAACAGTCTCATTACATTCAATTGTCGGCCACAGTTCTTTGTGATTTTTGAGAGGATTTTGTAGTAGGATAGAGTCCGCCGTGCTCCACCAATGGATCAAAGCGGTCTTTATGTGTTTTTAGAATATTTTATATATTTTTAACTTACTCACAACCGAACAGCGTATAAAAATAAAATTACATAACAATTTCATTAGTGCTGGCGGCGATCGTACTCGATTAGCTCGCGAACCGATCCCCTGTCCCCTGAGGTACTTCGGTCACCCTGCATATTGTGGCAAAAAATGTACACTCTTGGATCTACTAGTTAAGAGAAAAAAAATTGTGCGTGTTCTTGTGTGCACACGTACGAAGAGAAACTTCTTTTATTTTATATTTAACATAAGTAGGTTAAATAATAACATACTCATGCAGCCCCGGCGCTATAATGTTAAAAAAAACGTGACGTTTTTGTTTTTTAGTACCGTACTAAATTTCTCCACTATGTCGATAAAGAAGTTTAACTACTTACGTTCTAGATCTAGAGCCTTGCTACAGCTATATCAATAGTACAGTTGTAGCACGAATGGGTCGGCTCGACCGGTGAAGGACCACGCTCTCACAGAATACCAGCGTAAAATAGCAGCTTAATGCTGCTGTGTTTCGTTTGATGAGTGTAGAGATCCGGAGACCGTTTTTACAGGAAAAGATGCATTCCATCTTAGTCCTCACGGCTGACAACGCATCTGCATTTATTCGAAAAGAGGATAGATGTAAATGTCTATGGGCCACATTAACCACTTACCTTCAGGTGGACTGTGTGCTCGCTTGTCAACCTTATCCTATTAAAAAAAAAACTTCAAAAATACCTTACAATTTTCTTGTATTATCGGGAAATTTGGTGGGACCCCTTTTAATTCTAGGAACCCGTCCGGGTTGGTACCACGCTTTTGTCTATTTTTGCCGCTGAATATCAGTGATTGCACAGCTGTGTTAGGGATCAAAGTATAGAGATCAAAAGTCTTCGTCCTCAGAGGTGACAACGCATCTATAGCTTTCTTTTTTAACTCTTTTAACCCTCTCTCCCATGAATAATATATTTATGAACATGTCGATAACTGTTGTGTCTATTTTGCGGAGAGGGTTGTGTTTGTTGGATGCATGTGTCCATTGACTGCAGATGCTGCTTGCCATCAGGCGAATTGTAAATTTGTTTGTCATTTCAGTTTTATAAATAAAAAACTATATGTTTTTAATTATCACAAGTTGTGATGAAGTGATAAATGAATTCTATGGCATAAAACGTTCCGTAACTATTCCAAATATGAAAGATTGAGAGATGTATGAAAACTAATGTAGTCATCTGTTTATTAAGGTTTTGAGTTTTGAAGTGATATATAGTCTATGCAAAGCTCGCCCGCCCTCTCATTGTTTCGGGATGATAAATTAGCGTAGCTTACCTGTCGTGTCTGGATTAGAACCCCATGGATGGCGGCACCCTCACTCGCCGACGTATCGTTTGTAGCTTTTATTTGCGTTTGATTGTTTGATTAATATGCTTTAACGGTGCCATGTTTGTTATGTCGACAATTGTACATAATATGTTCTTAGGTTTGTTTCAAACCCGTGGCTGTTGTTAGGTGAGTATGGGAGATAACAGAAAGTTCTTATGATATCCGACAGATGGCGGTAGGTACAACCGTATCATCTATGACAGAGGTTAAATACAGAGACTATGGAGAAAAGTGTTAAACCTGCCAATCCTCATGTTAAGCGTGGCGATTAAGGTAGATCTTCATCACAATGGGAGAGGAACGTGTGAAGTTATTATGTGGGACCATTTATTGAGCAATGGAATAACGTTAAACGTCACCCTGTAACGTGGAGGCGCTTTATTTATATAAATTGTACATAGACGAATAACCAGACCTGGAACAAATTACTTGTAGGCCATACAAATACTTTTACCGTGTGGGATTCGAAGCCGCGACCCGCAAGTAAACGCTTAGCCACTGCGCTATCGAGCCGTCGTATTTTACTGGACAATCAATAAATGGACTTAATTATTCGATCCACAGGGTTGTAATAGTCATAGTGAGCCAATTTAGATCGTATATTAAATACTTGGGCTATAAAAACTTCGTCGCCTCTTTATACAATATTTATGAAGATAAATGTACTTTTAAGGTCTCTTCCCACTACACCGTATCATACCATGACCGTGCTAGGAACGTGTCAGGCAAATGCTTAACATCAAGTGGACTGTGAATGCGTTTGTCTATAATACGTATTTGTGCAGAATTCATATGATAGAAGTCATAAGTAAATTGGTTTGGACGCATATCAGATTAGACTCTATTGTTGTTAGTGATTGAGTACGAAAAAGTACGGAAACTTTTGATTCCATGTTGAGATTATGCTGTTCAGAGTTATCGATCAAATGCTCGACGTGTAGCCAGTAAAGGAATCGAATTTTACGATAAAATGATAATCGGTTAAGATCGTACGATTTATAAATTCTGTAGGAATGAGAGCTATATGTGCCTATTTTAAAAATGTTTTATTATATAACTAGCTATGTCGCAGACGCGCGCACAAGAACTCACCAACGTTTCATCGTAATCGTACAAAAGATTTATAGGAGCGCAAAAAAGACAAACAAACTAATCATGATCGTTTAGTGGCGGTGTAAGTATATATCGCCTGAATATATAGTAAGCAGTAATATATAGTAATGTATAGTATACTTATCTTCACGCACAATCCCTGACGGGGTAGCCAGAGAGAACAGATCGCCAAGTGTCACGATCCTTACATACCTCTTTCGCTTCTTTCAGATTCATTATCTTCTTCATACATGCACGTCTAGGTATCCGAGTACTCTTGACCCTACCCTCTTCGAGCAATTTGCTCACATGGTCTTCGAAAGTTAGTCTCGGTCTACCTCGACACCTTTTAATATTAACTTTCGCGCTATATATTTTCTTCACCATTCGGTCTTCACTCATTCGCTCAACGTGCCCAAACCACCGAAGCACGCCCTTATCAATTTTTGTGATAAGGTCATCTTTCAAACCTGCCATATTGCGAATCTCTTCGTTTCGCTTTCGGTCGGCCATGGTAACGCCGCACATTTTACGAAGAGATCGCATCTCCACTGCATTCAACTTGCTTTTATGCTTCTTCTGGCATACCTAGGTTTCGCTGCCATATAACAAAGTCGGTACCAACACTGCGTTATGTATTGCAAGGCGTGCACTCTTCACTACGCCTTGCCTTTTGACTAACGCAGTCAGGGCACCATTGACTTTGTTCCCGGCAGCGACACGCCTGTCCACATCTAAATCACATCTTCCATCCCGGCTAAAAGCACTAATGTATAGTATGTAAAGGAATATATAGTAAGCATCGAGTATATACGGGTGTTGTAAGAGGTAACACAGGGAAAAGAACCTGATGGGCAGCAGTGTCTAATAGCAACTAAAAAAACTGAGGTTGCCAATCTGCAGTGGCAGCAATGGCAAATATCCCCCATATGAACCAAATTAACCAATACAAAGTACTCGGGTCATTATTCGATTCTCTTTGATTCGGAATGTCACTCTACATCAAGGGAGCTGTATGCTCATTTTGTCCCCTTATTAACAGTAAATATGTAGTAGTAGTTTGGAATAACTTTGAGTACAATAATTCTATGTTTGAGTACTAATGTTCACGCGGACAAAGTGATGATTATCTTGACTTTTATCTAAACACATCCATAACATTAAGGTCATAAATCTTATTAAGTCTTAAGAAAACCTTTAGTAAACTAATTTATATACAAAGCGTCTCAATAATTATCTGTGATGTTTCAAAGAGCGAAACAAAAAGTATGATGACGTTGGTCCTTTGAAAGTCTATCGGGGGTGCTCTCAAAGCTGTCATTCCCAGAAGAACACTTCGCATGGTATACGTAAACATCGTCTTCGGTACTAACGTTGGTTCGGTTAAGGCTGTACTACATTGAAGCTTTTTTATAACAAGACCATAGATCAAACAAAGCAAAGCTGCAATGTACGCCTTTCTCAACCAAGCGAAATTTTATTTAATTTTACGGCGCCGTGGCGGCTAGCGTGGCACGCATGCGTACCAAGTTTCACCCTATTGGTCTAGGATGACGTCATCGGGGTGAACCCGTAAACCGGAGTGTCAGTAACAGTCACCCCGTAGAGGCCGAAAGACTACCTCGCGACTCTTGTTGTAACCAAAACAATAACAACAAACATCTGAACAATTTGTTGTTCCCGCTAACAGAACCTTAAAATACTATATTGTTGAGTGGTAGCTCGTGTCGAAAACAGTGTGATTAAAGAGAATTCAAGACAGATGCGTCGTTCCTGAATCAAGGTACCGTTACGTATGTTGTTTACCGTTGAGGCTTCTGGCTTCATGTATTGTTTATCTGGAATACGTTTAATAAAACAGTTTTATAGGTCCAAGTTTTAATATATCTTTGTACTTATAATTTTTAAACTGTACTAACTGAAATATGTATTAAAAACGCGTTAATATTTATTATATCATTTGCTTTGCCTTAGTTCACTGCAAAATAAAACAACTGGTCATAATAGCCTGTTACTAAATTTGTAACCTAAAATTGTCCTATAATTGTTCATGTACTATATAGTCAGGTTATCAGTGTTTCCACATTTTAAAGTGTGCAATAGTATTTGGTAAAAATATAAAAAAAGTCTTTATATAACATAACAATTACAGTTAAAACGTGGTCTTTTTTAATTTTAAAGTCTTTTTAATATTTGGTAACTTGATCGCAATTACCGTTAAGATGCAGAGCTGCGGGTCGTACGTTCTATTTATGCATGAGAGTAGACAAGTTATGCAAACATAAATATCAATGGATATTTATGTTTGCAAAACTTGTCTAGGACCTAGAAGAAATTCCTATAGTGAATAATATCTTAAAAACTCCGATAGAAATATTATAGAAAATAATTATTTTTGTTCCATTTACATTAAGCATCGTCTACTAGTGACTACCAACATAATGTACGAAAATGTATGTCAATTGCGTATAGTTAATAGTGTTTTAATTCTAAAACATTATTTTTCTTCTTTATTGGGTATAAAGAAGAATAATAATAAACAAAATCCACGTTTAAATTAAAACCCACAAAATAACACGACTTTGTTCTGTATTTCGAAACGAATTAGAAAAAAAAAATAAGAATTCTAATAAGGTTCCAATTTGAAGGTACGAAAATCGAAAATATATTCATAATTTATACAACGAGAGTATATATAGAGTAAACAATTATATGTATAAATCAATTATGAGGGTCCACTATCTACTTGCAAAGTAAAATGCAGTAATTTGAACGATGCGAGTGCGACTTAGAAGTAATGCAACAGAAAAACTAGCCGCTCTGAGTAATCATCAAAGTATGATATAATCGTATATTAGTACCATGGTTTCGTCCATAACCATGTTTTTTTTATAGAATAAGAGTGACAAACGAGCACACAATCCACCTGATGATTAGTGTATGCTGTGGCCCATAGATATGTAGGTACATCTATTCTTGATTAAGAATCAAAACGTTGATATGTTATCACCCCTAAGGACTTAGATAGAATGTCTTGTTTCCAGTAAAAAGGGTCTTCGATTGTCTACACTCACCATATAAACACTGTGAGGCAAGTCTTCAGAGGTACGCATCTGTAAGCCTTTATGTTTCAAGTTGCCTGCAGGTTTTCATGGGTTGTAGATGGACTGTAACTTCGTTTGTCACTACAGGTGACAAACGAAGTTTTTTAAATTATTATTTGTACTTTATTTCATGTGTATTTTTCGCTGTTGATTTCCTTAATAAACAATTTAATAACAATTGTAAAAGTTTATTTTTAATGAGCATTCCGGTTACTTACACTTACTTGACGAAAACATATAGTAAGAAAATTTCATGCGTTGTAAAAATTATACAATTATACGTATTATTGAGTAGTTCGCGCAATTTATAATTTTAACACTCGTGGTTTATAACGGGAAATTTAAAGAAATTAATATTCTAACTTTTACAAGCCATTATACCTATATATATCGTTAGAGCTTCATCTTTTAAAAGTCGTGTACTTCAAGTCACTTCGGTTATCTAATGGGTTATTATTTTCAACTTGTAAATTATTATCTGTAGAGAAGCTATGTATCTTGCAAACTATCCTAAAAATGCATAAAAATATGAACTGTGACTCTAAAATATTTAATAAAAAAAGGAATTATCTTGTTGCTAGTATAGAACGCACTAATACCGCATTTGGTAGACAACTACCAAATAAGATGACAACATCTTAGAAAAAAATCCGTACATCTGTATAATAAAACATAACAAACATATTTTATTATATACAATATTAAAAAAAAACTATAGTAAGTAACTCCCCGTGGTATCGTGCCAAGAACGCTGGCTGCGTTTCCTCGCTGAATGGCTATAGACTGGCCTTTGAGCGAGAAATGAACCAGCTTATGACCAGCAGCAACGACCAGTCGCGGATAGAGTTCCTTTAGGAACTTCACCGCACGTGGACCCCACGGACCGATAGTTTCTACAGAAAATGGCACAAATATGATTTCACGTGGTAGAACCATGCTGCAGCTATATTAATAGTATAGTTGTAGCACGAATGGGTTGGCTCGATCGGGGAAGGACCACGCTCTCACAGAATACCAGCGTAAAATAGCAGCTTAATGCTGCTGTGCTTCGTATGGTGAGTGTAGAGAACCGGAGACCCATTTTACTTGAAACGAGGCATTCCATCTTAGTCCTCACGGCTGATAACGCATCTGCATTTTGATTCGCAAACGAAGATAGATGTAGATGTCTATGAGCCACAGCAATCACTTATCATCAAGTGGACTGTGTTCTCGTTTAGCACCCTTATTCTATAAAAGAAGTCATCTCTCAGAGACTCATATTTGCGCCACTTACTCAGTTCAGCTGCCTCTGACGCCGCCCCGGCTCTAAACGAGGTACCCCTGAGATGAGAGGCCGCCAAAATGACTACGCAAGTAGCATCCCACTAGGGCTTTACTTCTCTCCCAAGGCACCAATGTCGTACCGTCGGTTCTCCTGCCGTCGTCTCTAAATATTCCACACACTCTAAATAAAGTAAATAATAAACTAAGCACCTTCTCTATGAATTATTATGAATGTAAAAAAATGTATTACAAGTTGGATTGACACACTCAGGTATGAGAAGAGAGAGACCTTTATGATCTACAATGTATAAATTTAACTACTAATTTGCTACAAGGACTTATTTATATTACTAGGAGGTCTCGACATTATTCTATAAATGTATGAATGAAAAGAATAAACATATTATTATTATTATTATAACGGGGTATTTATAGAGTATTCTCATCTGGTTGGGCTGAATAAATATATAAAAGGAAATGATAAATATAGATACTCGTAAATATATATTAAATATACAAACATAAATAAATAAATAATACATAAATATTACACACTTAAAAATCAATATCTTATGCTAATAATTACCGGCGCTATCCTAAATTAATAAATAGTAACAAAATAGACAATCCGAAAAGACACAGGAACTGGGATTAAAAAAGTCATTTATAAGGAGATTTACACGAATATATAATAAAATTCCTCGTGGTATATTTAGTCTGTGTGACAGCAAAATTTAAAACTGGCATTAGCATCAAAGTTTACGGATAAACCATGCTCACCTTATTGTAAGAACACGCTCTCACGTACATGTATGCATCTAAAATCATTTGCAACCATTAGCATGGGTTTGGGTGCATATGTGTGCATTCATCAGTAAAATTTTACCGACTGATAAATAAATAAAGAAAAATGATGTGTGCGAGAATGCGTGTCAAGAAACTGAGCATGGTTTCGGCTTCACTTAAAATGTAAGCGGCGCTCCGTCTTTCTTCCTTTGTTGATCTGAACAAGTATCAAATTTAGTTAGGTATAATATATAAAATATATCAGAAAACTGTTCCAATGTGTGCGTGCGTAAGTCCGCTTGCGACTCGAATACCTATATACGAACACATCAATATAACTACGTCCTTAAATGAATATTTTCATGACATAGGCTCACAAAGGAGCATTAATAGTATCGATCCAGTTCACCGCCAAGCTGTGTAAACTCGTGACGTTATTATCAGATGATATAATATGCTTAAGAATTTATATTTTTTTTTTTTATAGAATAAGAGTGACAAACGATCACACAGTCCACCTAATTGTAAGTGGATACTGTGTCCAATAGACATCTACATTTATCCTCGATTAAGAATCAAAATGTAGATGCGTTGTCACCCTTAAGGACTGAGATGGAATGCCTCGTTTTCAGTAAAAAGGGTATCTGGATCTCTACACTCACCATACGAAACGCAGCAGCATTAAGCTGCTATTTTACGCTGGTATTCTGTAGAGCGTGGTGAAGAAACCCGGACGAGCCGACCCATTCGTGCTACAAGCTGCAGCGTGGCTCCACCACGCATATTAAAATACAAAACGCTGCCCTACCACGTATTATATATTATATATAGCTACATTGTAAGTTCTGTAGGAAAAAGTTGTGTGTGGTCCCATGGGCAATCACAAGTGTGAGTTTAGAAAACTATACTTTGTAACTAGTGAGATTATTCTCAGCGTGTGGCGGACTTGGGTATGACATGCTCGTTTAGAGGTATCTGGTCGTGTGACGGGTCGTCGACTTCTATTTGATAGGGTCGCGTGGCGCGATAGCTGCATCACCTTCTGCGTCATATTTGTAAATAGGTTCTGCTCGTGGGGGCTGGTCTACTCGGGTTCACCGTGTACTGATAAGTTTCAAATGTTTAACGTCCTTCTTAGTTTCATAGAACATAGACCCTTTTTTACTGGAAAAGAAGCATGAAAGATGGAATGATTTTAGTCCTCGCGGCTGGTGGTGCATCTGTATCGAAAACGAGAATAGATATAGATGTCTATGGGCCACCGCAACCACTTACCATTAGGTTGACTGTGTTCTCGCTTGTCACCCTTATCCTATATAAAAAAAAACATTCTTGAGTTACCAATGGCTCTATATACTATAATATATGTATATAGTAAATGATATGTTATGGTAATAAAATTATTAAAAAAATAACAAAAAAGAGGACACCTGCGTTGTTTCTTTCCCTGTTTCTTAAACTCAAACTTTAATCTTCATTACAATAAACAAAATTTCAATTATTTACTTGAATAAATACATACAGTAGATTTCATTTCTTAAATAAACTATCTAATTTAATTATAGTCACTAGAATGGAATAAAATAAAGGCAATTACCGGAATGAACGGCCACATGTGCGCTCTTGAATCCAATAATTGCGTCTAATCACCGAACTGAAGCTTGCCGAGCCAATTGAATGCGGATAAAAATGTCCAAGTTGCAATTGTTATAAGTATGTTGTGAATGGTAGATGTTCCTGCCATATTTCCTAGTTTTGCTGCTGTTAATAATTTGTTTTCACTTAACATTACATAATTTGATACAGGGCGTAATAAAAATTAAAAATCAAATGCCAACTTTAAAACACTATATGTAATCAACAAAATAAAATAGATTATAATTAAATATGAAAACATTCAGAAACAAAATGTTAGCGGTCACCTTATTCCCAGGCGTTCATATCATTTACATGTTCTTTAGTAGTATTATAACTATATATTAAACAATTTTTGTCTAGTAAGAACTTAAAAAAAATTGATAGATACGTATATCATCATCATCATCATCATCATAACAGCCCTTCACAAGTCCACTGCTGAACATAGGCCTCCCCCAAAGAATGCCACAAAGCACGGTCCTGAGCCACCTGCATCCATCGACTTCCTGCATGTCTTACCAGGTCGTCACTCCATCTCGTGGGGGGACGCCCTACACTTCGCCTACCGGTACGAGGCTGCCACTCGAGAACCTTTCTTCCCCATCGGTTGTCGGTTCTTCGAGCTATATGGCCGGCCCACTGCCACTTCAGCTTACTAATCCGTTGGGCTATGTCGGTTACTCTGGTTCTACTGCGGATATCCTCATTCCTAAGTTTATCACGCAGAGAAACTCCGAGCATAGCCCTCTCCATAGCCCGCTGAGCGACCTTGAGCTTCCTCATACAGCCAGCAGTGAAGGACCACGTCTCAGTTCCATAAGTCATCACTGGCAACACGCACTGGTTGTACCATTTCGTTTTCAGGTTTTGAAGTATGTCTGACGAGAAGATGTGTCGTAGCTTCCCGAACGCTGCCCAGCCGAGTTGAATCCGTCGATTGACCTCTCGGTCGAAGTTGGACTTACCTAGTCGGACCATTTATCCCAGGTAAACATACTCGTCAACAACTTCGAGCTTAGTGCTCCCAACAACTACCGGCATAGGTGTGACATGGACATTGAACATGATCTTTGTTTTGTCCATGTTCATCTTAAGACCTATCCGTTGGGAAACACTATCGAGGTCATTGAGCATAGTGCTTAGGTCCTCCAGCGATTCTGCCATAAGGACTATATCGTCGGCAAATCGAAGGTGAGTGATGTACTCGCCATTGATGTTGATTCCGTATCCTTTCCAGTCCAGAAGCTTGAAAACGTCTTCCAATGCAGCGGTGAAGAGTTTCGGGGATATGAGGTCACCCTGTCTTACACCTCTCTGCAATTGGATAGGTTTCGTACTCTAGTTATGTACTCGGATAGCCATCGTAGCCCTACTGTACAAGCACTTCAACATTTCGATATACCGACAGTCAACTTGGCACCGCTGAAGGGACTGCAGCACCGCCCAAATTTCGACGGAATCAAAGGCTTTCTCATAGTCCACATACGCCAGACATAGTGGCAAATTGTTCTCTTCGGACTTCTGTACAATTTGCCGAAGGGTATGTATGTGGTCTATGGTGCTAAAGCTCTTTCGGAAACCGGCTTGTTCGGGAGCCTGGAAGTCGTCAAGTCTGCGCGCGAGACGATTCGTAATGACTCTCGAAAACAGCACGTAGACGCGGCTCAGAAGGGAAATCGGTCTGTAGTTCTTCAAGAGAGCGTTGTCACCTTTCTTGAAGAACAAGACCACCGCACTTCTGCTCCACGCCTCCGGTGTAATGCCACCATGGAGGACGGAATTAAAGAGCTTCTGAAGGACTTCAAGTACCGGTCTTCCACCCGCTTTCAGAAGCTCCGCTGTAATTCCATCCTCGCCTGGGGCCTTACCGTTTTTAATGTGCTTGAGAGCCATTCTAATCTCGCTCAGACTGACGTCCGGGATATCTTCGGAATAGTGTCGGATGAGACTCGCTCTTGGATCGTTACTCACACTTGCGTGTGGCTCCAACGATGACGTGTACAGCTGCCCATAGAACCTCTCAATCTCACTCAAAATCTCAGGTGTCCCGGAAACGATGCTGCCACACTCTGTCTTCAGCTTTGACAGGTGGCTCTTTCTGGCAGACAGATCTCTGGCAAAGACTTTGGAGCCTTGGTTCCGCTCGATCGCTTCTTCAATACGAGCTGTATTGAAGTTGCGTAAGTCCCGCCGCATGCATTTGGAGATCTGTCTGTTCAGATGCCTGTATGCTGTCAAGTCTGTTGAAGAATGTAGCTTCATCTCCCGTCTAACAGCCATGAGATTAAGAGTGTGATCGGAGAGTTTTTGTGTTCTTCTGCGGCGGGTCTTACAGAACTTAGCTCCGACCGCATGGACAGTTTCCACGAGCTTGTCATTCATATCGTCCACTTCGTTGCAGTCTTCTAGGCACTGAAAACGGTTTTGTAACTCGAGCTGAAAGGTTTCGGGACTTTGGAACAGAGCACGAGGGGGACGGAGCGTTGACTTCATTAGACGAGACCTCTCCAACTTAACGTTTAGGTTCAGTGTGCCTCTAACCATTCGGTGATCGCTACCAGTTTTCACCCTCGCGATCACGGAGACATCACTGAACAGTTGTCGTCTGGTCGTCATAATGAAGTCAATCTCATTTTTTGTCGAACCGTCGGGGCTCGACCAGGTCCACTTCCTGTGGGGCCGCTTCTGGAAGAAAGAGTTCATCATAAAGAGTCCCTCTTTCTCCATGAAGTCGGCCAGCTGCTGGCACCTTGGGTTCCGTTGCCCTATTCCAAATTTCCTTACTTTCAGCTCACCGTTCTCTCTTGTGCCTAGTTTTGCATTGAAGTCTCCCATTAACACCGTATATTGGGTTTTGGAGGAATGCATGGCTCTAGAGATATCCTCATACATTTTCTCCACCTCCTCATCGGGGTGTGTCGAGATTGGTGCGTAAACCTGTATGACCTTCAGCGAATACCGTTTGGTGATTCTGAGTATAAGGTACGCAACCCTCGTCGACACACTCCCGATCTTTACAACGTTGTTAACGAGAGACTTGTGGACGATAAATCCGACACCTCCTTGGGACAGATGGTCGCCCTCCCGGTGATAGAGCAAGTTGCCGGATTCGAGGATTACCGTGTCCTCCCCCTCTCTTCGGACTTCGGATAATCCTATAATATGCCAGCGCAACTTGTCTATCTCTTCTTCCAGCTCCACGATCTTCTCGTCAGTCCTCAGGGTGCGTGCGTTGTACGTTGCCAGGTCGAGTCGTCTAAGGTGGCAACCGAACCTCCACCGGAGATTCTTAGCACCCCCTACGTATATGGAAATGTTTAAAATAAGGTGTTTTGAACATTTTGATTTAATTTGAATTTGAATTTGTTATAAAAGCGTAAATGTTCATATATATTTATATTTTTAAATTTTTCTCTAAGGTGCTACATTGCACTTAGATTATAAATTGAATGGTGTAATAGATTATAAATTAAGAAAAATGATACTGTCATGAATTTTTCTTTACTATTTTCGTTTTTTATTTAAATTTTTAATAATGTATTTATTCTAACATATAAAAATTAATATTTGTTTGTTCGTATTTTATATCCATACCCATACCGTTCATCAGATTGCGGTAAATCTTTGTCAATATATTGCTTGCATTTCCGTGAAGCTTATAGGCATAGTACAATTAACTTGCAGTAGGTGGTGTGAGTATCGTACCGACAAATTTATTTGAAAGTTATATTATATATCATTCAGCTTAAATGAATGTATTACGAGCTCTGTCAAATTTAAAACGATATTTCCACAATTTTTTCTTACGCGGCTACAACGCGACGATTACCAACCAGTTTTGAATATAATTGATGCAGTGTGTCCTAATTGCATTAATTATTATTTTCTTTAATGTAAACAGATTATTTAACATACATTTGAAAAGACATTCCATAGCGAAACTACATCTCTACAGCAATCTTATTTAAAGGCTTAAAGAACTTGAGGACTATTAAAAACCCTAACAAGCCTTCAATAAATTAAGGTATACTGCAAGAAGTAGAAAACAATACTCAGATTACTCGATTTATCTGTGGGTCGCTGTCCATTTACCATCAAATGTAACAACCTTCAAATCGATTGACTCTTTCCCAGCTGGCGACTTGGGAATATCTTTGCTGTATTAAAAACTTTGCTATTAAATGTTTAAGATATTTGAAAGGTTTTTATAAAAGATATACGAAAGTAACCTTTTCTTATTTCTTCTCCTTTCAGCACTAAAATACATTTATATATACATTTGATTGACATATAGAAATGAAACTTGTCAATGGAATCGAATATTGGAGTTGGATCCAGTACTTTTTTTTTAGAATAAGGGTAACAAACGAGCACACAGTCCACCTGATGGTAAGAGGCTGCTATGACCCATAGACATCTACATTTATCCTCAGTAAAGAATCAAAATGCAGACGCGTCGTTACCCTTGAGGACTAAGATGGAATGCCTTTTTTCCAGTAAAACGGGTCTCCGGTTCTCTACACTCACCATACGAAACACAGCAGTGTCAAGCTGCCATTTTACGTTAGTATTCTGTGAGAGCGTGTCCTTCCCCGGTCGAGCCGAACCATTCGTGCTACAAATATACTACTAACACTTTCACTGTCCGGTTTTGAGACACAATAGTAAGACAATAGCAATGACCTATATGTAGTGCACGGGACAGTGAAAGGGTTAATATAGCTGCAGCATGGCTCTACCACGTACAAAACTGTTGGTAACAAGTGAAGTAGTTAAAGATTATGAGCCTATTCACTCTTTCTTAGAAGACACATCCACATTGCAATTATTACAATCCAATTACAATGAAGATGTCTTAAAATAGTCGCTGGCAAATTATTCCACTCTCTTGCTGTACGCATAACGAACAACGAAGCAAACCATTTGTACCAGTTAACGTAGTATGTTGACAACAAAGTAGTGGGGACACGCCCAACATCTGGTTGTCCAGTGATGGATGGAAGAAGGAGGAATTAAGTCATGTCAGAAGAAGCTGTAAAAGCTAAAAGCACTAACATCTCAGAACATAGACGAGAAATAAGTCATGTAATTCCCACGCACACTCTCTAAGTATCCTGTATGATAACTGTTTTTCTATGAAATATTATCCGAGTGGAAGTTGGTAAGTGAGTTTAAAGTTAAAAATGACAAAAATTATAAACGAGATGTTATATTAAATGTTAGTCACTGTGCAATTTATCAGTTTGAAGTGAACGTTATATATGAGAAGGTAAAGCGTCAGGTAAACGAACTTTGCGAATATCTGCCCACTTAAGTAGTAATAAAATTCGATTTTCGGCGCTACTTTCAATTAATTATGGAATCAGTGGAAGAAAAATAATCAATATTAATTACGCTGCCAATCCCTCTTTTGAGAGTTACGCGAGAAATCACTTCCCCTGTTTGTTCTTTGTCCATATTGACTCTGTATGGTCATAATTAAGCTTTTGTATTAATAGTGTGCGAAATAGCATTATTTGTACTTTTTATTTGGTGTTTCATGCTAAAATGTAGATAGAAAAATAATTTCGTTATTACAATAGAAACAAGAAATAGGAATATTTTATGTGATTTGTGTTTGATTTGTATTTCTATGTGGTTGTAATTACCACCATAGGGCGGAGACCTGACGTCCTGCAATACAGGCGTAAAGCCTAGCTTCGGCACCAGTCTCCCACTGTATAATATTGAGGCGTAATACCATAATATTATTCTTCGTATTGTGGTGAGAAAATAAATTATTATTATTACTTAAAATAATGAAGACAGCTTAAATATTTTTTTGTATTTTGAGGCTTAAGCAAAAAAAAAAAACTAGTTACTATAATTGTTATAACACAGCACAGTTAAATTTAATCAAATCCATCAATTTAATACGTTTAATTTTTTACGTGGTAGAACCATGCTGCAGCTACATGTATTAGTAGTAGGTATAGTTGTAGCTCGAATGGGTCGGCTCGACCGCGGAAGGACCACGCTCTTACAGAATACCATTGTAAAATAGCAGCTTAACGCTGCTGTGTTTCGTATGGTGAGTGTAGAGAATCGGAGACCCGTTTTACTGGAAACGAGGCATTACATCTTAGTCCTCACGGGTGACAACGCATCAGCATTTCGATTCGTAATCGAGAATAGATGTAGATGTCTATGAGCCGCAGCAACCACTTACCATCGGGTGAACTGTGTGCTCGTTTGTTACCTTTATTCTATAAATAAAAATAAATAAAAAAAAATAAATAATAAAAAAAAATAATAAAAAAAAGAAACCTTTATTCTATAAAAAAAAACTTTAACGAGACCAGTATCTTTAGACGAATATATTTTGTTGTCATATAATTGGAAAAAGTATATAAAAATAACTTCATTATCTATACAAATAAATAAAATTGAAGTGTCTGTTTGTAATGTCAAAATTACAGCGTTTTACTAAATGTATATGAAAGTATAAATGGTACTTATAACAAAAATACACTTTTTAAATTTTTGTCTGTCTGTTTGTTCCGGCTAATCTCCGAAACGGCTGGACATATTTTGACGGGACTTTCACTGGCAGATAACTGATGTCAGAAGGAGTAACTTAGGCTACTATTATTTTAGAAAAATAATTAGGATTCCTCGCAATAAAATTTAAACCCTAAATTACACGCGGGCGAAGGCGCGGGGAACAGCTAGTATAACATAAATCAAAATGCTTAGCCAATAGTAAAAGGCCCAGGGAGCAGCGTCAAAGGTGCTAGGATTTGGGTACTGCGATCGTATTCAGCTGCCAATCGTGGCGATTAAGACACATTCAATGAAGGCCTATGTCCCCACGTGATATAGAATGATAATGAAGAAGAACATATATGACGGCTATATCACCTTCTATAGAAGGTTATGAGATCATTTCGCCTATTCCCATAATTGTCTTTTATAAAATTCACGGGATAAAATGCGGTTTTTGTGGTTTCGTACGCCTACGTAATTATCGTATGGTGATTATACGAGAGCAATTAATTGAAGTGAAGCGGATGTGTAAAGTGCTTGTAGCAATCAATCGTTCCGTGATATATTCCTAAATATTACAAACTTAGTCTACGAATACAGCGTTTCCCTCCGAGGGATTTGGGATTGAAAAATTGTAGCGTTCGGAAAGCATACATAATTTCGCACAGCCCGAACGGCGTAATACGGCGCCCGAGGCTGGCCAACTGTGCTAGGACGCCGAAGGAAGGTGCTAGGGGAAGGTTGATGTTAAAAATGCTAAAAGTCGTTTAATTTGGTGTATAAAAATTGTTTTACTACTTATTTTAAATTTTAATTCATGAAGTGAGGTAAATTAAAGACATTACATACTGTAACAATATAGTTCACTTATCATAGTACTTACTTACTTACTTATCTTCACGCACAATCCCTGACGGGGTAGCCAGAGAGAACAGATCGCCAAGTGTCACGATCCTTACAAACCTCTTTCGCTTCTTTCAGATTCATTATCTTCTTCATACATGCACGTCTAGGTATCCGAGTACTCTTGACCCTACCCTCTTCGAGCAATTTGCTCACATGGTCTTCGAAAGTTAGTCTCGGTCTACCTCGACACCTTTTAATATTAACTTTCGCGCTATATATTTTCTTCACCATTCGGTCTTCACTCATTCGCTCAACGTGCCCAAACCACCGAAGCACGCCCTTATCAATTTTCGTGATAAGGTCATCTTTCAAACCTGCCATATTGCGAATCTCTTCGTTTCGCTTTCGGTCGGCCATGGTAACGCCGCACATTTTACGAAGAGATCGCATCTCCACTGCATTCAACTTACTTTTATGCTTCTTCTGGCATACCCAGGTTTCGCTGCCATATAACAAAGTCGGTACCAACACTGCGTTATGTATTGCAAGGCGTGCACTCTTCGCTACGCCTTGCCTTTTGACTATTGCAGTCAGGGCACCATTGACTTTGTTCCCGGCAGCGACACACCTGTCCACATCTAAATCACTGGCATAAAATTACATATTAATTGAAGAATGAAAAAGAAAAACATCAAGTAATTTTTGAAATGCGTCGCCTACTTGATAAAATAAAAAAAAACAAGTGCTTCAAATCAGTACAATTTTTTACATACTACGCTTGAAGTAATGTTAATATTAATGCCCACAATGATATTTGCCATAGTTGCCGAGCTTGGAAAACGACTTGGCAACTATATTTTATTTTTATTTTTACTCGTTATTATTAAGAAGCTGCTGCCCATCTCCTGATTTGTTTCCTTTTGCCACCTCTTACGACACCCATAGGATGATATGGGCTAGTGGATATTCTTACACCGCCACTACACGGTCAATAGTTAAACTAACATGTGTGTCATTCATAAATTTACGACAGTCTGCTTCGTCGTTTATGGCATCATATCATTCGAGGGGAATAATTTGCCAGCATCTGTTCTTCCATCCGATTACTGTATTTGTACAATGTGGATCAAGACAAGACAAGAGCGTATAGGCTTTTGTTAAGCTAAATCAGTGTGCGGTTTACCTCCTTCGGCTGCATAACCACTTACCATCAGTTGGGGTAGTATAGAAGTCAAGCACTGGTTTATAATACTTAAACAGATTTAAAAATCAACATTTCTGAAATATTTATTTAAAATTCAAAAATATGAACATAAATAGGTTAAATGAGTAAATATTTAAGAGTATATTTGTATTAAATTAAATTAAATTAAATTAAAAATCCATTTATTTCTTTCTCAAGGCATACTAAATAGTAAAGTAATTGGAGCCTCCTAGTAAGTATAAAAGAATACTTGTGTCAGGAGGCACCGCTCTTCCTAATAACATTAAATATTGAGATAAGCCGAGCAAGATTAACTATGATTTAGAGTAGGTGTGTGTTTGTGTGTGTGTGTGTGTTTGTGTGTGAGTGTGCGCGTGTGTATGTGTGTACGTGTGATTGTAGATGCTTAAAAGTGTAAGCATTTTTATTATTATTATTTTATGTAATTTTATTTAATTCTATTCTATTCTGATAAACAAATATATTATTTAACTCCATGACGTAGAATGTTTTCTGTGGTATGAGAAGATAATTTTTTAAGATGATCGGTAAGTATTTTTTTACATTCGCGATAATTAAGCCGGTGAAAGTTTAATTTTTTATTTAAGTAATTATACATATATCTTGATTGGGCACAGTACTGTCTCTCAGCAAATTTGGATTTTACATAAATTTGTTTAATGACGTTATGATTCCCCCGTGTAGATGTTTTTTTGGATCATATGGCGAGTTAGTATGTATTTTTAAAAGTCACTGTAAGATATATAGTTGCCTAACCGTAAGAACATCACACATATTATACAGTTGTTCGGTATTAAATCTAATAGGCTTAAAATACATAGCTTTAAGAAGGTATCGTTGTCCTCTTTCTATGTTCAGTAAGTTAGTTTTTGCCGCTCCTCCCCATACCGTAATGCAATATCCTAGAACTGACTGAGCTAAAGATGTGTTAATTTGATTTATCAATTTAGTCGTTGTAATGTAACGCAGTTTTTTAAATATCCATATAAGCTTACGAATTCTGGCGTTTACGTATTCTATTTGATTAATCCACGAAAGATGTTGGTCAAAAATTATTCCAATGTATTTTGTGTTATGTACTCGCTCAAGTTTTTCACAATTACAATTAAAAAATCCGTATCATCACATTGATGAATTTTTAGTGAAGTTTCACTAGGGGGCTGTGTTCGTTTATCTATACTGAAAGACATATAGTTGGTTTTATTAACATTTAGTGTTAGTAGATTATGTCTAAGCCATCTAGACACCTTACAAAGACCTTTTTCAGCCTTCTCAAATACACCTTTCCAAGTACTATCAGTAAACATAATAGCAGTGTCATCAGCATACGAAAAGACTTGGCCACCCTCAATATTTAATTCTGTGAGCTGATTAATATATATCAAGAATAGAGTAGGGCCCAAGACACTCCCCTGTGGTACGCCGTAAGTAATGTCGAAGTCTTGGCTTTGGTAGTCTCCAATTTTCACCCTCTGGGTACGTCCCTGTAAATAGTCTCTCATCAATTCAAGTGCTTTTTCTCGAATGCCGATATATTCTAGTTTAGCAACTAGAGTAGGAAGGGAGACGGTGTTATGCCTTTTTAAATCAAGAAAAACTAATACATTTTTTCCGTGATCAACATTTTTAATTATTAAAGAAGTAAGTGCTAAAACCGCGTCTTCAGTAGAAATTTTTTGTCTAAATCCAAATTGATTTTTTGATAATTTGTTATATTTAGTTAAATACTTAATTATTCGAATGTTTATTATTTTTCTAAAATTTTTGAAATAGATGTAAGGACTGAGATAGGCCTATAGTTGTTGACATCGTCTCTCTTACCACTTTTATAAACCGGAGTAATTAAAGATTTTTTAAGTGAGAGCGGGAATAATCCTGTACGAAAACAAAGATTAGCCAAGTGACTAATTACAGAGGCGATGAGAAACTTATACCATTTCAGAAATTAATTAATTTTATATACATTTAGTTTTTCAAGTAACCGGCATCGTGATTGTTTTTAGACGTGAATCGTCGTTTAAAAAGCGATATTTCAAAGACATGCAAAGTTCATCAACACGTACTGCAGCGGTCTCCATATATAGGATTTTTTTATATAGGTTCTACTTATGAAATTGCCGATTTATATTACCGGATAGTTTGAAGTTCGATAACTTGCATTCGAATCCAATATTACCAAATTTAAACTAACGCCCTGCTTTTATAAATTTAATATCCATGCTATCATAAATTTAAAAAAAAACTCTGCTGTTCATTTTATAAAAACAGGTGACATTTCTATGTATGCGCAATAAATATATTATATGTTACTGTCGTTTATGAGTTCCGTCACGGCAACAATGTGGCACCAATGCTGTTTGCGCAGCAAGTAAGGTTTAATTTATTCAATGATGTTGTGAAGTCTAAGGTCGTGGGTGGTGTTGTGAAGTATTGCAAACAGACGAACGATGCGTTTTTTAGTGTGATCGTTTCTTTTCTGTAAATTTAGACTAATAAGCAAAGGTTTTCGTGGACGAACGGGGACTAAAGTTGAAAATGACGAACTGAAAGCTATAGTAATAGCTCAATCAATGTCAAAGTTACTATAAGGTTTCACGTAATTAACAGCACGATATTAATCCATTACCGCTTCTTGAGATCTGAAGCAACAATTACTGTCAGAGCATTTTCTGTCAAGAATTGCAAACGATGACAAGCTCGGTATCAAACAACCAAAACTCGTCAAGGTCTAATGGAGTGTTTTTTCTAGACAATGCTCAACCCTTCATATTGGACCGTTATAAAATTACAGTAGTTTCTACTTGAAACTTTATGTCCACCGTACTTGCTACACCATCATCATCATTACAGCCTATCAAAGTCCACTGCTGAACATAAGCCTATTCATGGATTGCTTCATATGATGATGAGATGTTTGCCATAGGTGCTGCGTTTGACAGCCGCGTTGGCGACTGCAGACTTTTTATCTTGAGTTGTTGTGGAAATTGCTGCTATAGGCAGTTCTGGTTCAGTTTCCCTTCTGTCCCACTTACAACATCTTCGTTATAATTTGGGATAGCAGATTTTTCACACTGCCTCTACGCCTTACTTTTACTGATTTCCTGTCTCTATGAATTTTAATGAGTTTTAAAAAGAAATACTTCTTAAGTTTGATGAGACAGTGAAAACGCTCATCTTCCAGATTTCTACAGAAGAAACATAAATGAACTTCTATTAAAATGGCTAAAGTGCATCGTCAATACTCGCCAAGACTTCGAATAATTAAACATAGTAAAAAATAAATTAATGTCGTTGAAAAATTGTTTGATGTTATTCTATATAAACGACAATTCCATATGAAAAAGTTGTGTCTAATATTTAAGAATATGCTTTTTATAAA
This sequence comes from Parnassius mnemosyne, assembly GCA_963668995.1. NCBI lineage: Eukaryota > Metazoa > Arthropoda > Insecta > Lepidoptera > Papilionidae > Parnassius > Parnassius mnemosyne. The sequence goes on from CAVLGL010000024.1 coordinate 20,387,455, forward strand.
ATAATACGAAATATAACAGAGTAGTGGCAGTGTAAGAATATCCACTACCCCATATCATATGAGTGTCCTAAGTGGCGACAGAGGGAAACAAATCAGGAGATGGTCAGCAGCGTCCTTCTAAAACGACTAAAAATAAAATTAAAACTGCAGTTGCCTACCATTTAGGAGGCCTGTATACAGTAGTGGGTTTTAATGGGCTGTAATGGACACCACCACCGGACAATCAGGCGGTCGGCGGGTCTTCACCCCTTTGTTGTCGATATTCCACGCATTAGAACCAAACGGTTTGCTTCGTCTTTTGTAATGCGCACAGAAAAGTAGTGGAATAATTTGCCAACGTCTATCTCTCCGACCGAATACAATCTGGGCGTCTTCAAAGCAAGAGTGAATAGGCTTTTGTTACGCTAATACAATGTGATTTACCATCTAAGGCTGTATCACCACTTACCATCAGGTGGGATTGTGGTCAAGCACTGGCTTATAATAAGTAAAAAAAAAAATGGTAATGTGCCGTTTAAGCCTATTAATGTCTGACCGTTGTAGCTCACACCTGCAGTCTTCGTGGAGGCAGACATAGTCCAAAGTGCAACCAGCTACTTAGACCACGCTTTGACAAACAATGGGTTTGGTTGGAAATTTTGATAGAGGTGTAATTAGAGGTATAAACTCAATATCCCATTGCCTTTTACGACATGCTAGGCAAGTAACACAGTTGGCACATTCTTTTTTGTTATATCTTACATTAACATGCGACCTATAAGTCCGAGACCAACATGGAATATAACAGATTGTAGTCTGCTCTAAGATTAATAACATCAAGTAATTTTTGTAATATGATCTGGTAACGTGATACATGCTACAATAAACACATCGTCGAAAACTTTAGAAATTAAATTAAAAATGTACACGTATACATCACAATGAAATGTGTCTTGAAACCGGTTTTTATATTTGGTATAAATTTTTGATCAACGTTATGGTGACACGAGGAATGGAACATTAATTTTCCGCGCTTCATAAATTATAACTAAAAGAGTGTTTTTGAGCCATAAAAGGATTCGCGTAAAACGTGAATTGCATCGATTGCTCAGAAATATATAATAAAACTTAACAGAATAAATAAAACTTATTGATATTATTTTATTTACTAATGCAATGTAAAAGTTGCATTGGTGAAAAAATTGTTTAGAAAAGAACTAGGAAAAAATTCTAACAAAAAAACAAAAGAATTTCCTTAATTATAAATTTTAATGCCATTTTACAGTTATAATATTAACGATTAACAAATGTATAATATTATGATACAATTAATTATAAAAGAAATATATGCCATTGAAATTTACCGTTGTAATAGGGAAATATAATAAGAATTCCGAATTTTATTAATTTATATTTTTACATTTTTATGATCTGTATAATGTCCTCTAGACCGAATTTCGGTCACAGCGGGCAGTCTCAACGGCGCCTAGCCATCTACGGACAGGCTAACTATAATCCTGTCCTGTGCCACGAGTGTGTGCGTAAGCACAGTTGTACTCTTTATTTCCTCTCTCATATTTCGATACAATGGCAACCCCACACGACCGGAGAGAGATCAGGCGCAGGACGAACGGCTTTACATGTTTTAAATACACGAGGGTGAAGCAACGCCAATTTCTTGATACCGGGCCGCTACTGGGAATTTATTGACAAAAACAAACTTAATAACCGATTTTGCCCCGACCGGGAATTCGAACCACATGATCGGCACTCGCGCTTACGACCACTAGACAACAACAACCAGGCAGTCATGATCTATGTATGTCTTTAAGAGTTATGAGTTTTACGTTTCAAAGCAAAATTATGTGCCACAGCTCTTGATCTTAGGATAGATATATTGTGGTCGTTCTTATTTCATTAGCGTTATGTTCCTCGCTCGTCACAGGGAAGTGTGTGTTGAGTGAACGTGAAGATTGTACGGATTGAACCTTTACAAATATCACATCCTTTATTATACGAGTTTCACAATCAAACATTGCCTAATATACGAGTAAATGCATCGTGATGGTGAATCTTATTCATTATCTATATCGTCGCCCTAACGTAGAATTTTAAATATGACTTTACTTTGGCCTTCTTTTTTATTTATTTTTTGTAGATGTTTTTTATCGTAGGCCATTTTGTGAAAAGCCTTCATTAATTTCATAAAATGATCCACTGTCTAATAATCATAATATGATGTGCCTAATATGAAGTAGGGTGGATTAATCAAATCAACGATTAATGAAACACGTTCCACAAACATATCTGATACATAACAACCTGCCCAATTTTACCATCGGGCGATTATAGAGATACACATACATACCACTCTTATGTAACTAGTAATTAGGCCTTTACACTTAAATTCTGTCTATATTGAAAATCAAGTTACCTACTTAAGTTAGGTCATGGTTTAACTAGCAAAGAATGTGAACTAGCATTTAAGTTCGCCCTTTGTAACCTTTATGGTTTAAGAATAAAAGATTTTGAATAAATTAATAAAAATAAAGAAATATAACAGTGTTTAGTTTTTATTATTAGACTATTTTTTTTAATAGAATAAGGATAACAAACGAGCACACAGTCCACCTGATGGTAAGTGGTTGATGTAGCCCATAGACACTACATCTATCTTCGTTTGCGAATTAAAATGCAGACGCGTTGTCAGCCGTGAGGACTAAGATAGAATGCCTCTTTTCCATTAAAAAGGTATCCGGCTCTCTGCAACTTTACAAGGCGCAGGTTCGGCCTCACATGGAATACTGTTCCCATCTCTGGGCAGGGGCTCCCCAGTGCCAGCTCCTTCCACTTGACCGCATCCAACGCAGAGCGGCTCGAATCGTCGACGACCGAGCCCTTTCCGATCGGCTCGATTCATTGGCACTGCGAGGAGATGTTGCATCCCTTTGCATTTTCTTTCGCATCTACCATGGGGAGTGCTCTGAGGAATTGTTCGGATTAATCCCAGCCGCCAAATTTCACGAACGCACATCCCGGCAGAACTCCCGATACCATCCACACCATCTGGATGATTGGCGGTCCACCATTGTGCGATTTAGAAGATGTTTTCTTCCTCGCACGACTTCCTTGTGGAATTGATTACCATCAGCGATTTTTCCGGACCGATACGACTTAGGGACCTTCAAGAAAAGAGCGTACTCCTTTTTAAAAGGCCGGCAACGCATCTGCAATTCCCTCCCTGGTGTTGCAGTTGTTCATGGGCGGCGGTAGTCACTTACCATCAGGTGAGCCACATGCTCGTTTGCCCCCTCTCCTATAAAAAAAAAAAAACATTCACCATACGAAACACAGCAGCATTAAGCTGCTTTTTTACGCTGGTATTCTGTGAGAGCGTGGTCCTTCCTCGGTCGAGCCGACCCATTCGTGCTACAAATATACTATTAATATAGCTGCAGTATGACTCTACCACGTATAAAAATTGACAAATGAACCATAGTCCAACTGATGACAAGTGGCTGGCTACAGCACACCATGGACGATCGCGGCCAACCTCAACCGAAGAAGGCCACAGATGCGTTGTCACCTATGAGGACTAAGATGGAATGCCTCACAGCTTATAATTACGCTGTCTTTCGTTAACCTATAAGTAAGATTGTGTTACCCAGACGGACCCCTAGGTGGGAAGTCCCACCACGTAGAAATGAACTATGCATGTAAAACTGAGCAAAATAAATCATCGGTTAATCGGATCAAGCGGTATTTGCAATACATAGGCATAACTTGTATATACAGAATGTTGCCGTTATTAATGATGTTTTTTGTAATACTTTAAATTATCATGTTGTAAATCATCCGAGTCTAGTATTAATTGCTTATTCAAATTTATGTAGAGTTTTATTGATTTTTAATGTAAACAAGTTTAAATCAACTGTATACCTATTTATTAATAAAAGTTGAGAAATTACAGCATACATCCCACAGCTCGGTACAGCTTCTCATTTATGAGAAAGTAGTAGAGCCATGGAGCAGCTATATAGTTGTAGCACGAATAGATCGGCTCGACCGGGGAAGGACCACGCTCTCACAGAAGAGTAGAGAACCGGAGACCCTTTTTACTAGATACAAGGCATTCATATTGATTTGTATTGATACTGACAACGCATCTGCATATTGATTCTTATCGAGATCAATGTAGATGTCTATGGGCCACACTTCCACTTCCACTTACCATCAGGTGGACTGTGTACTCGCTTGTCACATTTATTACATAAAAAATGTATGTCATTACATGTTTTCGTAATATTGTTTTTCTTAGACATGCAGGTTTCCTCACGTTTCCCATTACCGCTAAACACGCGGTAAATCAGCACTTAAAATTGCAATTAACAGTTTCAATGGTGCCGGCGGAGATCGAACTCGCGATTATTTATTATTATAAGTTACAATGGTAGTTTAATTAGCAAATAAAGAATTGATTGATTGATTGACAAAGTCAAGTGGAGGTTAGCATTTAAAGAGGAAGTTTTTGTATTACCTTTAAAATGAAGAATAGAGAAACACAAAATAATCATACTATGAAGAGTGACCGTGCAGTGGCGGTGTAAGAATATCCACTTCCCCATATCGTCCCGAGGATATGGGTAGAGGCGACAGAGGGAAAATGCAACAGGAGATAGGCAGCGGCATCTTCCTGATAACGACTCAAAATAATAAACTGCGGTAGGCAACTATGGCAAAATCCTCAAGAGGCAATCTGTGAGGGACGCCTCTGTTCAGTAGTGGACTTTTATGGGCCGTAATGGATGGATAGATGAATGAAGAGTGATCAGGATCGTCTCTGATATTGTATTGATCAGGTTTTTTTTTAGATATTTTTCTTAGACCATGTATCTACTTTTCATTTGCTACTGAATTGAGGTGTCCAGTTGCCCTGGTAACGGTCTGTTTTTATAGATCGAAGCCATATTTTAAAAAAAACTTGCAAACATTTGAAATCGTAGCAGCGTTGGAAATACTTTTTTGTTCTTTTTACATGAATTGCGTATATAGCCCTATAGACTGCGTCGTAGGGGAGATATTTGCCATAGTTGCTAAGCTTAGAACGCGGGTTCGGCTAGGCAGTTTTTTTATTATATTTAGTTGTTATCAGTAAGATGCTGATGCCCATCTCCAGTTTCATCTACTCCTGTAACCTTTAACAACACCCACGGGATGATAATATGAGGCTGTGAATTCTCTTATGCCGCCACCCGCGTGGCAAACCAGGTATAGTTATTCTATTTCACGATGAAGGTTTCGCCTTGATTGTAGTAGTGATGTGTACCTACCGACAGGCGCGTTTGTGTGTGTATCTGCGATTCGTTCGACTCGCGATCGTGATCCTGAGCGCTCCCGAGGCCCACGCACACTAACACAATGTGTATGTGCACGGCTAACACAACCAAAGTCAAACCTTCATCGTGAAATAGAATAAATATATCAGGAAATTAAATTTTATTCTACTCATGTGTTATAATAATTGTACGCGATCAATTTATTTTTAAATAAAATAAGGGTGACAAACGAGCACAGAGTTGACTTGATTGTGAGTAAATATTGTAGCCTATAGACATCTCCATCTATTCTCGATTAAGAATCAAAGTACAGATGCTTTGTCACCCCTGTAAGTTATGATGTAATGCCTCGTTTTTAGTTAAAAGGATCTCCGGTTCTCTACACTCACCATAAGAAACACAGCAGCATTAAGCTATTGCACGATGGTACTCTGTGAGGGCGTGGTCCTTCCCCGGCTGAGCCGACCCATTCGAGCTACAACTATAATATTGCTGCAGCATGGCTTTACCACGTAAAACGCCACTTTTCCTGTTAATTTTGAAAAAGGTTAGAGGTAAAAAGATGAAGAAGTCGTTTAAAGAATTAAAATAATTAAGGACGATAACCCCAGTCATTTTATAAATAAGGTGATGACTCAATTTTATAAAATAATAAATGGCCTTTAGGAATCCCCTGTTGTATACTAACACGCCAACGCATTAATATCTTTGTATCTTATACGTTTACCTGGTGGGCACTTTGTGATCTATAGATATTTTAGTGTAAATTTTATTTCTTCTTATCATCACCATCATGAGCACACAGCCTATACGTTAACTGCTCACACTGCAACATAGGCCTCCCCCATAGATTGTCTCATGGGGGGACATTTAACATAGTTGCCATACTTAATAGTTATCAGGAAAATGCTACTGCATATCTCTTGGCTTAGTTTCTCCCTGTCGCCTTAAGAGGCGGCACCAACGTGATGATATGGGACTGCGGATTCGTTTACGTCGCCACTGCATGGTATAATCTTCTAATCTATATATATAAAATCAATTGCTGTCCGTCAGTCTCACTAAAACTCAAAAATGGCTCGACCAGTTTTGATTATTTTTTTTTGTGTGTGTTTGACTGGATGGTTGAGATTCACAATTGGACTCGCAAGGCGGCGCTATGCCGGGGCAGATCGCTAGTAAATATAAATTATTACACTGTTCTTTTTACTTAGGATGTATTAATTAGAGCTACACTACAACTATATTATTACTGATGGATGAATGAGTCGGCTCGACGCATGAAGGTTCGATCGCACAGAATACGAGTGTAAAATTAGACTATTATACTAATGTCTTTTGTATGGTGAGTTAAGTGATCGATCGAGCTGATGGTAATCGATTCCACAACTTCCTTGTGGAATCGATTACCATCAGCGATTTTTCCGGACCTTCAAGAAAACAGCCTACTCCTTTTTAAAAGAGCGGCAACGCATCTGCAATTCCCCTGGTTCCCCTGGTGTTGCAATTGTTCATTTTTTTTTATAGGAGAGGGGGCAAACGAGCATGCGGCTCACCTGATGGTAAGTGACTACCGCCGCCCATGAACAACCGCAACACCAGGGGAATTGCATATGCGTTGCCGGCCTTTTAAAAAGGAGTAGGCTCTTTTCTTGAAGGTCCCTAAGTCGTATCGGTATCATATCATGGGTAGTCACTTACCATTAGGTGAGCCGCATGCTAGTTTGCCACCATTCTTATTGGAAATGGGACATCCCACCTTAGTTCTCATGGATGAAATTTTTTTTTTCTCTTTATTTGGATCACCAACAGATGATACACAATACTAACAAAAATATAACTTAACAATGCGACTACATGCTATGTGTTCATCTTCTTACAGGTAACCACAACTTACATAAATAGCGAAGTGATTTAAAAAAAAATAGAAAACAGATAGTTATATGATAATAAATATACATGGAAAACCAAATTTGATATAGCTACAGTTTGTGGATTTCATGCTTACATTCTATATACAAATTTGCTATTTGATTCTTAATAGAGCATAAATATATATTTTTGGGCCACAGGATACACTTATATAAATATAAAAAGGGAGAAATCTCTTGTCTATTTCTCTAAGCAACACAGAGATAATATAATTACAGACTGGCAGACATTTTATTTTTATACTTGAGAGCTACCACGCTCTTTCCGTGATTTAGTTGCCGGTGCCCTTACGCTGTAGTAGCAATTTATTATTAAGTCAGCCGCAAGTTCACTGGTCGCTGCGTTTGTTTGCTTGTTAATCCGTTGCGACCAAAGTATCAAGTTTCCCTATCGAAAGTTTTAATTACGAAAGATGCTACTGATGTCATACTGTATTCGATGTAACTCTATACAAGATTGCCTCGTTGGTCTAGTGGTTGTAGTAGTGCGACTGCTGATCATGAGGTCCCGGGTTCAAATCCCGGGTCGGGCCAAAAAATCAGTTATTGAGTTTTTCTATCAAGAAATTCTCAGTAGCTGCCCGGAAGTCATGAGTTTGGCGGTGTCTCACCCCCGTGCCTCGGAAAGCACGTTAAGACGTTGGTCCTGCGCCTGATCTCTCTCCGGTCGTGTCGGTTTACCGTCCCATCGGATTATGAGAGTGAGGGAATAGAGAGTGCACCTGTGCTTGCGCATTCACTTGGGCACTATAATCCTGTCCTGCGCAGATGGCTAGTCTCCGTTGAGGCTGGCCGCCGTGAACGAAATTCGGTCTGGAGGACATTATTATTATTATTATACTAGCTGACCCGGCGAACTTCGTACCGCCTAACAGTCCATTCTTTAATTTTTTTAAATACCTACTTATTCTGCTATTCGGGACACCCGGTTAGCTAGTAAGATAAAAAAAGAAAAAAGAAAGTTGATAAGTCAACAATTACATAATGTCAAAAAAATAAAAATTATAAAACACTATTGACAAATATTATTTATACTATACTAACGTCACTTGTGTTGCCGTCCCGGAACGCCTCCACTAACACTTAAACTTTATGGTATGGTATTAAAGTTCAAATTGACTTTTAAGTATTATTACGAATCTTTTGTATGGGAATATAGATAAATGTTGTTTTTAGACTTTTTCAGGTAATTTTTTAAATTTTGCTCTCCGTAAGAACCATCTTCGTACTTCAAGAAATATTATAAAAAAAGAATTAGCGAAATCGGTTCAGCTACTCTCGAGATTTGCGCTTAGCAACACATTCAGCGATTCATTTTTATATTATAGATAAGATCGGATCAGCAGTCTTTTAGACGTACTGATATATAACAAATCAGTTAATTACCACTTAATACGTGTCGGTAAGAAAAATAATTATGTAAATGTCACTGCAATTTTATTATTTTTAGTTTCATAGCACATGGTATCCTAGTTTGAGCTCCCTGCTCTCAGAAATTTATTTAAGTACTCTTTTGTTTATTTAAAAAAAATGTGGGAGGAATCCATAAAGGTTATTTCATTTTCATTTCATTCCAACGCGGTCGGTGTTTTGCTGCGGCGCGGCTGGTCGCCGGTTTGAATTCCTATTTCAGCGGTTTTATTGAAAATTTGAATGTTTGCTCGTAGCTAATTCCTGTCAAGGGAGTCCGTCCATACATACTTAGGTATTTATTTATTTATTTAATTCAAAAAACTTGTGGCTTACAGAAAATCCAATACGCACACAAGGTTAAATTTTACATGCAAAAAACAATTTTAAAAAATTGTATTCATTTATAACAACAAGAATTAATAATCATAAATTAATTAATTACAAAATAATAGTAATATAAAATCTCGAAGCTTTTAGCAGCCCGTGTTAAGAAATTAAAACTATAATAAAGCCAATTAAAACAATAAAGTAATTAATAATTATACAATGAAATATTTTGTCATATCAATTTATAATGCAAAATATTTATAAAAACTAACAACAATCATAATTTGCTCATAATTAAAATTACATCTTAAATATAAAGTATTAAATAGTAGATTGTCAACGAAATTAACGTCTTACCTATTTCTGCCTCCAAATGCGTGCACTGGGTATTAAGGGTATTGAGACAGTATAATTACATGCTGTGAGATATTCCATCTTAGTCCTCAGGGATAGCAACGCATCTGTAGCTTTCTTTGTATAAAGTTGGTTCATGTGTCCATAGTGCTACTTACCATCAAGTGGATTCGTGGACAGCTTGTGTGTCACTGCGGTTTTATAAAAAAAAACGTGTGTGTGTACTTATGTACGCACGTAAGAAGTTATACTTCTTTAGAGTAACAAAACAAAATAACTAAAATAAAAGCACGTTTTATAGATTCACATATATTTGAATAACTACCTTGAATATAGTTATCAGTTCTCACGAAAACTTGAAAGTTGACAGACAATTACCAACTGAAGTTGTCACTTTCAGGTTTCAGTGTGCGTGCGGATCGTAACAACTTCGTGGTGTCGTTTTAGGTGTCGGTGTGCGCGCATCGTACAAAATTCACTCTCATAATTTTTCTCAAACGCGCTAAAAGAAGTATTACTTCCTTTTTGAAGTGTTACTTACTTACTTACTTACTCTCTTACATACTTGACAAGAGAGATTCCGAACGTTTTCTTGAATAAAAGGATCTCGACGGCTTCGTAGCATACTGGCCAAGCGTTTGATCGCGGCGCTGCAAGGCGGCGGGTTCTAACCCCGCACAGATCAAGTGTTTGTATGACCTACAAATAATTGTTCCGGGTTTGAATGTGTGTTTCTTGTGTGATTTATGTATGTAAGCCACCTCAATGATACAGGGGATAAATACGGGTAACCTTTCTTAAAACATAAAAACTATTTGGACTATTTACTTCTGTATTCTAGCTTATGATATATTAATAGAGTCGAAGTTCTAATCACAATTTATTTTCAGTAATTGATTTGACTTGTTTGGAATGCTAAAGTTCCGTTAAGAGTTCTCAAGCGTATCCGGTGACTTAGATATTAATGTTGTCGATTCGCAAATTTAACCTCAAAATTATAACGCTAATTAATTAATGAAACAGATACACATCATATTTTAATGAGGCAATAAAAATGTATTTACTAATAGTGATAAAATTCCATGGTAGTTGTGGTGGACAACTCAGACAGGCAACGGTGATTTGCTTCAAAATTATAAGACGTCAAATAGATACTGTGGTTGCCCATCCACCTGCTTAGCATGCTAATTGGTACAAATTCTACCACAAACTCCACAAACTATGGGCCATGCCATTATCAAGCAGTGGAATCTCCACGGCCTAAATAAGAAAGAAAGAAATACTGACTTTAAAGACAACATGAATGCATTCAAGATAAGAGTAATCACAGTGAAAGTCTGAATGATAAACTCAGCTTAAGAAAATAGAGCTAGTAGTTCAATGCTTCTGTGTTTCGTATGGTGAGTGTAGAGAATCGGAGACCCTTTTTACTGAAGACGACGCATTTCATCTTAGTCCTCAGCTGACAATGCAGCTGCATTTTGATTTTAATCGATGATAAATTTAAATGTCTACGAACGACAGCATCCACTTACGATCAGGTTAACTATTTGCTCGTTTGTCACCCTTCTTCTATAAAAAAAATTACACTAAAATTATACGTAAGAATTAAGTTGAAGAAAAGGTACTGTTTTATGGTGTTTTATTGTAATTATTAATGAAGCAACCGCTGCAGAACTATTTAGAAAAAGTAACAATTTTAAGAGTGGTTGTATTGTAGATATTTAGCTCCATCGTTTGTATGTATGTACGTCCCACTGCTGCGGCTTACTTTATTCCTGACCAGTAAGACTTTTATTTTTTAAACACATCGTGCCGGTTTTCTCATTATTTTTAACGCCAAGCACTAGTATTTACCATGATAATGTAAACTTGTGTAATATCAGCTTAGTGTATTTAATTGTATTTAATTTAATTTTTGTAAGCCAATTATGGTAAAAAAAATGTCAGTTCCAAATTAATGACCTATGCATGCATACATATCAGGACATTGTAATTTATATTATTATATTTATAAATTTTTCGTCTTTTGTGTACTATTTGACGTTTTTATGAAGGTTGAGATTGGGGAAAAGGACATTAATATATTTTTAAATACACAATTAACATAATATCCTCTTATATGTACCTATATAAAAATCAACTGCTGTCCGTTAGTCTCGCTGAAACTCGAAACTGGTTCGACTAATTTTGATGAAATGTTTGTGTTCCTGGATTGCTTAGATTCACAGTCGGACTCGGTAGATGGAGCTGTTCTCGAGATTTAGAAATTACCTGAGCGAAGCCGAGGCTAACGTGTAGATAATTATAAATAGACATATAATTTCTAAATTTTAAAGAATTAAATTTAAAACATATTTTCAATTTTATTTTATTTCGTTACAACTTACAACTTTATTTCTATACTTACAACTTTGTCAACAAAATTAATGGCGTACATATTGTGCATAGTAATAAGGCCAAAGATATAATCAAAACTTGATTAATGATAGCTATTAAAATTCTGACCGAAATAGTGAAGTGGATAGGTAAAAATTCAAACAAGCTATAAATAATTCTCACCTTAACAATACCATAAATTACTTGACTTTAAAATAACTTTTTTTCGGCGGCTTGAAAAACAACTTTCTTAATTCATGTTCATGTGGATTTATTACGAGTAAAATCAACATAACGTCATATATCGTACGGAAAAATGCTTCTACTGTCGTCTCAAGTCGGAAACTATAAATTAAATAGTAAGTTCATGCCAATGAAACTTGAAATAAGCAAAATGTTAAAATGGTTATAATTAGATAAAATTTATATTTTATTAAATAAATATAAAATGTTTTACCATCACAGCGTTCTCCTGTGCTGTGATGATTTAGCAAAACAATAAAACAAAAAATATCTTTATACATAAATTAATTATAATTAATATCTGGAGTTTAAAATCTATGTTTTGAGTTAAGCAAATGAATGAATGTATATGAAATGAATGTATAATGTATGAATGTACCGTGTAGTGGCGGTGTAAGAATATCCACTACCCCATATCCCATACCCCATGGGTATCGTAAGAGGCGATAGGGGGAAACAGACCAGGAGATGGGCAGCAGTATTTTCCTAATAACGACTAAGAATAAAGGTTTTATTCTTAGTCCCGCTTGCCATGGGTGGTAGGTATGCCAAATATCTCCCTATATATGAGGTAATCTGCGGCGGAGGCCTATGTTTAGCAGTGGATTTTATTACATACAGAATGACTGTGCCAGGAGACAGCGCTTTTCCATAGCATATATATATATATAGATTTAGAGACACAATTTCCAAAACAATTATTTGTAGACTATACAAATACTTGCCCCTGCGGGGATGGAACCGGCGAACGTTCAAGGCATATACAATTTTAAAAAGATTTAAGTACATGTAACTGTTTTGAAATCACTAATATCGTACCTGCAATTAAATATAAAGAAAGTAATCTACAAACCGAATGTAATCACAGAATGACCCACAGCCGATAATTACGAGTATATTGGCTCTCTTACCTATTAAACGTCGGAATGCCGAAGACGACAATAAATGCACTGCTTTTTAGCGGCAGAAATAGGCAAGAAAATGGTAACCCACTCAGACGGACTCCTACACAGAAAACCAACTCTCCTATTTAGAAATACGAACACCACATCAACAAACAATATTGCAGGGCGTCAGAGATTAAACATTGTTAGGTTTCTTGATATTCAATACTTTGATCGAAGATCACCCCATTATGATCCGTTGTTGCATAATTATTGGTGGTATAGCTATCTCATTTCAAGATGTAAAATACCCGGGGAGTAGGGTTAAAGGTGTAAGATGTCTGGTTAAAGTCCGTCAAGCGTTTTTTTTTTTATAGGAGAGGGTCAAGCGAGCATGCGGCTCACCTGATGGTAAGTGACTACCGCCGCCCATGAACAACTGCAACACCAGGGAGGGAATTGCAGATGCGTTGCCGGCCTTTTAAAAAGGAGTACGCTCTTTTCTTGAAGGTCCCTAAGTCGTATCAGTCCGGAAAAAAGCGTAGTGGGTATGATTAACATATATAAGTTATAATAATAATATATAATATTCTATAATTCCTACTTAATAGGAGTGATCTATGTCCACCTGTGGACTTTCAGGGGCTGATGATAAAGAAGAAATATTTTATACAAATGATTAGAAATAATTCAGAAAGGGCTGTGCTCGGAGTTTTTCTGTGTGATACTAACCGTAACGAGGATAGCTGCAGTTGTACCACGAATGGACGCTCAAGAAGAACCACGCTCTCATAATATGATACCAGCGTAAAATAGCAGCTTAACGCTGCTGTGTTTCGTATGGTGAGTGTAGAGAACCGGAGACCCATTTTACTGGAAATGAGGTATTCGGCATAGCTTTTCATAAATAGAAATATCTATATCCAACAGCGACTTTTAAAAGACCAAAAAAAAAGACATGTAATCGTAAATCACTGACGTATCATCTAATACAAGTTGTTTTAATTTTGTAACCGTAACAAAACCCGTCCTCTATATTTTAAAAGTAGTATGAAAAACAAAATCCCATCATATTATAATATTATAAATTTGAAAGTTTGTATAGATGTTTCTATGATTGGTTGTGGAGATGTTTGGAGTTTAGGGTTTTTTGAAGAAAAATTTTGGGGATAAATTGAATTTTAAATGATAGTTTTACTATTATAATATATATATTTATTATAATGTTTACTTTATTTGCTTTCACAAGTTTACATTGCCTTTTACAAAATGAATAAATATAGCCTATATTTTTTGTACAAAAAGTCTGAGTCTATTCCAAATTACAGACTTTTAAACCTTTTTGATAAACTTCACCAATAAAATTGCATTTCTTGGCTTGGTGTTATCTATAATATATAAAACTAAAAAAGGATCTAAATAATTGGAGATTTAAAAAAAAATTTAACTTGCAATGTATGTTGTTAGGATCAAATCTTGTAACGAAATTTTAAAGCAGTTATCCTCAACCGACTGAGCTGAAATTTTGCATACATGTTTAGTTTGGATGACAATGCATGGTTAGCTACGTGACGTTATACATAAAATCAATAAATATGGCGGATGGCTCAAGATGGCTGTCTAGTTATTTTCTATGGGCTCCCATGATATGGGTATTAAATGAAAGGGTTTGCTGAGAAGAATACGAAAATGAAATGACATCACTCTAAATAGCATAGTTTGGTGGTGCTCGAATAAATGTTGTAGGGAGCGACAAGGGTCAACTGCTGGTAATAAAAAAATCAAAATGGTGAATCTAAGATGGGGATCAAAAACCAACAATGACGCAACAGACTTAAAAACATGTCCAGCAATAATTAAAAAAAATTAGTAAATTCATAGTTAAGAAAATTATAATTAAAAATTAAAAATTTTGTACAGCCGACTTCAATATAAGTTATTAAGAATAACTCAATAACTATTAGTCTGACCTTGATCAAATTCATATGGAACCACACGAGAAGTATCAGCTTTCAAATAAAAAATAATCATCGAAATCGGTTCATCCAGTAAAAAGTTATGAGGTAACACATAAAAAACATACAGTCGAATTGAGTACCGTCTCCTTTTTGGAAGTCGGCAGATAAACTTAAAATTAAATCAATCTCATCCCAGTTTATTACAGTACACAATTTATATGATATAAGAGCTTGTCGCGAGATTTACCTGTGTAAATAAACA
The DNA here is from genome assembly GCA_963668995.1 of Parnassius mnemosyne. NCBI lineage: Eukaryota > Metazoa > Arthropoda > Insecta > Lepidoptera > Papilionidae > Parnassius > Parnassius mnemosyne. The sequence continues at coordinate 20,402,521 of CAVLGL010000024.1, forward strand.
AGAATAAAATATGTAACTTGATATTGGCACAAGTAGGAAATTCTAATATAAAAAATATAATGCCTTTATAAAACAGATAAATATTACGACACGCTTTTTATATCATATAAATTGTGTAATGTAATCAAGTGATGGGTTTGTTTTAATTCAAAGTTTATTTTCTTCTTTCTAGAGCCTTTCAATATAAGCTTGTTTTTAAAAATGTTTTTACTGAAATATATTCCTAATATCTTCCAAAAAAGTTCGCTTTCACTGTATCTATCTATCTTAGATTAGTTACAATAACTGTTTCTTTCTTCATAAAATGAAATATCGTTCGAGTAATTAAAAATGTATTGCAGAGATATGTTCTGCAATTAATTAAAATAATTTCATTAAATAATAATTTGTCAGCTTTTAATTAAACGCGAGTGGAATCGCGGGTAAAAGCTAGTATTATGTAAAGTAGGGCTCAACCTACAAACTACAAACGAGTTTTTTTTCTTGTTTTTGTTAGTAGGTCGTTTTCTTTTCAAATAGGTCACCACTCGACCTCCATTTAACATAATGTACGATGATGAAAGCAAGGAGAAGGAGGAACACCTCCCGGTCAGAGTTTACCGGACATTGTAGCAAATCTAATTTCAAGAGTAGATAATATGGAGAAATGAAATCTCAGGTGTAAATTGATAAATTAAATCAATGCATGTAATATTGTTTCTTCCTTCTTTAAATTGTAATGGGGCCCGTGTCGCGATGAAATATTTTACACAAATTGTACATAAAAGTTATGAATAAAATCTACTAAAAGACAAGCTTTTATAGTCCGTACTAGGGCCTGCATCCATTTCATCATCAGACTAACTCTATATTATTGCATTGTCATCGAAGTTACATATATAAATTAACCAAATTTCACATCAATCGGAATAAAATTTTTCAAATACTTGCCGACATTTTTGAACCGGAAAGATATGTATTACACATCTCATATGTATCACATCATCAAATAATAATTGTCACATTTCAAGTTGTTAAAAAAACATGTATAATGTTTTGATGAAACTACAGAAATCCACTTATTTACTGTACACAGCTAGCACAACAGTTTAAAACAATATAAGAAAAATAAGAAAAAAAAATACGTTACCAATAAAGTCTATTAAAGTCGGCCACAAAAATAAAAAATAAAATTATTTAAAAGTCATCAACTCTGTTAGAGCAATTATTATTGCAATGCAATGATGCAATTTATAGCGCTTGATATAGAGCTTAAAGATTCACATGTATAGATGCAGTAAGAATGGTTCGGTTCGACCGGGGAAGGACCACGCTTTCACAGAATATGCTGCATATAATAGCGACATTGCTGATGTTTTGTTTGTTGAGTGAAGAAAACAGGAGTTTTACTCTGGTTGACAAAGTTGACAAATTCTTAATCGAGGCGGTAATATAATAACCCATGGGTGTCGTAAGAGGGAACAGAGAGAAACTGAAACAGGAGATGGACAACAGCATCTTCCTGATAACAATATAACTTACATTATTACGTTTATCACTTTTTATAAAACTGGAATAAAAATGTGCAATAACTGTGTGTAAAACGCTTCCGCGATAGAGTAGTAAATCCCAGTGTGAGGGAAAAATGAGAAATAGGAACCGAAGAAGACCATTTTTCTAAAAACGAGGCATTCCATCTTAGTCCTCGGGGGTGACAACGACTCTGCATTTTGATTCTTAATCGAGGATAAAATGTAGATCTCAAAAATATAACGCAGTACAAGTGATACCTTCAGAAAAAACGGTGCATACTGTATTTTACATCATTCTCTTGCCGGCTACATCATAAAAAAATTAACGATTATTTGAAGAAAAAAAACCAAACATAGTTCTTAGTCATATTCCTGTTTAAAATGGTAGAATTATCTGAGTAAAAAATTAAAATGATGATCCCATGAACCGGCAGAAGTGGAAAATTACAGATCCAGAAGCGAATATTTTGAGGGTAGTACTTGCTGGCTCTGTCGGGTGTACGTATATATTGTATTTTATCATTCAAAAAATAATTTACGCCGATGAAATTAAAAAGCGGTCAAGTGCGACGGAGTTTAGAACAATGGCGATTTTCGCCACCCGCAGACTTTTCATTCAAGCATTTTCCAGACAGACATTTTTTATCTGACGGACTTGAATGGTGTAGTTATAAAATATATTTTGTAACTATGGACAAGCTAGTGGGGAGCGCAGGGGGCACATCCTCCTTCTTCTTTAGAAATTTGTGCTCTGCTGTGAGAAAAAATCTAACACTGCGCTTCAACACAGAACGGCCTGTAACCCTTGGGCTTGGGTCCATTCTAGAAAAAAAATGTTGGCTATGGACATAATTTAAGTCTTAATTTCTAGGATGCTATATCAAACAGGCTTTTAGATATTCTATAGTCTCATCATGAAAAGTTCATTTCCAAATGTGATACCGAATATTACAAATTACACAAAAATATACGAGAACATTTAATGTAGTAATAAGTAACAAGCGGGAAGCGCAGAAAACTGTGATTATAATATTAAAATTTTGAGCTTGTCAGGTGCAAAGTCCATAATTTCCCCAGGGAACAATCCAGGATTGCGTTTTAAGGGTTTTCATGAACGGCAACTTTAATTTCGTCTGTGGGTTGCATTGTACTATAATTATTTAGGGGTCGTTTGAATTTTATTTGCATCGTCTATGAAATCTTAGACTTGCAAATTGTAATTAAGACGTTCAATTTGATGACTTTTATTTAGGTATTGCATTAGGTAAACTTAAGTAAACAATTTGATTTTGTATGAATTAAACATAATGTTTTTTATCTTTTATGATACGGATGTAAATACAACTTGGGTTAATTAAAGAAATATATGATAGGATATAATAATATAGATAGTTATACAAGTTTAACGTTACAAAGAAACAAACCTTTATTTTAGCACAAAGAATTGACGTACACAACAATATACTAATATAATCTCGTAAAAACTGCTTAATACATTCTAACTTATGCCAAAAAATGTAACCACACTTAATCAGTTGCCGTAAACAAAACGCCGATTTTCAGTGATGACTAAATAAATATTATGATAGATGTAATATGGATCGATTTGAACAATTTACAAAAAAAAAATATAATTCAAATTCAATAAATCAAATTCTGTGCCTCAGCGTAATCGAGAACAGTTAAAATTTATAGCGCCTTAAGAAAAAACGTACACATTATGTAATAAAATTGCTTTTGCAATACTAGTGTTAAAGGCGCTGGCGTATCTAACATCTTTGTATCTGTTAAATCAACATGTTTTAAAGACTAATATGATCCATTAAAAATGTTTTAAACGATTAACTTAATCACTTGCAAAGTTTTGACAGTATTATTTAACTAAATTCAAATGAACATAAATGATGGATAATCAGCACAAGAGTGATAGGTTTTATTTCATATGTAATAAAAGCTACTTAATAATTAAATTATTAATGTTTTCTCTTTGCAACTAAATTCCTTACTGAATGACGAGGTACCGCAAAATGATGAATTGCACGTGATCTTTATTTATAACATTCGTTCTGTATTTTATACTAGTATTCAGTGTAAGTACTGCCTGGTCGAGCGCCTCTACCTTACCGAAATAATTAAAAATTAAAAATTTTGTACAGCCGACTTCAATATAAGTTATTAAGAATAACTCAAAAACTGTTATGTCTGACCTTGATCAAATTCATATGGGACCACACGAGAAGTATCAGCTTTCAAATAAAAAAGAATCATCGAAATCGGTTCACCCAGTAAAGAGTTATGAGTTATAAAAAAAAAACATACAGTCGAATTGAGACCGTCTCCTTTTTGGAAGGCGGCAGACAAATCAGCTCTACTACTGGAATGAGCGAAAGGGTGGCATAGTAAGTTCTTACCCAGACGGTCCATTTGCTAGCAAGGGGACAGGAGCATGCTAACTTACTAAATTGCTAACTAACTAACACATAGTAAATTTTAAATAAATTTAGGTTAAGATTTTTCGTATAGAACCCTTTTCCCTTTTCCTGACACTCGGTTGGTATCACTGTTGATTGTAAACATACCTTCATTTTGAACTAAACGGTGTGTTACCCTCTTTCGTGACGAGAAAACACAGGAGTAGAATAATTTGCTAGTGTATTTCTGTTCCATTACGATCTGCGTGTCTTCAAGGCAAAAGTGTATACAGGCTTTTCTTACACTAAGACAGTGTAACTTACAATCTAGGGTTTCCACTTAAACCAGGTGAGACTGTAGTCAAGTATTGGCTTATAATAAGTACTTACTTAAAAAAAGGATAAGTAATATTTTCTTTGTTATTATGAAATGACTGCTTTTATCGATGGCCTGGATAATCGCTTTTCATTCGTTATCGTTACGATAAAGGTATTAAAAACGAAAACATAATATTATATAGTTGATTGTGTATAGTGACGCAGAACGCCAACAATGGTTCGTTACGTAGCAGACATAAAACTTTGTCCAACATTGGAATAGAAATTTTAGTCAAACTTGCTAACGATGTAAACATGTCGGCGATTAGAATATATCTACAAAGTTACGGAAAATACATCGGTATATATTTCTTCTCACAAATACTCCATTTCGTCCCGTGTGTGTTCTAAGTGGTGAATATGGGAAGAGCTAGGAAAACCTTAATTACTTAATCACGGTTTACTCGAGACGTAAAACATCCGGATCGGCAATTCCTTTCTACAATTAGAAATGCCTTTGTCCGTCAGTGGATTCTAACAGGCTGAGAAAGAGAAGGATTATTTATATCTAATACATCTTAGTATGAGATTCAAGCTGTACAGCATTCCATCTTAGTCCCCAGAGATACCTGTGCCCAGAGAGAGGTAACTGTGGCTTTCTTTCATTTAATATTCGGTGGCGAATAAGCTAGTTTGTACCTAAAATATTACAAAAACTTGAAAGATTTCATAATACGAGTATATCTCTATATATAAAAATCAATTGCTGCCCGTTAGTCTCTTTAAAACTCGAAAACGACTCGAACGATTTTGACAATTTCTTTATATGCGTTTGAGTGGGCCCCTGGATGGTTTAGATGAATCTTATACCCGGTAGGTAGCACTCTTGTTGAGATCCAGAAAACACCAGGGCGAAGCCGAGGTGGATCGCTCGTTATTAATATAAGTTTATAAATTATGATAAATGGTCGGGACACGTCTGCTGTACGTTAGAAGACATGTGGGTTATGATTACTTCCTAAATGAGCTTATTAAGATGAGTTTAACACATACGGAGAAGGAGTGGGACACTTAAACAATAGACTTAACACGATGGAGGCAGGGAAGAGAGACCTTTGCTCCGCAGTGGGACAGTATAGGCTAATATAATAATAATATGCCAGCCATATGTTGCAGCTATATTTAAATTATAATTTTAGCTGTAATACAGTTGTATAGTATAATGGGTCGCTTCGACCGGGGAAGCACTATACGCCCTCACATAATACCAGCATAATGCTGGTATTCTGTGTGGGCAGCTTAATGGAGTAGCAGGTTAATGCTGCTGTGTTTCGTATGGTAAATATTGGAACTGGAGATAATTTTTAGCAGTAGGTCGGTAGCTGTTTGCCATAGACATGGAATTCCACGTTTCCAGTAAAAAGGGTATCCGGTTCCCCACACTCACCATACGAAACAAAGCAGCATCAAGCTGCTATTTTACGCTTGTATTCTGTGAGAGCGTGGTCCTTCCCCGGTCGAGCCGTAATATAAGAGAACTGTAATATAGCTGCAGCGTGGCTCTACCGCGTATAATGTGTAGTAGCATTGTAAGAATGTCAGCAGCATATATTCATACGTAGTAGAGCCACGCTGCAGCTATATTATAGTTGTAGCACGAATGGGTCGGCTCGACCGGGGAAGGATCACGCTCTCACAGAATACCAGCGTAAAATGGCAGCTTAATGCTGCTGTGTTCCCTATGGTAAGTGTAGAGAACCGGAGATCCTTTTTACTAGAAAAGAGGCATTCCATTTTAGTACTCACGGGTGACAACGCATCTGCATTTTGATTCGTAGTCGAGGATAGATGTAGATATCTATGGGCCACTGCAACGAGTTACCATCAGATGGACTATGTGCTCGTTTGTCACCCTTATCCTATAAAAAAGCATCTTCTTGATAATATCGGAATAAAAATAATAAACTGCGGTCGCTAATCCGCTTGCCAAGCCTGTTAACTATGGCGAGTATCGCCTCTTTGAACCGATTCACGGCGGAGGCCTAAGTTCAGCTGTGGATTTTTATGGGCTGTAATGATAATAGTCTCATTTTAGGAATTAGCAGTAGGTTTTGAGGTTCATTTAAACTTTGAATAAGCCTAAATTATGTAATTAAATGGGTGAAAGAGGAATCTGTAAAAAAAGTTAAAGTTTCAGCCTATATACGTCCCACTGCTGTGCACAGGCCTTCCATCATTTCTGAGAGGGTTTTTGAGCAAGGAAATGTCCGCCAGCAATGCGTGTTGAGTGTTGACGAATTTCACATGTCTTCGAAATTTTTTTCTTATTTCTCAGACATGCAGGTTTCCTCACGATGTTTTGCTTCACAGCCAAGCACATGGTAAATCAGCAAAAAAAATTGCAATTAACAATTTCATTGGTGCCGGCGGGGATCGAACCCGGGTTGCTCGTGTACTGTGAAATTTACAACAAATTTACAACGAGCGTTAACCATCTGAGCTACCACGGCTTTGGGAATATGACAAGCTTTTCTATAAATATTAACCACACGTATACCTCGCTAATCAATCGACAAGGTTCTGGCCATCGATTGATGACGTAACACCAACCCAAAATTACGGTACCTACGTCCCGCGGACGGGTCACGGAAAGAAGCGTAACCACTGCTCAGCGTGGTAATCAACTCTTTCAAGAGAAGTTTGTCATGCCAGCTGACGCATTGTTAAAAGATCAGACATCCGGCAGTAGGCTGTAACAGACTAAAGAAGTAGTAGGGAAACTGAATAAAATAATTTTGACTTTGATTTTCTCTTCTTTACTCACAATCTGTAATATCAGTTTTCTGATATTACAGATAACGTATATTCGTTTTACATGCATAAATTACATATAGAAAGACATTCAGACCCGGAACAATTATTTTGAAACTATTGCGTTACTGAGCCTTGAAATAAAACAGTTACATTGAAGAAGGATTCTCGTTCCAGAATGAAATGTTTAACGACATGTAATTCTAAAGATTACCCGCCACACGTAACTCTAGATGGGATTCGGTGAAATGAACAACAATGCCAGGTTAAACTCTCAGTATCCACTTAGTTCCAAGTATAAAGGACGCTTACTGGCGTCTATTCAGGACTACCTAAGCTCATTTTAACGCGTTTCTTAGCACTTCAGCGAACAACTAGGGTTTCGTGGAGACGTTCATTTGAATACTTTGTATACCCAACTTTTTAACTATAAAATATTTTTATTTTCCATGTCATAAAATGCAATTAATATAAATATAATTAATAGAATCAAGCGATACTTTGCGGAATTCTATTATGCTAAAGATGTTAACGTTATTTAATTAAGATTCGCGTTAAAAAATAAAATGATGTGTCTTGTGTGTAGTTTAAAGAGGACCTCCCGCCCTCCCTCAATTGCATGCACTATTCCCGTTACCACTTGTACTAACACCACACTAGGAAAGACACCACCGTCAATAATACGACATGCTGTGTGTTTCACTTCTAAATTAGAGAACTAAGATAGAGAAAAAGAGAGAGAGAAATAGACTCCGCGATGTCTGACCGCTAAGTCACATACTTATTTGACTTTCTTTGATGATCCATTCCCTACTGCTAAGATGTTGATTCTAGTACTGAATGATTGCATAGGAGCCGCCCGTTTACATATTTATGTTACAGCCTCAAAATGTAATATGGGGCAACGTAAACACTCTTGGTAAAAGCTGATATAAGGAGCGCAGAGCATTGCCAGTTAGAGCCTGTATGAAATACCCAGGTTCTGGTAAAGTTAAGATCAGTTTTCTGCCGAATTCCAAAAAGGAGACGGCACTCAATTCGACTGTATGTTTTTTTTGTTTTTTTTTTTAATGAGTGTTAGGTACCTCATAACTTTTTACTGGGTGAACCGATTTCGATGATTCTTTTTTTTGTATGAAAGCTGATACTTCTCGTGTTGTGGTCCCATATTAATTTGATCAAGGTCAGACCAATAGTTTTTGAGTTATTCTTAATAAGTTGTATTGAAGTCGGCTGTACAAAATTTTTAATTTTAAATTATTTAATCTTATATTGTAAGGTTTTTGTACAAAGATTTATATTTGTATGAGAAAGCATTCTGTTTTGAGATTTCTATTTCTTCATATTTTATTATATGAGTTCACTGCGGCACATTTACCTCTTCACCAAGTCGCCTTTTACGACACCCACTGGACGAAATATTTTTTTCCGAAGGATTCTTTTACTCCCCCACTACATGGCGTACAGTGGATTAATTGCCGACAAAATGATATTTAAACTATAATAATGTTCTCCTGACCGAATTTCGGTCACGACGGCCAATCTCAACGGAGATCAGCCATTTGCGCTGGACAATATTATAGAGTCCGAGGGTATGCACAAGAACAGATGCACTCTCTATTCCTGAGAATTTCTTCCGACCCAGAATTCGAAGTCTCATGATCACAGATCGCGGTTATGACCACTAGATCAACGAGGTAGTGACCGTGCTTTTTTTATAGGATAAGAGTGACAAACGAGCACACAGTCCACCTGAAGGTAGGTGGTTGCTGCGGCCCATAGACATCTACATCTATTCTCGATTACGAATCAAAATGCAGATGCGTTGTCACCCGTGAGGACTTTGAATGGAGGAGGAGGGGAAGGAATGGAGGAAGTTGGAATGCCTCTTTTCCAGTAAAAAGGGGCTCCGGTTCTCTACACTCACCTTACGAAACACAGCAGCGTTAAGCTGTTATTTTATGCTTTGTAGTGATATAATAATTATAGCAATGATAATGATGAACGCACACAAGGAACTTTTTTAATCAACAACAAAATAATATGTAGAAACAACAAAAAGTAATGACTTGCCTTGTGATGTGAGTTTTGAAACAGGATGTACATGAATCTTTTAAGATATGGAGAAAATTGGATAAATTATTCTTTTCTGTAAAATTCAACTTATTTTTTCTGTACGATAATCCTATTTTATTTAATTATATCGTACGACAACTCACTTAGCTTTTCTTTCCAGGCATGACAAAAATCTCTGATACCGAAGATCAATACGTTTATTAAATGACATTCTTTTATTACATTATATTGGCCGTGCCTTGCCTTTCATTTTATGAATATAATACATTCCATGCATTTAAAACCATACAATTTCGCGTGTTTTATTCTCATTATCTAACTTCTTTATGCGAATTAAATTATGAGATTGATGGAGATTATATTTATTAATTTTTAATAGAGGAAAAAATCCAAGATATGATAGATATACGTGTCTCGATTGTTTTATTAAATATCCCCGTGATGATGATATATTTGCATTTCTTAATTTATTTATTTATTTATTTATTTAAAACTTCATATACACATGTGGTATATAGGCGGACTTAATGCCTAAGGCATTCTCTACCAGTCTACCTTGGGATGATGCAGAGATATAATGAAGTAGGAGTAATAAAAAGGTAATATGTTAATACTAAAATAAATTAACAAAAAAAAATTGTAGCACATCGAAATAAAATACATAAGATATAAATGGTAATAAAAATATAATATATATATATATAATATATATATATATATATATATATATACTTATAAAATAAATTATGATAAAAATAATAAGATAATAAAAATGTATATTACTTAAGTACATACTAAAACGTCAGATGTATGCATATTATAACTCATGAAGATATACAATTATAGACATAATCAAATAAAATATATATATTTATATATAAAATATATATAAACTATTACTATGATGAATCTGCCAATTTATTAGTTAAGTATTCCCGAACCTTCATCTTGAACGCGTAACGATTGCTCAATGTACCATAATAATATTTTTTTTGTTTTCGGTCTTGCAATTGCTTTTCCAAATGTGTTTGAATTTTAAACTTATACAATAAATACGTTACATTCAATATTTAATAATCTGGTTAATCTGCCAAAAACGGTTCACAATAGAACCACGCTGCAGCGGTTATGACTGTAGTACGAATCGGTCGACTATACCGGGGAAGGATAGTATACTGCCACTGTATTTTGTATGATGAGTGATGAGAACCGGGGACCTTTTTCACTGGTAACGAGGCTTTCTATCTTAGTCCTTAGGCGTGAAAATCTATCTGCATTCTGATTATTATTGATAGATGATTTATCCCTTGTGTATCTATGGGCCAAAGCATCCGCTTACTATCAAGTTAAGTTATGTTCGTTTGTCACCCCTGTATCTACAAAAAAGTATTGTAGTAAGAATATCATGGGAAAGGAATGTTATTCGGATACCTGATATTAGCTTTTAGTTTTAACATTTTGCTTTTTGTTACTATTCGCATAATATCGACGCAACTGTTCGGTAGACTTGTAAAATTCATGGTCTACGTAATGTAAGGTTAATAAAACCGAAGAAAGCAAAAAAGAGAGAATGAGTAGGTAACGATTAAGCGATTATAAGTCTACTGAGGATTTACTAGTTTGATAGACAATGCGTAAATTAAATTTCAGGGTCGCAGCTTGTAGATACAGGCGAGATGAAAATGCGTACGCTGGTGGATTTCATGTAATTTTACTTTACAATAATACATTTTATTATTTTAATATAAATAATTACAATATTTTGCTTATCGTCACAAGATAATAATAATAATAATACAAAAACACGTCTTAATGTGAGTGATTTAAAAATTCGACAGTAGATCCCGAACTCTCCGCATCGCGTTCGAAAGGCGGAAAGCTAAAAATTAAAAATATAATTAACATTAAATATAAATAGAATCACCATTTATTAAATTTATTCAACAAGTTCAAAATTCAAATTTAATTATTTTGAAAGGCATCGGAGTCCGAAGTTCGAGGACACACGAAGTACGTCAACATAAATCGAGCATCGCGGCGGCGGGCTCTTCCCTGCCCTAAGAGCTCTCTGGGCGAATGTAGTCTGTTAGCTACAGAGTCAGAGTAATACATTTCATTTAAATTATTTAGTGTCTATGACAATAGTAATTAAACAGTTAAACATTTTAATGATGGACATTTATTTGTATAAATATTTCGTTTATAGAGAAATTATAATTTTTAGCTCTAATATATCACGTTTGACGGAAAATTAAAATCTGAATAAAATTAATAGAACATAACATGTCATTTATAACATAAACTCACGCCTGTTACCACGGACTTCCATATGGCACGATCCCGACACACCACTTGCTTCTTTCACAAATACCTACACATACAGAGTACTCTTAACATGGCCCATTTTTAATATATTGCTAACTAGATCGATAACTTCCGTTTAGGGCGTGCCTGTCACTCACTTCTATAGCATAAGTTTCACTCACTCATTCTTTCCACATTCATTCTTTCTACGTGTCCAATACACCGAAGCATTCCTTTCATAATCCTTGTCACAACATCTTGCAAACCACAGTTTTTAACCGAAATGAGTTGGAAATGCGTAAAATACAGTATTATCAGCTAAGACTAATCTCACAGCAGCGTCATTGGTTTTATGTCAGCGATTTCGCATTCCGCCCGGGTAAACGGAAACTTTGTCGTAAGCCTATAGAATTTCAATAAAGACGCTACAAAAAATATCGCCGATAGGGTGATCCTTATGTTACAATAATGGGCGATCGTTTACGAAGTAAAGTAAGATTTTGGGTTCAATATGACGTTGTGTTTTATGAGGAATTCGTATAACGCATTGTGTATTTAATAGGGTCATAATATTGGTCCTATGTTATGAGATTGGCGATTTATATGGAAAAAGGAAAACGAAAAAAATTATGAAATTATGTATTTAAACAAAGTTATTATTGCTGATTAAGATATAAGCATATTCTATTGCGAATAATTAATTGAAACTACATTTTTAAATCCACTCACAGAAAGAAACATACAAGCGACTTTTTTATTTTTAGGTCCTTAAATATTAAATTGGCTTTTATTGTCCTTTTTTTTATAGAATAAGGGTGACAAACGAGCACACAGTCCACCTGATGGTAAGTGGTTGCTGTGGCCCATAGACATCTACATCTATCTTCGTTTGCGAATGAAAATACAGATGCGTTGTCAGCCGTGAGGACTAAGATAGAATGCCTCTTTTCCAGTAAAATGGGTCTCCGGTTCTCTACACTCACCATACGAAACACAGGAGCATTAAGCTGCTATTTTACGTTGGTATTCTGTGAGAGCGTGGTTCTTCCCCGGTCGAGCCGACCCATTCGTGCTACAACTATACTATTAATATATCTGCAGCATGGCTCTACCACGTATATTTATATGTCCTAAATAGGAAAAAGCAAAACGATTTTTTTTGGAATTATATATTTAATCAATCAAAGTATGTACCATTGTTATGTGTGCATTTTCGCTATTTTATAGGTAGTTCATTGATCCCTTTGCTAAAAAAATTGTAGGTGCGAGAATTAAAAAAATGTTTTGACTGGGAATTGAAATTTTCTTCTTACAAGAAATTGTCCAAATTTTGGAAAAAGTGGTAATTTTTTGAGCAAGGTTCAGGGTGTATAGTGAGTTTCGGAGCTCTAATTTAGCAACCGTCTGTTATGCAATGTGTGGTCTAGTGTTGTCCTGAAGCAGCAGTAGGCTAGATCAATTGATCAGTCTCGGTTATTTGACGGCTAGCTTTTCCATCATTGTATGCAATTGTTGGCAATAATGATCTGGCATAATCGTCGGGCGCTGTAGTGGATGACACCAGTACTGGTCCACCAGACACTTACCAGTACCTTTTTCTTAGTTAATGTACGCTTGAGATAGGATTTAGCCGTTTCTCTTGGGTACAACTATTATGATGAACGTTTCCAATTATCGTATATAATCCATTTTTCATCACAAGTAACGATACGATTCAAAAGTCTAACGCAGCATTCGCCGAATGTTTGTTGGTTTGCTTTACTCAATTCATGTGGCACCCATTTTTCGAGCGTTTTCTTTTTTCAAATTTATTTCAAGTGAATTGAAAATGTTTTATCACTTACACCGAAGCGGGCCGCTAATTCTGACGTGGTTTGCGATAAGTCCGCTTCCACAATCACTTTGAATTGTTCATTGTTTTGCCGGCGTCTATCTTTCCGTCCGAATACAATCTAGGCGTCTTCAAGGCAAGAGTGAATTGGCTTTTCTTACGATAAGATAGTGCGATTTACCATCTAAGGCTGAATCACCACTTACCACCAGGTGGGATTGTGGTCAAGCACTGGCTTATAATAAGTAAAAAAAAAAATTGTCAACGAGGGTCCACGGGGTTTGTTCTGTAGGTCAAAATTTCCAGAACGTAAACGCTGGATCCAAAAATCTACCATGTTTTCTTTTACAGTAGCTTCCCCAAAATCCTTCGAGCTGTGTCTGATGCGTTGGTGCCAGTGTGGAACTCGTATAGGTAAATAACGTGATATTTTAAGTTTTCCATATTGTGAACAGAACGATGTCAAAGAAAAATCAAATGAGTGAAAACAGACGAATTACTTAACACAAGCCTAAATTTGAAATAAGTTTGAGTTTAAAATTCCTAACCAAACGCCAGATATTTAAGATCAAAGTGGTCAGTTCGACAAAACGCCAATTAGGACATCATATTTAGAATATTGCTCTTTAAATATTGTTTCACGACTACATTACGTACAAGTAACCATTAAAAATTGCGTTTTACGACAGTTAAAATAAAATAATTGTTGATTCACACTTTGTCGCTCTTGACTTACGTCAGTCATTTTGCCGTAACTGTTGCTCCGACCACTGGTCAACGGGGTTAATGTCATTTTGTTCATTAAGTAATTTTCTAAACGATACGTTCAGAAATTATGTAAAATATGGAATCTTTACTTTTTAATTCAGCTGCGTTCGATGATAGTTCACTGATGAAGAAATCTGCAATATTTTTTATGCCATGGAACAACGCTCTGCTTTTTACGGCCAGTAATACATTAAGTACTATTACTGATCGTTTGGACTATCTATTCTATAAATTTTAAATTCAACACTAATACTTTGAAGACAAATGGACACCTTTAGAACAAGATTAAAAATATTTAATTTGTATAATAACAATATCATTGTCTCAAACCAACAAAAAAATAGACGAAGCATTGCCGAAACCATGCTCAAACTCTGGACATGCTCACACACACGTCGCCCTTCTTTCTTTCTTTATTTGTGCGTAAAAGTTCACAGCTAGACGCACACATATGCCGCTAAACTGTAAACTATGTTGTTGGATTTAGATACTTATCCTTACGCATATGTGTGCGTGGGCGCGGGTTCTAACAGTAAGCATGATTTTCCTTTCTTTATTGGTCATCATTGTTAGAAGGTTGATTACATTCTAGATCACAACAACTATTTATTTCGTTTGAAGGGTAAACCAAATAGAAAAGAATCAGAGTCGAATCGTAAATGTCTTTCCCCTAATAAATTTACTAACAACAACAACTATATATATATATATATATATATATACATATTATTATAAAATATATATACATATATATATATATACATATAAATTTTGATCCAAACGAATTGAATTACCAAAATAAGTATCGCAACATAAATTCAATACCAACAGCCATTCTGGCGGTTAAAGAAAGAAAACGTCAGCACAAGTCATAAAAACCAATCGATGATACGAATTTAACCCTCCGTTAAGCCCCTCCTTTTTCCGCGTTTTGATTTCCTTTGATTGAGTTTAAAATACACTCTTGCTATTTTCATAAGCCCCGAAACAAATATAAAGTCTCTCGGACATTCCATGTTATTTAGTGTACGAGTATTCAATTAATTTTCTACTCCACTGGTGAAATGCCACAGAGCGCGGTTTTGAGCTACCTGTATCCATTGACTTCGTGCATCATGGCGGTGTAAATTCAGTAACATAATTTTAAATAATCGTATTTATTAATTTTCGTGCAATAACTCATTTGCGTTGTAAATGAGAATCAAAAAGCTTATTCTTTATATTAAGCTAAGGATAAATTCAAGTTACATATTTTTATTTTGGTTATAAGGAAATGAGAAAATCAAGCAATGATCTGTGCTACCATTTTCGAAAGGCGAAAAAAGGAAGGGACGCATGACGTGACGAACGTCTGCCCCTAAAATCCAATATGACAAATTTAGAAGTACGTGATAGGAATGTGTAGACAGTGAATTCATTTTTGTCCTGTGTTGTCAAGTTTTGCGGGAATGCCACCTGAGTCTTTATAGAACGGTTCCAGATTGGATTTTTTATTCAATATGTTGATTTTGGTATCTTTTCATTGCAGACTTAGAACTGTACAGAAAAATGGACGTATAATTTATATGAAAATGTGAAGGCATTTTAAAACGAAGTATATTAAGTAAGTTATATTAAAAACCTTTCTGTAATTAGTACCTATTTTTTTTTTGTTGTTTAAATGTATGCAAGAATTTTTGTATATATAATTGTTTGTCTTCCTGATAAGCTGCGTTATCTTTTCAAAACTTGAAGAAACTATTTTTAAAGCTTTTTATCTACATCTGATTTTTTGACGTTTCGATCTATAATATTCCTGGAAAAATAAATACTTATATAATTAACTCTTATATGACACTCTCTTGTTATGATTCTGTAAAAAAAGCGCAGCTCATTTTATATTTTATGAAGTCGCCTTGCTAAAATAATCGTCTCTTTAATAAAAAGGTTATAATAATACAGAAACCACGATCCTACGCTAATTTTATTGTTTACTTTTTTTTAAACCTTACCCCGATCTAAGAAGTTTGTCCTGTAATGTGGAGGCAGTTTTTATACATAAATTTCACAAGGACAAACAACGTAGTAGTATTATAGCCACATCACGAATGCATCGGTGGGGTTGAAGTACGCATTCACAAAATATTTGCGTAAAATAGCAGCAGACCGGAGGCCTTTTTCACAGCTAGAGGCTAGGGGCATTACATTTTAATCCTCAGTGATAACAACGAATCTGCATATTGATTCTTAATTATGGTTAGATTTTGCAGCATCAAATTACCATCAGGTGAATTGTAAGCTCTTAAAGAACACTTATGTATGTTTTTACAAAAAAAAAAACGAAGTGAATTCAGAGTGAACCTTCGTGCCACCTACGAGAAAGGGCACAACAAGCAAGCCAACTATTATTTTAAAATATTAATCATAAGATACGGCATATTTAAAAAAAAGCGATGAAATTCGTCAATAAATTAATACAATCTATTATAATACGTATTAATATATAACGAATATAAGCGTGGCAGAGCCATGCTGCAGCTATAGTTGTAGTACGAATGGGTCGGCTGGACCGAGGAAGGACCACGCTCTCACAGAATACCAGCGTAAGTGTTTCGTATAGTGAGTGTAGAGAACCGGAGACCCTTTTTACTGATAGAGAAGAGCATTCCATCTTAGTCCTCACGGCTGACAAGGCATCTGCATTTTGATTCGTAAACGAAGATAGATGTAGATGTCTATGGGCCACAGTAATCACTTACTATTAGGTTGTCTGTGTGCTCGCTAATCACTCTTATACTATAAAAAAAAAAAACAATAGCTCTTTTAATTTGCTAAAATAGTAAAAAGTATACAACAAACGTAATAAATATTTGTTTCCAAGCGAACCCAAATACAGAAAAGGCATTAAGAAATCAATTGGTAAGTGTAACACTGCGAGCCTAAGGCAACTGCCGCGGGGTGTATCCTTGATGTTCACAGGCATTCCGGCGAGTGAAAGATTTAGTGGCAATAACGTGCGATGTTTGCTCTAAGCAATTTGATCTTATTGTATGTTCGATCGGATTAGTCTTGTGCGCAGATTTCTTAAGTACATTGTATCTATGGCTACTGTGGTAGCGATGTATATTTTTCACGCCTTTGCAAATTGAGTTGTATATAAATTATGAGTCTAATTTTTAAGTACATTTTCTTGTACTCGACCTCAGACCAACAGAAAGAGATAGACGATGCGTACATTTCAAGTGATTACACACATCATTCTTTCATTATAATATTAGTCATTTGACTTCCTCGCTGGTCTAATGATCGTAAGCGCGACTGCTGATCAAGAAGTCTCGGGATTGAATCCCAGGTAGGGCCAAGAAATCGGTTATTGAGTTTTTTGTCAATAAATTTTCACTAAGTGTTCCGGAGTTAGGAAGTGTTACAACCCGTACCTCGATAAGCAAGAAAGGTTGCTTTTTTTATAAGATAAGGGTGACAAACGAGCACACACTCCACCTGATGGTAAGTGGTTGCTGCGGCCCATAGACATCTGCATCTGTCCTCGATTACAAATCAAAATGAAGATGCATCATCACCCGTGAGGACTAAGATGGAATGCTTCGTTTCTAGTAAGAAGGGTCTCCAGTTCTCTACATTCACCATACGAAACACAGCAGCGTTAAGCTGCTATTTTACGCTGGTATTCTGTGAGAGCGTGGTCCTTCCCCGGTCTAGTCGACCCATTCATGCTACAACTATACTACTAATATAGCTACAGCATGGCTCTACCACGTAACGTGTTTGTCCTGCGCCTGATCACCCTCCGGTTATTTCGGATTACCGTTCCATCGGACTATGATAGTGAGGGAATATAGAGTGCACCTGGGCTTGCGCATACATTTGGCCATTATAATCTTGTCCTGTGCAGAGGCTAGCCTCCGTCGAGACTGACCGCCTTGACCGAGATTCGATCTACAGGACATTATTATAATATAAGGCCGTAAAAGTTTATAAAAGTAGATGCTCTGTTTTTCTTTCTTTATTGTTCTGAGAATGTAAGAAGAAAGTTGTTACTTGGTCTTCTTACCTCATTAAAGTCCTAACAAATGCTTGGGTATATAAGGCACATGTTATCACACACGGCTATATTATGTAAATCTATTCATTGTCTATTATACATGGTAGAGCCATGCTGCAGCTATATTAATTGTATAGTTGTGGCACGAATGGGTCGGCTCGACTCGGGGAAGGACCACGCTCTCCCAGAATACCAGCGTAAAATATCAGCTTAACATTGTTGTGTATCGTATGGTGATTATAGAAAACCGGAGACCCTTCTTACTGGTAACGTGGTATTCCATCTCAGTCCTCAGGGGTGACAATGCACCTGCATTTTGATTCTTAATTGAGGATATATGTAGATGTCTATGGACAACATTATCCACTTACCATCAGTTGGACTTTGTGCTCGTTTGTCATCCTTATTCTATAAAAAAAAACCGCCCGATATACGTGACAACTATGGCAAATATGGAAAATATCCACCCTGTGAGGCAGTAATGGTGATGAATGAAATGAAATGATCAAAAGAATCATTTAGCCAATCATTAGAGCAACACACAGTAAACATACCTCCCCATGGATTGCCTCATATTTGTTAGAGTTGTCATGCTCTGCAGGCGGGTTAGCAATCGTCTGGCTACCCTTTTTTACCAAGTTTTTTTTTCACAAAACCACTTCTAGATAATGACATAAAAGTTTCCCATAAGTATATCACGTCATGTAAAATGTCTACGAACCACCAAAGCTTTTCATCTACATGCATTTTGGTATTGGTTTTTGGAATGAGTCCTATTATTTCATTTTAGCATAAAATATTAAATTTTATCATAACCTAGAGTCTTTAGGGAATTATTAGTTGCTTCTCAAGCAGACAGTGGCAAGTTAATAAAGTCAAGAGTTTAGTCATAGAGTTTTAGTTCTGCCCCATTCCAAGTACAAAGTTACTTCGTTGTTAGACTATATTGAATTAATTTTGTGAAGTGTTTAGTATTTATATTTTGCTAACATATTGAGCTAAAAGCCAACTGATGTAGACTATTGTAAGTAATAGTTCGTTTAGTAAGAGCATAATTAAGAATATCATGAATTTAATCTTGTTCGTCAGGTTTCACAAATCTGGATTATTCTTTATTTTAAATTAGTTGCCGTTTTTATGAGCTGTGCATCCCACTTACTATCAGATAGACTTATATAGCTTGTACGACAAGAGTGTATATACGTCCTACTACTGGGCACATGCCGCCTCTCATTTCTGAGTGTGTTTTACGGTTGTATGTTGGCGAACTTCAAATGTCTTTAAAATATTTCTTTTCTCATTTCTTTCATCGCCGAGTGGTATATCAGCACTTAAAATTGCAATTAACAATTTCATTGGTGCCGGCGGGGATCGAATCGGTTGCTCGCAACTCGCATACTATGAAATTGTACAGTAAGCGCTTAGCTGAGCTACCACGGCTCACACGGCAACAAGAGTTAAGGCGTTTTTTTTTCTAGGCTATATCTTTGTGTTACACCATAAAGACACATATAAACAACAATAGCAACAAATTTTAATTCATTCAGTGGATTAGATTCGAGGTACAACGCTGTCCATATATAAAACGAATGTCATGGTTGTCATCATCGTTTAAGCCCATCACAAGTCCGCTGCTAAACGTAAGCTTCCCTGACAGTTTACCACAGAGCACAACCATAAACTAGCTGCAATTATGGACTGCTACTGTGAATTCTTTTGAAGAAACTCAATAGGTAACTGATTTATTGGCCCGACCTAACCTAACATAACCCCACCAAATAAGCCGTCGCGCTTAAGACAACTGAATCAACAAGGCAGTCCATTTCGAGGAGTTCGATTCGAGATATATACTAGCATACATATGTGCACCAATTTATAAATGAAAATATAACAAATATATGGCTAATACTATTCTGCGTTATTTTTGAAATATGTATATTATAATTTCCGACAAAGTTAAAGGTCAAAAATAAATAAAAAATAATCGCTGCCCATTATAGAGGTTTGAAGTGGTTGCCTTTATGTCTGAACGACGCCGAAGTCATTCTGTCATTCTTTTCTTAAAGGCCCGACGAGAGAGGGTGAAAATGAAATTAAATTGTGAATGAAAGGAGGATCTCACACTAAGCTTAAGGGGGTCCGCTATGAATTATGCTCTTGTGATTTAGGAGGGCTCCGGTAGAACAATAGTGTAATAGCCCAATTAAATATTTGTATGGATGAATTAATTTTGTCTAGTAATTCGAAAAATCTTAAACATTTGTAATCCGCATAAAGCTCACTATACGATATTGAATTCTTATACTAGGTAATATTTATTTAAATAAAAAATGCTAACAGAATTGCAAATTATTTTTTTTTAATATAGATAACAATAATTTCAATAAGTATTTTTAAAATACGAATATTTATTGCATAAAAATTCATTTATGCTTTTACTACTGGTAGATATCATTATTTACAAAATATTTTTAATAATTATAAATGTAATATATACAAATTAATTTTTTTGTTCGTATTTTATGCGCCGCCATACCGTTCATCAGATTGCGGTAAAACTTTGTCAACTTATTTTTTGCACTTTCGCGAAGGTTATAGGCATAGTACAATTAATTTAAAGTAGGTGGCGTGCGTATCGTACTGACAAATTCATTTGAAATTAATATATCACTCAACTTCAATAAATGTATTATCGTTCATAATTAAATAATATTAGTCTTCCAAATATATCAGAACAACACACAGGCTATAATTAATGAAGATAGTGTGTAAATTGGTCAAAATATAACGATAAGATTTATGTAAGTCGGAAAAAAATCTGTCATTTGCGAGCTATTTTGGCGTGCTGTGAAAAAACTGTAATAGTTAGGAATTTTAAAGGTGCGATTATTGACGGATCACCTATGGTTTAAAGTATAATAACTACGCGGACAAAGTAGCGGGCAAAAGCTAGTAGGCTATAACTTTAACTTTAACTTTTATAACATAAGGGTTTGACGTATTATTTTGCTTGTGAAGGCGTCGGCGAGTATGTGTTCTAATGATTGCCTTCATTATAGTTTTGGCTTTTTATGAATAAATATGCATGAAGTTAGTTTTTTTTCGTTAATAACTAACTCCACATCGTGTACCTATTTACAAAGAAGGTCCAATTTTTTTTCCATTAGGTTTTCATTTCAGCATAAGTTATTGCCGTCTGCAAACTGGCACACAGAACCCTCTGTAAATAATAATAATAATAATAATAAAATATTCCCTAAGACCGATTATAGATCTTACGCCGTGCAGAAATCAGTAGGCACTACAGTAGCCAGTGTAAAACTACAAGTATCTACATTGTCAATTTTAATATCTATGTATTAATTGAAGTGATAATTTTTAAAAGATCCAAAACAAGGTATAAAATGTATACAGAGTATACATTTTGAGAGCGTTTTAAATAAAGAATGGGATAGTTTAAAGTGTCAAATGCTTTACGAAAACAACAAATCCAGCTATTAAATCTTTTTTTTTAATTATCAAAGTAAGCAGTTATATCATTCATATATCTGCATAGTAACTGCAACGTGTTTTTATTTTTTTAAAACCGTATTGTCTGTCATGTATTCAGACCATCGAAGAAAGAAAGAAGAAGCGCTTCGTACATTTCAAGTGCTGCAAAAACCAAGCCAAAACTATTTTCTGCCGACTTCCAAAAAGGAGACGGTACTCAATTCGACTGTATGTTTTTTTTTTATGTGTGTTACCTCATAACTTTTTACTGGGTGAACCGATTTGGATGATTCTTTTTTTATTTGAAAGCTGGTACTTCTCGTGTGGTCCCATATGAATGTGATCATAGTCAGACCAATGGTTTTTGAGCTATTCTTAATAACTCATATTGAAGTCGGCTGTAATAATAATAATTTTAATTTTAAATTATATTGTAAGAACACGCACGTTACGTCATTTGCTACATGGTTCCAGGTGCATTTGCGTGTGTCCAGAAGTGAACTTTAAAATATTATAAAGAAAACAAAACCTGCGGTGTCCTTTATATTTATTTCTTTCATTGTTTTCTACTAAATAATAATTTTATGACCCAAGCACTTTACTCCTTTAATCCATATATAACATGCATTGTATTGTAATTAGTTTAAGATTATTACAAGTTTTTAAAACTAATCAGTGGTCATCCGACAACTCTGGCAAAAATTTTCATGACGGTCAAGTTCATTTTCTACCGACTTCAAAAAGGAGACGGTACTCACTCAATTAGACTGTTTTCTGGGTGAATCGATTTCGATGATCCTTTTTTTATTTGAAAGCTGGTGCTTCTCATGTGGTCCCATATAAATTTGATCAGGGTCTGACCAATATTTTTTGAGTTATTCTTAATAATTTATATTAAAGTCGGTTGAACAAAATTTAAAATTTAAAATTATATAATGTATAATAGTTATGATCCCATTTAAATTTTATCGAAATCGGTCGAAGGGGCTTTAAAAAAATCAACAATATATTATATTCGTATTGAAGTCGTTTGTACAATATTTTAAATTTAACACTTGTAGACGTATTAATTAAAGCTACAGAATTCTTTAAATTTTAAAAGCAGCCTTTCCGCGTATTGTACAAATAAGAGTGTTCTTCAAGGGGCTCATTAGTTGTAATTCAATTTACTTGCTACGGTCTGTAGATACTCTAACAAATATGATCCTAAAAATTCACAAAGCAGTTTGAAAATCGAGTTGCCAAATTGGGAATCTAATTTTCTTTTTCATCCAGTCTACGTCTACCTCTTAAAAGTTTGTGATTAGGAGAATTACTAATGCAATTTTTTACGATATTAATATTATGATAATAATATTATAATAAAAGTGGAAATATTTTTGCACTTTATCATTATCATTTTGTAGATGATTATAATATTAACTTAAAAATAATTTCAACTTATTAGACGTGGTAGAGCTATACTCAGGTATATTATTAGTATAGTTGTAGCACGAATGGGTCGGCTCGACAGGGGAAGGACCACGCTCTCACAGAATACCAGCGTAAAATAGCAGCATAACTCTGCTGTGTTTCGTATGGTGAGTGTAGAGAACCGGAGACCCTTTTTACTGAACACGAGGCATACTATCTTAGTACTCACGGGTGACAACGCATCTGCATTTTGATTCGTAATCGAGTATAAATGTGAATTTCTATGGGCCACAGCAACCACTTACCATCAGGCGGACTGTGTTCTCGTTTGTCACCCTTATACTAAAAAAAAATTCAAAATTAACATTTTCCATCTTATTCACTTATGGTTTTTTGTTAGTAATCTATAAAACACACTTTTACCATTTTCGGCTGAATCGCCACTTACTTTTTGGTGACATATTAGTCAAGAACGGGCTCATGATGATTAAAAATGTAGAGTTCTTAATTAAACCGACAAATGTAGACAGAAAAATGTTGAAAAGCAAATCTGTCCAAAACAGAAGTGGTGTGGCGGCTTTAGAGAATGCATCACCCTAAAAATATCGTCCAATGAGTTTCGGTAGAAAAGACCAAAAGAAATGAGAGAAAAGTTATTTAATGTCATTCGTTAGTTGTATAGTACCTAGCTATTGTATACGCCAAGTATACAATATCAATTCCGGCGACTGGCAGCAGCGCCAAAGGTGCAATCTGCGGTGCAAGGTACTGCAATCTCTAAATCTCTAGACTTAGGATTAGCGATTACGGCGAATTTCTTCCTCCAACGGGAGAGACTCATGTCCAACAGTGAAAAAAAAATTAATTAAAATAACTGAGGACAGCACTTTCAGTAAAACTTCAAAGTACGTTAGCAAAGAGTATATTCATATTATATATATATATATAAATCTACTAGCTGGCCAGGCAGACGTCGTATTGCCCTCTTCGACTTTGTCGTATAAAAATCCTTAAATTACCAATAAAAAATATTGAGGGTCACTTAACGGGATAAAAACTATTCTATCTCTCAAGTAGGACCAAACTGCACACAGTGTGCAAAATTTCATTGTTATCAGTTCAGTAGTTTAAGAGTTCATCGCGGACAAACAACGTGACACGTAATTTTTATTTAAGATTGTCTTTAGACAAATAAAAATGTAGTGACATTTTGAGTAACTATGAAGTGGTCTTTTTATGACATACAGTTTTGATATTAAAAATATAATAAACAAAATTATTTAAAAATTATTGTCTTCCAATAATTTTGAACTCCACTCAAAATAAATCTCTGTAATATGCAAATTCTATTTCATTAAGCCGGTAGTACTATGAGCAATATTGCCAGGGTGAATTATTGCAGGGTCGCCTTTGGATTAACTAATGGCTGTTTATCTTATATACGTACCTACCTCGTTAATGTAACTTTAGACGTGTTTCGATTATTACATCGAAAAGTTATGAGCCATTGTTCAGTTTATTGACGCTTGGTATTCACGTAAGTAGGAACATATTTTGCAATTTGAATCTAAGCCTAAATGGCTTACTATTCTGCAGGCACAATTCACAAATATTAATACTGCTTGTATATTTCTTTATTTTAAATTATCTGCTTTCGCCTCTTTATCTCACGCGTAAATTTTACTATATCTGGTCGTTTTATAATCTTTTTCTAACTATTGAGTTCGCATAGCTACCAATTACACTAGGAACGTATTATGTTAACTGCTTCATCGTTCAGTTTACACTTCTTAAGAACTTCTTACCTGACGATATCAGAAATGTATTAAGAATAAATAATTATGTAATTTTATTTAATTTTTTTTCTGCATTGCTATCATCTGTGTCAAATTTTCATTTCTACATAGTTCGCTTAGGAATATATACAACTACCACATAACACGGTATTGCAGAAGTATTGTAATGTAAGCGACTTCGAAGATTATAAAATCCTGCACTTAAGTAAGAAAAGCATTATTTTTCGTTCATTTCAAACATTCGTTTCACAAAGGTCTTGCACATATTTTATGTACCATAGAAAGCTTTGGCGGATAATATACTGCTCTTTTCTCGATGAGGACGCAACTGTTTATGTTTTCACGCAGTGATTAAAGTGAAGTGTGAAAACAAAACGGCAACATGGCCGCCGAGTTGAGCGTCTTTGAGCTTCGAAATGCAAGGGGTACGCTTTACGTATGCGAACCTTTGATCGTAGGAATCGTTAAACATTTTAATTTTACTTGTATCGTACTATTGAAACTCCAATGCGTTAAAACGTAGATGTGTTAGGTCTATTAATGTTATGTTTGCCGTGAATTTCAACATTAATTTATAAAAAGTCTTTTAAAATGCACTGCATCAAGGCCCACGTCCCTGTAGACAAGTGAAGGGTATTCACATCTTATCTGCTGGGTTCAGTACTTTAAAAAAAAAGGGGGAAGTCGACTATCGCTAGGGTGGCGCGATCGCGGTACGAAGTAAACCCTAAGAGATTACGCACTGAGTGATTGCTCTTCCCAAACTCTCGTGGCGATGTTAGTGGAAAGTGAATGTTAAAGTTGATGTATTCCATGATTTAACTACGAGGTAATTCTGTTCTTCTCTCATAGTAAATTATACCTTAAAAGCTTTTCTTTAAAGATGATTTTTGTTTCATAAAAGAATGAGCTAACAAAATTTTGGCAGTTTACTGTCTTTTGTAAAATGGGGAAACTTTTCTGATTATTTTTCTATAAGTCTTATAACTAGACTTCTTGCACCCTTTACTGCAATCCAAGCTATAATAAAAATATTACTTTAAAAGTTGGCTTATAAAAATATTTAAAAATAAATCAACTATTGTTAAAAGTCGATATTGGTTGTATGTGAATTCTCTTTATATAAAAATTAATTGATGTCCGCTAGTCTCGCTAAAACTCAAAAACGGCTCGACCGATTGTGACAAAATTTCTCGTATGTGTTTGAATGGGTCCCTAGATGGTTCAGATTCACATTTAGCTTCGGTAAAATTATAAATATTTGTTAATTCGATCTTAGTAATCTTCATTTGTGATATCGATATATACAGTACATTTTTATAAAGTTGAAGATATCTACATTGAATCAAAATACAGATGCGTTGTCACCCGTGAGGATTTTTTTTATAGAATAAGGGTGACAAACGAGCACACAGTCCACCTGATAGTAAGTGGTTGCTGTGGCCCATAGACATCTACATCTATCTTCCTTTGGGAATTGAAATACAGATGCGTTGTCAGCCGTGAAGACTAAAATAGAATGCCTCTTTTCCAGTAAAATAGGTCTCCGGTTCTCTACACTCACCATACGAAACACAGCACAGCATTAAGCTGCTATTTTACGCTGGTATTCTGTGAGAACGTGGTCCTTCCCCGGTTGAGCCGACCCATTCGTGCTACGACTTTACTATTAATATAGCTGCAGCATGGCTCTACCACGTAAGAAATCAATGATGGATTAAAATAAAATGCCTCGTTTCCAGTAAAAGGGATCTTCAGCACTCTACACTCACTATACGAATATAGCAGCATAAAGCTACCCTTCAGACGGGAACACAGCAGTGCAGGTACTTCTGCTTGGCGGCGGAAGGTTATACTTATCCAGACGGACACCCAGGCACAAAAGGAGAACTCCTTATACGTTAGTCCCGCTAAAACTAAAAAACGGTTCAAACCGATTATGATGAAATTTTATGTGTGTTTAAATGGGTTCATAGATGGTTCAGATTCTCATTTGGATACGGTAGGTGGCGCTGTTTTATAGATCCAGCAATCACCCGTGCGAAGCCTGGGCCGATCGCTTATCTTTGATATATATAATCCAAAGAGTAGTTTAGGAGTTACAGGCAAACAGAAACGGACATACGAATACCGAAACAGCTAAAAATACCTCACAGTTACAAAGGATGATTTGTGAGCAATGAAAATGAAAAAAGAAAATTTAGATTAAGTATAAAATGTATTCCAATTGAATGAATAATATATAACTTAGATTTACATATAATTAAATAAGTAATGATATGTAACCCTATATGTCAAAAAAATTCAACATTTTTTTTAATCAATTAAAAATATTTTTGATGTTATTACTTATTAATACAACGCAAAAGCTTCTAAAAGTTATTAGTATCTGAAAATGTAAAATGTTTCAAAACGTCTGTCCACGATGCATAGAATTTCTTAAGGATAATTATTACTGCATTTTCACGCCTACTGCTACTAAGTGCATAATTACTACTAAATGATGCTATACTTGAAAGTCAGGAAACGTAGAAATACGCAATCATCATAATACTTATGGTTATTTACTGTTCTGCTGAATGCAATGTAGTTTGTAGCCAGTATCTCAAAAAGGATAATAAAACTTTGAATAAAAGTAAAAATTTAAATAGAAATTGGGAGTTTTTTTATAGGATAGGATGAAAAACGAGCACACACAGACCAACACACAGACCACCTGATGGTAAGTGGTTGCTGTGGCCCATAGACATCTACATTTATCCTCGTATGCGAATCAAAATGCATAAGCGTTGTTCCCGTGAGGACTAAGATGGATTGCCTCTTTTCCATTAAAAAAAGGTCCTCTACACTCACCATTCGAAACTTTTACGCTGGTATTCTATTCTGTGAGATCGTGGTCCTACCCCGGTCGAGCCGACCCATTCGTGCTATAACTATACTAGTAATATAGCTGCAGCATGGCTCTACCACGTATAAAATTTATTCTTAGAGTTATTTTATTCTTTTTAGTTTTGTCGACTAAAAAAATTAACAAGTGGTAAAATTAAAAAATTTGTACAACCTACTTCAACAAATATAATTTAAAATTAAAGATTTTGTAAAGCCGATTTCAATATATATAATAATTTAACTTATAACTCAAAAACTATTGGACAGACCTTGATCAAATTTATATGGAACCACATAAGAAGCTCCAGCTTTCAAATAAAAAAAGAATCATCGAAATCGGTTGACGTAGAACACAGTTATGAGGTAACACACATAAAAAAAACTAAAAAAAACATACAGTCGAATTGAGTATCTCCTCTTTTTTGAAGTCGGCATAAAATGAGAACATCATCAATGTTGTCGTAGTCAATTAAATACGTATTATTAAGGATAACTCAAAAACTACTGGTCAAATCTTAATCATATTTATATGGGACTATATTTGAAGAACCAGCTTTCAAATAAAAAAAAAGAATTATCGAAATCGGTTCACCTAGAAAAAAGTTCTGACACACTTAAAAAAATACATTAGAATTGAGTAGACGATTCCATTTGAGACGTCCTTTTTTTAAATCGGTTAAAAAGAACCTCGTTTTAAATGAAAATAACGCAAACATTGATTGATTTCTTTTTCGTAAAACCTGCCGCCTACTGTTTTACATTAAATTAAATTTATTCCTACCACTGCTTTTGATGAGCTTTGACTAAAAGCATTCTGAATATTCAAAGACGTGTTCAATTGTTTCAGGTGAGTTTTCAACGTGCGGCTTCGGTGGAGCGAACAGGTTTAATTTCTACTTACTAAATAAAAATTTGGATACATAAAAAAAAACTATCAGTCAGTGTACGTAGAAGTGAAAACTTTTTAGCTTCGCAATATATATAATATGTATCTAAGCGTGACGGTCACGCGAGTTCAGTGCTATGTATATATATATATATATATATATATATATATACATCTGTATATATGTATTTGAGCGAGACGATCACGCGAGTTCAGTTCATTTTCCCCATCCCAAAAATGTTTTTTTTTATATGATAAGGGTGACAAACGAGCACACAGTCCACCTGATGGTAAGTGGTTGCTGTGGCTCATAGACATCTACATCTATCCTGGATTACGAATCAAAATGCAGATGCGTTGTCACTCGTGAGGACTAAGATGGAATGCCTCATTTCCAGTTAAAAGGGTCTCCGAGTTCTCTACACTCACCATTCGAAATACAGCAACGTTAAGCTGCTATTTTACGCTGGTATTCTGTGAGAACGTGGTCCTTCCCCGGTCGAGCCGATCCATTCGTGCTACAAATATACCAGTAATATTATAGCTGCAGCATGGCTCTACCACGTAAATACGTCCAACGTGCCTAAAGAAGTTTTCACTTGAAATATGCTGATTAGAAACTGTGTGGTGGCGGTAGAGACTCCATTACTCCATTTCATCCTGTAGATGTTGCAAGAGGCGATTATGGTAAAGGTCAGAAAGTTCTCGAGGCCTCCGATAGATTGTGGTATACCATCTTGTATAAACCATAGTATTAAATACTGATGTCGGGGCAGCCTCAAACGCGCGAGAGCTGTGGTGCAGCGATCATCTTCGCTTGCCAAGCCTGGCGAATATAGCAAATTCTTCCTATAATGGGAGAGGCTCGTGTAAAACACTGGATACAAGATAAATATGATAAATATAAGCTGATAAAGAAGAAGAAGAACTAAAATGTATTTATATTACAATTACATTATATATATACATGGTTACATGTTATATGTCCCGTGGTAGTAGTTGTAAGTAGTAGGTTCCTGTGGCTTAGACATTCACATCTATTCCATCCGCGTTTAAAATGCAAATACATGAACTAAGATGGAATACCTCGTTACAGTTACATTAAGGTTCATTTATTCGTAAGTAGAAAGAGGACGGCAATTTCATTTGCCGCATTCACAATGGTAACAGAAGCGAGACTACTTAGCATTTACAAAAACAGTTTCTGACTAGACGACGTGATATTGATTTTTAATATTTAATTTTTAGTATTTTAAAACATACGATAAATGTACTAACGGCTCCATAGCGCAGTGGCTAGCGTATGGTCGCGATGCTGTGGGCCGCGCGTTCTAATCATGTATGAAGTGTTTGTATGGCCTAAAAATAATCGTTCCGCATATGTGTATTTTTGTGCAATTTACGTATGTAAATCACCTCCACGATACAACAGAAAATCTTGGTGTGGGGGGCAACGTTTTGTGTTAAATAAAAATACAGAAGCTTTTCGTATCTATATTTCTTTAAATTCTTCATAACTTTGTTTTAAAACTAGACACAATTCGTAGTTGTAACAGATGGATAATATTTCAGTTTTAGGCTGTTCCTTGCTGTCAAGCGTTTATTGTACCATAGAATCTGTTCGGCTAAAGTTCATAAATATTATGAAATTGTCTCGCAATAGGTATCTTAATCTGTGTGACTGGCTTCTGTTAACGTAAATAACATAAAATACATAAAACACTCACGCCTGTCACCCAGAGGGGTAGGCAGAGACTACGGACTTCCATTTGGCGCGATCCTCACACACCTCTCTCGCCTCTTTCACATCCATATATCTACGCATACACGCTCGTCGGTTAAGGGTACTCCTAATCTGGCCCATTTTCAATGTATCGCTGATCTGGTCGATAAACCTTCGTCTAGGGCGTCCCTTCCCGACCCTGCCGTTCACTTCTGCAACATAAATTTGCTTTGTCACTCTTTCCTCGTTCATTCTTTCTACGTGACCAAACCACCGAAGCATTCCTTTCTTAATCCTTGTCACAACGTCATCTTGCAAACCACACTTTTCTCTTATTACACTATTTCTCACCCTGTCATTCAGATTCAGCCCTTGCATACTCCTTAAGGAACGCATTTCTACAGCATTTATTCTACTCTCATGCTTCTTCTGCCAGACCCAACTTTCACTACCATACATTAAAGTCGGTACTAACACAGCATTATGAATTGCCATACGTGCCTTAGTTGACACATTCTGACTCCTCACAATAGCGTGTAGAGCCCCATTCACTCTATTTCCTGCGTTCACTCGTCGTTCTATATCCTTATCATATCTACCATCCCTGCTAAATAAACATCCCAAATATACAAACTCATTCACTTGCTCAATCAACTCCCCTTCTATTCTTATTTTACATAAAGTTTTACTTTCTTCTCTTTCAAAAACCATCACTTTCGTCTTACTTGCGTTCACTTTCATCCCCTTTCTTTCAATGAACAATTCATTAAAGTAACCATCATTTGCAATTCGGCCGCCGACGATGCAAATATGACTTGATCATCGGCGTACAAAAGGCATTTGACGGTTGTCTCACCCATTCTCAACCCACATTCTTCAACTTTCAAAGTTTGCAAACAACTGTCCATAAATAGGTTAAACAGCCACGGGGAAGCCACACATCCTTGTCTGACACCTTTATGAATGCCAAACCAATCCGAGTAGACCCCGTTGATCCTGACACAAGCACTAGAGTCCCTATAAAGAGACCTTAATGCCTGTATCAAGCCAGCGCTCAACCCAAATGAGTTCAGTGTTTGCCATAACACGTTCCTGTCCACTCTGTCATAAGCCTTTTCCAAGTCTAAGAACGCACAAAAAACTTTCTGGTTTTTAGCCAAAAACTTCTCCGCTATCATGCGCATGGAAAAGACTTGATCCGTACACCCCATCCCCTTTCTAAATCCAGCTTGCACATCCCAAATTTTTCCTTCAGTTTCTTCCATAACTCTTTCAATTAACACCTTAGCATACAGTTTACCCACAATGCTAAGCAAGCTGATACCACGGTAGTTTTTACAGTCCTGCTGCGACCCCTTTCCCTTATATATTGGGACTATAACGGCTTTGCACCAGTCTTCCGGTACCCGTTTCAGTTCCCAACATAAATTAAACAAGGTGTGCAGCAGGCCTGCAACCACACCCTCACCAGCCCTTAGCATTTCGAGTGATACTCTATCATATCCGGCTGCCTTACCTGCTTTCATGCTTTTCATTGCTTTCATTATTTCATCTACACTTATCTCCCTACCTCTCTCCACTTCTTCCGGAATTTCTATTTCACTTATTTCAGACGACTCTTCACTCTTAAACACGCTTTCAAAGTATTCCTTCCATCTCTTTAAATTCGAAACTTCATCATTCAGCATGCAGCCATTCTCGTCTCGTATAGCATTCATTCTAGGCTGTTTTGAATTTCCCCTGGCAGTTCTTACGAGCTTCCAGAACATTTTAATATTTTCCTGGAAGTTATTAGATATCCTTCTATCATTTTTATCTATCCTTTCTTGCTTTTTCCTTTCAACAACTTCTTTTACTCTCTTATTTATACGTCTAAAGTTTGCCTTTTTTCTTTCAATCTCATCATTCATACCGCCAGAATTACCAGCTTTAGTTGCTAGTAAATCTAGCCATGCTCTCTTCTTTGCTTCAACTTCCATCCGTACCTCATCATCCCACCACAACGTATTACTTTTCCTTTCATTCGTTCTCTTACTTACACCGCATACTTCGGTGGCTGCATCCACCAGAACTCTCTTAATATCATTCCATACATTCTTCAATTCTAAATCATTCATACATAATTCATTCAACCCACTTATATTTTCCCTCAGTCTGCATTTATACTTCTCTTTCACACCTTCATCTTGTAACCTCTCTATTCTTATACGCTGTAACGCAGTGGTAGACACCGATGTCCGATGCCGCCAACGTCTGAATAGACCATTAATTCGGCATAAGACCAAGTAATGATCCGTCACTACGTTGGACCCCCGGTAAACCCTTGTATCTACCACTGCGCTCCTCATTCTTTCATCCACAATTATAAAATCTATCATGCTTCTATCATCCCCTCTTTCCCACGTATACATGTGAATCCTCTTATGGCGAAAGAAAGTGTTCGCCACAAAAAGATTCTTTTCCACACATACGGTGAGGAGGTCTTCACCATTCTCATTTATTCTTTCATCGCCAAACGTTCCTAATATCCTTTCATAACCAGACCTCTTCACCCCCACCCTTCCATTAAAATCTCCTAACATAATAATATTTTCATTTTCCTTACATTTCATCAACACCAGCCTTACCATGTCCCAAAACTGCTCTCGGATATAAGTGGGCTTAGACATATCTGGGGCGTACACCCCTAGCACAAACAACTTCTTTAAGCCCACTTTCATTCGTATCCACAGCAGCCTTGGGCTAACACATTCATACTCTTTCACACATTGACCCATTCTTTCTGAAAGGATGACACCGACTCCCTGGCATGCCCGCTCGGTCTCGTCTACTCCAGACCAGTAAGCGGTATACATGCCATGTGCAGTGACATCTCTTCCCTTTCGTTTCGTCTCGTTTATACATAACACATCTATTCCTCTATCATTCATCATTTCGCATACTTCATCCATCTTATCATTCATTGCTCCACATACATTCAGCGTAGCCAGACGGGCCTCCGCAATCCACTTTTCGCCCCTCCGGGAGACAGGACGTGACGGGTGGCGAACCTCGTCGCCGGTTTTTCTCCCGGAGATTCTTCGCACCCCTGCCCCATTAAAGGGGCGCCGGGAACTCGGGGCCATTTCTTTTTCTACTAGGCTCATGGTGCGAACTAAGGGGGTGGTAGATTTTACGCCGCTACCATACGGCGAGGAGCCGAGTCTGTCGTTTCGGCTTTGTCGCTCGTTTAGCACCACCCGGGGGACACGTGTAGGGTGGGCCTAGGATTAGGTGGTCGAAGCCTACGGACGCGAGCGACTCATCCCCCTAATCCCCTAATCCCGCCGCGCATTCACTGTGGACGCACACTATGCTAACGCTGTTAGCATAGTGTGCGTCCACAGTGAATGCGCGGCGACTAGGGCCTATAGTGAACGCGACTGCGGGGGCGTGCAATAGCTACAGTGACGAGCGATGTTGGAGTACTTAGACCGTATTTCAGGTGTTGCAAAACGTGGCGATCTTTACTAGACAGTTCGATCCTGAGATGGGAGATGTTGAACATAAGAGAGAGTATGCACGAAATAAATAAAAACAGAGAAATAAATGGTGAACTTTTTACTTTATATGAAGAATTGAAATTGTACCCTAGAAAATTCTTCGAGTACACTCAAATGTACGTGTCAACATTAGGTTATATCATGAGTAAATTATCATCAAAAAAAATTGAAGACGCACCTAACGCCGAGCGATAAGACCGAACTGGTTTGACACCCCAGCCACCCGCACATAGGAACGTTTGAACACTACGTACTATCGATCACTAATAAAAAAGTAGATACGCAATCCCATGCAAAAGTTCTCTAAAAACTGTCACCAATTGTTTTGACGTAATTATAGTTGAAATAAATATACATTAATGTAAATTCAACTTTAAGTGCGTTGTCTAAAGTTGTATTCACAAAGCTACGTACAAATTAAAAGCACACCCAAATGTTCGAGTGGACGTTCATTCGGTAAGGACATTTTTGTCACTGATTGTGTATCTAGTTTTTTATTAGTGATCGATGCTACGCATACCATCTCGCTCATGCCTGTGGTGCTAGGCGCCCGGCACCTTAGATTATGTATGTTTGATACTTCGCACCCGTCTTCGCAACCACGCTAGGCTCGCACTGTGGACGAGGGCAAGAGTTTTGTGGTACATGGCTCGCAGCTGTTTTCAGCTTCGGTAGCTTTTTTTTAATTATATATCAGCAAACATAGTTAGCGCGCCGCAATTTCTAACAATTTTAGGATTTTTTTCTATCAACTCTCGACGAACAGACTAGAAACTCCGGTCATTGGTACGGTAGGACTGTGATACGACAACGACGAACGCTCGGTATACCAAGTTGATTTTTAGCGCATATCTGGTACACAGGACAGGCTTAGAGGATTAAAATTAAAAAAAAATCGCAATTAATAAAAATTATGACGTCCCAACAAATGTATACTACTGCACGACTGCTAGTTACTGTAAGTTCATTCTGCATAGATCGGTCCAAAATTGATTAAAAGCCGGAGGTAGCCGGGATTAAATATAAAATCCGTTGAACGCCACAGCCTTCCATAACTACGAGTGCTGTAAAACACTCGAAATGGTAGGAATATGTAAAAATAAGGAAAATAAATGCGATAAAATCCGTAAAAATGAGTTCTAATCAACATACTTTTTCATCCTGCATTTCATGCATCATATTCCGCTTTACGACATTAACATCTCTCACTTTCATTTATCGTATATCTGTCAAAACATTTTCTGGCAGTATTAAATGGATTTTCGTATTATTTCTTTTGGATTTAATCCTTGTACCTGTAATCGCGTGGCTTTTGCATGCCTTAAGCGCGAAGCGCGCAGGTATGTTCTGCTAGGGCCTAAAAATTAAGATTCCAACGTTTTGTCGCATGAAATCATATGTAGCAATCATATTTTGATCAATAAGAATAAGGTCAACAGAATCTTTCGATTTTACGAATTGTGTATAATTAAAATGCAAGTTTAAATTTGATTTTGGAATTTAATTTAATAATAATTTTCGGGAGAGCCTACTACACACATTGAATGCGGGGATCAGAAGGGGAGTTGTCAATACAAAAAATGGTAAACTTAAATTAAAGTGTTGCAAGTAAAATACACAGATAATAATTAATACATACAGACTACAAATAAATATTAATGTTTGATAATTTATTAAACAAATTGTACATAAATCAAAGGAAAAACTCGGCATCGTCATCAGCTAAACAAAACCTCGACAAGGCGGAAATCGCATCGCTATTGCACTGACCAATCAGGTAACGACCTACACTGACAAACGAGTGTCTCGTGTAGCAGATCCATCATAAGAGTAATATTCGTTACAGAATTCTAACGTTGTAGCCCCGAGACTTTTGACCCCAATAAATATTTTGTAAAGTAGTAACTGGATACTTGAGACGGGTCATCAACGGATAACATGATTAAGAATGTAATTAAATATCAAAATAAATTAGGCGAGCAAATTTCTAGTTTAAAAATACAACAGTGTGAAGATGATGATCTCATAAGCATGGATGGAATTTCCAGATGGTGACAACTTCCGAATACTTTCGGAGACAGAAGTATTGTAATGCCAAAAGACAGATGCACTCACAAATAACTCCTCTGCGTAACCTACTAACGCTTTCTCGTCGTGGATACGACGGTAGTATTTTTTAGCTTTTCTGAAGCCCTACAAATCTTTTGAAATTTATAGATTTATATTATTTAACTTTATTTGAACACTAAGCAGCAAAAGGCGGACTAATGCCAGAAGGTATTCTCTACCAGTTTCCATCCAGAGTAAGTATAATTACGCAAAAACAAAATAATTTTATAATAATAGAACATACAAGTGCTGTCTGAAGACAAAAACGTAAATTATAATAATTGTCTCGAAAAATAAAATGACACTAAGATATTTAAACGTGTACCATGGAGATTTCAAAATCAGTGCAAAAGTTATGTAATATGGAAAGTCTTTTCTATTCTTATCTTAAATATATTAAATCCAAAAGTTCAAGCGCTTGTGCTGGCCCCGGCACATCTTCGACGTTAGACATAAGTTGTTTCTTCTAAAACTCTCCCCGTGGAAAACTGCGCGGAGTGATGTAACGTATTCATACCCACATCCTACGACAAGACCACCTGGGGATACCGTTTGGATGCTTGGTGGTCCACCACTGTGCGATTTACTACGATTTTCTTCCTCACACTACCTTTTTGTGAAATCGTTTACCACCGGCGAATTTTTCGGAACGAAACGACTTAGGCATCTTCAAGAAACGAGTTTACTTCACTTCTATAAAAACCTGGGGACAATCTTCATATAATCTCGATATAGTTTGCGTTTTACTCAAACATTGACTCCGGTTGGTACGACTATAAGACCGCGGCTACGTGGTTCGAATAAAATTATACAAATGTGGCAAACTGTATATTTGTCTATATGTATTTCTGTATATTTGTCTATATCTAGTTCAGTAACACGAGTTTGTGATTGTGTAACTCTAATAGGAATCGTGGTTGGCTTCGTTTTGACGATTGTAAATGCGTAAATGTATTAATATCGATTTTAAGTCGGTGTCTTTTGCACATCGCGAACGTGAAGCGGAGAGTTTGCGCTTTACTTTCCACTTGTCCGGGCCACGCTGTTTAATTTTATTTATTTAGTTAATTATTTTAAGTTTCAGAATATTATAGTGGAAGAAACGGAGATACGGAGTGATTCCCACTGGTAAACGATTTCTACCAGTTACGTAACCGCACCGCTGAATCCTTTTCAATTTTGTCTATGACTTTTGTCTAGCCCTAACTTTCTCGATGTATCTACTTTTCTAGGTTTAGTAACGCTTCAATTTTTTTTATAGAAGTGGTTGCTGTGGCCCATAGACATCTACATCTATTTTCGTT
Organism: Parnassius mnemosyne; assembly: GCA_963668995.1. Lineage (NCBI taxonomy): Eukaryota > Metazoa > Arthropoda > Insecta > Lepidoptera > Papilionidae > Parnassius > Parnassius mnemosyne. Next base: position 20,439,747 of record CAVLGL010000024.1, read on the forward strand.
TGCGAATTAAAATGCAGATGCGTTAGCAGCCTTGAGGACTAAGATAGAATGCCTCTTTCCAGTAAAATAGGCCTCCGGTTCTCTACACTCAACATACGAAACACAGCAGCGTTAAGCTGCTATTTTACGCTGGTATTCTGTGAGAGCGTGGTCCTTCCCCGGTCGAGCCGACCCATTCGTGCTACAACTATACCATTAATGTTTAATAAATTAATTTTCAGCATGGCTCTACCACGTAAAAATGTACAATCTATGGATTTAATTCAATTACGCGTACTAAATGGGTGTTCGCGATATTTGCTTTTATAAAACTATTTTTAAAGGATTTTAATTAACAACAAATAATTATGAAACTGCCTCATATGTAGTTTCATAATTGCCCGCCGTGAAATAGTAAAATAATCCTCAGAGGTGACAACGTATCTGTTGCAACCAACATCAAATAAAGAACATTTGAATTGGCTGCAGGTGTAATAGGATGCAATAGCTGCTTACCATCAGGTGAACTGTTAGTTAATTTGTCAGTTCAGTTAAAAAAATGCAATGCCTGTAAAAGTTGGTAATTTGGGTTTTGATGGAATTAAAAAAAAAACAAACAGCTTATGGCATGACATTTCTCCTTATTTACTCATAATAATATAGAAATGAGCTTAAGCCCATATTAAAAGGCTTATCGGAATTGCTATACTTGGCAGGCATTTTGTCTGGTATAATTAAAAGGTGCCGGCATGTGTCGCTGGTCACATCTTTCAGGCCCCTTCCTAAGTTACTTATTTCGAAACCTACGTGATGTGAAAGGGTGATAATTTCTCTTATCATCTGGTTCCTTTCTTCATAATTTTTTCATATTTTATCGTATTGATATAAATTATTATGTAGGTCGTTGCAGAGCACTTAATATCAAATAAACGAACAAAAAAGTTTGCTAATATTTATCAGCAGGCGTTAGTTATAAAAATGTATTAGGGATTGTAAAACTAAATTTTGTTACTCCTACAAACCCGAATAAAATAAAAAAGTAGAAAACCAGGATTTTTTTCAGAATAGTATGGGTGTAGTCTACTCTTTGCATTCGGATACAGTAGCATTCAAATACGGTCCACAGCACTTCTCAATGTTGCTCAACGTTCGGGCTCCCGGTCTTACTCTTACTTTTAGCATACAAAACACAGCAGAATTATGCTGCCATTTTATGTTGGTATTCTGTGGGATCTGGAGATTATGACACATTTCCTCATCACGTATTTCTCACAATTTGAAAACAAAATTGTACAACTAATATGAGTTACCAGTGATGACAAATGGATCTGAAACGTTGTCTTTCATCGCTGGCTGTATGAAGAAGTTTAAGGCCGCTCAGTGAGCTATCGGGAGGGTTGGAGTTTCTCTGCCTGATAATATTTGGAATGAGGATATCCGCAGTAGAACCAGAGAACCGACATAATCCTACTGATTTTAAGTTCTAGTAGTTTTGGGCCGTCCAAATAGCTTGAAGAACCGATAACCTGGCGAAGAAATGGTCTCGAGTTTTGTACCGTACCGGTAAGCGTAGTGAAGTGTGGCCGTTTTCTCGGCGGATCGACCTGATGAATGCAGCTGGCTCATGATCGTGTTTTGTGGTATTCTTTGGCCGGTCAGCATTTGTGAAAGCCTATAATGATAATAATTCGATGCGAGCGTGATGCTTCCTCCGTCAAGCCTGTGTCCTCCGTCAAGCCGTGTTATATATTCGTACTGAAGATATAACACGGCTGCTGAAGATATAACACGGCTGCAACAGTACAAATTTTTTCTTTACTCTTTGCCCACATATCAAGGACATTTTTCATGTTCAACATATTTTACGATTATGGGCCATCATATCAACGTCATTTGCTTACACATGGCAAAACAAATCGATAGACGATGCATTCGTTTCAAACTTTGACATAACAGATTTCGTATTATTACACTTTGTTTTTGTCGTGTCTGTAGAAAAACTTTTACGGATCGACAGTCGACAAAAAAAATGTCGAGTATTTTTTCGTTACATTGGGTCCAAACGGGTGTAACGAGATATTTATGGCGGACGGCGCGTGAGGTCACTCCGGGGGTGTGGATGTGACGTTATTGCGTCCAAAATGTCCCTGTTTTACTATTATTTGAGTGTACCAGGATGAACTAATGCTTTACGATAAGTTACGACTTAATACACATCAACGTTTATTCACTTGGATCTTACTTATTTATTTATTGTTCAAGTTGTTTTGGTAATCGTAAATGCTGTTAAAAATCGTTATATGAATAAAAAATGGGAACAATGATTTTATGCGATCTTGGATTTAGCTTTTTCTACCGTTTTCAAAAAGGAGGAGGTACTGAATTCGATTGTATGTTTTTTATGTGTGTTACCTCATAAATTTTTTCTGAATGAACCGATTTCGATGATTTTTTTTTATTTGAAAGCTGATGCTTTTCATGTCGTCCCATATAAATTTGATCAAGGTTTAACCAATAGTTTTTGAGTTATTCTTAATTATTTATATTGAAGTCGGTTGATTTTTTAAATTTATATATTTTGGATTAGTTGTGTACAACAAATGCGTGTTGCCAGTGATGACATATGGATCTCAGATGTGCTTCATTAATGCTGGCCGTATGATGAATTTATGGGAGGGAGGGCTATGCTCGGAGTTTATCTGAGTGATAGACTTCGTAATACGGATATCCGTAGTAAAAGTAAACGACGCAGCGCAACTAACAGTAGCGATGGGCCAGCCATATAGCTCGAAGAACCGACGACCGATAAAGAAAAAAGGTTCTCGAATGGCAGACTACGGTTCAGTTAAACAAAGTGTAGTATATATTATTGTATACTAGATCCATGCTGCAGAATTTGTGCTGCAACTACAATACATTGTGGTTGCAGCACAAATGGGTCGGCTCGTCCGGTGTAGGACCACACTCTCACAGAATACCATCGTAAAATAGCAGCTTAATGCTGCTGTGTTTCGTATGGTGAGTGTAGAGAACCGGAGAACCTTTTTACTGAAAATGAGGCATTCTATCTCAGTCCTCAGTGGTAACAACGTATCTGCATTTTGATTCTTCATTACGGTTAAATGTAGATATCTATGAGCCACAGCAACCACTTACCATCAGGTGGACTGTGTGCTCGTTTGTTACCCTTATTCTATTAAAAAAGAACATTCCATTCTTGATCGGATATAAGGTTATTTTAACTAAAATTGTTTAGTGTAAAGTCGGTGTAAGAATATCAACTTTCTCATATCATTCCGTGAGTGGTTTAAGAGACGACAAAGGGAAATTACAACAGGAGATGGACAGTAGCGCCTTCCTGATAAAAGCTCAAAGTAATAAAAACTGCGGTTGCTAACCCACCGGCCAAGCGTAGCAACGCCTTATGCGTCAATCTGCAAGGAAGGCCTATGTTCAGCAGTGGACTTTTATAGACTGTAATGAATGCATGGATAGATTGTTTTTCTGTTTTTTTTCCTTTTGGAATGAAGTTCCTTATCGGATGATTCGAATTTGGTGGATGGAGGCTAGGCGACAAAAATTGAAAGATTTTTCCGTTGTCATAGTGTATTTTATTTTAAATGACGCTTCATTTTAATAGACGCTAGTAATACATTTATTTGTATTTGTTAATCAATAATAACATAATACGTTTATCAATAATAAGGAACTTCGTCCCAACCGAGTGTTCCAGACACTCACGCATGTTTTTTTATAACATTTTTGTTACGTACCTACAATATATATAATAAGCTTTTGGTTTGCAGGTACTATTATTATCAATAGTTTAATACTTTTTTAAGAATGTATACGTCTAGTCATCTGATACTGCGATTGTCAATGTACCGGTTAGGCGTTGTATAGCAAATCCTTCCTATTATTGGGGAATACCGATGTTCCGCAGTGAATAGTTAGGCTTTTTTTTTTCATATTATTTTCTTTTTTGTTTGTTAAAAGTAACGTTATTTCACAAGTATATTCACAAGTATTTTCTTTGAAGAAACATCAAATGTCATCACAAGGTTAGACCATAACCCACTTACAAAAGAAAGTTGTTTTTTTTTTCTAAACAACAACAGCCAACGAGTTAATGCTATTACATTTTCGTGGGCTGAAAAGCAATCAATTTTTTATGACAGCAGCACATCAAGATGACAAGGCCAAAAAGGTATCGGAAAGTTGAAATGTTTTCTTTTATTATTATTTTTTTAAATACATACGTATACTGAAGCAGTTTAATCCGATTTATGCAATTGTTTGTAAATCGATTCAACATAAAAATTAATGTTATTTATTTAATAAAGTTACCTTTCCCTGTCCCATGAGTCATATGTGAACATTTCGATTAACTATTCTGTTTACTGGTCTGTTTCGCGGGCAGGAAACTGTTAAGGTGACAAATGAGCACTTGTTAGTAAGTGGATTCTGTTACCCATAGACACTTATCCTCGTTTAAGATTCAAAATTTAGATGCGTTGTCACCCTTGAGGACTAACTTGTTCTCTATATTCTTCAGATCGGAAACAACAGTGCACGCACTGCTCCATTGCGGCGGAAATAGGTTACACGGTGGTAGCTGCCCACTAACAAGTAATTATGATTCAAAATTAAAGTGAAACTATAATTAGGATAGTGCAAGATATCTTGTGAAAATGCTATGTTGGGGTATGTTAAGATGCTAACGCATTGGCTATACTTTGGTCCAACCGCCGCAGCATGTGTTCAACTTGTAAAGAATTGTCGTTTTTGTTAATTTATGTTACATACATGATGATGCAGGAGAAATCACTCTTTTCAGGTAACGTTATTATAAAAGATGGGAATAACAGCTGCCAATCATTATACTCGTACTATGCATATAATGCAGGCATTTCCTTTTCGGATATTTTCCCTTCTCTTGTGCAAGAATACCTTTAGCTCATCAACGCTCTAACATGCGTAGCGCAGATCCTTACTAGTCTTTGCCTCTAAAGTATACCGTGAATAAGTAATCCAACGAATTTAGATCAGACGACTGGAGTGACCATATTTTTGAGCTGAACAAATATAACAAAGGGGCACAGTTGTATAATCGAAAGCAATTATACCAGAAATACAAAAAAAAAACTGACTACTAAAATACTCATCGGATTTGATTTAATCTCCATAATATTATAAGGAAAAGCTAATCCGATAAGATTGTTTCATTGCGGTATGATTGTAGCGTTATTTTATGGACTGGTATGATAATGATAATGAAAGGAGAAAACAAAATTCCACGAAGTTTTGTTTTGAATGTCCTCTACTCTACTTTTTTACATTTTCTTCATAGCCGAGGAAACCATTCTATAGTAAGGTCAAACAAATTTCTCTATAAATAGAAAAACTGCATACGGTAAAAAAGCCGCAGTGTTATGCGTAATATTTTTTCATATAGTGCTCGTGTATGTGCAGAACTATTTTGAAGAAAGTGTATTTTCTACCGACTTCAAAAAGGAGCTGGTACTCAATTCGACTATGTTTTTTTTTTATATGTGTGAACCGATTTAAATGATTCTTTTTTTATTTGGAAGCTGGTGCTTCACGTGTGGTCCCATATAAATTTGATCAAGGTCTGATTAATACTTTTTGAGTTATTCTTAATAATTTATATTGAAGTCGGTTGTACAAAACTTCGAAAAAGGAGTATGTTATCAATTCGACTGTATGTTCTTATTCAATTCATTTAACACCACGCTTTTGAGGTTAATTAACAGATTTATCTTATTTTTATTAAGAGAAGACTTTTTGTCGATATATTTTAACGTGTTCCGTAGTAGTTTTATATACATTTCAACTAGAATCTCTTTTTATTGCTAAAGAGGAAGATCATCTATGTTCTGATTCTTAATAGCTGCTAGATGTAGGTGTCTATAGGCCACAGCATCCACTTACTATTAGGACAACGGTGTTCCCATTTGTTACAATTATATCTTTACAAAAATTCCACAAGTTTAGACTATAGTGTATAACTTCAAATACCTGAGTTACAACTGTAACTCAGGTATTTGAAGTTATACAGGTCATAGCTAAACTGAGTCACTTTAAGCTTCTGTTTCTTCAGTCTGCTAACACAGAACTCGACCGATAGAGGATCAGGTTTCCGCATATCGACAGCGCCAAATGTTATTAGTGCTTAATATTATGATGATTCACATTATCAGTAAAGTGTGGACCTGCCTAAATTGAAAAATTTTACAGGATCACGAAACTTCGCAGTTGGATTAGTTACTACAGTACCATAGATAATATTCTAGTTACATTATACTTACTTAATAAAATTCAATTATTACCGTTGCTTGGGTTATTCACGCTCTTTGATTATATACATGTATATAATCAAAGTTCACGCTATGCGAAAATTCATTACTCAAATTCGTTTCACGGGTATCTTGCTAGTAGACTAAAAAAATAGTACGTGTAATTAAGATGCACTCCAAAATAGGTAAGACACACAATTTTATTTTTCACACGAATCTTGAATAGTTCGTTTTAACATCTTAAATATAATGTAATTCCGCAATGTACCGCCTGATTATATTAATTTTTTTTATTTATTTTATCAGCCCGTATTAGTTCACTGCTGGAAATAAGTTTTTCTGACACCTTTTTTTTTGTACGTGGTAGAGCCATGCATAAGCTATATTAGTAGTATAGTTGTAGCACGAATGGGTCGGCTCGACCGGGGAAGGACCACGCTCTCACAGAATACCAGCGTCAAATAGCAGCTTAACACTGCTGTGTTTCGTATGGTGAGTGTAGAGAACCGGAGACCCTTTTTACTGGAAAAGAGGCATTCCATCTTAGTCCTCACGGGTGACAACGCATCTGCATTTTGATTCGCAAACGTGGATAAATGTAGATGTCTATGGGCCACAGCAACCACTTACCATCAGGTGGACTGTGTGCTAGTTTGTCATCCTATCCTATAAAAAAAATCTTAAGAAATGAGATGTTGAATTCTTTTACGCAACCGTACGGTAAATATCATTCGCCCCGTTAAATATAAATGTTTTGCACATGGTCATACATCCAGAAACGGTAAAATTATTTTTTGTAAGCCTACATACACTTGCTTCCTGTTGGATTCGGACCCGCGGCACCACAGCGTCGTGTTACCAAACCGTCAATGTATCTATTATTCTATTAATTTATTATTATCGTTAAGGGGTGATTCCACCAGTGTGCTGCACGGTGCTCCACTGCAATGCACAGCGTACGGCAAAAATGTTGCTTTCGGTGGACTCATTCAAAGTATGCGCAATGGTAACAAATTATGCGCAAGCTGTGTCAGCGCACGCGCAATACTTGTTCATGCACTGTCTTTAGTTTGGGCCTCACACAACATCAAGATTTTGCTTTTCGTTTCTTTTTAAGTAGACTGCACAATGTGACATGAGCTACAGCTCAATGCAATACGTTTTCCTGCCCGTCCGTGTTAGGTAAAAATAGTGGAGGAAAAGCGCTTTCGAAAAAATTAAACCTATAAAATAAGTAATTTGGGTTAGAACTCGATCACGCTGTCGCCATTTTTTATATATTAGTGCAAATCTCTACCCTTTCGTTGTTGACTTACCATGCACTTGATCCAAACGGTTCGCCACGTCGTTCATCATGCGTACAGCAAAGGAGTGGAAGAAGTTGCCAGCATCTGCCTTTCCATCCGATTACAGTGTGGGAGTCTTCAAGGCAAGAGTGAATAGGCTTTTGTTAAGTCAGTGCGCTTCACCATCTTAGGTTACATCAGCTCTTACTATCAGGTGGGTTCGTAGATAAGCGCTGGCTTAGTAGAATAAAAAAAATAGTGTTAGCAATCCTATTAAAGTATCACGGTTTAGATTTTACTAATTCCCTTTTTTAATTCGATCACTATGCGGTGTCTAGTGGGGAACTCACTTCTATTTTCATTGTCAAACTCCCTTAAGGTATCAGGTGGATTGCATGAATATCTAATCTTAATGGGGAGTATGCACGTATTTTCAGATAAGGGTGGGTATAAATCCTCGGCTGAAATGTTTTATGAACTTCCCTGTGGGAAGTATCAGCTTGCACCGTGTTAAACAAGTATTCCATTTGCAAATAGAATGGTTATATTTTAATTTAAAAGGTTCAGTAAGTAAAAGTGAAATAAATTTTAATGTAAAACACCAATGGAGTTCATCATGTAATTAGAGTTGAGACAATCAGCATATATTTAGATAACTGAACGTTTATCCTTAAGATGATATGCGACTGTAAAAAAAATTAGAAACAATTACTAAATGCTGAGGTTAGGTATCTTACTTTACCAGGAAGTTAATTATTTTTCTTTCCTCTTTAAAGATAAATAAAATAAAAAAGTTGTTGTAATAAAAAATATTACGGACTATTTTTCTTAAACAAGTGTTGTTTTATATTCTGCTTAATCACGTTTATGTTAGGGTTCTTAATCGGCCATTTTGTGTGGCCTAGGGGAATAGTCGTTGGCGTTCATCACGTTTGGAATATGATTTATGCAAGTAATTTAGGTAAGTACGTAACGATATTAAGAGCTTTCACTGCGGTCTTCAAGATTAAATTGTTCAGTTTATCTCAAAACTTATAGGGATGAGATATATTAAAAATTAAAACTTACTTAATAATATACTGTGCTTGTAAAATAAATTTGAGCTAAAAAAATGCAGAAAATTATTTCAGTGGAAAATTAAATAAATATTTATTATTCGATACTTTCCTATCTCGTTTAAATAATACTAAAAATTGAATAACTTTGTGCGTAATATGTAATTTATAGATAGATTATAAAAAAAAAACAATAGGATAAGGTTACGAATAAGGATTATGGCTGCAGTATGAGCACGACCTGGATGATAACACTCGTATAGAATTCCAGCGTAAAATAGTTTTATAATGCCACATTAACAGATAAATGTATCTACTCATGTGATAATGCTGTATTTCTTATAATGAGTGACGAAAAACGGTGAGCGGTGAGTGGAAAAACTTTTCACTAGTAACGAGGCATTCCATGTACTAACGTTGATTTTATGGACTACCTCAGGGTTGAAAACACATTTGCAATTTGATTCTTAATAGAGGATGATAATAAGTGTCTATGGGTCATAGCGCTCACTTGTCATCAGGTTAGGTGTGTTTGTTTGTCTTGTTGTCCCTTACTTCTTAAAAATTAAACATTTAAAAAAGTACAAGTCAGCTTCAAAGAACTAAAAAGCAAATAATTTCTACATAATATCTTCTTAAGTCGGTACTAAAAGATAGTGTATAGATGAGTAATTCTTCTTTTTATTTTAATTATTAAAGCACCGACTTATAAGAAGAGAAGAAGCTATTTACCTATTATTTACGCCTATACTAGGAATTTGTCTCGTATCGTGCAGACGTATTACATACATAAACTAGTGGGATGCGGGAAGTAAAGACTGTATAAGAACCTCCGAAGGAGGCGGAGTTATAGCCGAAATAATAATTTTAGTTTTTTTGTTTTTTGGCTATTTTGACCCCCTAGGAGTGTAATGAGAACTTTTTGCCCCTATTCAATCATCTACATGATAGGCTATTCAAACTGACTAGGCCTAAAGTTGGAGTCACCCCCCAACTCATATCTAGTCTTTACTTCCAATTATTATGGACAAACATCCAGACCCAAAACGAAATTTGTAAGTAATACTTATATATATAGAGCCGTGGTAGTTCAGGGGCTCGTTGTAAATTTCACAATATGCGCGTAATTCGGATTCGATTGCCGCCGTCACCAATGATATAAATTAACAATTATTGTTAATTACAATTTTAAGTATTTACCTCGTGCTCGGCGACGATAAAAATCATCGTGAGGAAATGTACATGTCTGAGAAATTAAAAAAGAGTTATCGTAGACATATACAGTCCGCCAACACGCAAGGCAACGCGGCGAACACAACCTTGCCCTGGAATACTCTCAAAATTGAGAGGAGGACTGTGCCAAACCGTGGTAGCTCAGGGGCCTAGCGCTCGTTATAAATAATGTGGTACGCGAGCAACCAGGGTTCGATCCCCGCCGGCAACAATGAAACTGTTAATTGCAATTTTAGGCTTCCGCATAGCGACAGCGCCAAATGTTATTAGTACTTAATATTATGATGATTCACATTATCAGTAAAGTGTGGACCTGCCTAAATTGAAAAATTTTACAGGATCACGAAACTTCGCAGTTAGATTAGTTACTACAGTACCATAGATAATATTCTAGTTACATTATACTTACTTAATAAAATTCAATTATTACCGTTGCTTGGGTTATTCACGCTCTTTGATTATATACATGTATATAATCAAAGTTCACGCTATGCGAAAATTCATTACTCAAATTCGTTTCACGGGTATCTTGCTAGTAGACTAAAAAAATAGTACGTGTAATTAAGGTGCACTCTAAAATAGGTAAGACACACAATTTTATTTTTCACACGGATCTTGAATAGTTCGTTTTAACATCTTAAATATAATGTAATTCCGCAAAGTAACGCCTGATTATATTAATTTTCTTTATTTATTTTATCAGCCCGTATTAGTTCACTGCTGGAAATAAGTTTTTCTGACACCTTTTTTTTTGTACGTGGTAGAGCCATGCATAAGCTATATTAGTAGTATAGTTGTAGCACGAATGGGTCGGCTCAACCGGGGAAGGACCACGCTCTCACAGAATACCAGCGTCAAATAGCAGCTTAACACTGCTGTGTTTCGTATGGTGAGTGTAGAGAACCGGAGACCCTTTTTACTGGAAAGGAGGCATTCCATCTTAGTCCTCACGGGTGACAACGCATCTGCATTTTGATTCGCAAACGTGGATAAATGTAGATGTCTATGGGCCACAGCAACCACTTACCATCAGGTGGACTGTGTGCTAGTTTGTCACCCTATCCTATAAAAAAAACCTATCTTAAGAAATGAGATGTTGAATTCTTTTACGCAACCGTACGGTAAATATTATTCGCCCCGTTAAATATAAATGTTTTGCACATGGTCATACATCCAGAAACGGTAAAATTATTTTTTGTAAGACTACATACACTTGCTTCCTGTTGGATTCGGACCCGCGGCACCACATCGTCGTGTTACCAAACCGTCAATGTATCTATTATTCTATTAATTTATTATTATCGTTAAGGGGTGATTCCACCAGTGTGCTGCACGGTGCTCCACTGCAATGCACAGCGTACGGCAAAAATGTTTCTTTCGGTGGACTCATTCAAATTATGCGCAATGGTAACAAAATATGCGCAAGCTGTGTCAGCGCACGCGCAATACTTGTTCATGCACTGTCTTTAGTTTGGACCTCACACAACATCAAGATTTTGCTCTTCGTTTCTTTTTAAGTAGACTGCACAATGTGACATGAGCTACAGCTCAATGCAATACGTTTTCCTGCCCGTCCGTGTTAGGTAAAAATAAGTTAACAACTGGAGGAAAAGCGCTTTCAAACAAATTAAACTTATAAAATAAGTAATTTGGGTTAAAACTCGATCACGCTGTCGCCATTTTTTATATATTGGTGCAAATCTCCACCCTTTCGTTGTTGACTTACCACGCGCTTGATCCAAACGGTTCGCCACGTCGTTCATCATGCGTACAGCAAAGGAGTGAAATAAGTTGCCAGCATCTGTCTTTCCATCGATTATAGTGTGGGTGTCTTCAAGGCAAGAGTGAATAGGCTTTTGTTAAGTCAGTGCGCTTCACCATCTTAGGCTACATCAGCTCTTACCATCAGGTGGGTTCGTAGATAAGCGCTGGCTTAGTAGAATATTAAAAAAATTGTGTTAGCAATCCTATTAAAGTATCACGGTTTAGATTTTACTAATTCCCTTTTTTAATTCGATCACTATGCGGTGTCTAGTGGGGAACTTACTTCTATTTCCATTGTCAAACTCCCTTAAGGTATCAGGTGGATTGTATGAATATCTAATCTTAATGGGGAGTATGCACGTATTTTCAGATAAGGGTGGGTATAAATCCTCGGCTGAAATGTTTGTGTGGAACGTATCTGTGTAACTGTGGGAAGTATCAGCTTGCACCGTGTTAAACAAGTATTCCATTTGCAAATAGAATGGTTATATTTTAATTTAAAAGGTTCAGTAAGTAAAAGTGAAATAAATTTTAATGTAAAACACCAATGGAGTTCATCGTGTAATTAGAGTTGTGACAATCAGTATATATTTAGATAACTGAACGTTTATCCTTAAGATGATATGCGACTGTAAAAAAAAAATTAGAAACAATTACTAAATGCCGAGGTTAGGTATCTTACTTTACCAGGAAGTTAATTATTTTTCTTTCCTCTTTAAAGATAAATGAAATAAAAAAGTTGTTGTAATAAAAAATATTACGGACTATTTTTCTTAAACAAGTGTTGTTTTATATTCTGCTTAATCACGTTTATGTTAGGGTTCTTAATCGGCCATTTTGTGTGGCCTAGGGGAATAGTCGTTGGCGTTCATCACGTTTGGAATATGATTTATGCAAGTAATTTAGGTAAGTACGTAACGATATTAAGAGCTTTCACTGCGGTCTTCAAGATTAAATTGTTCAGTTTATCTCAAAACTTATCGAGATGAGATATATTAAAAATTAAAACTTACTTAATAATATACTGTGCTTGTAAAATAAATTTGAGTTAAGAAAAATGCAGAAAATTATTTCAGTGGAAAATTAAATAAATATTTATTATTCGATACTTTCCTATCTCGTTTAAATAATGCTAAAAATTGAATAACTTTGTGCGTAATATGTAATTTATAGATAGATTACAAAAAAAAACAATAGGATAAGGTTTCGAATAAGGATTATGGCTGCAGTATGAGCACGATCTGGATGATAACACTCGTATAGAATTCCAGCGTAAAATAGTTTTATAATGCCACATTAACAGATAAATGTATCTACTCATGTGATAATGCTGTATTTCTTATAATGAGTGACGAAAAACGGAAAATGAGTGAAGATAGATGCAAATGTCTATGGGCCACAGCAACCACTTACCATCAGGTGGACTGTGTGCTCGTTTGACACCCTTATTCTATATAAAGAAAATAGAAGTCTCGCAGCGTTAACGCCTCCCCGTCGCTTGTATATAATATACCTGACGTAAAGATATTGTTATAACGATATCTGTCCGAAATTATAAAATCTCTCTGGTATTTACCATAATCACATCTTACGATACTCACGGGACAAAACCAACAAAACGGAGTGATGTATTCTCTTACACCGCAAACGCATGGAAATTAACTACCGTAACTGGAAATATTTGACCATAATCTGCGTGTACAGAGTCGAAGGACTCGATGAGTTAGTAAGACTATAGCCAATACTAACGTCCTGGTGAAATTGTCAAACCCAAGTTATATTGATATTGGTCACCAGGTTGTGTTGGTGATTTCTATACTTGGTAGAGCCACACTGTAGCTATATTGTAGTTGTAGCACGTATGGGTCGGCTTGACGGGGAACGACCAAGCTCTCACAGAATGCCAGCGTAAGTTAATGATGTTGTTTAGTATCGTGAGTTAAGATAACCGGGGCCTTTTTTTACTGGAAACGAGGCATTCCATCTTAATCCTCAGCGGTTACAATGCATATGTATTTTGATGATGTAGATTTCTATGCAACTTCCACTTACCATGAGGTAGATTGTGTGTTCGTTTGTCACCCTCATTTAATATATATATATATATATATATATATATATATATATATATAAAAGTTGTTATCGCTATAACTCTATTATATTTATAACTCAATATGTTTATAATGGCGTATTGCTCAATGTACGTCAATTAACTTGCAGTTCCCGAAGTAGTATAAGTGCAGGGATACGTAAGATCAGATGAATGGTGTATTCGCACGCGATCGTATTTCAACCTGAGCTTGTGGCAGATTAAATGGTCGCTCAGTAAATGCGATGAAATAGATTCGTTGTGTATTTTGTGTTCTTTGGTATTCACATCGAACTAATGTGTTATAGAAGAGATTTGTATATTTTTATATTTTACTAGCTGTTCTCCGCGACTTCGCCCGCGAGTAATTTAGGGTTTTAATAATGTTGCGCGGAACTCTACTTCTTTTTCTAAGATATAAGTAGCCTAAGTTACTCCTTATAACATCAGCTATCTGCCAGTGAAAGTCCCGTCGAAATCGGTCTAGCCGTTTCGGAGATTAGCCGGAACAAACAGACAGACAGACAAAAATTTTAAAATTGTGTTTTTGTTATAAGTACCGTACATATTTTCATAAGCATTTAGCAAAATGCTGGTATTTTGACATTACAAACAGACACTTCAATTTTATTTATTTGTATAGATAGACTATAGGCACCTATCACCATTGAATCTACATTCAAAATTATATTAACGAAATGCAAATGCGTCAAACTTAAGAACTATTATTCCGTAAATACTTATTTTATTTTACCAAATACTATTAAATTTAGTTTAAGAGCACAAGTTGAAATACGATACAATATGATACGAATACGATACGATAGATGTTGATATTCAAATATATGTTTAAAAATTAAATACAACAGATAGAGTAAACCCTTATTGTGAATCAGATCGTTAAATCCAGAAGTGTTACAGGCGATTTAACAATTAAATCTGTTATACTTTTGCCCATAAAAATCAGTCAAGGGGATTTAGAGCACCAACAATTATAATAATTCCAAATAGTGAAGCATTTTTGTAATTTTTAGCTGTATTTGTCCAATTGAAAATTGGTTTGCGATTTGCTTTTTTAGCAGATTCAAGATTGTTCCTATTAACTGTTCAGCGTCTGATGCCAAAAGCCTCTGCTAGATTGAGCATCATATGAATCTACGTTGTCATTTCATCAGTCAGAGACCCAATGTCTTAAGCGTAAAGTTACTCTTGAAAACACTCCATCAGTAATTGACTTCAATTGAGTACAATGTTGCTGTAGCAGATAATGTAGCGAGAGGGAAGAAAATATAGACTTTAAAACAGACGTTCGCTCTACTCTAGGTCAGCTATGACCCGTCACCGATAAACTGACTTGAACACAACTTATTAGAAGATAGCAGTACTAAATCATCAAAGGGCGCTGACTTGGAAACAACTTATACGATAGCACTTGCAGTAATGAGTCAACCATAACTTAATTATGGACCTACGATTCGGTATTTATTGTACATGTAGGTGTGATAGTATTTTTCTCATATACATTGTTTAAAATACTCATAAATGACTCTATCGTATAGAGTTTCCACGTTTATGTAAGAATTATAAAAAATAGAATGTGGCAACTGTGTTACTTGTGTAGCATGTCGTAAAAGACGACTAATGGGATGCACCCAATGGCTTGTGTAGGTGATGGGCTAGCCAACAATCAATTCTTTCATAATTTTTTATCTAAACTAATATTTGTTTAGCTAAACGTAGAGAGGTCAAAAAGCTACTACTACAAAGTAGTAGTAGCTTTTTGACCTCTGTCTACTCCAGTGATGGCGGAGTGATGCTATATAAGATTGCTGCTATATGAGGTTGCTTGTTGGTGGGTGAATTACTACGTTATCTTTACATTATTTGCACAATGAGGGCTAATAATTTTTCGCTCACCAGATGTCGCTAGTTGACACTGAGGTAAAGTTTTTGTTACACAGTCTAATTTAATTGAGAGGTTGGTTTTAATAAAAGTTTATCAGTTTCTAGAATATTATATTAATACTATATTTAATTTTTTTAGCACAATCTTTTTTATTTTAATTTTTTTACTTTTATGAATATCTGTGGTATGATTTATTTATTTTTAATCTTATTAATATAAAATATTGCTAATAGTGCATAACGAAACAATAACCTTTACATTTTCCGAATAAATTAACTTCCCCGTTATGAAATCTGTCAAATATTATACCTCACTTTCTATTGGCGCCGCACTGGTGGCAGAAAAAGTCGTGGATGTCCTCATTACTGTCTCGTGGGTCAAGAGGTCGTAAGCGGCTGCGACTGATGATCATGTGGTTCCGAATTCGAATCCTGGGTGGGGCTAAAAATCAGTTATTAGGTTTTTTTGTCAAGGAATTCCTACTAACAGTTAGAAGTCAGTAAAATTTATCGAAACTCGAAGTTGTTGGCGAGTATGTTTACCTGGGACAAATAGTCCGACTAGGTAAGTCCAACTTCGACCGAGAGGTCAATTGACGGATTCAACTCGGCTGGGCAGCGTTCGGGAAGCTACGACACATCTTGTCGTCAGACATACCTCAAAACCTTAAAACGAAATTGTACAACCAGTGCGTGTTGCCAGTGATGACTTACGGATCTGAGACGTGGTCCTTCACTGCTGGCCGTATGAGGAAGCTCAAGGTCGCTCAGCGAGCTATGGAGAGGGCTATGCTCGGAGTTTCTCTGCGTGATAAACTTAGGAATGAGGATATCCGTAGTAGAACCAGAATAACCGACATAGCCCAACGGATTAGTAAGCTGAAGTGGCAGTGGGCCGGCCATATAGCTCGAAGAACCGACAACCGATGGGGAAGAAAGGTTCTCGAGTGGCAGCCTCGTACCGGTAGGCGAAGTGTAGGGCGTGCCCCCACGAGATGGAGTGACGACCTGGTAAGACATGCAGGAAGTTGATGGATCCAGGTAACTCAGGACCGTGCTTTGTGGCATTCTTTGGGGGAGGCCTATGTTCAGCAGTGGACTTGTGAAGGGCTGTGTTGATGATGATGATGATGAAAATTTATCGTGTTCCCCCCGTGTCTCGAAAATCACTAGCCATTGATCCTGCGCCTGATGTCTCTCCGGTCGTGTCAGATTGCCATCAGGTCTAATATATCTAATATGACAGTGAGAGAATCAACTTGTACACTAAAACTGCCCTTCAGATTTTTCTAAGCTATTGATGGTATGGGTGGGGCACAGCAATTTCAAATCTAGCGACTTTTTTTGTGACAAAATCTCTTCTTTAAGCCCGCAACTACCAATGATCTTTTTAAAATTTTCTAATACCATAGTTTAACCCGACACTATCAATAAACGTTTTATAATAAGAGCGAAAATATTCATAATTGATCAATAAATAATACTTAGTATAATTTATTTATTTTATTTTAAATTTCCGTATCAGAAAGACACAGGAAATTAACTCTAATAGTGTTTACAGTACGTTGCGTTTTTCTAATTACGGCATAGAGCACTACTACAGAGTAGGTATTATTGCCAAGTTAAAAGGACCGAAAGCGGAACGAAAACTTTTTTTATAGAAAATCGTATTTGCTAAGAAAATCTTAGGAAGCTTTCAAACTATATAACGAATAGTTAGGTATTCGTAACTCCTATAACTAACAAATTAGTCACGCACAGTTTCAAGCAACAGTTTCTTAGAACCGTTATAAGTAAGCGTTAAAGATTTTTTCCTTCAAAGCTATGATTCAAAAATTTACATATATGAAGAATCATTGCAGAAAAATCTTCATCCGTCCGTCAGCATGTGTCATGCTTTAATTCTTGGTACACAGGCGTGGACCATATTGTGTTCGCCGGTACGGTTCTTTATATTAACAATAATAACATTAATAGTACGTGGCCGTACTCTAAAACGGACGCGCTAGGCTCTAGTTGGACCGGGTTCTCATCAAGGATTATTCTGGCGAATAAACCTGATATTTTGGTTGAACCGAACACAATCATGGATATTATTGATTGACATTTACCATTACCTATGATGAGAATCTCGTCACGAGGTGACTGACATGTAGTATGGTCTATCGACCGCAATTATTCCTGTAGTCGTCTCTGTGAACCGATTAATTCTGGTCAGCCTTCGGGCTAAAATGCAGAAGACGGTGCTCCTCGATACTGCTTGCATCGTCCACCGGTTTCTTTCCTTTTCCCCATAACCCTCGACCGTTTGGTCTCCCTGCTCGGCAGCTTCCGTCTGGTAGGATTTTATATATTTTGTATAGTTTTAGAATTTCAGTCACGGTGGACAGTCTCAACGTAGACTCACCAACTGCGCAGGACTGGATTACATTTCACAAAGGCAGGTGCACTCTCTTTTCTCACTCTCACAGCCCAATGTGACGGCAATTTTACCCGACCGGAATGAGATCATCTGCACTCTCCTTTCACCTTACTCTTATAGCTCGATGGAATGGTAATTTGACATGACCGGAGATAGATCAGGCGTAGGATCAACGGCTTTACGTGCTTTTCGTTAAACGCCAAAATCGCCAACTTCCTGACTCGTTCAACTACCGAGAATATTTTGACAGAAACACTAATAACAGCCTAATGCGGGATTCGAACCCGGGACTATATCATCAGCAGTAGCACTTACCATTTAGTCGCAATCACCAGAACAAAGACTGCGTAATGAAATATATATTACGTTTAATGTATCTTCCATGCTGATGATTCATATGATTTGTGCAGGTTTCGATATCCGTATTTTATGATTTATATGCGTTGCGACCGCGGCAACATCTTGAAATTATAAGTATTAGTTTGTAAGGCGTTTTATAGGTAGAGCTGAAAGTGTGAGTCGCTACGCATATTATCGAATTACGTTTCCAAATATTTTATTGTGTTATTTTTCATACTCCTGCTCAAGTTTCTTCTTTTATTAGAAAGTCCGTTAATGATACAGTTACGATTTTTGCGTAGATAAAGGTTTTCGGTGCATGTACTCTATAATGGTATCATAAGTCTACGTCAAGTATTTAACCTATACAAATAAATAAAATTGAAGTGTCCGTTTGTAATTTCTAAATAACAGCTTTTTACTAAATGCATATGAAAGTATATACGGTACTCATAACAATTTTTTTTAATTTATTCCTGTCTGTCTGTTTCTCTGTGTTTCTATGTGTCTGTCTGTTTGTTCCGCCTAAATATCGAAATAGCTGGACAGCTTTTGACGGGAGTTTCACTGGCACTTTATAACAAGGCTTTTATTTTAGAAAAAGAATTATGGTTCTGTGCAAAAAATAATTAAAACCCATGAAATCCAATCGCAATAAGTTTCACTCGGACGAAGTCGTGGGGTACAGCTAGATTTTTTTTATAAGATAGGGTGACAAACGAGCACACAGTCCACCTGATGGTAAGTGGTAGCTGTGGCCTATAGACATCTACATCTATCCTCGTTTGCGAATCAAAACGCAGATGCGTTGTCGCCCGTAAGGACTAAGATGGAATGCCTCTTTTCCAGTAAAAAGGGTCTCCGGTTCTCTACACTCACCATACGAAACACAGCAGCGTTAAGCTGCTATTTTACGCTGGTGTTCTGTGAGAGCGTGGTCCCTCCCCGGTCGAGCCGATCCATTCGTGCTACAACTATACTACTAATATAGCTGCAGCATGGCTCTACCACGTATAAATAGATATAAAATATTTCGAATAGCCACGCCTGCGTGGTGGTTGTGTCATTTTCTCTCTGTCTGGTCAAGAATAATCAGTTTTAAAAAATTTACCTACCTTATTTAACAGCTTTTTCTTGAACGACGTTGATACTTATATATATATATACATGCGTTAAATTTACTTTTCGGAATATAACTGGAAAAAAGTAATTAATGGTTAAGTTGTTCAACGCAATCATTTATATTTGAGAATGCCTGGAGCGTTGAGTCTGCCTTGTAAACCTAAGCATGCGCTACCGAGAGTTCGTGCATGTGGCAGCGAACTTTTTAAACAATTTGAGCGGCTGCCGCTCATGGTACTGTAATAGATGAGCATGGCTTTTATATCCTGCCAAATTTTTTACACTTTGGTTTCTCACAACTTATTTATTAATTCATTATAGCTTACTAAAACTCCATTGCTGAACATGGGAATTCTCCATTGCCTAATTGTGGGTATATTTGCCACAGTTTATTACAATCATAAATAAATAAATATATAAATGACAACCAACAAAAATATTTTTGTGTCGAATAATGTGAAAATATTTTGCGCACACTATAGGCCCTCCATAGGATGAATCAAAATTCAAGAAACGTCATCCGAGCGTCAAAACAACATGTTCGCCTTTAGTTATGATGTGCTCTTAGAATAAGATGTGCTATACATCCGACAAAAGCAATGGAAATAACTTCACCAGTGTACTAAAAATAACAATTTCATTGAAAAAATCGATATTATGCAAAGGGCATTTATAACAGTGAAGGTCGTTGTTTCCACCGACATACTTGAAAGTATGAGTCACGTTAAGAAAATTGGGGCGCGTAATTTAGTGGCGTTTGGTTGTGTTTGGCCGTAGCCAACGTTTCAACGTTACAATGTTTCATAGCCAGTGTTTCTTGCCTACAGCTGTGACTTGAAATTGTAGCGAACATTTCGTATTTAATCATTATATAATTGTGTGTTAGTAAAATGTTTAAGGGTTGCATTTTCAATGAACAGATAAATGTTATTCATACAAATAATTATAACATAAACAAATTAAAAATTACAGCTAAATGAATATGATGGTTCAATTGGAAACAAAGCACTCTATGTTATTCATCAGGGGTGACAACGCATCTGCATTTTGATTCGTAATCGAGAATAGATGTAGGTGTCTAAGGGCCACAGCATCCACTTATCATCAGGTGGACGGTGTGCTCGTTTGTCACCCTTTTCCTATAAAAAAAAACGTGAATCTCTACCATATTTTTTTATTTTCCGTTGTTATTATGCAGATTCTGCTCACCATCTACTACTTTGTTTCCCTCTATCAATAACGATTTGTGGTAGTAGATATTCTTACACCACCATAACACGGATACTGACTCTATACGGTTAACTTCCCTTTATCATCTTATTTATTTTGTAGCATTGATATATGTATCTTTATAAGTTCTTCTATCCGTGTGTATGTGACTGAACTTCTCTTAAACGGCTGTACCACATAAATATAACAATATAATTCTTAGTAAAAGAAATTGCTGAGAAGAAAAACAATTATAGCCTATGTCACTCCTACAATAAGATGAATCTAACGGCACATCATTAGTTAAAATCCATCAAGCCGTTTAAACTACAGAGCGTGCCAAAGAAATAGACATACATACAAACATACTCTTGAAAAATATTACCCTCCTACTGGAGCAGTCGGGTAAATAGATTGAAAAATATGATGAATATAATTTTTTTTTATTATTCGTTAATTTGTACCAACGTATTAAATAAACACCAAAGTGGAATAATCTGTCTCTTAATGTGATACGTCAAGTCACCTCACAAGGTAGACGGAGGGTACGAAAAGATAAATACTACTATCTCGACTTAATGGCTTTCTGTCCTGTGTCTTAGAAGGGTGCCCGTCCATGTCCTGCCTGTCAGGTCATCGAAACATTGATTTGTCTTCGTTACATGGACGTTTCCACTTTCTTTGTGACTAGACTTTCAGTATTTAAAGTAATTGTGACCTTACGTATCGGTAGAAAGGTTTCTTTCCATTTAACAGAATTTTCCTTGCACTATTGTAATTAAAACGGACAATAAAACTACTATTATAAGTGTTTTTGGATTGGAATTTAGTAGAAAAGCAGTTGAGTAAAATTCATTCACGGGCTAACGTTTGCCTTTTATAATAAAATCGTAGAAAATATTAATTGACAAGCATTGAAAAGTTTCATCAACAAATTTACAATATCCTTAAACAAAATCTTCTTCTTCGTCTTATTACAAAAGTTTTTTTTTATAGGATAGGGTGACAAACGAGCACACAGTCCACCTGATGGTAAGTGGTCGCTGTGACCCATAGACATCCACATCTATCCTCAATAAAGAATAAAAATGCAGATGCGTTGTCACCCGTGAGGACTACGATGGAATGCCTCTTTTCCAGTAAAAAGGGTCTCCCGTTCTCTACACTCACCATATGAAATAGAAGTGTTAAGCTGATATTTTACGCTGGTATTCTGTGAGAGGGTGGTCCTTCCACGGTCAAATCGACCCATTCGTGCTACAACTATACTACCAATGTAGCTGCAGCATAGCTCTACCACGTAAAAAGGCAGCTTAAAAGTAATTTCAGGTTAAAACCAGAGTCTGTTTCAATAAAAAAGTCCATAGAAAATATGCGAACTAAATTGTAAAGTATATAATAATTTAAAATTAAAAATTTTGTACACCCCACTTCAATATAAATTAATAATAATAACTCAAAAACTTAATTTATATTAATTCAAATAAAAAACAATCATCTAATTCGGTTCACCCAGAAAGAAGTCATGTTGTAACACACATAAAAAAATAAAAACATACAATCTAATTGAGGTATGAAAAACATACAATCCTCCTCCTCTTTGAAGTCGGTAGAAAATTTGACAGCAAAAAAAGCAAAAAAAAAGTTCTTTAATGAAAAAGATTTTTCTTAAATCATAGTTTAAACCCTAGACTATCAATAAACCATGTCTTGTAATAAGGCGGCACCTAACTACGATATAAAAAGCTATATTATAATATTTAGGAATACATGAATGAAAAACACCGCCGGGAAATGGCAAAGTACGAAACTGTTTTCCTTACTAATATTGTTATAAACTTTTATATTACACCGCTAACTTTTTTCTTTTTTCTTTTCAAGACGGATGTATTTTACGAACCAGTGGTAAATAAAAACTTACTTACAACAAGTATTATGTAATAATCTATCTTTTTTAATTATCAACCCGTGAAAGTCCACATCTGGACATGAACCTGTCTCGTTATAAGAAAGATCTATCGCGATACTAGACGTCTCATACTTTTGAGGCTGCTACCCGTAGGACTTGGTATTATTTGAGTTATTTACAAGCCGACAATAACCTTAATTTATTAATAAATATTAGTACATAACATTAAATTGTATACATATAAAAAATTGTTTACTCGCTTAAATTATTAATGCAAAAGGACGGCTGATAGGTGCTTATTATACGGTTTCCGTTTTTCTTTCAATCGATCTAAAAAGAATTTTCACCCAGATATATTAAGGGTGTTATTTGTTTGTAAATAGCAGTATAAATATACTGGCATCGTCACCTGAGCAAACGGAGCGGGGCCCCACAAGAGGCTTATATCAATTTTCTGCCGAGTGATTCTGGGTAGTGAAAAACACTTAAGAATGCAGTTTGCCTACGTTCTTTTTAGTAATAAAAGGTTTGTTATGAGGGTTACTCGCGTATATTGTAAAAGATTTTTTATTTAATTTATTGCTACACATGTTCTTTAGACATACGCTCTAATTTCCAGCCAGTACTAGTGTTATTATCATTATTTAGGTCACTACCTATATATGTATATAACTAGTGACTTGCCCTAGCTTTGCACATTGCGATTCACCAGTACCTACTATCAATTCCAGTTAATACCGTGACGTCAGTCTTTTTTCATTATCGCGTAATTTTATTAACATGCAAGATGTGCAGAATAAATTCATTAAAAGTAAGCTTAAGGCTTGAGTGAAGGGCGTATGGCTCTTCAGAACACTGAAATACAAGAGCGTCTTTTTAACCTGCACTTTGCACGGTCCGCCCAGTTCTTTCAGCTATGCTGCATGGTGATGGCGTAAGAAATTCCATCACAACGTACCGATATGTGAGTGTCGTTATTTGTGAATATTGGAAAAGTCAGAATGGTCTCATGACCTCCAAAAGATGGTGGTAGGTATAACCATTTTGTGGATACATAGCAGAGTTAATAAATCTAGACCAATAATACATATATATTATAAAAAAAAAGTCACGCCTGCCACCCAGAGGGGTAGGCAGAGACTACGGACTTCGATTTGGCACGATCATGAAACACTTCTCTCACCTCCTCCACATCCATATACCTACGCATACATAGTACATGTATATTATGTAAAGAAAACTCTCTCCGATCCGGAAAAGGCACCGGAAAGATAAGCAAAAAATTTAAAAATTGAAACATCATAATATTAAAATGTCATTGTAATGTATTTTATCTTCAAACTTATATTTGAACGTGTGCCAGTATTGTAAGTATCCCCATTTATTTCATTTTGTTTTTGGGGTAATCATTTGATTATTCTCTGAAAAGTATAACATCATAGAATCATATCATGATACCTAAAAGCACTCTCTAGGATCGTACAGAATTTTTTTTACATATTTTTTTTTAATTTACAATTTTTTTATTGTATAGGACTAAAAATTCACATGCCATTTTATGTTTAACATTAAAAACAAAAAGGCCGCGGTATTTATAAATATATTAACATTTCTACCAGCTTTGTTGTTGTGCAGAAACAATTCTCGTAATTAAGGGACAGTTGCCGTCACCATGTTTTTGCCGAAAACGCTGCGTCGACTGCACCGGTAACAACGTCGGCTGGATTACGGAGTTTACAAAGTATACTCGTATATTTTTGCCATGCAGGTCCCAGCAATTTACCATTCTAGCCTTTTCCTCTTAATTGAACCCGGATCGAACAAGCGAGCGTTAATTGATTATTTTTTCAACAATATCAAAAATTTCATTGTGTTTGAATGATTGTCTTCTGTATATATACTAGTATGTATGTACCCTTATAATATGCATATTCTATGTCTTTTCACGGTTTTCGAAAATTAAAAATATCTGAAGTACTTGTTTCATAATTTCCATAGTGACCAAGATAAGGCACGCCTTCTAGCTGTTTCGACTAAGGAATCTAGTCACTGGTTACTACATGCTTTACCAATTTTTGTTCCGATCTAATTTTTGTTCCGATCTAATTTTTGTTCCGATCTAATTTTTGTTCTGATCTACGCAAATATATAAAATTAAAAATTAAAAAAAAATAATAAGTTATTTTAAAGTTAATATACGCGATAAAATCCGTACCTAAAACTAGTTTTATTTAAATGTGTAGTGATCGTGTAAATATAAGAAATCATTATCTATACAAATAAATAAAATTGAAGTGTCTGTTTGTAATGTCAAAGTTACAGCTTTTTACTAAATATATATGAAAGTATATACTGTCTGTCTGTCCGTCTGTCTGTCTGTTTGTTCCGGCTAATCTCCGAAACGGCTGGACCGATTTTGACGGTATTTTCGCTGGCAGATAGCTGATGTCACAAGGAGTAACTTAGGCTACCTTTATTTTAGAAAAAGAATTAAGGTTCCGCGCAAAAAAATTAAAACCCCAAAGAACACGTGGGCGAAGTCGCGGGGAACAGCAAGTGTAAAATATTTTTCAGAGTTTAGCTGCGTAGGTGCTGTAAGGGGCGGGCGATTATGAAAGTCAAGAATATCTTATTCGTTGAAATACGAGTAGATAGCATCTTGTATACGACAGTTAGGCTCAAGACCTTGCTTTGTGGTATTCCTTGTGGGAGGTGTATGTTCAGCATTGGACTTGTGATGGGATGTAATGATGATGTCGTTACACCAGATACAAATAGTAAACACTAAATTTTAATTACTGTACCTAGAGAAAAAATACAACTTTAGGTTAAAATTTGCATCGCACTGATGTAAAAGTATTATTTGTACTTATAATTTAATCTGTGCTTTATAAACTTGATTTTGTAGCTAATGTGTTAACAATTAATTGTGATAACATTTTTTACTGTTTTTAAAAGAATAAAAATTTGCTAAAAGCAAAGAAAATTTTGATGACTTAATATCTTGATTGCCGTGTAATAGCGGCGTAAGATTATGGAGTAGAAAACTAGAGAATTCACTAACATATTTTTAAATAGTAGTAATGCTATTAAACATTACTAATACTTCCTTTAACCACTTCTGGTAAGCTTAAAATGCTTGTGTTAGAAATGGTTCACGACAGTATTCGAATGGCGGATTCGAACCCACACCCTTTCGAGGTCGCCGTCCACGCCCTGCCATTTAGACTACTGACGCTTGCAGTTTTTTATTCAAAATAATAAAAAAAACTGCTGCTGCCCTCCCGCCTGCCATCTGGCAACTATTGTAAATATCCTTCTTATGAAGCAATCTACGGAGGAGGACTATGTCCAGCAGTGAACTTTAGATAATCTGTAACGATTGAAATGTCTCGAAGTACTTGGTTGCTTTCTTGAACAATTTCTAAAGAAGTGTTTATAGGTACAGACGTGACAGTCTGTCATCGTTGCGTGATGACGCAGTGTTTAAGTGCGCTCAAACAGCCGACTCTTTTGTCAACGAAGGCGTTGCTTTCAGCACGTTGCAATAAACCAAGCCTCTTCAAACTTCGCACATTGTGATACCGACTCAAATTGTCAACAGTGTTTCTATTGGTATATCTTCATTTCAAATACAGATTTCAACTTCAAAATTATCATAAGGATTCCTTTGTTTTTATCATTAAGTCTTAAACTTGTCTCGGTTAATTTATTTATTCATTTTATAAAAATGGATTATTATTATATTTATATAAAACAGAATCATGTTTTTTTTTTATAGAATAAGGGTGACAAACGAGCACACAGTCCACCTGATGGTAAGTCGTTACTGCAGCCCATAGACATCTACATCTTCTCTTGACCCAGTATACTATATACCACTATATGAGTCCATCTATGCCATGCTGCAGCTATATTAATAGTATAGTTGTAGCACGAATGGGTCGCCTCGACCGAGGTAGGACCACGCTCTCACAGAATACCAGCGTAAAATAGCAGCTTAACACTGATGTGTTTCGTATGATGAGTGTAGAGAACCGGAGACCCACTTTACTGGAAAAGAGGCATTCCATCTTAGTCCTCACGGGTGACAACGCATCTGCATTTTGATTCGCAAACGGAGATAGATGTAGATGTAAAACTAATTTTACGGATTTTATCGCGTATATTAACTTATTTTACTTTCCCGACGTTTCAAGCACTTTACAGCACCCATGGTCACGGGGGGGACTGAGGTGTATGACGTCCCAATGTCATAGTTAACCACGGCTACCTCCAGATTAAAAATTATTAATTTTTGTTCCGATCTACGCAGTATGAACTTACAGTATCAGTGTAGTGTTCGCGTAAATATAAGAAATCATTATTAGATGTAGATGTCTTTGTGCCACAGCAACCATATACCATCAGGTGGACTGTGTACTCGTTTGTAACCCTTATTCTATAATAAATGCCTATTGTCTATGCTTATGAAGACAGAAATGGAGTCCCATCATCTTGTGAATTAATAATTTAAGCATTTCGTCAAGCATATTCCATGTCACCATTTTTCGAACACGGTCTAATTTGGTCGAATTTGTCTGTTAATCTCCTTGTTGCAGTCGTAATTGCTTAATTGAAATCGTTTATTTAAGATTCTTTAATTTGCTGTTTTATAGCAGCATAACAAAATATATCACAACATCTTGTACCGATACTAGCAGTATCACGATCTGGCTCCTATGATACACATCATTACAGGCAACTAGAGAAGCACTAGAACCTGGAAAATACTGTGACCTTTGATAAACTTTTAATAACAATTAATTCGATTGCAAAGAACTAATAACAATAATTTCCACACAGTGTATAGAAGAATTATTTTCTCAACTTCAGAAGTAAAAAATGTACAAGTTATTTAATTAATAATAATAATAATAATAATATAATTTACTTGGCTGGAAGCCCGCAGTTACAGTTATTACCAACTTTCGCCAAAAGGTTGAGCAAATTCGAACTTTTCTGTTAATAATAATAATCTTTATTGACATAATATGAATTTACAAATAGCCTATGAAGTCTCTGAATCCTAAACTAGGTAAGAACCTGTAGGTCAGGATTCAGCACCTTCACCCATTTGTCTTAGCCTAATTCAATTATGTCAAGACAAGTTCTCAAAGTATGTTTCCAGAATTAACTAATACATTTTTATTAAGAGTTTAAATTTTTTGATCATTTTGAGTGGATCATAGAAAACACAAGCTAAAGGCAACAATAAGAATATCTTATAAGTAGTTAATTTTAAGGTAAAAATCAAATATCGATATGAGGGGGGAAAGAATGAATAAATTGTTTTGTCTTCGATCATATATATATATATATATATATATATATATATATATATATATATATGTAAAAGTTAATTTAATAAAATGCACTCAGGTCATCATTTCCGCGGATTTGCGAGACTACGTTACACATTTACATTTAATTATCTATTGTAACAGCTCTATCGTCATTTTGTATCTTGTAGTAACGTAAAAAGTTCCCTATTTTTTACACTACTATGCACGTTATTTGTATTTACTATAATTACATTTTAAAAAAAACACCTGTTGTCGGTTTGTAAATGAAAATTTTGGGAGATGTTAACGACTATACTCCTTCAAGATGATTAATGTTTGTAGCTCGATGCTTTTATATCCCTATTCATATGTCTCAAAGCTGTGGGAAATACAACATTCTAAGCACTTTGGAATCGCCCAGACTCGATATAAATAATGTTTCATCACTTTTCCTCTTACTTGTTACATAGACACATATTTATGTTGAAAATGGTTTTACGAGTATTTACCTACACGCGCGATTCAAGTCTTAGTGCGGAGTAAATAAGCATAATACGTTTTTTTTACGTTTATAGAAAGCTAAGGTGTCGCGTACGTATATATGTCACAGTCAAAATTCATAACCGTTCAAAACCACTTTTTGTCTGATTTTTGCAGTCAAAAGTAGTTTTGACTAAGGACGTTGGTCAAAAGTAATTCTACCTCATTTAAAGTTCAGACTATCGGCTACCAGAAAGCTGGGCACATTATAATGATATAAAATATAATAATGAAGAAATTAAACTTTTTAATTTCAGAAATTCAAAAAGTATAAGTCAAAAGTAGTTTGGACTAACATTCTTGGTCATAACCACTTTTAGGCGATGTAGTTTGGTCAAAATCACTATTATCCACTATTTTTGCAGTTAAAAATGGTTGTGACCAACGTCCTTAGTAAAAACTACTTTCGTCTGATTTTTTTCAGTCAAAAGTGGTTTTGACCGGTTATGAGTTTTGACCGTAACATATATATTCCTTCCTTTCTTTATGTTATAAGTAATGAGAATAATATTTTAGATGTTTTAGTTTGTTCTCTTATGTCCTGTTTGTCAGTTTCTGTACAATAGCTTCATTATAATAATTTTTTTGAATGTTACAATGCTTGGCTTCGATTTCAGCCCTTCACAAGTCCACTGCTGAAAATAGGCGTCCCCGTAAGATTGCCACAAAGCACGTTCCTGAGCCACTTGCATCCATCGATTGCCTGCATGTTTTACTAAGTCATCACCCCATCAAGTGGGGGGATGCTCTATACTTCGCCTGCCAATACGAGGCTGCCAGTCGAGAACCTTTCTTCCCCATCGGTTGTCAATTATTCGAGCTCTATGGCGAGGCCATTGCCACTTCAGCTTAGTAATCCGTTGGGCAATATCGGTTACTCTGGGCTCTACTGCGGATATATATGCATACAACAGTCTATAAAGAAGTTTTTATACGTTGTAGAGTCATGTTGCAGTTATATAATGGTTGTAGCACGAATGAGTTGGGTCAACAGGGGAAGGACCACGCTCTCATAGAATACCAGTGAAAAATAGCAGCTAAATGCTGCTGTATTTCGAATGGTGAGTGTAGAGAACCAGATACGAATAAAATTCAACGGCGAGGATGAGGTGTAGTGTGCTGTAGAGGCCCTTTTTGAGTATTTTATAGGATAGGGTGACAACGAGCACACAGTCCACCTGATGGTAAGTGGTTGCTGTGACCCATAGACATCTACATCTTCTCTTGGCCCAGGATCAAGCCTTTAAGGGAATTAAAAATTGCAAAACACTATTTAAGGTGTATTAGCTGAAAGGGTGAAAAATAGATACAATTTACTTACTCGTAATTATCCTAGAGTTACATTGCGTTTCCAAAAACTTATTGACCAATCTAAAATAGTATAAAAAAATAACAAAATATTAATTTTATAAATAATTCGAAAGTACCGAGGTATTCAGTTCGCCCGTAACCAGGGGGGGTAACCTATCAATTTAATTACCTAATTTGCTCATCTGGGCTATGGTTTGTTTTGCGATCATGATTTAATAATAGTTAAAATGGATTTCAGTGGTTAAAGTGCCTGCAACCGCAGCAGGATTGTATTTCCGTTATTGCAATTTTGGATAAGTGATGGTCCATCGATAATGTGATTAAAGTTAAAAGGAAAATTACGGAATGTTGGTCATTGGAGACCATCTTGGTAGAAGACGCTAGTAGAGTTAGAACATGTAACAAGCGAGAAATTAATTAAACAAAGATTTCTCCGCAATCACAACATTAGAGACCATCTTGGTAGAGGAGAAAAAAGTTAGAACCTATAAGAAACGATACATTAATTAAACAAAGATTTCTGCACAATCCCAACATTGACGATCATCTTGTTAGAGCACAAAAGAGTTAGAATTTGTAAGAAACCACAAATTAATTGAACAAAGATCACATTTTCAACATGGGAAACCATCTTGGTAGAGGACGAAAGGATTTAGAACTTGAAAGAAAAGACACTTTAATTAAACTAAGATTACTCCGCAATCCTTAGATCAAGGTGAGAAAAAGGACATGAGACAAGGGAATTAGTCCCTCTACCATACATCGTATAGTAAAATATTATGCTCCAATATAATTGGAAGAAGCCGCATAAACTCAGAAAAGAGCAATGGCTTACGTAATAAACATTTTAAAAGGAGGTGAAACTGATTTCGAAATCAAAGAAGTATAAAATAATTTCGACATAATAACTTCTGAAGTCGAGGGTGAAATCTTCGATACACTACGTCTTCGCCGGTAGAAGATATTTTCAATTTTCTTTTAAGAGTTTAACACCCTTTTGAGTAGATTAAGCAATATTATAATTTAAATAAAAAAAGTATTTAGACGCCATAGTAGGTGTTACTGTAATGGCGTCTAAATATTTTTTTTATAGAATAAGGGTGACAAACGAGCACACAGTTCACCTGATGGTAAGTGGTTGATGTAGCCCGTAGACATCTACATCTATCTTCGTTTGCGAATTAAAATGCAGATGCGTTGTCGGCCTCTACACTCACCATACGAAACATAGCAGCATTAAGCTGCTATTTTACGCTGGTATTCTGTGAGAGCGTGGTCCTTCCCCGGTCGAGCCAACCCATTCGTGCCACAACTATACTATTAATATAGCTGCAGCAGGGCTCTACCACGTAAAATATACATTATATACATTAAAAACTTCATTCTCTAATTTTCCACTCTTAGGGGTGAACTTTTTTCTTAATATTTATATGAGATCAGATATCAAATATAAAAGAAGAATCATTATCGGTTTAGTAGTTACGAAGAAATCGGTGAACATAGATAAAAATACATACGCATCGAATCTTCTCGTTTTGGAATTTAGTTAAAAATACATAAAGTTGTGCTTTGAGAGAAGACATTTGCACAAAAAAGCTCCGTGGCGTAGAATTTGAAAAAAATATTGTTCGATATTGTTGTTCTACATCGTCAAAACGCATCGAGTTGTGTTTTGGAGTACAATTGACACTATTAGCAAAACATTTCTGTTTATATAATAATTTCTTATATTTAAGCGAAGACTACACATTGAATGAAACTAATTTTTACGGATTTTATCGCGTTTAATTTAACTTTTCAACGTGACTATGGGTGCTGTAAAGCACCCGAAACGTCGGGAATTAAAAAGTTAAATTGAACGCGATAAAATCCGTAAAAATTAGTTTTATTTAATTTCTGTTTTTGGCAGGAAAAGGTATCAAAACTAATAAAAAAATTACAGACTAAACATCTTTGAAACTGTGTTATGGAAATGTTAAGACGAATTCGATTCTGCTCGAGCTCATATGATTTTTTGAGGGTCTGTAGTTTCAACATTTCTGCAATACAATTTCTCAATTTCATCCAATAAACAATTTGGGCATCCTAATTGACTGATCTAAATCCGTCTAAAGGATTATTACCTATTCTGAATGCCTTAGAAGCAAGCTACACTGTTTATGAGTGTTGTTGGACAAAATGATAGAGGTAGAGCGGAAAGTTGTAGAAAATTTTTTCAATGTTTTGTCTTAGGGTTTCCGCATTAAAGAAAGTTATTTTGAATGCTAAGAGAGTATCTTGTGCAAAATTGGTTTTTTTAATAATCTGAAATTAATTTTCTTTCTTAATTAATAATTAAAAGCATAATCAAAAACGCTAAGATAAATTTTAAAGTAAAATCATTATCTCTAAGAATGATTGTTACATTTGTGAATTTATCTCTAAAAACTAAATTATTTATCAATGCATATATTAAATATGCATTGATACATAAATAAAAAGTGTCATAAAATGTCATAATGAGTATTCAGATTGTGACAGTATATTGAAACTGGCCTTAGCTCAACATAATGATGTTGTGGACCGCAGTGCAGTGCTGTTAATAATTCTAATACGGCCTTTATACTGCGCGTAATTCACTCTTTGTATTTTATTTGATGGCGATAACTATGCCCTTTGTTTGTTAATATTTAATTCAATTCAAGATATAGACTATCGGGACACCTTAGATGGAAATATATAGACCAAATTTCATTGAAAATGTTCCAAATTAAGTGTACCTTTAGCCCACGGGCATGTTGAAGGCGTATAAATACAAGTATATGCATGGGAAAGAACCTAGAGAGTTGTTTCAGGATTTTGCCAAATGAAAGTCCGTAGTTTCTGCTTACGAGGATCCCTTTTGGAGAAAAACGTAAGAGCTTGTGTATGTATTACGTAATGGGCTATACTTTTAAACAATTTATTTATATATACTTTATAGCACATAGTATTTATTCCACATATGACATTATTATAGAATTTTTTTTAAAACGTTCAGTTTTATCTAGTTCTTCCTAGGACATAATATATTTCAAGGCAGCATCTAATAAAATTAAAAATTATGTTTCGCTATAATATGAATATAATGGAAATGTTTTAATTAGTTCCCACAAACTTAAAGGTCGTGAGTTCAAATCCGCCATTCGGTTACTGTTGTGAACCGCTGCTAATATAAGCATTTCAAACTTATTTAGTGTGGTTACTAGTAATAAGTCGGGTAAAGTAATAGGTCGGGGAAAAAGTTTCTAAATATTTTGTTTGTATAAAATTTAAAAAAAAATCTCTTTGGTTCTACTGTTTGTATGTGGCTGGTTTTAATATCAATACATATAGGACATTTAGAAAAAGAAAAATAAAAAGTAACAAATACTTTCCCGCTATTTTTCAAATGTTTTTCCGTCCGCCAAAATGAGTGAATCTAACGAAGAAGTTCGATACATTCTGAAGTTTTATTACAAAAAAGGGAAAAATGCGACTCAAGCTGAGAAAAAAAAATTTGACGTTTATGAACCTAATGCAGTGTCGGTAAGAGTAGCACAAAGTTGGTTCAAGCGTTTTCATTCCGGGAATTTTGGTGTCAAAGATGCAGCTCGTTCTGGTTGCTCTCATACAGATAAAGTCGATGCCATTTTTGAAACAGTGGAGCAAGATCAGCGTATTAGTAGTTATGACATAGCCGAGTAATTGAGGAATGACACCAAAACAGTTTTGACCCATTTAAAAAAGTCTGGCAATACAAAAAAGCTTGATATTTAGGTACCACACGAGGTCACTGACAGTAACCTAATGAATCGCGTACGTAATTTGCGTTTCACTATTGAAACGTGATGAAATTGAACCATTTTTGAATAGGTTAATCACTGGTGATGAAAAGTGGATTACCTATGACAAGAACGTGCGAAAAAGATCATGATGAAGTGTAGTCAAGCTCCACAGACTGTAGCGAAACCCGGATTAACACGCAATAGGATAATGCTGTGTTTATTGCGGGATTGGAAGGGCATCGCTTATAATGAGATCTCACCGCCGGGCAAAACCTTCGATTCAGATTTCTACTGCCAATAACTAATAAGACTCAAGCAAGAAATTAAGAAAAAATGGCCGGAATTGATCAACAGAAAAGGAGTGGTCTTTCATCATGATAACGCCAGACCACACACATCTTTGGCCACTCAGCAAAAATTGAGAGAGCTTAGTTGGGAAGTGTTAATGCATCCACCATATAATCCTAGCCTTGCACCCTCAGATTTTCACCTGTTCAACCTCTTCAGAATTATTTGGGTAGTGTTAGGTTAACATTAAGAAAGGACTGTCAAAACTACTTGTCGCATTTTTTTGATCACAAAACCCAAGATTTCTACAGCAACGGGATTATGTCACTACCTACGAGATGGCAACAAGTTATCGAACAAAATGGCATATATATGTATTATAATTAAATGTAATCAAACTGTGAAAAAACGTGTCTTGATTTTGTATATAAAATATGAATGTCTTGATTTTGTATATAAAATATGAATTAGTAATGTTAATATAATTGCTAGTATAATACAATACTACATATAGTATAATAAAAAACAAAAGTAAAAAATAAACAGGCACAACTTTGTGATCACTAATGAGCTTTCAAAACAATGGTAATCGGACTGCACGGCCATTTCAGACTTACTAAACAAACCTGACCCCTTACCGCAAGGACCACACTCAATCATTTGAACCCCAACCTTGCAATGTTAGTAACCTCGGGCGCATGGAATCCTACAGAAATTCTCCGACATTTCGCTTTTAATTCCAGATCCATTGTTCACCTTCGTATTGTACTCGCGTACTATGAAAGAAGACGCGGCACGTGTATTTGTCTATGTAGACGTGATGTTAATGAGCATTTTAGTCTATGCAAATATTTAAGTGTATCCCACATTTTTACGTGTAACACGAATGGGTCGGTTCTGACCACGCACTCACAGAATACCAGCGTAAAATAGTAGCTTAAGGCTGCTGGGTTTCGTATGGTGAGTGTGGAGACCCGGA
This sequence comes from Parnassius mnemosyne, assembly GCA_963668995.1. Lineage (NCBI taxonomy): Eukaryota > Metazoa > Arthropoda > Insecta > Lepidoptera > Papilionidae > Parnassius > Parnassius mnemosyne. The sequence continues at coordinate 20,474,603 of CAVLGL010000024.1, forward strand.
GACCTTTTAATGGAAACAAGGAATTCCATCTTAGTTCTCACGGGTGACAGCGCATCTGTATTCTGATTCGTAATCGATGTCTATGAGCCACATCAACCACTTACCATCAGGTGGACTGTGTGCTCGTAAATAATAAATAAAAAGTATTTATTTGCCACAAAACAATACAATGTGAAAATTTAAAGAGACAATTTAATAATTACTTGTGACAAAACGGTCTGTGACTCAGTTGTAACAGGAAACCCATTACTCCTGCTATTCTGCCATATGTGGTTGAATGACCATGTATGGTTAATGCACATCTGCCTTTGTACATTAACCATACATGGTTTTAGGCAAGTGATGAAACACACGTATCAACAATAAATAAATAAAAAGAACTTTTACTTGTGATAATAAATAATGCTACTGCATAAAACACTAAATACGAGTATTATGTTATGTTTTCATTAAAAAAATTCAATGTAAAACATAGTACATAAACGTTATCACAGTTATCAATAACTATATAAACGATACAGACGAGGATTAAACATAATAAAACAGTTAGACGTCAAGTCGTATTAAATATATTTTTTTATAACTCAAATTCATAATTTAAAAAAACACCCGAAAAAATAGCTCATGACTTTGAAACGGCTGAACCGATTTTGATAAAAACATCTAAGAACCACCGCTAGAAAACCTGCTTTGAAATAAAAAAAAAACAGCGCTCAAATCGGTTCACCCGTTTAAGAGCTACAGTGCCACAGACAGACACACATAGCGGTCAAACATACAACACCCTCTTTTTGCGTCGGTGGTTAAAAAAAGAAAGATTGCCACAAACTTGAGAAAAAACATTCAAATTCACCAAAGTTTGATTTATCATTTTCCCTACACGTGCTTTAATTTCTGCAAGGTGGAAGGTGGTGTTTTTCAATGATATTTAGTAACGGGTAGGCTCTTCTCTGTTCTTCACACATTCCCTAAGTCTGTGTGGGACATTCTCTATCAGGTGAGCTACGTTTTCGTTTGGAATCTTCTGATAATTTGGATGGCAGTATTTCTTTATTTAATGCTTCGTTGGAGTTGACCCCATAAATGTATTGCATTTTTCAAATTCAAATTTAAAAATAATTTATACATACAAAGCATTTCTCGACCACGTTACAATGGAATAAGATATTAAAATTTTTAAATACTTTTTTTATTTAATTTCTAAGTTAGTAAGTAAACTTTAAGAACTCGTTTGCTGTTTATGTCAAATAGTGTCATCAGCACCCAGAACGTAATCCTAAGTTACCTAGGGTCACTCACAAAATTTCATTGAAATTCGTCCAGTACTTTTGCATGCATCATAAATACACAAATGTTCTAAGGAATTACTATAGGTATAGTTTATTATATAAACATATTTTAAAAACTCTACGTTATCCCCTTCATGACTAAAAGGATCGTCAGCAGTAATTACGAAAATAAACTTAAAATAAGAAAACATATACCTTCTTTTTTACACTTTCGAAGTTGGATAAAAAGTAGCACAGGGCCATTCACTACATACAAATCAAATTTCATGGAAATTCGTCATGCAATTTTTTCAACTCAAGGATTTTCTGCAGATTGTATGTATAAAACCCATTAATCTTAAGGAGGGATTATTGTCATTGATTAGTTTAGGATGAAGTGGTATACTGAGATTTATCTGTAAAAAAAAATATATGAAACAGAGTATAATATTATTTCAAGTTGCCTTTTTTGTTTTATCAGACATGAGATACAGACAGAGACAGACATTGGATCTGTTGCTCAATATTCATTGGATCCTCATTATTTTTCGTTTTTTTTTAAATATTGTGTGGCGGCGAAATGAGAAAAGCCATCACACCATTTCTACCCACGGGTTTTGTAAAAGATAATGGGAAATGCCAGATAAAGCCGATCCGATTAATGGCAGTACACCATTTTATTTGCGTGGGAATATGTAAAAAAATACGTAAAATACGTGCGAGACGTCTGCGATCGTTAATCAGTTTTTAGGACGTGCATATCGTCCTCACAACGGGAGAGACCTACATCCGTCATCAGATGAAATTAATAGGTATAAATAATAGATGAAAATAATAGTTTCATATTATAATAAAATTTAAGAAAAATCATATGTTTTGTGATATTAGATTCGATTTTTTTCAACCCCCAGATATTTATTAATTGAATAAAATACAATATAAACAAACTAGCGATCTGCCCCGGCTTCGCACGGTTGATTTCCGGATCTCGATAACAACGCACACCTACCAGGTCTAATTGTGAATCAAAACCATTCTCTAATCAGCTTAATCACACACACACAATTTTATCAAAATCGGTCCAGCCGTTTAGGAGTTCAGTCACATATACACGGACAGATGGATTATATAATATATAAAATGAATGTATTATACATAATAGAAACCTTCCTCTTGAATCATTCTATATATTGATGTAAACCGCATTAAAATCTGAATATAGCAACAAAATATAATTTTAACAAAAGAAAACCTAATACATAAAAATGAATCTCCATTATGGGAGCGTCTTTGCTTTGGACAGTTCGGGATTCAATTAACTCATCCTTTGTTACCGATGAAGTTATCTATGCGCTCAGTTGAACTAGAGAGAATGGTTGAACCTGGTTGAACTGTGCTTTATGACATTCCAAGAATAAGAGAGCAATATTAGTTGATAAAAGCGTCACGCACTTCTTTAAGATCACATACAAGGGTCCTTAAAGCAGGACCAAAAGAATTATCCTTTAGAATTAAGGAGATATTTTATGTTCTGATTGTATTGAATGAGTTCTGATTGTATTGATTGTATTGATTTTTACGTGGTAGAGCCATGCTGCAACTATATTAGTAGTATAGTTGTAGCACGAGTGAGTCGGCTTGATCGGCGAAGGACCTCGCCCTCACAGAATTCCAGCGTAAAATAGCAGTTTAACACTGCTGTGTTTCATATGGTGAGTGTAGAGAACCGGAGACACTTTTTACTGGAAAAGAGGCATTCCATCTTAGTGCTCACGGGTGACAACGCATCTGCATTTTGGTTCGCTAACGAGGATAAATGTAGATGTCTATGGACCACAGCAACCACTTACCATGCTGGTGGACTGTGTGCTCGTTTGTCACCCTATCCTATAAAAAAATGATTATGCTAATATCGATATAATTTTCGTCAAATCAGCTGCGAATTAAAACACTTGGTACGCAACATTTTTAATCAAACCAGAATCTGATGCCTTCATACATACGTATAAGAAGACAATTTGTACACATTCAATTTATTCTTAAAATTTAGATTCTTCTCTTAAATATTTTTTTACGCTTTATTATGTAGATTCCTTCTTCTTCATAATCACCCAATAAAAGTCCACTGCTATACATGCATCTATTCCCTCGTGACGATGAACGGTATTTCATTATTTCTACATTTGAACTTAAGTTTAAAATTTGGCTACTCTTTAAAAAATGCCCCTGTATATGCAGTGCAGTGGTGGCGCAAGATAATTCATCACCCTATTTCTATCCATGGGTGTCGTAGGAGGTGACTACGAAAAATAACACAAAGATATCATAGCTTCCGATAGATTTTTTTTATGAAACTGAACAAATGAACTTACTATCGATCCGATAGTAAACAAATTCTGCAGACTATGGAAACTTCCTGTCAACATCAAGCAAAAACGCTACAATTTTGTCGTAATTTCTCAGGTCTAACATGGAATCCCTGTGTAAATAAGATGTAATACTGTCTCTATACACCCTTCTAGTACATACAGTAGTGCAAGCACTCCTGCTTGGCGGCAGGAATAGGGTTGTATCTATCTAGACTAAAAAGGAGTCCTACCAATAAAATGGCGGTGGTATCACCACATGTAAAAACCCAGATCAGTGACGGGCGTAAAATGATGATCGTACATTCATACACCCCTGTCAAGACTTCTTTAAATTTACACTTTTATTTTATATTCCCGATTTCGTTATATTGTTTGTAATGGTCTGTATATGACATTGCATCTAAATATTCCTTTTATCTTATCGCATAAGCTTTTTTGTACATGAAGATTTGAGCGAGTTGATGCTTCTGTGTTTACACAGATCAATATTATGTACGAGTAGGTACTTATACTACGCAATTGATAACTTCTAGCTTGATAACGAAAATGTCACCGTGATTAAAGTATAATATCAGTTGCTAAATTACAAACTATTGTTGTTTTAACTGTTTCGAGCTCATTATTAAAATATAGGCAACTGTTAACAGAAATTTTGCTATGAAAGCTAAACATATTGGGTACGAGGACAGGGAGATATTCGATAGTATAGTATAAGTAGATAGCGTCATCTGCAGCCTGTCTGCATAACTCAATATCAGAACTATGCGACCCGCTCATAATGGGTTCTTTGTATACGATAACTTTATGATAGTCTACATGACGACGGGATTTGCCGTCAGTAATGAATTCTGTGTTGCTGCAAAATTTATAATATTCAGCTATATTACCTGCCGTATTTCTCAATTTGATGTTATTTATTTTACAGTTAGGTCAATATTTATCAATTGTAAACTATTCCTCTATTAATACGGATAAATATGGACAACGCTTTTGCTTGGTGACATCCGTTTTGCATGTATATATAAACTTAGCTGATTAATGTGTGTAAGTGCAAAATGTAATGAAAATCCAAATAAAAAATAAAAACGGCTTTAAAAATAAAAATAAAATAATTTCCAGATAATAGCTTCTGAAGTAAAACATATTACGAGTAAAGTTTCATATGAACTCACGTTGAAATTATTTTATTTTTAATTTTTGTAGTCGGTTTTAATTTTAAAAATAAACTACTTTACCCTTTAGTGGTACAGGTATACGTTTAATATAGAGCCGTCTAGTGTAACATTCATGAAGATTTTTGTAATTTTCAATAAATAAAAAGTCGTTTAGAGTGTAGAAGGCAGCGAGGCTGATCTAGTCGCCCTAACGTTCAAGCGGAAAAAGTTTTAGGCGACTATGGTCGCCCGGACGTTTGAGTGGTTAGGGATGGATTTTTCCTAAATTTATATGAGACTACTAACCCATTCTTTTAATAGAATAAGGGTAACAAACGAGCACACAGTCAACCTGATGGTAAGTGGTTACTATGGCCCATAGACATCTACATCTATCCTCGATTACGAATCAAAATACAGATGCGTCGTCACCCGTGAGGACTAAGATGGAAGGCTTCGGCTCCAGTAAAAAGGGTCTCCGGTGCTCTACACTCACCATACGAAACACAACAGTTGCTATTTTACGCTGGTATTTTGTGAGAGCATGGTTCTTCCCCGATCGAGCCGACCCATTCGTGATACAACTATACTATCTACTAATATAGCTGCAGCATGGCTCTACCACGTAAACGTGGTAGTACGTGGTAGAGAAATGCTGCAATAAAAAAGTATTAATTTAAATCGGTACAGCTGTTTCTGAGTTTTCGGAAAACATACATTTAGAATATATTATAACGTTCTCGTTATTTTATTTCAATAAATAAATAAATAAGTACCCAACTACAAATAACATATCTCTTGTTTTACTAAATTAGCGTACTGTCGTTCAGTTTCATATTTTTATATAGATAAGAAAATTTGAAATTATGTATATACCGTAACTGTATAGTGCGAACTAAAATTAATATTTATAATATAAAAGTAGCCTTCATCAGCAGATTAAATACAATCCCTTAGTGAGCCTGACCCTAATCAAAACGTCAAAATTATTTTTAGTTACTGTTATGTTATCTAAACCTAATTAATTTTGTCGAAGAAGCCAATATCATAAAGTGTTTCTGAGTATATTTCAATTCTACAAACTACTTCGTAAGATGCGACTATATTCAATGCCGGAAAACCCCAATGACTTCCGATACATTGCGGTATAACCAGCTAGTTTACGCCAGACGTAAAATACTCACCGGCGACAGGCAGCTGCGTCGAAAGTGCGAACCGTCTGGTCACAGAGTACTTAGGTACAGTGTATGTAGGTACCTGAAACGTCTGGTACTGCGCTCGTCAATCCGCGTGACGATTAAGGTTAATATCTTCATCGTCACATGTCCAGAAGTGGACAGTTACATGCCGAAGAAGAAAAAAATGGAGAACCAAGTATTAATTCAATTTGGAAACTTAAAATATCATCTTTACAACCGGGATTATAATTTAAAACCTATTGGGAAAAATATTTTAGTCTAGGCAAAGAAATAAATTCTAGATAATAGTCTGTCTGCGTCTGCCTGTATATATTTTGTTTAGTTCGTATTAAGAGTGAGAAAACTGCAAATGATTTGCTTGTTATTAAAGAACAAATGTACACAGAAATGTACCTGGTCCGTTTGGGGAGTGGCGGCAATTATTAGGTAACATTTTTAACTCAGAAAAATGTATGTACTTATTATGCATTTAAAACCTGTTAAAATAAAACTACATTAAAATCTTATTAAACTTTTATTTAAAACTTATTCTGAATGAGTAATTTTATACAGGCATAAGTTTTCTATGTTAAGGTATAGAGTTTGTTCTATATGGACATAGCGTTCACGTTTAATTAGTGTCCGTCGGCTCGCTAGAACATTCTGAAAGCAGATGATACTTGCCATGGCTTATAATTATAAGTTATATATTATTATATATAGTACGGTAGCATTTTTGCTTTGGTTTTAAACATGTTAATTACAATTTCAATAAAATAATACATTCTTATCATTTAATCCACTAAATGTTTATTTGAATGCTCCATTATAATAATCATATATTACAAAATTTTCAATTCCACAAAATTAATTTTAAATCTGCAACATCTCTCGTCTGCCAACAAAATTGCATTAAAATAAGATTTTCGATTATATTGAACACGACAAGTTTTCCCATTCATCGATTATAAGATCGATATTTTCGGACGGAATCGGCATATCTTTCTTTTTTTCAACTTTTCTTGTAGAAATTTTTTAAAATTCAACTTTATTCCAAAAAAAAAATCAATCACCAAAATCATACAAACGTCAACATTATGATAAGGAGCTTAGTTCTATGCCTAGTTTAGCCTAGATAAACATTTATCCTAAAAAGTCTTAATAGTATGAGATTAATCAATATCAAATCGACCTGCCCATTTTACGAAGTCTAGTCAAGAAATTTATAAAGAATCCTACCTTTCTTTAAGAATCTTTTATTAAAACTTTCATTGCCTAAAGCTTCGCAAATGTATAGCGAATAATTATTTTGGACTGTTAACTGGCATTGTTTTGCAAGAATATAATTAATGAATTAAGGGGGATTTCATTAGGGGGTTGAAATGCGATGATAATTACGAACAATTAATTATTTCGTCGCAGTCTGAATGATATTTATTTTACTTTGGTGAATATTATTGAGCTTCAAATCACTATCAGTACTTATATAATTATTTTATCCTGATTTCAGCTTAATACTCTCATAAGGTAATGTATAACAGTATAATATTATATATACAATGTAATTGTTAATTTTCTATAAAGTAAAACGGAGCAGATTTTTTAAAATTTTGTGTTTTTAAAGAACGTACCCTAACATCGAATCGGGGTGCTTTTCGTGTTTGTTGTACGGAGATGATTATGGGAAAAGCTAGAAAGAATTCCCATAATACAAGAGGCTTGTATGTGTAGCAGGCAATAAACTGTAATGGGCTGATAAAAAGAAAAAGAAAGAAAGATTTGTAAGATAAGTAATGTTCAAAAACATAAATTGTACATAGACGTATAGGTATCCAGACCCGAAACAATTTTTGTACGCCATATAAGGGATTCAAACTCGACATTTAAAAAGATGAAAAAGACACGTAAAAAGATCTTCTGAAAAGAGAAAAAAAAAACAAATATAATATCCTATGTCACTTCCACAATGACGAATCTAACGACGCCTCATATGTTAGAACCCACTAAGCTGATTAGGAAACTGAGCTTGCCAAAGAAATAAAGAAACATATTATGTAGGTACACATTATATAAATACATTACAAAACTGTTACCGTCCTTCCTATGATTATGTTTTTATAAGCAATTAGTAAACAGTTCACTGTTGGACACAGATCTCTTAATTCTCCATGATTTGTCGTAATTGCCATGCATGGCAGGCGCAATGGCAAGTTCAGCATGTTTCGCATCTTGACGCTCGTCCGCGATAAGTTCCTACGCTACTCAACTGATTTCAATAAAATTTTGCACACTGTGTGCATTTTGGTTCAACTTGAGCGATAGGACAGTTTTTATCCCGATAAGTGATCCTCATTATTTTCATTGCAAATTTAAGAAATTTTTATCGAACAAAGGGTCGTCGAAAAGGGCAGAACAACGTCTGCCTGGTCAGATAGTATTATAAAAGACATTTTCTATTTTTTTGTTTTTTTTTTTATTTTTACCCCCACATTAAGAATTTCTCCTGTACCGTGGTGGCAGTTCAAGTACATACATTTCGCAAAGGGCAAACATTGAGACCCGAAACAATTATTTGTAGGTCATACAAATGTTTGTTTCGTACGGGATTCTAACACACGGCCCTCAGCGCTGCAAATCATTGCTAAGCCACTGCGCCACGGATCCGTCATAATATATAATGAGTTGATTATAACATATTATATTGTAGGCCACCGTAGCCAGGAATACCGACATAGCCCAACGGATTAGTAAGCTGAAGTGGCAATGGGCCGGCCATATAGCTCGAAGAACCGACAACCGATGGGGAAGAAAGGTTCTCGAGTGGCAGCCTCGTACCGGCAGGCGAAGTGGCGTCCCCCCACTAGATGGAGTGACGACCTGGTAAGATATGCAGGAAGTCGATGGATGCAGGTGGCTCAGGACCGTGCTTTGTGGCATTCTTTGGGGGAGGCCTATGTTCACCAGTGGACTTGTGAAGGGCTGTAATGATGATGATGATGATGATATTGTAGGCCATGTGCTCTTCTTGACGTTTTCATATTCTATTTACAAAATTATACAAAATTATTGTTAAGTTATATATTATGTATATAAAAATATCTCACTGGATTTCTTGCTGATTCTTCCCAGGACAGAGGTATTTTCTGAACCAGTGGTAAATAAAAACATGACTTACAATAAGTATTATGTAATAATCAATATTTTATAAAATTCATTTTATTCTATTCTATTCGTGTGAGGATAGAGTCAAGAGAGAGGCGGGTCAGGATGAAGGAGAAAGGAGAACAATAGCAGTCTAGAAGTATTTTATATTAGTAATACAAATAAGTAGAGTAGGTATTAGTTTTCTTTTGTGATTTTTTATATCATACTTACTATTCTTTAAGTAACTGGCCATTGTACAATATCTATTATCTACAACTTTACGAAGTTTGTTTTTGAAAAAGTTAGCCAACATAATGATATATGAATATAATTGATCTTATATTATTTAATATATTTCAGAAACATACAAACTATATTTGAAAATAGCGACCCGCCCGGCTTCGCCTGGGTAGGAGCTATTAAGGTGGAGTTATTTAGCTTTGAGATAACTTAAATACTAGTAAAAAAGTCCGAATTTTACGCTACGCCGTAGTCGAGTATATATACATATTATATAAGATATAAAACGTAAAATTAGAAACATATATTTTTCTTATTTAAAATCGCATTCTTTTTACGTGGTAACTGCTGCGGCTATAATATGGTTGAAGCGTGAATACCAGCGTTAATTAGCACCGGGGGCTCTTTTTACTGAAAACGAGGCATTTCATCTTAGTCTTCAGTGGTGACAACGCATTTGATTATTGATCGAGGATAAGATAGAGGCATCCTCAATGAAATGTATATATAAAAAGGGGCGTCTATGGACCATAGCATCCACTTACCATTTGGTCGACTGTGTGCTCTTTTGTCACCCTTATTCTAAATAAAAAATATACTATCATTTGAAAGAAACTACTTTATCTTATTGCTTTTACTACGTGTTTTGTGCTTGTGCTATTGTAAGAAATATTTCAGTATAAATATAACTGCAAAGGTTTACTTGCAAGTCGCAAAAGTTATTAGTTAACTCTATCTTGAATAAAACTTTTAAGGTATATTTTATTGTGATTACAACATATTTCTCTGTTTTCCAGGCCGCCCTTTGCGCTGACTACAGCGTACCCGTGGACTGTGTTTCGGCTGGTCCGGCACCGCGACCAAGTTCTTTCCACGAAATCTCTGCTCCGAAAGTGAGTACGCACTAAAATGCAAATCATCTTTGTATATTTCTTAATATCATGCATTTACAGTCTGTTCACGAAAGATGTCCGGTGGTTGTTTTATTGTATTTTTCAAATACTTTTCGTGGGATTTCTTTCGCGAAACATACTTTAACACAATATTATTAATTTTTATTTTATTTTATATTTTAAGTTATATTATCAGTTTTCCTAATTTTTAAATAAGAAAAAGTAACCTCCACACTAGGAATTACTCATTTATAGTGGAACCCTTTTGTATACATAAATTATAAATGGAATAGAATAAAATCGTAAAACGCTACATAAGTTTATGCAAATATTATTTAATAAAAGTCATCAAAACTCTTGATAAGGCACTAATAATAATTTATTCTGACCTTGTATGCCTCGGAATTAAAACAGTGACGTAAATGCGCAAAGAAATGTAAGCAATGAATCATCTTTCAGAGTGTGTATACACTCGTATTGTTTGTACAGTTGTTTTCGTAACCTCTGGGTTTATTCCTTATCGATTTCTGTCTAAGATACCTACATTATTCTTGGGCCGAAAAATAAACAGGTTTCATTTTCATGTTTTATTAGTAGTGTATTTAATAATATAACGTTTTAAAAGGCGATAAGTTCTTCAAATACACTATATAATGACGAATCAAAGCCTTGACTTCAAAAGATAGAGTAAAATAAGTAAAAAGTAAAGTTGCAGCCTATTTACGTCCCACAGCTGGGCACAGGCCTCCTCTCATTTCTGAAAGGGTTTTAGGGCAAGGAAATGTCCGCCGCGCTGCCCCAATGCGTGTTGGCGAACTTCACATGTCTGCGAAATATTTTTTTCTTATTTTTCAGACATGCAGGTTTCCTCACGATGTTTTCCTTCACTGCCGAGCACGTGGTAAATCAGCATTTAAAATTGCAATTAACTATTTCATTGGTGCCGGCGGGGTTCGAACCCGGGTTGCTCGAGTACAGCGAGGGCTAACCATCTGAGCTACCACGGCTCTCTATCTAACGATATAATGTGTATTTTCTTAAATTTATATTTTGATTTTTTTAAATCAGTTTTTAGTTTTTTTTAGTAGAAAAAAAGCGCAACGTGAATACCATAGATACCCATAGATTGCCTCATGGGCTGGATATTTGCTATAGTTGCCATTCATGGCAGCTGCAGTTTTTTATTATTTTGCTGTTATCAGGAAGATGTTTCTGCCTCTTTCCTGTTTTAGGTTTCCTCTGATGCATTTTACGACACTCACAGAATGATATGGGGTAGTGGATATTCTTACACCGCCACTACATAAGTAATATTCTATAAAAAGGCCATCTCAATGTATTTTAATAGGGGTTTCATGTTAACCTTTTCAAGAACATGCATACTGTTAGCGAAGAATGAGTCATAGAAAGTCATTCAACTCGATATGATTATATCTGTACAACGAACTCGGTCACTCGTTCACCACACTACGTATCCTTTTAAGTTTTATGACTCAACGAGCTTACTTAATTTTCGTTCGTGATAAAGTCAAATAATTTATTATATATATATTTTAAGATATAGTCAATATTAAAGAAAGTTTCTTGAAATTTAAACTGGTCTCTTAAATATTGAAGATGTTCAGGAAGAAGTACAATAAATATTAATTTAGTTGTTTTTTTTTTACATATCATAAGCCAGTTCTTGGTTATAATCCCACCTGTTAGTAAGTAAGCGATAAATGTGATTAAGCCCTATAAATGGTAATTCGTATTATTTTAACGCAACAAAAGCTTATTCACTCTTGCCTTGAAGACGCCCAGATTGTAATCGAATGGAAAAATAGACAGGGGCAAATTATTCCATTCCTTTACTGCACGCATTACGAAAGAAAAACACACTCTGTATGTGTAATATGATTTTTTAGAGCTGTCAAATAGCTTAAAGGTGATAATTACTTTAGAGCTTGCATGCTGCTCTTAAATCTTAAGCAAGCCGAGCTCGATCCTTGTCAGCAGGTAAAAATTCTTAACACAAATGTAAAGTCTTACAACGTGCTCATAAGAATAAAATTATTGAGTCACAAATGGGAATGCCTAACGCTTAAAGAAAGTATGTTTCGTCATAAGTGCATGGACTGCAGTTACAGATATAGAACCTGGAATCTTATTTCTCAAGTTAACACTTTCACTGTCCGATTTTCAGACACAATAAGGCAATAGCAATGTACTATATGTAGTACACGGGACAACGAAAGGGTTAATTTAGTGACAGAACATTCGGCGTATACCCATTAAATTAAGTTGAGAAATATGATTCCAGGTTCCATATCCGCAACTACAGCCCATTTTCCCACCATTAAGTGTGAAAATTATTCTCCAAATTTGTATAGAACCACCCCTGAAGTACCTTAATACGATGAACCTTATCGTCATCATCATTACAGTTACTGGTGCACTAAACTGGTGTACAAAATCTATGGTTGAGATGACCATAGATTTTTTATTTTCTCGTTGTTATGCAGATGCTGCTGCCCATCTACTACTTTCTTTATCTTTTTTTTTTAAAAAACGTTACCCCCACACTAGGATTTTCTCCTGTATCGTGGAGGCAGTTTACAAACATAAATTGCACAAGGACAAACAACCAGACCCGGAGCAATTATTTGTAGACCATACATATACTTGTTCCGTGCGGGGTTCGAACCCGTAGCCCCAAGCGCTGGAACTCATTGCTAAGCCACTGTGCCACGGAGCCGTCAAAACTTTGTTTCCCTCTATCATCTCTTAAGACACTCACGGAACGATTTGGGGTGGTAGATATTCTTACACCACCACGACACGGATACTAACACTATGCGGTTAACTTCCCTTTGTCATCTTATTTATTTTGTAGCAATGATATATGTATCTTTATAAGTTCTTCTATCCGTGTGTATGTGAGTGAACTACTCCTAAACGGCTGTACCAATTTTGATGAAATTTTGTGTAACGAGAATGCCAAATGCGAAGCCGGGGCGGTTCGCTAGTTCATGATAGTAATAATATCCTCTCGACCGATGTCTCACCACAGAGACAATTTAGAAACCCCGTCTTTTTCAGATACATTTAAAATATTCGGAAGCCATCACAGGAGACAATACAGTGCCACAAGCATATCCGAAATAATTCAATTCCCTTCACAGCTTTAGTAATAGATAAATATGCGTATAATATATTTTGTTTATTTCATTATATTATATCTACTTATTTTTAATCGTTTTTTTTGCACTTACCATTTTTTATTTATCTATTTTTCCCAGAGTTGACTGGTAGAGAATGCCATAAGGTATTAAGTCCGCCCATTGTAGCTCTTAGATTAAGGTGTATTGATTAAATAAATAATAAAAAAAAAATCAACACATCACGCTATAGACTAGTGAGTCACAATATAATCGAAATGCAATTATTAATCTACATTATTGTTTGAAATGTGTCCGGCTAAATTTATAATTGTTAAAGCTTCATTACAATAACAATAAGGCGTTCAAATTAACTCATCAATGATTGCAAACAAGCGATCGATCCCCCCATTCACACACAGAATGAGTCAGGGTGCAAGTGACTCAACCATTAACTGCATCCCTGGCTGCCCTTCGATCGCTGCGTCATAGTATTCGTTATCTCTCGCTAAAGGGGGAGGGGGTGTCATTATGCACACGCTAGATACGTTTGAGTTTTACCGTTCGAGATTATTTTTTAAATTATCCGTAATTAAAAGTCTTCGATGCGTAACGTTATGCAAGTTTTTAAATTAGTAAAGAATGTTCGATGTGTGTTTTTGTTTGTTGATTGTGCCGCTCCGCTTTTGCAAGTGTATTTTAACTTTCCTATCATGATTCCTTAAACAGCAATGTAACATGGTATATTACTTTTACTAACAATGCATATAATAAATCTTGCGACATAATATGAAAAATAAAACCGTTATCGTTAGAGCCTATTAAAGTCCACTGCTGGACATAGGCCTCCCCCATAGATTCCCTCGTAGGATCTCCCTCCTAGGAGGGATAATTGTCATAGTTGCCACGCTTGGCAAGTAGGTTGGCAACCGCAATTTCTTATTTTTAAACCCACGAGTTGATTTGGGTTAGTGGATATTCTTACACCGCCACTACACGGATCCAAATATAAAAATTAAATCGTAAATGCTAAGAACAAAATACTTAGTATAAATAGTAAGTCTCGTTCTACAATAGACAAAGAGAGAATGAATTTATTATGTTCGTTTTGCAATAAGTATAGGTGGATTATAAGGAGATAATGTATGAAAAATTATGGAATGAAACATTTAGCATTTTTTTTGTCAGTGTGTTTGGTCCAAGAATTATATAATTGTATAATACAATTAATGCAATCAATCACTATATTGTGAATAAATACATTACAATAATTTACCTTAAGATGTAACTTAAGATACTTACCTACATAATATTATGATATTGTAAGTATGTGAACAAACCATTAATCCCAAAGTGATGATAAAGTTTGTGACATCTCTATCATCTTCTGCTATTAAATACTGTAAAATAATTTGTATATCCATAAAAGTAACGGATAAATCTAATCGCAGCTTTGTAAACACATGTAAGTACCTAATTTAGTTGCCTAGATTATTATATATTCAATCTTTAATATAGAATATAGTAGTTAATTGTAACATTGTCTCCTCTCATGGAAAAGAAAAATAACAGCATAAGGTTGGTGAGCTCTTACGTCAAAAAATAAAAATTCCTTGCGAACATGCGTGCGAGACAAAACGGGCGCGTCACAATTACGTCATGCGAGGCGAGGAAATTTACATGACGCACCATCCTGCTAATATGGGCTATAAAATAAACTGAACAAGCCGTTGCAAGGGGTTTCCTTGGAAACAATAGGTTGCTTGTTATTACTCATCATAGAGAAGGGATTTGAATCAAAAGTAGAAAAGAAGAAAAATAATTGCATTTGTAATAATCATAAACATAATCAGGAATTTTTTTATAGGATAAGGGTGACAAGCGAGCACACAGTCCACCTAATGGTAATTAATTGCTGTGGCTCATAGACATCTACATCTATCCTCGTTTGAGAATCAAAATGCAGATGCGTTGTCACCCGTGAGGACTAAGATGGAATGCCCCTTATCCAATAAAAAGGTCTCCAGTTCTCTACACTCACCATACGAAATACAGCAGCATTAAGCTGCTATTTTACGCAGGTATTCTGGGAGAGCGTGGTCCTTCCCCGGTCGAGCCGACCCATTCACGCTACAACTATACAATTAATATAGCTGCAGCATAGCTCTACCACGTAGAAAACTTCAGAAAACAAAACCTAAAATAACACTTATTAACATACCCCTGATTTTTTGTTGCATTGGAAAATATATCTAGTAATAAAATTTGTAATAGATAATAATTAGATCACGGACGTAAAATAGACTTATTTGGAAGCTAACGGTTGATGGTGGCGTATAAAATCTATTGTCCGTATCGTCCCTTGGATTTTAGATCGTGATCGTTTTAAAATGTATATAATATGTATAAACACAATAACAATAGAATAGCTCTCTGAGCTCTAAATATGAAGAAAATAGTCTATTTTTAGCAGCATCTCAAAACGGAATATAATTAATATTACTACCTCGCATTTTTAAAACTAGGTACTAATAAAAATTCTGCTTATACCTGGCTCATAAATGATTCATATTAAATTTATCACGTTATTAATTTAATAGATTAGATGGGGATGACTCACGTTCTAAAATTGCATTACTTTTAAGGGTAATATAATTTGAAACACTTGTTTAATAGATAGGCCAAGGTCTTGATAATGATAAAATATATCAGCAGTAAAAAAAAATCGCTGTTAAATTCACAAGTCTTATCACTACATGCAGTAGATAGTACAAAGTTTGATATTTGCCCTTGACAATTTCTAATCTTATGACTTGATATATTTAAGTATAGTAGAGAGTGATTAGGTATTTAGTGAAGATCTAAATAATGGTGGTTAAACTAAAGTGACAAATGAGCTAACACTACAAACTGACGGAAGTAATAACTGGTACCAATGTATACCTGCAACCAACTGAAAAACAAATATATTACATATACCTACAAACAACTCTCACGCCTGTTACCCAGAGGAAGGAGAGACTTTGGACTCCCATTTGGTATTTAATGAAGATCTAAAGAATCAGTGTAAGTATTCATCAATGTGGCGGATTGGGATTATTTTATTAGATATAGTGGACTGTGTTGAGATTCTAAATCCCCTGAAACGTTCATTTAACTCAGTCACAAAACTACTCACGGTCTTACTAGCCAGCCTCCCAAGATAAGCAAACGTTGATAGCTCCTTGTAGCTTCTTTTACACGGTAGAATACACAAGCAATTAGATTGTACACGGTACACTCTGGAGTAGTCCCTTTTTAAAGTTTTTGGAGAGATATTCACCTCACGATAACACAAAGAGAATGTATTGATTCTCTCGCTTCCTACCCTCTTCTTCGTTTTTTAACTCCACAGATTATTACAACGCATATTAATTACGTCGCAATGTTGCCAATAGGTGTAACCGGCGCTCAGATCGCAGGAGATCATCGTGCCTCGGTATAAATTTTGTGAGTTGCGATTTATTACTGAACAATCATCCTCTTACGTATTGCAGCCACCAAATAGCAGTGCTTGTACTGCTGCTTTCCGGTCTGAAGAGTCCAAACAGCCTGTATACTACAGGCATTCCATTTAAGTCTTTAGAGGTGACATCTGTAACCTTCTTTGTTTAAAGCTATCCATCTTTGCAGGTGTACATAGATTGCAGTAGCCTCGTATCGTCAGATGGATTGTAAGTTCGTTTTCCACTTTAGTTTTATAAAAGAGAACATTCTAGGCTGTTCTAAGTTTCTCCTGGTAGTTCTGACCAGTGTTCAGAACATTTAAATATATGCCTGGAAATGATAACATAGTCATCATTCTATTCTGTTATTTTTTGCATTCTATTTTCTACTGCTCTTTTTACTTTCTTATTTAGACGTGTAGAGCTTTACTTTTTACATTCCGTCTCATCATCCATACAGCCAGAGATATCAGCTTTAGTAGCTAATAAAGATTTATTAGCTACTAAAGCCAAAATAAATAGCCATGCTCTATTCTTTGCTTCAACTTCTATTTGTATCTCATTATTCCACCACAATGTGTTATATTTTTCATTAATTATTATTTTTCTTTTACATCTATCTATCATTTCTATCCCACTCGGTATTCAAGACCGAATCTTTCAAACACAATTTAGCATAATCATAATTATTCCTCTCACTTACATAGACATTCTTATGGCGGAAACGAAGTAGTAGCAGAGCCTTCAAAATCTGTAGAGACTGTTTATGTCATATACGTCAGTAGGTAATGATCCGTCCCTACGTTGTTGGTACCCCGGGTAAACCCTTGTACTCGTATTATGTACCATTGCGCTTTTAATTTTTTTATCCACAAGAAATCTATCTTCTTAATCTTTTCCTCCTTCACATGTTTACATTATTATTAATCTCCTTATAACGATAGCAAATGTTCATCACAAGAAGATTTCTTTCTTAACGTACTGTGATAAGGTTTTCACCATTCTCATTTATACGATCCCAATAACCTTCCTTAGAGAGACTTCCAAGACTTCTTCACCTCCACTCTTTTCCATAATAGTACTTTTTAAAACAAGAAAGTAAAAATATATATATATAATATACCTTGTTGCCACTCAGGACTAAGACAGAATACCTCTCGGCCCTTTAATTATACTGGACATTCATACCCTTCACACCGGAGCGCAGTGATGCTCGTTCGTTCTCAACATCCAAGGGGTACTAGTGCCCCAATAGGTATCGACGTTTTCGCCATGGTCCATGCTTCCTCTTCTTCTTCCTTGCTAATTTCTGCTGGGTTTTCACGGTTTGCGCGGCGCTGGTGTACGCATATTACGCTGTATGCAAAAGTAGGTTTTATATATAGCTAGTTTCTTCCTTATTGACAGCTTTGATGTGATTTTTTTTTATAGAATTTAGCTGACAAACGAGCACAAAGTCCACCTGATGGTAAGTAGTTGCTGTGGCCCATAGACATCTACATCTATTTTCGTTTGCGAATTAAAATGCAGATGCGTTGGCAGCCTTGAGCACTAAGATAGAATGCCTCTTTTCCAGTAAAATAGTTCTCCGGTTCTCTACACTCAACATACAAAACACGGCAGCATTAAGCCGCTATTTTACGCTGGTATTCTGTGAGAGCGTGGCCCTTCCCCGGTCGAGCCGACCCATGCGTGCTACAACTATACTATTAATATAACTACAGCATGGCTCTACCACGTGAAAACAATGTCAATGCGCAGCTAGCAGTCAAATTGACACAAAAGGAATGTCATGTTCGTTTTCCTCTCTAAATCTTGAAATTGACCTTAGAGTTGGTATGTTGGTGGCTTGGTCAGTACCACCATTCCGACGTTGATGGCTATTCTCAAATGATCAAAGCATGGCAGCAGCAGGTCCAGCATCTAGCAAGATTATACTTGCTCTACGTGACGATGTGAAAAACGCGCAATCATTAGCTTAAAGCGCCAGTTGGACGTCGTCTACTCATGGAGGCAACCTTCTAGCGAAAAAGGAGTCCTATCACGTACAGAATTTAAGTACTAATTCATATTTAAGTAAAAAAATCAATAGTACTAATATTTTTATAGATACATCTGTGCTTAACACATCAACAGGTCTTGATTATTTAACCAGGAGCAGGTGAAATCCTAATAAAAAATCCTTTTATGTAGGTAGGTGATTTGTAATTTCGGTATTCAAAATTTCTTGCTGTGTAAGTATGTTTACTTCAAACGACCTCAAAACGGCCTAGTCAAGTGCAGTAATTTAAAACAACTCTTCGACCACTTCGACTTCGAAACGTACTAGTTGCGTTCCGTTTAGTTACTATTTCATACTATTATTTAATACACTTTATCATTATTATCTTAAAGCTTAAAATAGTTAAACTAAACAGTGGACACGTGCGGAGTCGACAAGGTATTAATGGAGTTCGATTTATATAATAAAGCATTTGAGCGCTTGAAATTCGTTTCAACTTTTGTTGCTGTCACCGTTATTCTCCTTAGTACAGCGCTGTAATGCTTAAAGTGAATATGCCGAACGCGCGATGACTCAGCCTCGGTAAACAGTATGCGGGGCGATGAGTCACCGTTTTACACATTCGCGTATTGTGTTTGAGCGTGTTGATTGTCAGTCTACAGTGAGACTCGTCAAGTAACAAGCAACAGAACTGTTTTGGGCGTTAAAAACGCAGGATTTAACTGCCAAACGCTTAAATTATCCCATTAATTAACAAGATTAGCTAATTTGGAACCAGAAATAAGTGTATGTGAAAGTGTGAAGTGTATAGTAGTAAGGTAGTTATAGTTTGTACTTCGTAGACTACGTGTCACTAGTGAAACGTTCGATAAGCTGATGATCAGTTTGTGCTATTTGTGAATTCCATTGCATTGGTGGCTGGAACAATGCCGTCGAACAAGAAATTGATTTCCAAAATGAGACAGATTGCACAGTGGATTTTAGTGGTGCATGTGGTAAGTGCATTTTGACCTCACCTTTTTCTTATATTTTTAATTAATTTTATGACTTATATGTATATAGGACTTAGGGTTGGTAAAATTAATAAATAATAGTACCTTACATTATTATATTTACATTCTCCTTTATTTGACTCGGATGACCGAAGAAGGATATTACATCAAAATGATGTTCAACCTTACATGCCCTATCACTTGAAAATATATTTATTCTAATTTGAAAATTTGAAGTGTTTGTGTACTGAAGAACTTTTTTTGTAAACAAAGATAAAAGGTAAGAAGAGTATAGAAATACGATTGCTAGTAGATATGGATTAGGATTGCGCACTCTAGTTGACTTAAATTCGTTAAAAGTATAAAGAGCAAAGTCAACTTTATTTTAAGAGACGAGATTCAGTTATTTCTAATTGAAGTGGGATGAAAAAAGTTGAATGGGTACGACAATACATAAACAAAATATATATGTACAGATTGCATAGACTATAAAAGACATACGGATGAGGTTTCTAATAAAGAGTAAGTAATATGCTAAACATTAACTGCTATACTTTTGTATTATTTAACTACTAGCTGTTGCTCGCGACTTCACCCGCGATTTCATGTTTTTTTTTGGCGGAACTAGTGTTCTGCTGATGTTATAAGGAGTAACTTAGGATACTTTTATTTTAGAAGGATTCTTTTTCTAAAATAAAAGTATCCTAAGTTACTCCTTATAACATCAGCTATTTGTCAGTGAAAATCCCGTCAAAATCGGTCCAGTCGTTTCGGAGATTAGCCGGAACAAACAGACAGACAGACAAAAATTTTAAAAATTATTTTGTTATTAGTAGCGTACTTTCATATGCATATAGTAAAAGCTGTTATTTTAACATTACAAAGAGACACTTCAATTTTATTTATTTGTATAGAAAATTATTTCGTTTAGATGCATTCAGCTGTTGTGTGAACTATGACGTCTTTATAACGTTAATAAAAATATCATATAAACAATATAATATATAAAACTTTATGATCTGATTTTTTTAAAGATTTAAGTAGATACCTACATCTTGCGTCCAAAAATTTTTACAGCAAAATTTAACTTCAATTTATTTTTCCCCCGCTCTTGAATATTAGAAAGTACCTATCTACTCAAAGACAATTGTCTACAGGACGATCGATTCCTACAACGAGCAATTAAGTAATTAAGCTTATTTGTATTCTTCCCCTGTTTTGTCTTTTATAATAATTTTTTGTGTTAGTACAAATTCAGTCTTGAGATCAGATAGTAGTAGATTTAACAGCTCCTTGTGATTAGTGAATTATTAGTAAATATTTTATATACGATTGATCATTTTCTATGATCTGCTCATTCGTCTATTGATTTTTGTTTATACCTAACATTCTTAACGGAATATTGTTGGCTAGATAAGACTGGTTAATTTACAACTACAGAAATGCTATTATGATTTTAAAACAAAATCTCTACCCTGTTGAAAGTGAAAAGAGTAAAAAAGAAAAAATTCTATTTAAATCTGTGAAAACGGGATTTGTTAGTGGTCGCCGTCGTCGGTAGCAGAACGTGACCAGACAGCGGCGGGCGACAACGAAGGAAAGGAAGCGCGCCAGCTTCAAAACTATTGTATTGAATTAACACCTGGTACTTTAGAAATTGAATTAATACAGCTTTGCTTTTACAAGGTTTTTTTTAAACTTGCTTACTTATAAGTTTTTACGGCTCGAAATTTATAATCAATTTTTGAAGCACTTGCTGACATCTAATTGGACTAAAATTTGGTATACTACAAATTTTACTTCAATGATAATGCAATAATGTATGCGGTACTTTGGGATTATCCCGTCGACCTCACAACGCTATTTTAATTCGATTATATCGATATAATGTACGCGGCTATGGGGTGGCCCAAAGGCCACCCAGCCGCACCTCAATTGTTATTGCATATATTGGTGATATTCCAAGATTGGTTTAATGTTTTGTTTTTATTTAGTTTATGAGCGTTGAAAGTTCGACGGAATAATTCCGAAGTATCTGTGGTGCCATGAAGACCATCTGATGGACCCTTAAAGTAATCCAAGCAATGTAAAACTTGTTTTTAAATAGATTTCATTTTTGATTTGTAACTAATCGTGAATAGAAATTCCTAAATATCAATAACATCTACACTAATATCAATGCTATATATTTCACAAAAGCGCTCAGAAAAGGCAATGTTTGTAAAGTCTGTTTTATGATAATTGTCTTGAATTTAAGTAGGTACCTACTTAGTATAATTTTAGTATTTCGTTGACCCTAAAAATAATTAAATATGTAAAGTTTTTTAAAGACCTACACTATACTCGTAATTGTAAGTAAAACAAGAATAGACAGACTAACTTAAAATTTATGGCACGCGACGCACAGCCGAACTATTTTGGTCCGGAATCCCAGGGAGGCGTGTCCCCAGTATTAATACATTTAGGCCGGGCTGGTGACTCATGCGGCAGTCTGAAAGTTACGTCTTGTCCCACATCCTCCATATTCTCCGTATTACTCATAGCGGCAAACCCGGAATCGATATAAATTACTGCTTTCCGTATTATTTTATAAATGTTCATAATAGTTGGAGTTTAAAGATGACTTTAGTATTAATCTAATAAATACCTAGCAAATGCTTATACGTATAGTTTTGGACATTATTTAGACTTTAAAATCATGATTTTTTTATATCAAACAAAATTGAAGTCAATACAAGACAATGGGTTCTTGGTTGCTCTCAAGCACTTTGTATTACCTAGTACACGGTTGATTATAATTGGTACCTATATAATTGGTCTAATTGCCGATTTTAATGTTTAACAGTAGCTCAACACAATTTACTATATTAAATACATCTGTTGTATACTATTAAATGCTACTAATGCGTACATGTAATTTAGCCGCCATAAAAAACGAGGATTTTAATTCGACAATTGTGTTTCCTCAATTGTGAACTTCGTCAATATTGTGAATCAATTTTAATGATACTTTTGTATCAAGTAAGTTATACTTTAGGAGAAAAAAGTACCACCCTTGTGGGAAAACAGGGGATGCAGTTGTTTTTTTTTATAGAAGCGGGGGCAAACGAGCATGCGGCTCACCTGATGGTAAGTGACTACCGCCGCCCATGAACAACCGCAACACCAGGGCGTTGTAATTGCAGATGCGTTGCCGGCCTTTTAGAAAGGTGTAAGTCCTTTTCTTGAAGATTCCCAAGTCGTATCGGTCCGGAAAAATCGCTGGTGGTAATCGATTCCACAAGGAAGTTGTGCGAGGGAGAAAACTTCTTCTAAATCGCACAGTGGTGGACCGCCAATCATCCAGATGGTATGGATGGTAACGCGAGTTTTGTCACGATGTGCGATGGTGAAATTGAGCGTCTGGAATTAATCCGAACAATTCCCAGAGCACTCCCCGTGATAGATGCGATAAAATACGCAAAGAGATGCAACATCTCTTTTAATCTCTTATCTCGGGGCCTCCGGCCACCTGCACTCACCAAGCGCAACGCAGAGGTTAACCTCTACTTCACGCTGGTATTCTGTGAGGTCGTGGTACCACCCCGGTTCGAGCCGGCCCATCCGTGCGACAGCAAAAGCTGCCGCTTAGCTCTACCACAGTTAAATTTATTTTTAATTTTTAATGTAACTAAGTATTTAAATGACATTCTAGTTATTACCTTGAGTTTGTGATGAATTATCTTATTTATTCACTCAAAACGGTCAGAAAATTAATACGTATAAAACGATCAAAAACTAAAAAGACTAAAATAAAAAAAATCCATAATATCATTTACTTAATAGCTTTTGAAGTCGAGGATTTAATTCGTCTATTAATTTTGTCTCATGAATGTGGAAATTATTTTTTGTTTTTAGGTTTTTGTTTTTCGAAGTCGGTTTTAACCTTTTTAAATGTTTAATTATGGATTATTAATAATAAATATAATGAATAAAAATATGACAGCGTTATTATGTACGTACATACTTATTAACTTATTCATTAAAATAAAAGAAGTAAGCTTTTTGTATTTTTATTCAAAAATAAATTAAGCTTCCGAGACGTAGGGAACGTTAAATTTAATTTCCGAGACAAAGAGATTTGCGAGGGATCCTTGTGACAACTTGTTTCCTTGTTGCCTTCACGTCATACCGGTTCATAGCTGCCCGTGATAATAGGAAGTTATTTTATATGTTTGTAATCACCTTTGCAAATAGGTATATGAATGCCATGTGAAATGTAACTTAAGGTGTTACTATAACTTGACTATAACTTAAGGTAACAGCCAGTAACAACACAGGAAGGGACAGTACGCTGTATGCAGCTATTGCCCTATTTTGTAAAGCGATTGATGAATAGACAAGCGAACACATGTGTTCGAGCTTATTGATTCTCAGTTCCCTTAGATACTATTCTTTCGCAGTGTTGAGAACGTTGCTATTTATTAAAAACTAGCTGTTTCCCGCGACTTCCCCGCGTTCAATTTAGGGTTTTAATTTTTTTGCGCGGAACCCTAATTCTTTTTCTAAAATAAAGGTAGCCTAAGTTACTCCTTATAACATCAGCTATCTGCCAGTGAAAGTCCTGTCAAAATCGGTCCAGCCACTTTGGAGATTAGCTGGAACAAACAGACAGACAGACAGACGGACAGACGGACAGACAGACAGACAGATAGAGAGACACAAAAATTTTAAAAATTGTGTTTTTATTTTAAGTACCGTATACACGTTCATATGTATTTAGAAAAAGCTATTATTTTCATTATTGACACTTCAATTTTATATATTTGTATAGATTAAAGAAAACTATAATTTAAAGAAAAAAAACCAAAAGCTAGCAATGTAAAAAAGCTGTTGATGGTAATGAAAAAGAATTTCTAACGTATTTCGTGACTTATGTATGTTTTTAAAAGTCTTGCATCTATGACACTACTTCCTGTTATCCATCGTGATGTGAAATAACCAGCGTTTCGAACACGCTTTTACTAAATTTATATATTATAAGTACGTGTGTATGTAGGTACCCGTATTTATGTATGAATATAACGTAATGTTAGAGCCGCGGTAACACAGAGGATAAGCGCTCGCAGTTAACTTTATAGTATTCGAATAGTCTGAGTTCGATTCCCTCCAGCACCAATGAAATTGTAAAAATATTTAAATACAGATTTACCACGGCGGCGGTGAAAGAAAACATCGTGAGGAAACCTGAGTAATTAAAAAACAATCGAAGACATGTGAAGTCCGCTAAACGCATTGGTGCAGCGCGGCCGTTATTACCTTTCCCTAAAAACCTCTTAGTAATGAGAGTAGGCCAGTGGCCAGCATTAGAACACATTAAGGCTGTACTGTAACTTTGGTTTTATCTTAAACTATGTAATGTTATAATTTTAAACAGTTTGACACCTACCTTCGAAGTTTTAATAATCTGAAATTTTGCAGACGTATTAAAAAACCGGTGACAATACTATAACTTCATGACAATGACCCAGTATTCTTATTTGATTCATCACAGCTCTTAATCAATGCGTATTGTTTAAGTTTTTCAAACCCAAATTTTAATAAAGGAAGAATATTATTTTAAACTAGCTGTCCCCCGCGACTTCGCCCGCGTGTTATTTGTGGTTTTAATTTTTTTGCGCGGAACCCTAATTCTTCAAAAAAAAATAAAAGTAGCCTAAGTTACTCCTTATGACATCAGCTATCTGCCAGTGAAAATCTCGTCAAAATCGGCCCAGCCGTTTCGGAGATTAGCCGGAACAAACATACAGACAGACAGACAGACAGAAACTTTAAAAATTGTATTTCTGTTATTAGTACCGTATATACTTTCATATGTATATAGTAAAAAGCTGTAATTTTGACATTACAAACAGACACTTCAATTTTATTTATTTAATTAAATTATAATTATTATATATAGATTATATAAATATTTACTTAAATAACATTTTTTAGTTTTATGTTATTATAAAAATTTTGTATTGTATAGTTCTAAATAATTTAATAAACTATTATATTCGACCCTTTCATTGTATACGATTAAAGCTCATAAAGTATGTTATAGATTTTGGTGCAGTTTTTTTATTACTATTTTTAAGGCAGACTTAATGTATATAATACAATGAATGCATATTATGTGTTAACTATAAAAATTAACACTACATCGGTAAATCGCATCCGTGCACAGCTTTGCGAGTTGTCAGTTAAACAATAAAGTAATGCAGATGGCTATAGGTTATAGATTTAATTTATAATACTTTATAATGTGTAACTTATATACCGTAATACCTAGAATAAACATTATCTTGCGTTTAAAAAAAAATCTGTATTTATATAATTATTATCATTATGTCATCTGTTTTATGTTTTCATGGAAAAACCTTTGTTTATGTCAATAAATCATACTTTGCTACTCAGCCGCAAGCCACGTTTGACTTTTAATTAAAAAGCGTTAAGAAAAATATGCAAATGGCGAACAAGTCTGTGCAGACATTGCAAATCAAAGCGAGGGTGCGCTGGGCACGTTTAATTATGTAAATAAATTTTCATACGCTGATAAAAATGGCAAAAATATTCTGTACGTAATCCGTCTAGTTACAAAAAGTGTATTTATAATTAGTCTTAGGTTCGTTTGTTGCAAGAATTAAGTACCTTGAACAATCTACGAACTAAATGTTTAAAGCATGGACTTGGTCAGCAAATGTCAAACTTCGCGAAGACTTTTGTCGTGATGTGCACTCTTATTGAGCCATAGTTTACACCTGCAGATATCAGTAAACCTCGTTTTATAATAAGACGGAATACGTTTATATATATTAGGAGTATTAGGAAAGTTCGGCGGTAGAGCTGCACTTAAAATTAAACCGTATTGTAGAAAAATATAAAGTTATTCAGATTTGAAAGATAAATGCATTTTTCTTGTGGCAGAAGCCATACTATATCATGTTAAGTAATTGTTATTAAAAACATTAATATAAATTTAGAGATTACTTGTTATTTTTCAGATATCTCTTATACTTGGAAATAAACTGAAAAAAGCGCATCTGGATCATTACTTTGTCCAGTTTGTGGATTGAATCATTTCTGCCAACCAATAATACGATCCAAATGTAATTTACAATTTCATTGGTGCAATAGGGTATTGAACTCCATTTATTCGCGGAGTATGATACTTAAAGACGAACGCTTATCCCTTGATCTATTGCTTTTGTAGTGAATACATTTCTTGATAGTCCGATTTTAGTTTGATCCGACTCCACAAAATGGCATCACCATCATGATACAAATAGCCAAATAGTGGTGCGTGCACTGCCTTGTTCCTGTATAAAGGGTATAGAGTCAGTTTAATTACAGGCTGAGGTGATAACGCATATGTAGCGTTCTTTATTTGAAGTTGGTTGCAGGTGTCCATGGGCTATAGCAGCCGCTTATCTGGTCGGCAGTTACTTCATTTATCACTTCATTTATACAATATATCTATACATCTATACAAATAAATAAAATTGAAGTGTCTGTTTGTAATATCAAAATAACAGCTTTTCACTAAATGCATATGAAAGTACATACGATACTTATAACAAAAACACGATTTTAATCTGTCTGTTTGTTTCGGATAATTTCCGAAACGGCTGGACCGATTTCGACGGGACTTTCACTGGCAGATAGCTGATGTTATAAGGAATAACTTAGGCTACTTATATTTTAGAAAAAGAATTAGGGTTCCGCTCAACATAATTAAAACCCTAAATTACACGCGGGCGAAGTCGCGGGGAAGATCTAGTATTTAATAAAATTATTACAGCCCATGACTGAACATAGGCTTCCTTATCTTGACTACCGACTTCTGCATATTATCAGGTCGTTACTATATCACATCGAAGTTTAGTATTAGGTAATAAGAAATTCGTTATCCTTTAATATATCATCGGCCATTTTGACAGTTTTTGACAGATCTGGCGGAACCTTCATTGAGGTACGCGCGAAATCGTATGCGCCGGTTACATCGTAAAAATTTTCATAGTCCAACGCACACAAAAGCTTCATTAACTGACCTTAACTTACCTTATTTGATCACAGGCGTATGATGAAATTTAGTGTCATTATATTCTACTTATTTAGATAAGGCGGCTTAAAATAATTTTGTGTATCCCACGGGATGAAAGTTTATAACTCATCGGTGGTTTTAATAGATATAATTCTTTTTTGTAAGTTAACTATATGGAAATCTATTCGGAAGGATTATGTTTAGTAGTGGAATTTTGACAGGCTGTAATAGATGTACGGCTGATCCTACATGCCTCTACCATAGTGCGTATATACGTAGTACAGTATAGATCTATTAAAAACTTAAAAACGAAAAACCATAACTTCGACATTAAGCAAATAATTTTAAAACTGCCCCTGAATCATTGATACACTGTGAATTATGTAGTAGTGCCGTTGTTTTCTTAGGTCAACTCGTATTTACATATGTGTGTGCTACTTTTTAATTTGTAGTTTAAAAATTGGATATATCTGGTTAAAATTTTGCACTTCGTTTAAATATTATCACGTCGTCCAATCAGCGAGCACAATATTTCATAATGTTCTTTATATCCGTCCACATAAACAGAAACGGGTCGTGGTAATGACATACTGCTATGGGGAGGGACGTTTAACCGGCCGTTACGGTCTCGGATATGTGACCGCTGCATTTTATTACCACTTTACTTTGCCACATAATCGACCTTCATGATGAAGGGCTTCTTTTCGACTAATAATCGTTTTGTAGGCGACTGTTATGTCGTACGTTACCCATTATGAGATGTTCTTTTGAAAACAACGTAACATTATTACAATTGAAGCGACTGGTAGAGATGTTAGTTTTGAGGAAAATAAATATTTATGCATATATGCTTATGCAAATTAATTTACACAAATTGGTTATTCAATCAATTTACACAAATTTGTAAATGAATTTATAGAAATTTGTAAATCGATTTACAAAAATTTGTAAATGATTTTACACAAATTTGTAAATCAATTTACACAATTTTCACAAATTGGAAATTTCAATTTTCAGTAGTGATTTAAAAATAAGTGTTAGAAATCTTTTTCTGTCTGGGAGCTCGTCTGAAATATAGGGTGGTACCTTACCACCATATAACTTCAGCCGCTAAATAGTAGTGCTTGCACTGCTGTGTTCCGATCTGGAGGGCATATAGAACCAGTATAGCCAGTATAGCCAGTTACAGGCTGTGAGACATTCCATCTTAGTCCTCAAAGGTGACAACGCATCTGTGGTTTTCTTTCTTTGAAATTAGTTACAGGCGTTCATAGACTGCAGCAGTTTCTTACCATCAGGTGAACTATAACTTCGTTTGCTGTTTCAGTTTTATAAAAAAATAACGACGTGTGAAGTCTGACAATATGCATTAGAGCAGTGCATCGGTCTAGTTTTTCGATCACCTACTTAGAAATGAGAGTCGAATGTTTGTGGGGTATATTTATAGGCTGCAACTTTTTTTTAATAAATAATATTGACAAAAGAGCACACAGTTCACCTGATGGTAAGTGGATAAGACTGTGGCCCATAGACATGTATGTACATCTATCGATTAAGAATCAAAATGCAGATGCATTGCCACCCCTGAGGACTAATCTGGTATGCCCCGTTTTCAATAAAAAGGGTCCTCGATTCTACACTCACCATACGAAACATAGCAGCACTGAACTCTATTTTAGGCCGGTATTCTGTGAAAGCGTGGTCTTTCCCCGGTCGAGCCGACCCATTCGTGCTACAACCATAATAAAGCTCTAATGGTGAAATGTATCTGTATCAAATACAATTCTTAAGTCCCTTTTTTATTGTTACAGGTTGAATTTTTAGAAGCATATTGCACGCCAAGGGACACAGCGCGACGCTCACCGCAACGCAGCCGCCGCTCGCGGGAGCCGCGTCGCTCGCCCGACACTACCCAATGGCGTTACGAATCCCGGCGACAGCCATACGACTTTGAATCGTGCCGGAGACCGTACGACTACGGGTCGGGTCGCAGGCAATACAGGGAGTTTGACGACGACTCAGCAAGGCGGCCCGCTTTCGACGCAGAGTCGGCGCGACGCCGCGCGGATTACGAGTCGGCCAGGCGAACAGATTTCCATTTGTCCACACCTGGCGTGTCTCGACGTAGCCCTGAGAGTGCTCCTGAAGGATCGGCGGATTCGCCGCCAGAGCCAGCGCCCTCCGCTCCGCTGAGACAAGAGAGACAGTCGAGGCATCGGTCTCAACCTTATTACGAATCTGGTAAGTTTTATTTATTAAAGTAAAAAAAAAATATTTTAGGAATTTGGTGAATCGTTGAAATTAGATGCGTTATATCCGCTTTTGCAATATATGATATAAGTTGTATAATGTTGCAATTTTTTGCCGACGTAAAATATGACACCAACCTTAGATCCGAATAATTTACTAGTGTTTAAATTCGTCGTCGTTGACGCAGCAAAGGGGCGAACTTATTTGTAGTTTTCCATTAAGTCTAATATATTTAATTTTGTGATGAAAAAAGCTAGTAATCAGGTAATAATGAATGTTTTCTTCCTCACCTGTAATTTTTGGAAAAATTCAGGTTCGCCCCTTTGCGGCGTTAACGGCGAATTGCTGTCAGTAGAGACAGCCTTAAAAATAAAGTCATACAAGACTCGTGTATAAGAAACGCGCTTCACATCTCTGAGGACTTGCGGGACAAAGACTTCTTTTTCCCAGCATAACAATTGTGGTGAAGACTTGTTAAAGCATTGTTCGCTCAGCTGTAGAGCGTGAATCTAGCCATGTCCACAGTCCATACCCGCAGCGGTATTAAAAAGAAAAAACAACCAAGTTTTCTCCTGCATTGTTGCATACTTAGAGTATGTTGCATAACATGTGGAGATTACTTATTTTCTACCGTACTCTATTCGACTGTATGTTACTTTTTTATGTGTGTTACCTTATAACTTTTTACTGGGTGAACCGATTTCGATGGTTTTAATTTTTTTTATTTGAGAGCTGGTGCTTCCCATGTGGTCCCATACAAATTTCATCAAGGCCTGAGCAATAGTTTTTGAGTTATTCTTAATAATTTATATTGAAGTCGGTTGTACAAAATTTTAAATTATTGATTGTAGATTACCTACATTTCCACGAGGGTTAAAACAGAAATAAATATTGAACGATAAAACCCATCGTAGGCCACAATTCGTTTTCTGATAATTTTTAGACAAATAATTATTGCAGTGACTAAAAAAAATTACAACTATGTATCTTATTCAAATATAAGTGATTTACTTGTTGCATTAAATTTGAATACCTATATTTTCCGTAATAATATCCTTTCTCACATTCTTATCGTCTAACCATTTATAAATTACATCGAGGCTAGAACTAGTGTGCTATTACTACTATACCCCTATATTGTATTATGATGTTGTTGTGTTTTTTTACAAATGCGGCTTAAATTGAAATATGGTCCCTAACTTGGTAATCGTAAGTTGGCGCTATGGCCACTTACCTATTATCTTTATCGTAAACATTGTTGCCCCTGCCCAAAACGTTGGTAATTAAAAAAGTTTAAATTAAACACGATAAAGCACTTAAAAATTGTTTTATTCAATGTGTAGTATTCACGTAAACTCAATAAATCATTAGGCATTGACAAAGTTAAGAAAAGGAACTTAATCAACAGCTTCTAATTAGTAGCAGTTATTCTTTAACTCTGGAGAGTTAAACAATTGTAAGTTCCAATTAGTTTATCTTCGTTTGTGTCGGTTCTTTTAATTCTACCGCTTTATATTATGTGTGTAGGTGGACTGGGAAGTATCGTACATTAGCGCGGTGTGACGCTAGGAAGAGGGCCTGTTAATTTTTTTTCAAACGTAGCAGAGCTACGCCGTATTTATATTATAGCTGGAGCACGAATGGTTCGGCTCGAGCGGGTTGGGATCACACTCACAGAACACTAGCGTGAAACAGCAGAAAATGTTGTGGTTCGTATTGTGAGTGTAGAGAACCGGAGACTCCTTTTACTGGTTACAAAGCATTCTAACCGTAGTCTTCAAGGGCGACAAGGCATCTGCATTTGCTTTTTTACTTGAGAATAAATGTAGGTTCTTATAGTTTTTATGGTCGTTACATCCACTTACATAGGTGGACTGTGGTTTCCCCTGTCACTACTACAAAAAAGGTTACATTGTAAACTAGTCATTATGACGGCGACTGGCTTTATATCTTTATAGCATACTTGTAGATATTTCTCAAGACTGTGTAGTTTACATTATTACCTATATACAAAAACACTGTTATGTAATGGTTTTACTATATAACGAAACAATACGTCTTTGTTTACACTTAAGACATCTGTGTCCTTGGCGTCAATATACATTTATTATCTGTTTACATTATTTAAGAAAAAGTCTTTATTGTAAAAACTGTTGGCAAAGCAAATAATATCAGGCCAAAATAACGAACTACGAGTAGATACAATTTATAGAAAAAAAAAATGTAATTGTGCCCCCGTATTGTCATTTTTTTAAACTCCACATAACGAAAACTCCATATTATTAAACACTGTATTTTTTCTCTATACAAAATTTTAAATTGTTAAGATGGGTTATTGACTCGAAAAATAAAAAATCATAGTTAATAGAAAAAGATATCGGACAAGCAAAAGGGCTTAATACATGGATAGATGGAACAGAGGCCGATTGGCTTTCCACAATTAGGCCGTTGGAGCTAATAAAAGCCGCAGTAGCAGTGAACCAACAATGGCAACTTTTAATCAGGCTTTTCCGTTTGTTCGTCCGTCTAGACTGGAAAAAATGTCTCGGCTGTAATAAATACAGGCTTGTGATTGCATACTGCTCTTGCATTTACGTTTTTTTTTTTTTGTATTTAAGTTAAGTAACAGCTTTGTACTTAAAGTGATTGATAAAAATATATTGTAATGAGATTGTTATAACTTTATTTACTGAATTCCGCGTAAAGAAAGAAAATGTGTCTTGTCCAGTTTGAAGGGGACCTCCCACCCTCCCTCAATTGCGTGCATTATACCCACCAATCCCGTCACCACCACTCTCAAAACCACCACAATAGGAACGACAGACCACTCTCGATAATATGACGTGTTTCACCTCTTCACGAGGCATCCTTAGGTGAAGTAGACTGCGGAGGCTGGCCGCTAAGTCATAAATATTTTATTTGATAATTAAAGTTCAGGAACCCTTGTCTATGAACGTGTGTCTTTTACGTTTTTACCTAACGGAGGAGGAAGTGTACGTAGTTTTGTTGTTTATAAGATCTGACATGTTGCGCGTGTTTGTATTCATCTAATTTATATAGATTAATCACTACTCTCCCCTCCTCTTTTGTCGGTCAAACAAATTATTTATGAGAAAAAGCTTTTAGTGTTTTGGGACACAGCTCATTTACCATCAGGTGGACTGTGTGCTCGTTTACATTATAATTTAAAAAAAAAGCTTGTGCTTTTAAAATTATAGTCATTTTCCAATCGATTTACAGTAAGTTTCGAGTACCGACACCTTTCAAAAATACATTATCCACATAGATTGCAATGATTTAACAAATTCAACTCGCGTCACGAATCTGGTCATCCACGCGGAAAAGTAATTACGTCACCTAACGACATCACTTAGATTCTCCCTTCGCATCGCTAATAGTCGATTTGCTTTACAACGAGTGCTATTCTGGTTAAATAGATTATGTACATATTATTTATAGTGTATGCAGTGAATATCTTTATATTCATAAGTATCTATTTATCATACCATTACCTATCTTCTAAATGTTCTATTTAATATGTTAATTCAATTGCGACAATAATAGTGAGTGTAATAATACCGAGTGTCGAGGTTCCGAATATAGGGTTTCCTATTCTAGTACAGGGTTCACTCGCTCTCTCTTTCTCTCTCTCTCTCTCACTCTCTCTCTCTCTGTCAATGGTCAATCATCCGTAAATTGATGTCAGTAAAGAAATGCCTAAAGTTGCACTCACTTTTCACTAAATGATAAAAGAAAAAGACAGAGAATGTAAAATGTAGAGAATTGATACTTAATTTAAGCAAGCAATAATCAACTATAATAAGTAAGGCCATTGAGGATTCGCAAAAATAAAAAAAAAACGAAAAATAAAATACCAACGAATAACTCTTTAAAAAACACGAAAATGCGTCACGATCGTAGATATTTGTCGCGGCTAGAGGGCTTATAACCAGACTTTTATGTTCACCATGCATTCAGAAGGACGCCTTTGTAGCGTGAGGCTGGAAATTCTCATTAGGGTATTTCTATATGCCTTTGAAACAACATTATCAACGTGTGTGCGAGTTTAAAGGGGAATTAATGTATTCATTTGCATAGTGCGGTAAAGATCCCCATTTTATCAAATTAGCTGCTTTAGTTAAAACAGAATATTAGGAAAAACGAACGCTATTTATAACCCTACTTGGAAGTATAACATTTATTCTGCCTAGGAGGCTCGTCTGTGAAATTACCATCTTTTCCAACCGACTTCAAAAAGGAGGAGGTACCCAATTCGACTGTTTTTATTTTTATTTTTTTTTATGTATGTTACCT
Organism: Parnassius mnemosyne; assembly: GCA_963668995.1. Taxonomy (NCBI): domain Eukaryota; kingdom Metazoa; phylum Arthropoda; class Insecta; order Lepidoptera; family Papilionidae; genus Parnassius; species Parnassius mnemosyne. The sequence goes on from CAVLGL010000024.1 coordinate 20,509,097, forward strand.
TATAACTTTTTTCTCGGTGAACCCATTTCGATGATTCTTTTTTATTTGAAAGCAGGTGCTTCTCATGTGGTCCCATATAAATTTTATGAAGGTTTGACCAGTAGTTTTTGAGATATCTTTAATAATTTATATTGAAATCGGCTGTACAAATCTTTTTATTTTAGCATTTGTTCATACCTATTTCTGTCGTCAAAAATCAGTGCTTGCATTGCTGCGTTCTGATCTGGAGAATAAAAAGAGAAGAGAAGTACGCTAGTATATAGACTGTGAGGTCCACCACCACATCAGCCACGACAGTCCACTTCTGGACATGGGCCTCCCCCATTAAGGGAGGTAAATGCCATATTCGCCACGCTTGGCAAGTGGGTTAGCGAGCGCAGTCGAAGGTGTTATATTAACAAGGAACACTATTGCCCATTCCTTGGATTTATCTCTTAGTCGGTTTTTACGACACCCACGGGAATAGTTGGGGAAACTTTGAGGCATTCCATCTTAATTGGTTTGTGTATGTATCACCCTCTTACTGACTCCTACAGCACGACACCACCGCACCGGTCTAAAGTGTATACATAGATAGCCAGTATAATTATACGCTGAGAGACTTATCTTAGTCCTCGGAGGTGACAACGAAATCTGTAGCCTTCTTTGTTTGAATTTAGCTGCAGGTATCCATAAAATGCAGTAGCCACTTATTATCAGGTGAACCGTAAGTTCATTTGTCATTTCGGTTTTATAAAAAAATCTTTATTTATTTAATATTTTATTATATATTTTCTACGTGGTAGAGCCATGCTGCAGCTATATTATGGTTGTAGCACGAATGGGTCGGCTCGACCGGTGAAGGACCACGCTCTTACAGAATACCAGCGTAAAATAGTAGCTTAACGCTGCTGTGTTTCGTATGGTGAGTGTAGAGAACCGGAGACCCTTTTTACTAGAAACGAAGCATTCCATCTTAGTCCTCATGGGTGACAATACATCTGCATTTTGATTCTTAATCGAAGATAGATGTAGATGTCTATGGGCCACAGCAACCACTTACCATCAGGTGGACTGTGTGCTCGTTTGTCACCTTATCCTATAAAAAAAAATTATCACTATATCTGGGCATAGGCCTCTACCAAGGCGCGTTTACTTAATACAATTTAAATCATTGTCAAACAGGAAATTGTCACACATATTATTATCTATGCCAACAGCTATGAGCACATTAACTCGGAAGTCGAACCCATCAAAATATATAAAATTATTCTTTTACTACCACGGAAAGAGAATATTATAAAAATATATTATTGAAGATTTTTGTTATTAAATATAAAGCCGGCAAAAGTACAATCCAGACGCTCGTTTAAAGAACACCACTTGAGACGGTTCGAAAATGTCTAAGTTCCAACCCTGCCGAAACAAGCATTAAATTCATCCGTTTACATTTTGCCGTGTTATTATTAATGTGACTTTTTTCGTAATAACTTAATTTTACTCACAAAAATAAAGTTTGTTTGATGGTTTTATAACAACTTCTCTTTTATTTTTTAGAATCGTCCTCCGGCGACCCATCCTCATCAACAGACGGAGAAGAAGAGGAATTCGGAGAGTTCGATCCATTCGCCACAGCGCCGTCTTTGCATTCCCCAGACAGCGGTCGATCAGACCCGCGGTACGCGAACGCACCGCGCAGGAATCCCAGCCCATATTATTACGGAGATCTTTTCAAAACAGCTCCCCCTCCCCCGGCCCCGTCGGCGCCCACTACGACCGCGTCATCGCGTGGATCTCGTTACAGGAAGTCGGCCAGTTTAGACGCACCGCACGTGGCTCCTCGGCCTAATTTGCCCAAGCGTTTTTCCGTGGCCGAGGATGGGTTCCGTGAGCTAGAGCGCTCGTCGTCTTCGTCTGGAGAGAGCGCGTGGATGCCACCGCGGCGGCGCGGGCGTGACGCGGCCGGCTGCATTTGCGCCGCGTCCGAAAATGTAGACGAGCAGTCGGCCTCTCGAAGTGTGTTCTACGTGCCAGCGCCTCTGCCACGCTGGCCTCAAGAGATGACCACCCGACAGATATACGAGACGGCTTTCGACTGCAAAGTAGCACGCTCCGACGATGACCTGGACGATTTCGATCGCGTTAGTAACCACCCGGCTCTATTGCAGGCCGAGGAACGTAAGGTTATCTCATCCGCATCGTCTGCTTTCGAAGCGGTCGAGCGCAGTGAGCCGGACTATAAAGGTAGACGTAAGGTTACCATGAAAACTGACAGTGTTCGCCGGTCTAAGATACCCACGATACGTCAGAAAAAAGAGAACGAGAATAATGCGAGTGTTTTGTCTGAGGAACTGGAAAAAGTGCACATTGAAGAAGAGGGTCGAAATGCGTCAACTTCTCAATTACCCTTACGTGGCTACACGCCTTCACCTCCGTCGACGGCTCCGTTGCCGACAAAATTTCAACAAAAAGACGGGTCTGCAATGAACAGTATAAAGAGTGCTCCTAATTTACCTCAATCTCAACTGGCGCATCCTAGACTTAAGGATTTAAGATTACCCGTTAAGTCGTTAAGAGCGCGTGATACCCCGACGAGTAGTGATGCTAGCATGGCCGATGTTAAAGGATCGGTCTCAACAGAGCTGGATATTGGGCAGCGTCTGAGGGATTCCAGCCGCGAATCACGAGAAGATGATGATGAGAGGGCACAATCAAAGGACGGTATTTTTTTAGAGATTAAGGGTCGACCCACTTCCGATTCCGACAGAACAAAAGTGAATCGGTATTCAGGGCCAAAGGGGGTCGGCCCTATAATGGAGTTTAAAGGAAGGCCAACAGTAGCCCGACCGCGAAGGAAATATTCGAGTACAGAGAGCATGGCTACAAGCAGCAGTGGAGGTAGTATGGAATCGTTGCGAAGCAGTAACAGCGAGGGTGATAGAAGTAGTAGTAGTTCTGAAAGCCGACATTCTTCCTCCCTTAGTTCTCATAGCTCAGATTCGGGAAACGTCCCGTTCACAAAATCCTTACACCACATGCAGTTGTCGGGGTTTGGACATCATCCGACTAAATTACACATTCTAAGTCCTATATCGGACAAATCTTCACAAGAACCAGGTTCAGAAACATCTGACAATAACAAAAACAATAACTCACAGAAAGTGTCACCTGAGGATATAGAGACGGGGAACGCAACTGTACAAACTACGGTTGAAATAGTTCCTAAAGTAAAACGTCGCGCGCTACAAAATAAGAACTTGCTGAACCTCTCGTTCCGGCATTCTGTAATCGGAGACACCGAAATACAAGGTTCCGACAGTGGTATATCGATTCATTCAAGAGAAGGAGTTGATTCGCGTAATGCTTTCATTAACTTTAAAAACAGTAGCAGCGTTGAAGAAGAGAAAAAAATTGATGATGTAGATTTATCAGACCTTCCTTTTGACATGCCTAAACTTAGAAGACGTAGAGCTGAGGCTGAAATCGACCTTCGAACTTTACCTTTCGATATGCCAAAGCTGCGTCGAAAATTGCGCGGCCAGTCTTTGCAACTGAACAACGACTTTGGTGAAGCCATCTCTAACGCTTCTTCCAGCCAAAGCGTACAGGATTTAAACCAAGGTAATTGTCTTATTTAATATTTTGTGTAATCAATGCTTCTTTTTGTAGTTTAGTTGAAATAAATATTTTCGATACATTATTTTAGGTTATATTTTCCTATATGTTTTTGTAACAAAACTCACAGTTCAGAACTTTTTAGTCTTAACGGAAAGAACCCCAAATTCAGTCTACAGCCATGAACATCTACGAGTAATAAATAAACCATTTGGAATAGACATGGCTGTAAAAAATCGAGACATAATTATATATCATGTTACATATTATCTGTTTAGTCAATTTCATGTCCCTTTTCTAAGTAAACCTCATTTTATTTTATTCTGTTTGTTTTCCATTGTATTCGACAGATTATCCCACACGAAATAGAGACTAAATAGGGTTCTCTAATATTTAATTTGCTTGAGTGCTTCGAAGGAAATCTCCTGTGTATTTTACGGCCAATTTGTAACGTACAATTGAGTTAACCCTACTCTAAAAGTTAAACTAAAAAGTTGTTTGACATTCAAATATAGTGTTGTAGTAAGTTTCTTGAGTTGCTCCTTCATTAGAAGATGATGTTTAGTTATTTTATTCGTTTCCATAGCAAAAAATTATATTTATCCATTCCCAATGAAATGTGCACTGATGAATATAGACACCATCTTAAATGCATTTAGTCATTATTAGGAAGATGCTGCTGCCCATCTCCTGATTTATTTCCTTCTCTCGCCTTTTACGGTACCTATAGGATGATATGGGGTGGTGGAAATTCTTACACCGCCACTAGAATAAGTAGGACCACCACTGATAGAATTATAATTGACCTTTACAAGTAAGTGGAGTTTCGGTACTTAGTGTTCTTCAGGAGCTATTTAATTTTCTAGTTGTTATTAGGAATTGCTGCTGCCCACCTACTGGTGTATTCCCTATTTAGATCATCTCATAACACACCTACAGGATGTGGGGTAGCACCGCAACTACGCGACGCATGCAGTAATAAAATTAAAATTAGTTGTTATGTTATGTTGTGTAATAATAATATGTTAAAGGCAAACTCCTTATCTATTCCAGGAAATAAACATAGACCAAAACTGACGCTAAACTTTGAAAGCGGCAGTGGTAGTTCGAGTAGCGCGAAGGGCTTGCACTTGAATTTGGGGCCAATCGCCCCGCCGCGAGACTTGATCGACGCATCATTGCCGCTTGACCGACAAGGGTAAGTCAATTTATTATTTACAAATGATAATATTTCATGAATGCTGTAGAAAAATTACTTAACTTCACTATACCATCCCGCAAAATTCTACTGCTGGAAAAGGGCCCCTGTTTTTTTTCACCTTTGTCATGTCATACTTCAGTAAACATCCAGATCCATACATCCATACATGAATTAAACACCCCCAGACCCGGAACAATTACTTTTATGTCTATAAAGCCGTTATATTATATACGGGCCAGTTATATAAATAGTACCTTGCGGGAATCCAACTTGCAGCATAGAGCCATGCATTTCAATGCTTAGGCATTGCGTAATAATATACTTTTTGTAAATTCTAAGTTTTATTTTACAATTTTAATTTGAAGGAATTTATAGATAACTTATGAAGAATGAATGTTCCTTGCAGGTGGTATCACGGTACGTTATCGCGTGTAGAAGCTGAAAGTCTGCTTAGGGATGCCAACGAAGGGGCCTTTCTTGTCAGAAACAGTGAATCTGCCAAGCACGACTACTCGCTGAGTTTAAAGTAAGTTGAATTACTTTACATAAAACTAATTTTAGGGATTTTATCGCGTTTATTTAAACTTATTTTTACTCACATTTCCGATTTTTCGTTTGCTTTACAGCACCCATGGTCATTGGTAGTTACTGAGGTATTTAATATCCCGCGACCTGTACAGGCGGCTGTAAAACAATTCCGTATTTTTTTTTAAATTCAATGTGTTCGTGTAAATATAAGAAATCATTAAGTTGAATTACTGCCAAATCTTGACAGCCAGTGCATGTTGCCAGTGATGATATACGCATCTGAAAAAAGGTTCTTCACTGCAGTGCCGTGAAGTAATAGAACTATGGAGATGGCTTTGTGTGTGCAGTTCTTCTGATGTGTTAGACTTTTTAATAAGAATATCCGCAGTAGAACCAAAGTAAGCGACAAAACCCAATGCATAAGTTAGCTATTGTGACAATGGGCCAGCCATAAGGCTCGAAAAACTAATAACCGATAGGGGAAGAAACATTTTCGATTGACAGCCTCGTATCGCTAAGCGAAGTATAGGAAGGCCCCCGGCAAGACAGAGTGACGACCCGCATTAAGCAGGAACGCAATAGACGCAGGTGGCTCGGGACCGTGCTTTGTGGCACCTACGAGTACATTTTACCCTCGATTAGGAATCAAAATGCAGTTACGTTGTCACGCACACACACGAGGACTCACACGCACACATTTTTCTTCTTTCTCTCTACCAGCCCGTAAAAGTTCACTGCTGGACACATGTTGTTAGTTGCTAATGATTTTAGTTGCGCTAGTCTTCATACAATATGTTGAGCATGGTTTGTGATTGGTTTTTGCATCATTTGAAATGTACGCGGCGCTCCGTCTTTATTTCTTTGATGGTCAGAGATTATTGTTAAATTTTTATAACCTTTAAAAGAGTCTTCACGTTTTGATTCCTTTCAGAGTTTTATCTAAGATATTTTATGATATTTCATAAAATCATTCTGAGTCACGTAGATAATATATGAAATATACAAACCAGCTATTAAGTTTTATGTCCAAATCTCAGATCAACAAAGAGAGATAGACAGAAAATAGCGTAGGTACATTTTAAAGGACGTGGAAACCACGCTTAGCAATGAAGTTCGAATAAAAATTAAAATAACACTAACTTTTATTAAATTTGCAAAAAGCACATATAAAAATATAATATCGGCCACAGTAGGTCAATGCCGCGGTATAAAAAACCTTATTGTTTCATTAAAACATTTGTTGTGAATTCACGAGAACTTTAATTTATTTACGTTATTGTTCTCATGAACAACAATATCTCATAATTGTTTTAGATAATTTTTAAATTATTATTTATAATATTTAGTATAATATATTTATTTATTTAATAATTTTTATGTAAGTTATTCAGACTGGACCCAAAAACCATCAGGTAACCTACGTTTTTTTTTATAGGATAGGGTGATAAACGAGCACACAGTCCACCTGATGGTAAGTGGTTGCTGTGACCCATAGACATTTATCCTCAATAAAGAATCAAAATGCAGATGCGTCGTCACCCGTGAGGACTAAGATCGAATGGGTCTCCGATTCTCTACACTCAGTCTATGTATAGTTAAAAAAAATTGTATTTTGTTTTATTCTTATATCTGTTTGCTAAACAAATAAGTATTTTCTTTCTTTTTTATTTTCTCCATAAGTTTATTTATGACAAAAATCTTGTTCAACAGGTCCACCCGTGGGTTTATGCACATGCGTATTTGCCGTGGTGTGGAGGGGTACACACTGGGTGGCGCAAGTACAGCGTTCCCGACGGTGCCCGCGCTGATGCGCCACTACGTCACTGCGCAACGGCTCCCTGTACGCGGCGCCGAACACATGGCCCTATCTACCCCCCTACCTGCAGTTCTCTTGTAAATATCACCCTATTGATCGAAGAAAGACACTTATCTGTATTGATTAAGGTGTGAAACATGTCCGTATAATATTATTAGATTTAGATCAGCCCAGTGAACAATACCAAAGAGTATTTAGAATACGAACAAACTGTGTTTAGTTGCGACGTTTCGTCATGCAATATGTAATATTTATTCTAGTCCCGATATCTGCGTCGTTGTAACCATTTGTAATTGCGATATTTTAATTTTATCGATGTGTATCGGAATGATTTATCTGTAAACAATATATGTGCGTGGTACGTATTTAAATTAAATAGACTATTATATTTATGGATTCATTTTAATATCACCGTAACAAAAATTGTGATTAAAGTAAAACGTTGGCAGGCCGTTCATATCTTGCATTATTTAAGTTTAGTTTCATATATATACTATAGATTAATTTGGCCAAAGTTTAACCTGAAATATGTGACAGGTTACAAACGACGGTAAGAAATATTTGTGGATTATTCGTAACATTGCTGAAACACATATTGTGATAAGGCAATGCCTTGGTAGACTGTTCATATATTATTTTTAGTTAGGTATCTTTGAAACTGTGAATTAATTTGGCCTAAGCCGATGAAATATAATTTGTAATATCATCATAAATGGCTACTAATTATGACCAAGTGAAAAAAAAACTATAAAAAATTGTACTAGATTTGCTATTGATAGACAGGTGTATTGTTGTCACACATTTAAAACGTATAAGTTTATATGTAACGTATACCTACTGTAAAATTTAATGACAAATTTAAATATAGCGATGACTCACTAGAGCAGTCCCATAGGTAAGTTAGTCACGGAATCGAATTAAAGTACAAACTGGTATTAATCGATTCAAACTTAATGGCGGCTTTGAAATTAGCTACTTTCCGCAGGTGCAGTAAGGTTAACAATGTCTCCTTTCTGAGTACGCAATTTAAAGAAAATATATTCATAATTGGCTGTATTTCTTAATATCGTCAATAAATTATTACTTAAAAGAACTGTGGGATTTGTGAATTTTATTGAAATATAAATAAATAAATTCAGTCAATGTTTACTTCAATTGTACAAAACCTTGGTTTGTATAAATATATACCAACCAAACCAACTAAAGTTTGAATATGTATTATTAAATAAACAATTCAAGATTAAAAACAAATATTAATGACAGATAAAAAATTAATAAACAACAATAAGTATGAACTCGACTGTATTTGAGTGAGTGAGTTGTGTAGTAAAATTTCGCAGCGCCTTGCGCCTAACTTCACACTAAACTTAACCGCCACTATTTTTGGAACGCACTCTATATGAACTATTACGATTACTTTATTCGGTTTGTACAATATGTACTGTTAAGGGTTTTTGATACATTCGTATGGATATAATCGGATTTCATTAGCGCCATGTTACTATAGACTCCATATTTACTGTAGGGTAGGTAAGTAATGCTCGGGCATAATATCGATATGTTAATCTTAGGTAGCCGTTAATAATTTGCAAGTCGTAAAATTTAATTTAAGTTATAAAATTGGGGTATTCCCAGTAGTCTTACCAAGTAATCTTATTAGCATGGCTACTGGGACCCTTCATGGTTTGGTAGATTCCCAATATTCTTACTAAATCGTTAAAAACGATTACTGGGAATTTTCTTACCAAGTAGGACTTACTCTAAAAAGTACATGGAAGTTGTCATCAGTACTTGGGTACTTTAGTAGTTTATTTTTAGGAATAGTACAAGGCAAGCATAAACTTGCAAGAGGCAGTGGGATAGTTGCAGTTTGTATATTTTGTACGCTAATACTACTTATATTGATTTCTGTTCGCCTGATACTTCTGTGACAAAAAATATTATAGCTAATCAAGCACTTACAATTCTGTTCTGCGCAAATTGCCTAATCTCCGATGAGACTGGGTACCGTGATTGAAATTCGGTCTGGAGAATTATCCCACTGCGTTTTTCACGTTTATGCTTTCCATGTATTATTCCTACTAATCACATAAATAATTTATGAATTTAAACAAACTTAAACAACACTGATTATTATTTTATTTTAATCTGGTGATTCTCATCAGGATACTAGCATATAGTTATTAAATTATTGTTTTGTCATCGGTCCTTGAAATGAGTGTGCAAATGTTCAAGTCACAAGTTGTTGGAAATTATATTAAAATATTCCGTTACATAGACAGATGATAGATAGATACAAGCGAAGTTAATAAAAGTGTGTTAAAAAGCAAACAATCAGTGAAACTAGGCCAAAAACGTTTACATGAATGTATAATGAAAAAAATAAACTAAAGTAGGTAGGTCTGATGACAAATTTCATGTACTTTAGGACTACTGAGAAATTTATTCCACGGTCTTACCAGTGTAAGGTCTACTTGGTAAGATTCCCAGTATTCTTACTAGTAAGACTACTGGGAATATTCCATAAAATCGTGCTGTACGAGTTTGCTAAGTAAAAACGCAAGTTATTACTTAACTATTGCTCTTTTATGTGCATCGATTACTAATTTTGATTTCGTCTAGCGATTTTTCGATACGGCAACAGCACTTATGTAAGAAGAAAAGATTGCACGTGTTATTTAACAATCACATTGACTTATTTATATTTTTTGTTACGTTAGATTTAAGTAGATTAAAGTGGTTATATATAAGGTGTTAGATGTTAGAGAAATGGTTTTAGTGTTTATATACGCACTTAGTTCTATCACATAATAAAAAAATGAGCTGAATATATTTTACGCGCATTTTATGCCTGATAAGCAGTGAGCAGTTAGTTAAGAGTAGCGGATATTTTTTGTAGTATTTTCTGTGATTTTAGTTTGATAATAGCAAAGCCAAAAAATGTATTGATTGTATATATTCAATAACTATTTGTTGTTTGATTTATATGCGCCCTTCTACGATTATATATAGTTACATTAATCCAGTTTTATATTCAAAATGTTGGTGAAATGCGCAAAATGATCTCAATATAAACTTCCTTTAGATAATTTGAGTTACCTTCGACTTGATTTTGATTAATTTGTACCTGATTTTGAAACTAACGTGCGTTGTTTGAGAGTTAATAATTATGTTTGTAACGAAAAAAAATCTTGTTTTATATGAATAAGGAACAATAGTATCGTAAGGGAAGGGGACGTGTAGGGAAAGAAGCGAATTTTTGACGTATGTGAGATTAATACGTTTAATATTATGTATTTAGCTTACTAAACCACCGTAAAGCAGCTTTTGCAAGCGTGCAACTAATGTCTAATAATTAATTTATTGTATTTGTACTAAGCAACAGCGTTTAAGCGGAGTAATTTAATGAAATAGACTCCTTTAAAGAGTAACGGGTGTATTCATAATCATTTTTAAACAGTTCATTAGTTAAAAAGTGTTTTGTCACTTTCTAGCAACAAGTATCTCGCAAATGTCAGAATGAGACAAAACACTTTTTAACTAATGAACTGTTTAAAAATGATTATGAATACACCCGTAAGAAAATTGGGAAACTTTAAGCGTTTAATCTTAACTGGAGTCTATTGCATTTGATCTACTTAGTCTTAATGATGTTTAATTAAAATAATAATGTAGTAAGCATATAAAGAAAAGTAGGATGTCGTTATGAAGTCATTACTGTTTAAAAATGGTGTCAAATTTTTTTACAATGAATCACGTACATTCGGATCAAAGTTTTTGGTGAAAGTTATAGCTTATCGTAGTTATAATCTCAATTATAATTTTGAAAGTGTAGTTTGAAATGGATGATAAAATAAAGTGATTAAAAATTATTTTTGTTTATTTTTTATAATATAAAAATAATAACTTGTGTAACATGTCTTAATAAGTTTTCTAATATGTTTAAACTGAATACAAACCTAAATTAATTTAATCAACGATTTTAACTTCATAAACAATTTAGACCAATTCTTAAATGCCTTGTAGTTTGTCTGGTTAGTAGTAGGTAGTTCATCTGGATTCTGGACACCTAATTCTGTCACCAAGCAATAGTCCATCCAAGGCTGTAGTCAGTTTTAGTCCCAGGGGTGACATCGCATCATTACAATCTTTGCTTGTAGTTTATTGCAGGTGTCTATGGGACACTTGTAACGTGATCCGTATTTCCATTATAAATGAAGAAACTATCATAAAAAATAGAGAATGTTAAAAAAACCGTTTTGAACTTAAGTTGAACCAGAAGATGGCCATTTGTAACGTTATTAAAAAATAATGGCGGCAGTCGTTAGAAAACACGTGGTATACGTGGTAGAGCCATGCTGCAGCTATATTAGTAGTATAGTTGTAGCACGAATGGGTCGACTCGACCGGGGAAGGACCACGCTCTCTCAGAATACCAGCGTAAAATAGCAGCTTAAAACTGCAGTGTTTCGTATGGTGAGTGTAGAGAACCGGAGACCCTTTTTACTGGAAAAGAGGCATTCCATCTTAGTCCTCACGGGTGACGACGCATCTGCCTTTTGATTCTTTATTGAGGATAAATGTAGATGTCTATGGGTCACATTAACCACTTACCATCAGGTGGACTGTGTCCTCGTTTGTCACCCTATCCTATAAAAAATGGTTATTATATTGGTCACGTAAATTTTACATTTTTTATATGCTATGCGGACGACAGCACTGGTGATGCTTTATACCATTCGTTTCATCCATTACTAACTGCCAGCTTATGCAGTACCTTAAGGTGCACCAGCTGATTAGTGACCGTTAGTACGGTTCCCCATCGGGGTCGCTCAGCTGGTGATCTTGTTTACCTAACCCATAGATGGGCTCAGGCGATCAAGCCTCCCTGGCTTTGGCGGTTAGTTTGGACATAGCGAAGGTTTTTGATGGGATTAGGCACAAGCGCTTCTTTCGAAGTTTCTTTCTTATGGGCTTCGCGAGAAATTGTGCAATTGGATAAGCAGTTTTCTGACTGATTGGAGCATCAAGGTCGTAGTGGACGGTGCAAGTCTATTAACGCTGGTATTCCAAGCTATTACAAGGTTGCGTGCCTAAATCACGGTACATTCATTGCTATGGGACGACAGCACTGGTGATGTTTTATACACCGCCCGTGCCAATATTAGTGCAAGCGAGGATAGATGTAGATGTCTATGGGCCACAGCAGCCACTTACTATCAGGTGGACCGTGTGCTCGTTTGTAACCCTATCCTATAAAAAAAAAAACAGTTTGAAAGGCGCGAAACGATTACTGCTATCATCAATCCACCTGACAAAAGCGATTCTCCTCTTTCTGTTCCAGCAGTGAACAGTACGTTCTGACGACGAAAAAGGTGGATCAAACAATACAATTTGTATTTTATAACTACGCAATAAAAATTAGAATAGAGGTGGGATCAAAATTTGACCAGAGAGAGATATTATCCTCCATAAAAAAATAAAGACTCCTTTATCCAATCACTTTGTTATTAATCAATAATACAAACTCAAACGCTATTCTTCTGATAATTATAAAACTTAAAGTTAGTAATATTTTATACTTGAAAGTCAAAAACATTTTGCAACATAATGATTTCTTATTTTTAAGTCTGTGAATTAACGTCTTCACTAATTCTGTCTGTGAGTTCAACCTGCAATTTCATCGAATTTCGGTCAGAAATTCAAAATTGCAAGACATACAAATCTAGTGAAATTATTCTGAGAAGGGTGGACAAAATTAGCATTTAAAAAGCTAAAGTAAGCCCATTTTAACACCTCAATTCCGCGAAACCAATCAGAAGATGTTGCAAAGCTTTCGAAACTATTTTGTTTTCAATTTTAACTCATCAAAAGCTTTTTGCTGAACATAGACTTGCCATAGTTATCTTGCTTGGCTGGCGGGTTGGCAACTGCAGTATTTAATTAATTTGACTTGTTATTAGGAAGATGTTCTATACCCTCATACGACCTTAAAATAAGTAAAAAAACTAGATAAAGTACGTGAAATATAGTTTGACAGTATTCAATGTGATGTACTCGTGAATATAAAAAAAATATCATTACGAGACTCAAAATGCTTAAAACGATTTTATACGTGACAGAAACACGCTGAAGCTTTATTATGGTTGTAGCATAATGAGTCGGTTCGACCGGGGAAGAATCACGATCTCACAGAACACCAGCGTAAAATAGAGGCAGCGTAAAATGATATTGATGCTTCCGTATGGCGAGTGTAGAGAACTGGAGACCCTTTTTTACTACAAATCAGTCATTCCATCTTAGTCTGGATAGGTTTTAAGATGAACATGGAAAAAACAAAGATCATGTGTAACGTCCATGTCTCACTTATGCCAGTAGTCGTTGAGCACTAAGCTCGAAGTTATTGAAGTTGTTTATCTGGGACAAATAATCCGACTAGGTAAGTCCAACTTCGACCGAGACGTCAATCGACGGATTCAACTAGGTTAAGATTACGACACGTCTTTTCGTCAGATATACCTCAAAACTTGAAAACAAGATTGTACAACCAGTGCGTGTTGCCAGTGATGACTTATGGATCTGAGACGTGGTACTTCACTGCTGGCCGTATGAAGAAGCTTAAAGTCGCTCAGCGAACTATGGAGAAGGTTGTGCTCGGGGTGTCTCTGCGTGATAAACATAGAAATGAGGATATCCGCAGTAGAACCAGAGAAACCGACATAGCAAAACGGATTAGTAAGCTGAAGTGACAATGGGCCTGCCATATAGCTCCAAGAACCAACAGAAACGATGGGTAAGTAAGGTTCTCGATTGGCAGCCGCGTACCTGTAGGCAAAGTGTGGGGTGGCCCCCCACTAGATGGAGTGACGACCTGGTAAGACATGGAAGAATTTGATGGATGCAGGTGGCTCAGGACCGTGCTTTGTGGCATTCCTTGGAGGAAGTCTATGTTCAGCAGTGGACTTGTGAAGGGCTGAAATGATGATAATGAATGGTGAATCTTTTTCCTCTTTATTAGTCCATAACAGTCCACGGCCGGATACGTGCAACTTTTATTGTTGAGGATTTAGTAGTTTGAAATTATCCATAGTTGTTTTGCTTAGAACGCGATTGGCTATATTATGGTTGTAGCACGAACGGGTCGGCTTGACCGGAGAAGGACCACGCTCTCACAGAATACCAGTGTATAATAGCAGCATAATTCTGCTGTGTTTGATCTAGAGAGTGGAGAGAACCAGATACCTATTTTTACTGGAAACGAGGCATTCTATCTTAATCCTCAGGGGTGAAAACGCGCTTGCATTTTGATTCATAATCGAGGTTAGATGAAAATATCTATGGGCTACAGTATCCACTTACTATCAGGTGGACTATATGCTCGTTTGTTAGCCTTATTATATAAAAAAAAATCACATTTTTACGAATATGCAAACGCAAGCGGCTTGATGAAAATAAAGTGTATATTGTACCATTTCAAGTTATATAGGCACTAGGAAAGATTAGTGAGCTGAAGTGGCACTGGGCCGGCCATATAGCTCGAAGAACCGACAACCGATGGGGAAAAAAGGTTCTCGAGTGGCAGCCTCGTACCGGCGGACAAAGTGTAGGGCGTCCCCCCACTAGATGGAGTGACGACCTGGTAAGACATGCAGGAAGTCGATGGATGCAGGTGGCTCAGGACTATGTGTTGTGGCATTCCTTGGAGTAGGCCTATGTTCAGCAGTGGACTTTTGAAGGGCTGTAATGATGATGATGTTGATGAGACATTGGGAACCCGTATTGACTCTTCGCAAAAATTCAACCCCTAATTTGTCCTTACTTTATTTATATTGCTTATTACATTACATTAATTTCTCACCTATCTTAACAATGAAAACAAAGTAAAGTGATAGGTATACTTTTTGTCTAAATTGAGTTAAGTCGATAAAATTTATAAAAAACTATAATATTATATATAACACTCAATATTTTGTTTATTTCATTTACAAACATATAATTTTTTTGTCTTTGTGTTGTGTGTGTAGTAGAAATTCCTAAATGGATGAAACGATTGTGTGATTAAGTTGATTCGAGAATGGTTTAGATTCACAATTGGACCCGGTAGGTGGTGCTGTTGTCGAGATCCAGCAGTCACACGTGCGAAGCCGGGGCGGGCGAACAAATGCTAAGACCTTATGAGCGTAACGGTACCAGCCTGACCCCGACCAGCCTATTCGGGGGAAAAATGCTAGCCGTTTCAAAACCAGTCCACCTTCACTGCCCTACCCTGTGAAACTCTTTATATAAAGTCTTTGCTTAGTAAAATAATGATTTAAACTTTTTTAAACTTTGTAATAAAGATAAATTGTAGGTATATTTTATGGGACTTTGTTGAAATAGCGTATAAATTGCTTTATGTATGAATCACGGAATCTGTGGAGTCAAGTGGAGATTGTGAGAATTACCAAAAGGACTCATGACAATAATTGGCTGTACAATGACCTTTTTCTTTCCGTGGGAAAACCCTCATGGATATCTTTGGCTGCGGGGGCAACCTGAAGGTTGTGCCAGACTCCTACCGGCTAAAACCCCACGGTGGTCTCCGTCAGAGCGTACGAGGGGTCCTTCGGAACGCAATCGGGGCCCCTCTCTCGCTTTGCTTTATTGGGAGCATGTCCCGGGGGCAGTACTTACTGCCCCCAGCACCCTCGCAGTGCTATCACGATGTCTCGGGAACACTTCTGAGCCATCGTCCCCCTCGGGGGTTACGTTAACTAGGCATTCGAGGCCCAAGCTCCAAGCACCTGCAACCCCAGAGGCCCTGTTTCTGGTAGGGGAACACCATCTTCAAGGGGAGGGCCGTGACGAAAGCCTTGATGGCATCGCCTCCGAGTGGGATCTGTCCTCCTCCGATCCCGCTCAGCAGCCTCCTTCTCAATACGGACTCGCAGAAGGTGGCTACGGCCCTCGACACCAAGTCCCCGCTTAGCATCGCCGACACGACTGCTGGCAGGGAGAGGTCCCGACCGACCCGGCCTGCCAGGATCGTCCGCTCCTGTTCCCACGTTGGACAAATAGCTAGCGTATGGGACGCGGAGTCCTGGTCCTGTCCCCCGCAGTGGAACCAGTTCGCCGTCGCTTCGCGTCCGATCTTACACAGATAATCACCGAAGCACCCGTGCTCGGTAATTATTTGTGTAAGTCTGTAGGTGAGACTTCCTACTCGTCGCTACATCCAGGCTTCGAAGACCAGCAGGATTGGACGAATAACGCGTTTGCGGGTATACGTAGGTCACTCAATATGTTTAGAGATATACAAAAAGTATTCTAGATACTATTAATATTTATTTTAACATCTTTTCAAAATATTCTCCATCATGCTCTATACAAAGTTCCATTCGCCATGAAAAAACTTACCTTTTATTTTTTTCTTTGACTCCTGGGAACAAAAAGAAATCACAAGGAGTTAAGTCAAGGCTGTAGGGTGGGTGACTTAGAGTTTCAACACCAGATTACTCAATAAATGCTTTTGTTCTAAGGGAGATACATATGTGAAGAAGCGTTATCGTGATGCAGCATGATTTCCCGAAGCCCGGTCTTTGGTCTTCTCTCCCGCACAGCTTGAAAAACTTTGCGAGCTTAAACCATTCAGAGTTGACTGACCTACAATTTTCCAGCATAGACGTCGACAAATGTCCGCTCCGCGAAAAAAAACTAGCCACCATTTTTTGCCGACGTTGCGAGGTCTTTGCAGTTTTGTCGGTAACTGTCCTTCTTAGAAGACCCATACCGATGATTGCCTTTTATTTACCGGGTCATATTGATAGATCCATGTCTCGTCACCATTAACGATTTCTGAAACACGCCTAGATGGGGCATCATCATGGGTTTTCAAAACGTAGACGCATTTCATGGCACCAATCCACACGAGTCTGTTTTCCGCTTTCGAAGAGCAAACGAGGAATCCATCAACAACAAAGCTTCTTCACTCCAAAATGTTGATGTAGGATGGTATGAATGCTCCCCGAACTAATGCCTACAATCTTTTTGATGTCCGTATATGTGATTCGTGGGTCTTCTCGCACCAACATTTCAGTAGTCCATACATTTTCTACCGTTACTGCTGTTTACGGGGCCCCGGTTCTTTGGTCATATTTAAGATTAATTTTACCCCTTTTGAATTTAGCAAACCACCTAAAAATTGTTGCGCGTGATGGAGCTGCGTCCCCTAATGCTGATTTTAACCGTTGTTAACTTAATTGTTCGGTTAAACCAAATTTAAAATCATAATATATCATAGCGCGCAAATTAGAATTAGAAAAAGCTCATAATGAAATAGAAAATTTAAACATGGAAAATACAAAATTACAAAAGCAAATATTAGAAAAGGAAACGCTGACTGTAAAATGGAAGAAACTATTTACTGAAGCGATGAGTACACCCAAAAGGCGCGCATCTCTTACAAATCGAAATACGGAAAAGAAAAAAGATAACAAATCTGGACAAAGCCCACCAATAGAGTTAGATGAATCAAACTATAGTGCTGTAGAAGTAGATAATACAAAAACGAATCTAATAGTAAATAAATCAAGATTATATAGTGAAAAAACTGAACAAAAGCCAAAAAATAATCGCGTTATAATATTTTCTGATAGTATAGGACAAGGATTAGGTTCAAAGATATTAGAAAAAACTGAGTGTCAAGCAATTAACAACTGTAAACCGGAAGCAGGATTTCAAAAAATATTAGAAAATTATGGTGAAAAGATTAAAGGTCTGGAAAAAAAAGATACAGTAGCAGTACTTATTACTAAATATGAAAATTCTCTTTATCATAATCAAAAAAAGTACATAAAACTATTAAACAATATTGTAAACCAGCCGGATAGGAAATTTAACATAATAATCACTGGTGTTCGTTATAATGGCAAGAACGACAATGAGATTTACCATATCAATGATCAAATAGTTAACATAGCTAAAGTCAATGAAAATATTAAATTTCTGGACCCGAATATGATATATGAAAATACAAGGAACTATAAATCGTTGAAAAACTTTGTTATAGAAAATGTAATAACAAGTATAGACCGCAAGTTTCAAGGATCATCCTCACTGCGTTTCATCAAATGCCAAGACGAATACCCTTTTTCAAGTGATAAAGGCACAAATTTTTTAACAGCGCAAGAGCCGATTCAAGAACGGTAATTCTTCATGCGAATGTTCGAAGTATACATAATAAATACTTAGAAATCGAAAGCTTAGCTAATGAACAAAACTGCGACGTGTTGTGTTTGACGGAGACGTGGGGTAAAAACCATCAAATACAGGCGATGTCTATTGAAAACTATACACTCGCGACTTGTTTTAATAGAATAATTTTTGAACACGGCGGAACGGCGATATATGTAAAAAATACTTTAGAATATAAAATTAGGAACGACATAAATAAACTATCATTTGAAATGAATTGTGAATTAGTAGCAATAGAATTAAGATCCTCAAAAACAATAATCATTGCACTTTACCGACCTGACTATGATATGAGTCTATTCTTTGAAATACTTACAAAACTTTTATATAAACTTTGTCAAGAGAACAAAAAAATTGTAATAGCAGGTGACTTGAACTTAAATGTTTTAAAAATTGACGCAAATATTAAAAAGCTTGATGGAATACTTAAAATTTTAATTGTAAATGGATATTAAACGAACCAACTAGAACCCAAACAAATAAACGAAATAAAACCAGTTCTACTTGTATAGATAACTTTATTGTTAATTTTAATGAATGTAAAGGATGTGTATTAGGTCAAAAACTTTCTGATCATAATGTAATTAAATTAGAATTAGTTAATCAAAAAAACTGTAACAATAAACATGAAACTTATATAGGCAGAAACTTTTCAAGGAATAATCTTGATTATTTTAATTATTTATTCAACAAAAATTACACTGGGATTGAATCAGAAATTGTAATGACTGATGACGCGAACACAAGAATGAGAATTTTACATGAAGCGCTGCACCATTATTACAACATTGCTTTTCCGAAAATAAAAAAACAAGTAAGGAACAAATATAAAAAATGGACTACATTAGGTATAGAAACTAGTAAGAAAAACTTAATTAAAATGGAAATATTACAAGAGCACTACCCTACCCAACAGAGAAAATTGAAAATTAAAAAATATAAGAAATTATTACTAAAAACAATGATAACCGCAAAAAAATTACAATATCGTATTAGGATTACGAAGGCAAAAAATAAAATTAAAGAATCGTGGAATATTATAAATGAGCAGGTAGGGAAAAATAAACGGCAAAATATAAAATCTAGAATTGAATCGATAAAAAACGATAGTGGGCAAATTATTACAGAATCTCAAAAAATTGCAAGAAGTTTTAATGATTTTTTCTGCAATATAGCACATAGATTAACGAGTAATTTAGAAATTGACGCAGAAAATTGCATGAAATACTTAGATTACTCCAATAGGCCACTAACATCTATTTATTTTTACCCATTAGATTATACAGAGCTAAAGAACATTGTTAATAGCATGAAGCAAAAATCTACATTAGACATTTATAATATGAGCACTAGGACATTAAGCAATCTTATTAGAAAGAACAATAATTTATTCGAATTGATATTTATTGTTGTCAACTCGTGCTTAGCTAATGGCATATTCCCCGACGTACTCAAACCAGGTAGGGTTGTTCCACTTTTCAAAAAAGGGGATTCCACAGAGCTCAGTAATTATAGGCTAGTTTGTATATTGCCGGCTTTATCAAAAATATTAGAAGCCATCATAAAATCTAGAATTATAAGGTACTTTGAAGAAAATCATTTATTTACAACGGCACAATTTGGATTTAGAAGAGGAAGATCGACCGAAATGGCCATAAGAAAAGTAATTTATTTCATTCTAGAATCTTTGGACAGCTCGAATAGATGTGCCAGTATTTTTTGTGACTTATCAAAGGCTTTTGATTGCTTACGGCATGATGTATTATTATTAAAATTGCAGCATTATGGTTTTCAGGGAGCTGAACTGCATATGATGAAAACTTATTTAAATAACCGTAGCCAAGTTGTTTCAGTAAATGACCAAACTTCTTCAGTGAGTTTTGTATCGATCGGAGTACCACAGGGTTCAATTTTGGGTCCTGTTTTGTTTTTGATCTATATTAATGATCTTGGTAATGCAATGCCAGACTATACATATTTAAGTCTATTTGCAGATGATACACATGTAGGTTTAAGAGACAAAAGTCTATCAAATTTAGAAAACAAAATTAATAATGTTATATGCTTGCTAAAAGAATGGTTTAGCGCAAATGGTATTATTCTAAATTCCGATAAAAGCATTGTAATGCATTATCAATCGAGGCTAGGCATTTATGGTAACTCGGCTACAAAAGAAAATGTATTTTTAGGGTATACAGTAGATAACACAATCAACCATAAAGCCCACATTGAAAAAATTTGTAAGAAAATAGCTAGCGGTAATTATGCATTGTTTAAACTCAAGCCATTATTAGATAAAAAGACACTCATATCTGTGTACTATGCCTATATTCATTCAATAATAAGGTATACCATTACTATTTGGGGTAATGCTACGGATATTATAAAAGTTTTAAAATGTCAAAAACAGTCTATAAGAATAATCAATGGTCTGAAAAAAAGTAGTCCGGCAAGAAAACATTTTAAGAACGACAAAATAATGACAGTGGTTTCGCTTTATATATATAATAGTTTATTAGAGGTACACGAGGATAAGGAAATACCAAAAAAGAAAGACGTAAATCAATACAATCTGCGTTATAATGAAAAACGTGTTCTACCAATGAATAGATTAATCAAAGTAAAAAAACAAGGGCGTTACTCAAAAATATTGATGTATAATAAATTACCAAAAAGTATAACCAGCCTAAACTATAGCATATTTAAACGAAAACTTAAGTATTTTTTTGAAAATAACCCAATTTACAAATTAAGCGAATACATGTCAATGCAACTCTTGGAATCATCATTCTTGTGCAAAGTGCAAACAAAATAACTTACCTAATTCTATTACCAATTCTATTACCTAGTACAATAATGTAATTAAATAATGTAATTTAACCTTATAAATTTAAGAACTTTTGTAACCAATGACTTGCCTGTAACGATTGTTATATTATGGCCAATAAATATTTCTGATTCTGATGTTCACGGTTGGCTTATGGAGTTCTATTTTTAAATAAATTTTCTTCTTAGAAACATATAACACTGGTGCGTTCCATTTTTAAATTTTGAGCATCTCAAAACTTAGGGCATGTTCAGATGACCCGCGCCGATCACGCACAGGACCTGCACACGCGTTGTGCCCGCCTTACACCCACGCTCGCCATGCGCAAAGTTAGTGCACGCCTCACGTCCGCTTATACAACTAGTGCAGTAATCTAGTGTTCTAGTGGCTTCCAGATGTCACAACGTCAGCATGCAAAGTGCAACAAAGTGGATTTGACGAATTTAAAAAAAGTTATAATTGCATACTATATTTACAAACCCTAGGCCTGCAAAGTTTTTCTATTATCTTTATAACTTTCATGGGTTTTGTAGCACAGCACGTCCTTTTCCTCCACCAAAGAAATAAATGTTTTTTTTTAAATCTAAGTCATCCACTATTATTTAACAAAAACACCTACCAAGCCATTAAACTTGATCACAGTCAATACAACACTAGCCGAAGCGCGGGCGCAAATCATAGCGGGGCGGGTGCAACGCGTGTGCGGTTGAACGTCGATAAATTCAATATCAGATTTACTGATGTGTCATAAGACTCAAATTATATGCAACAAATTTCAAAGCTAGTTAGACGCGTGTCGTCTGAACGCGGCCTTATTGAGTGACCTACGTAGCGCCCCTCGTTGAGTCGAGTGCGCCATTTTTTTATAGGATAGAGTGACAAACGGACACAGTCCACCTGATGGTAAGTGGTTCCTGTGACCCATGGACACCTAAATCTATCCTCAATAAAGAATCAAAGTGTAGATGCATTGTCACTCCTGAGGACTAAGATGCAATGCCTCGTTTCCAATAAAAAAGGGGCTCCGGTTTTCTACATTCATTAAACGAAACACAGCAGCATTAAGCTGCTATTTTACGCCGGTATTCTGTGAGAGCGTGGTACTACCCCGTTCGTGCTGGTCTATTTGTGCTACAACCATAATATAGCTGCAGCGTGAGTCTACTATATTCAAGTGAAGATTATAGTTCACTCCTCTCATTTTTAGGTGGGTAATGAAATAGGAAAGAGTCCGCCACGGTGGTCAATCCGTGTTTGCGATTTTCGCACATATTCGAAATATTTATTTCTTTGATTCGCATATTTCCTAAAGCTGCTATCTTTACCCACCGAGCACATCGTAAATCCGCACTTAAAATGTAGTTAACACTAGCAGTAATGTGTGCTGGGGTAGATACCGTACTATGAAATTTATGACGAGAGCTTATCATTGAGGTACCGCGACTCATGACCCTCAAAAAGTTATAAAATTCTGTCATAAATATTGAATCCATATCCTACAACTAAGTACTGGGAGAAGCATTATAATGTTGTACACATCCCAATTATTTATTCAGTAGTTGGCGGTACACGGGTATGCAACCCTTGTTGTTTGAAGGAGCACTGCGAGATCCCCGTGTTACATCCTAGAAAAACTTTACTCAAAAAAGATTTTAGGATTAAAAATTACTGATCAAGGTAAATTTTTATGTATTGTGTTATTTAAAGTCGATTTTTCAATCGTCAGTTTTTTTTTATAGGATACGGTGACAAACGAGCACACAGTCCACCTGATGGTAAGTGGTTACTGTGACCCATAGACATCTACATCTATCCTCAATAAAGACTCAAGATGCAGATGCGTTGTCACCCGTGAGGACTAAGATGGAACGCCTCTTTGCCAGTAAAAGGGGTCTCCGGTTCTCTACACTCACCATATGAAACACAGCAGCGTTAAGCTGCTATTTTACGCTGGTTTTCTGTGAGAGCGTGGTCCTTCCCCGGTCGAGCCGACCCATTCGTGTTACAACTATACTACTAATATAGCTGCAGCATGGCTCTACCACGTAAATCAGTTAATAATATACTAAATAATAGAAAAGTTAAACATAAAAATATTTAATTAATACAACTTTAGTTCTTTAATTTGTTTATGTTGTATTTACTCTATGAATAACTTTTATGTAAAGATTGAAAAATAAAACGATTTAATTTCAATTTCTAACCGCTTTCACTATGGCCTCTTTCCCGTTTCTTTCCTCTCCCTTGATAGCGGTATGACCGTTCTAAAGTTTGTTTGATCACATGAATGGCAGCAGGTAATAGCATTTCAAAAATACCCTGTGACCACTAACGCACCTCCCAAGGCTTTTATATTTACATTAGTGCCATCTATTTTAAATTTTCTTCATTGGATTCACTTTTTATTGCAATAAGTTTGCGTTGTTGAAAGCGGTATTTATTCCATATTTTGTTTTCTCGTTGATTTTTTAATGCTGAGCCTGGCTGTGTCGTTCATGCATACAAATTAAAATTTTATAGGTTTTCGGAACAACTGATAACTTTTTGTTTCTGTTACTTATACACTTAATGTAAGTCTATATACAAGAAATATCTCAACACATCCTAAAGGATTGCGCACGCTTTATGCGCAAATGTAACTTTCATCTGGGAAACTACGAACTTAACCGAGAAAAGTAAAAATGCTTAAAGCTAAGCGACTCCTTCAATTGATTGAAGATATTAGCAATGAACTATAGCCATAGCAGTGATCACAACTATTCGTGATGATACTAGTCTCATTAGACCCTCATAGCCACTCGAAGAAAAAATCTTCTTACAAAATATTAATTTTCTAAGAAGAGTTACTCAAGATTTTGAGGATGAGTGATCATTTGTAAGTGACGCAAACATCTAAAATTGCGTAGATTATATCACAGTTATCAAGATGGAGTTAAGGAAATTGATCCTTCTAGCTACGGCTTTTATACTTGATAAATTGATTTATTATTTTTTTTCCCTTCTTTTTATTCCTAAGTGAATTCTGTTGGCATCAAATATGCAATAAATCAAGTCCACAACTATCTCTGTGCCAGAATAGTTGCTTTCTGAATTCGTAAAAGACGGACCATAAGCCGACGCGTGACGTTTATCACGAGGTTAGGTGCGTGAGGTTTGTTAATAGGGTTATATATTATTATGTTTACATATTTGATGACTCGTGTGCAGGTTTTTTGTTTAAGTTCTATGCGGACGACGTTTCGGGTAAAAGTTTTTGAACATAATATTAACGAACGTAATTTTCATAACACACCCAGCGATATCTTTCAAAATACTGAGTAAGCTTTTGGATAATGGGCACGATTACATGAAAATGTTGTCAAAATATACCACAAGATGGCGCAAAACGTAAAAAACTTATTGCCCCTTTTCAAGCATATTTCACGCACGAAGGAGTGTGAGATTTACCTATACACCTGTTTCAAAAAAAAATTTTGTAGCAGTAATTTGAATTGACTTACTCTCGCCTAATTATTATAACTTTTAATAAAAAACCTACTCTCGATAAGATTGTTGTTGATTGGAGAAAATACAAAGAAAGTTTTGAAGCTTCAAATAGACGAGCTTGCAGAGATAAGGACATGTAAGGACAATGTGTACTTTTGCAATCACAAATCAACAGGCTAAATGTAGCGATTTTAACTCACCTTCATCATTTACGAGTAGCTTTGGGGAGATATCATCAGCTTTCAAATAAAAAAGGATCATTAAAATCGGTTCACCTAGAAAAAAGTTCTGAGGTAACAAACAAAAAATTATAGTCGAATTGAGTAGGTACTTCCTCCTTTTTATGAAGTCAGTTACTGAATACATTGTTTTATACGGGCATTTTTAATAATGTATTAACTGCCGTCCTGGCTAATATAACTTGAAAGATTTACCGTAATACGCGCCATGTAAATTTCCATTCACTGCCGTGTGTAGATGAGGTTGGAATTTGGAGAAGAAACACATTCGAGGATCGAGGTTTCCATGGGCCGTTGCATCTAATTGCCACAAGATAAAGTTTTATTTTCATATTATCTATAAATAATTATTATAGTCTAGTGAATGATAGTTATATAGTTATTAATATTTACGAGTATAATATAGTTTGGTAGGCACAAAAAAGGTGATGTGTTGTAAGTTGAAGCTTATCCACATCCCAAACTTTTAAAGTATAGTACCTACATACATATTGTGGTTTGATGAAATTTATTATTGTATTACTCGGAAGTAGGATTTAGGTTTGTATTCCAAGGTAAAAAAAGGCTTTAAAGCAAACAATTCTCCCTAGCCTTTCAATTTTTATCTTATTTTTTTAGGACATTGCAAAACATTGAAATGTTTAAGCCTTTCACTGTGACATCTTCAGCTTCATTTTTGAAATATTATTTGTTATATTTCAAACTGCAAACTATACACGAGAAACTGGTTTTTGTAATGATTTCTTATATTTACGCGAACACTACACATTGAATAAAACTATTTTTACGGATTTTATCGCGTTAAATTAACTTATTTTATATTCCCGACGTTTAGGATCCCAAGACGGTGATAGTACCCAGCCTCCCTCTCTATTGAAATTAGGATGTTTTTTTAATTTCAATAGCCTCACGTATCATCCTTGGCAGGAATCGCTGTTCTTTCGCGAGAATTTGTGGTTTATCAAATCTAATGTCCATGGCGGGGGCCGTCTAGGATATGATCACAAACTGCAGACTTCGGTACTTCGGACTAACGGTACTTAGTGATTTACTTTCACTGTTGGCCATATGAGCTTGGAAGATAGAATTCGTAATGAAGATATATGCAGATATAACCATAATGAAAATATAACCAGAGTAACTGAAAGAGCTCAATGAAACAGTGGACTTATAATAATAATCTCAATTTGATGACAGTGGTCAGTATGAAAAGCACACGATCGGTGCGCGAAAGCGGTCTTCCATGAGTTTGGGATTACGCCTAGGGAGTATCGGAAAAGAAGCGTTAGAACCGGTGCCAACTCTGGAGGACGTCTCTCATCAGCATTAGTTTTCATTATCATCATCATTGCAACCCATCATAAGTCCACTGCTGAACATAGGCCTCCTGCAAGTAATGCTACAAAGCAGGGTCGAGCCACCTTTTTTTTCATGGGGAAATGCCTACGCATACCCGTCTCGCGGGGGCAAGGACGGGTTGTCTCGCACCGACTAAAACCCCATGGTGTTGTGTTGGCAGAGCTACGGGAACGCTTTTGCACACATCCGCGGCCCCACCAGCACCGGCCGCCCCTTGGCAGCCCCTCCTCGGGGAGGACTTCTCCTCCCCTCCCCCTTCTTTCTGAGGTAAGGCGCACCAGGAACACAAGGCGCGCCTTCCTCCACGGCCTCTTACTGCAATTACGAAACGGACTCCTCCGAGTCCGATACGCGGAGGGCATGGGGCCAGGAAAAACGAGCACGAAGCACTAGCTTTCCCGACCCCAGCGGCGGTCTGGTCTATGGCTCCGCCGCCAACCAAGATTCGGCTGCGGATGGTAGGGAGTGCTGCGCCTCGCAATACGGACAGTCCTCTTCTCCCGCAGCCCCTCCACCATCGTATCAACGGTGCGGCCCCATCAGAGTCGCGGAAGATAGGGTGAGTGGCGCATCGCCATACCAACACTCCACGTAGAGTCGCCTCCTAGGGCCGGTCCAACACCACGGGCCATCCATGTGAGTTCCCCTTTCACTCTCACCCGCGGTGAACAAAGAGGAACCCCCTCTTTGTTCACAGCGGTTGCCCAAGCCACGGCTACTAAGCCCCCCAGACAAGGCGGGAATCCGTTCGGAGGGGGAGGGTCGAACCACCTGTATCCATCAACTTCCTGCATCACTTGCCAGGTCACTTCATCTAGGGTGCCACTATACACCTTCTTTACCGGTATGAGACTGCCACTCAAGAACCTTTCTTTCCCATCGGTTTTTGGTTTTTCGAGTTATGTAGGCGGGCCATTGTAACTTCAGCTTACTGATCCGTACTGTTTCAATATGCCGCCGAAAATAAATATGTCTATTTAAAAATAAAAATAAAATATATTTTGGCTGTGAGTGCGATACTCCGAGGATGCCGAACAAGTGTTTGTATAGCTCTAAAATTACTAAAATATTCCGAGTCTGGATATTTGTCAGTATACAATTTATAAATTTAAAACGCCTCGACGATACAGTACAAACCCTAAAAAACCTAGTGTAGTAGAGATATTAAATTAATAAAATATACCTATTACATACAAACTGACCATATGACATATAATATTTCAAAAGAAAAAGGTTCCATGAAAGAATAACTTCATAAAACATACCACTCAAGATTGACGCAACAACGAGGTCGAATAACAACAGGCGTTCTGAATTGTAAAGAAAATTCTAGAGTATCTTGCACTCAATGTTTGTTATATGTAACGGAAGATGTAGTTTTTGTTTTTCAGGGAATTTCTGCTAGTTTAAGTGCTCTTTTGTTGAAAAATAATTTTTTTCTACTAGTGTTATTTCAATACAATAAATCAGACGATTTAGATGGTTTTTGGCACAAGAAAATATTGTTATACTGTTTTATAAAGAAGTTTTAAAAATTTAAACTTTAAAAAGTTATTTTATATGGAATTTTATTTAAACTCCTTATGTTATTAGGTAAAGTAGATTACAGTACCATTAAAGTCTAAAAAGTTAAGTGTTGAACGGGGATTTTATCCTAGTTGCCGCGCTTATCATGCAGGTTAGCAACCGCAGTTTTTTTTTAATAATTTTGAGTTGTTGAGACAATCCCCCATGAGACAATCTATGGGGAAACCTGTGTTTCGCAGTGGACTTTTATAGGCGGTAATTGATTTTAATTAGTTCTATTTCTTTATTTAATCTTTATTATATTCCTTATAATAAATGCTATAAATTGCAGACCTAATGCCTTATCACATTGTCCACCAATTAACCTAGAATGATCTGAGAAATTGTGACATGAGTAAATAATTCACTTATTATTTGTAATAAATGAGTAATAACGATATAAGGTACAGTAAAATGAGAATCATTAGAATGTAGTTAGTAAAATATATATTCTTAAAATTTTAATATCTATTATATAATAATGAATAAATACATAAGCGGATACTTATATACAAAATGTTTAAATAAATTAAACGATCTACTTTTTCAAGCAGTCAAACTGTTATTTAAAGTCATCATTACAGCCCTTCACAAGTCCACTGCTGAACATAGGCCTCCCCCAAAGAATGCCACAAAGCACGGTCCTGAGCCACCTGCATCCATCGACTTCCTGCATATCTTACCAGGTCGTCACTCCATCTAGTGGGGGGACGCCCTACACTTCGCCTGCCGGTACGAGGCTGCCACTCGAGAACCTTTCTTCCCCATCGGTTGTCGGTTCTTCGAGCTATATGGCCGGCCCATTGCCACTTCAGCTTACTAATCCGTTGGGCTATGTCGGTCACTCTAGTCCTCCAGCGATTCTGCCATAAGGACTATATCGTCGGCAAATCGAAGGTGAGTGATGTACTCGCCATTGATGTTGATACCGTATCCTTTCCAGTCCAGAAGCTTGAAAACATCTTCCAATGCAGCGGTAAAGAGTTTCGGGGATATGACGTCACCCTGTCTTACACCTCTCTGCAATTGGATAGGTTTCGTACTCTGGTTATTTAAAGTACTAAGTACTAAATTGGCTACAAAAACCATACTAAAATTTACATAGAAATTAGAAACCATTAGAGCCGTGGTAGCTCAGGGGCTTTGTATTTCACAGCACCTACGCAAGCAACCCGGGTTTGACTCCGCCGGCACCAATGAATATACTTATAAAAAATATATGAATTACAATTATTGTAAGTACTTATTTACAACTTGATCGATTGTGTGGTTAATTGTGATAACATGATTGTAAGCTGTTATTTAAAAAAAAGTCCCGCTGGGTTTCTTGCTGGTTCTTCCCAGGACAGAGGTTTTTATCGAACCATGGTAATTAAACAAAAGAGTGACTTTCAATAAGTATTATCTATAATCTATATTGAATAGAAAAGTTTCCGTTTCGGCGGTGAAGAAAAACATCGTGAGGAAACCTGCATGTCTGAGAAATTAAAAAAAATATTTCAAAGACATGTGAATTTCGCCAATGCGCTTTGGGGCAGCGTGGCGAACGTTTCCTTGCCCTAAAACCTTCTCAGAAGTGAAAAGAGGTCAGTGCGCAGCTGTGGAGCGTATAGAGGCTGTAAATTTACTTTTAAAAAAATCATTAAAAGATTTATATTATACATGCTATGCCTTTTTCATAGATTAGTGACTTAAATCAATAAAAGAACAGAAGAAATCTTCAAAGCTTTGCTTTACAAATAACGAGTTTCTCCTAAAATCATAAAATTTATCCGATTGCAAGCTATGACTTATCTTTCAGAAATTCATCTTTTAAATTATTTTTCAGTGACCGTAAATAATGATAAGAGATTCAATTTTAGATATAGTATTCTACCGTTTATTTTTTGATTAATATTTAAATCCAATTTCATGTTCCGTCGGTAACAGAAATATCATTATGAGAAGTAATCAAAAATCTCGTTTTTAAATGTCCGTATAAGGTACAAAAGACTCAAATACTTTATTTTTTACTTTATATAATAAGGATGACAAAAGAGCACACAGTCCATTTGGTAATAAGTGGATACTGTGACTCAGAGATATCTACGTCTATCCTCGGTTAAAACTCAAAATACAGATGCGTTGTGACACCCCAGATGACTAAGATGGAGTGCCTCGTTTTCAGTAAAAAGGGTCTCCGGTTGTCTATACTTACCATACGAAATACAGCAGCATCATGCTGCTATTTTTCGCTAGTATTCTGTGTATGTCTGGACCTTCCCCGGTCGAACCGACCCATTTGTGCTACTACTATAATATAGCAGCAGTATGGCTATACCACATAAATTAGTAATAATTATAATATTTCGTAATGTAGTAAAACACAGTGAGGACTTTACATAAGACGTATGAACCGACGCGGCGTGGCGATGTATAAACCGGCGTGGCGGACATATTTTTGAGCCATCCTCTCAAATATGTATCGTAAAATAAGAAGTAGTTCAAACAACGTGTGCCTTATTATTTTTTAGAAGTAAATGCAAATGTGTTTGTATAATAGTTTTTATAGAATGTGGATGACAAATTAGCACACAGTCAACCTGATTGGTAAGTGGATGCTGTGGCCCATAAATATTAAAATTTATTCTTGGTTAAGAATCGAAATGCAGATGCATTAAGCTGCTACTTTACGCTGGTATTCTATGAGAGCGTGGTCCTACCCTGATCGAGCCGACCCATTTGTGCTAGAACCATAATATAGATGCAGCGTGGCTCCACCACAAATGGCCTCTACCAAGTATCCACTTACCATCAAGTGGACTGTGTGCTCGTTTGTCATCCTTATTCTGTAAAAAATATTTTTGGTTAAACGTGTTTCGTGTGCCGTGTAGTGGCGGTTAAGAATATCCACTACCCCATATCTTCCCGTGGGTGTCGTAAAAGGCGACAAAGGGAAACAGGCAGGAGATGGGCAGCAGCATCTTCCTGGTAACGGCAAAAATACAATAAAAAACTGCGGTTACCAACCCGCTCGCCAAGCGTGGCAACTATGCCAATATACCCCCCATGATGAAAGTAACGAAGAGACGGCCCCCAGTCCCCGGCGGCCCCGCTATTCCTGGCTACGGTGGCGACCATGGTAACGGCGGGGCAGGGGGTGCTAAGAATTTCCGGTGGAGGTTCGGTTGCCACCTACGACGACTCGACCTGGCAACATACAACGCACGCACCCTGAGGACTGACGAGAAGATTGTGGAGCTGGAAGAAGAGATAGACAAGTTACGCTGGCATATTATAGGATTATCCGAAGTCCGAAGACAGGGAGAGGACACGGTAATCCTCGAATCCGGCAACTTGCTCTATTACCGGGAGGGCGACAATCTGTCCCAAGGAGGTGTCGGATTTATCGTCCACAAGTCTCTCGTTAACAACGTTGTAAAGATTGAGAGTGTGTCGACGAGGGTTGCGTATCTTATACTCAGAATCACCAAACGGTATTCGCTGAAGGTCATACAGGTTTATGCACCAACCTCGGCACACCCCGATCAGGAGGTGGAGGAAATGTATGAGGATATCTCTAGAGCCATGCATTCCTCCAAAACCCAATATACGGTGTTAATGGGAGACTTCAATGCAAAACTAGGCACAAGACAGAACGGTGAGCTGAAAGTGGGGAAATTTGGAATAGGGCAACGGAACCCAAGGGGCCAGCAGTTGGCCGACTTCATGGAGAAAGAGGGACTCTTTATGATGAACTCTTTCTTCCAGAAGCGGCCCCACAGGAAGTGGACCTGGTCGAGCCCCGACGGTTCGACAAAAAATGAGATTGACTTCATTATGACGACCAGACGACAACTGTTCAGTGATGTCTCAGTGATCGCGAGGGTAAAAACCGGCAGCGATCACCGAATGGTTAGAGGCACACTGAACCTAAACGTTAAGTTGGAAAGGTCTCGTCTAATGAAGTCAACGCTCCGTCCCCCTCGTGCTCTAATCCAAAGTCCCGAAACCTTTCAGCTCGAGTTACAAAACCGTTTTCAGTGCCTAGAAGACTGCAATGAAGTGGACGATTTGAATGACAAGCTCATGGAAACTGTCCATGCGGTCGGAGCTAAGTTCTGCAAGACTCGCCGCAGAAGAACACAAAAACTCTCCGATCACACTCTTAATCTCATGGCTGTTAGACGGGAGATGAAGCTACATTCTTCAACAGATTTGACAGCATACAGGCAACTGAACAGACAGATCTCCAAATGCATGCGGCGGGACTTACGCAACTTCAATTCAGCTCGTATTGAAGAAGCGATCGAGCGGAACCAAGGCTCCAAAATCTTTGCCAGAGATCTGTCTGCCAGAAAGAGCCAACTGTCAAAGCTGAAGACCGAATGTGGCAGCATCGTTTCCGGGGCACCTGAGATTTTGAGTGAGATTGAGAGGTTCTATGGGCAACTGTACACGTCATCGTTGGAGCCGTACGCAAGTGTGAGTAACGATCCAAGAGCGAGTCTTATCCGACGTTATTCCGATGATATCCCGGACGTCAGTCTGAGCGAGATTAGAATGGCTCTCCAGCACCTTAAAAACGGCAAGGCCCCAGGCGAGGATGGAATTACAGCGGAGCTTCTGAAAGCGGGTGGAAGACCGGTACTTGAAGTCCTTCAGAAGCTCTTTAATTCCGTCCTCCATGGTGGCATTACACCGGAGGCGTGGATCAGAAGTGCGGTGGTATTGTTCTTCAAGAAAGGTGAAAACGCTCTCTTGAAGAACTACAGACCGATTTCCCTTCTGAGCCGCGTCTACGTGCTGTTTTCGAGAGTCATTACGAATCGTCTCGCGCGCAGACTTGACGACTTTCAGCCTCCCGAACAAGCCGGTTTCCGAAAAGGCTTTAGCACCATAGACCACATACACACCCTTCGGCAAATTGTACAGAAGTCCGAGGAGTACAATTTGCCACTATGTCTGGCGTATGTGGACTATGAGAAAGCCTTTGATTCCATCGAAATGTGGGCGGTGCTGCAGTCCCTTCAGCGGTGCCAAGTTGACTGTCGGTATATCGAAGTGTTGAAGTGCTTGTACAGTAAGGCTACGATGGCTATCCGAGTACAGATCCAGAGTACGAAACCTATCCAATTGCAGAGAGGTGTAAGACAGGGTGACGTCATATCCCCGAAACTCTTTACCGCTGCATTGGAAGATGTTTTCAAGCTTCTGGACTGGAAAGGATACGGTATCAACATCAATGGCGAGTACATCACTCACTTTTGATTTGCCGACGATATAGTCCTTATGGCAGAATCGCTGGAGGACCTAAGCACTATGCTCAATGACCTCAATAGTGTTTCCCAACGGATAGGTCTTAAGATGAACATGGACAAAACAAAGATCATGTTTAATGTCCATGTCGCACCTATGCCGGTAGTTGTTGGGAACACTAAGCTCGAAGTTGTTGACGAGTATGTTTACCTGGGACAAATAGTCCGACTAGGTAAGTCCAACTTCGACCGAGAGGTCAATCGACGGATTCTACTCGGTTGGGCAGCGTTCGGGAAATTACGGCACATCTTCTCGTCAGATATACCTCAAAACTTAAAAACGAGACTGTACACCCAGTGCGTGTTGCCAGTGATGAGATACGGAACTGAGACGTGGTCCTTCACTGCTGGCCGGATGAGGAAACTCAAGGTCGGTCGCTCAGCGAGCTATGGAGAGGGCTATGCTCGGAGTTTCTCTGCGTGATAAACTCAGAAATGAGGATATCCGCAGTAGAACCAGAGTGACCGACATAGCTCAACGGATTAGTAAGCTGAAGTGGCAATGGGCCGGCCATATAGTTCGAAGAACCGACAACCGATGGGGAAGAAAGGTTCTCGAGTGGCAGCCTCGTACCGGCAGGCGAAGTGTAGGGCGTCCCCCCACGAGATGGAGTGACGACCTGGTAAGATATGCAGGAAGTCGATGGATGCAGGTGGCTCAGGACCGTGCTTTGTGGCATTCTTTGGGGAGGCCTATGTTCAGCAGTGGACTTGTGAAGGGCTGTAATGATGAATGATGAATGATGTGTTTCGTGTTTCTGGACTCTGCCTACCCCTTGGGATAAAGGCGTGACACCTTTAAGCACTGGTGAGCTTGCGAAGGGTCATAGTGAGGGTGCGAGCAATCATTTCTTTTAACTAATTTACAATAGTATATAAAATATTCTTGATTCTTTCCGTAAAAAAAATGTAGTTAAAATTTGTTTGTACAAATTACCTAATGAATGATCGTGTTTTATTGAATAAATTCGCAAACCGACGCTCAAATTCCATTTAAATCTAAAAATGTTTAAACAAGAAAACTGTATTTTATTTACATTCGAAAAATGTTACATACTTTTATCATTTGTCCATAAAACTACTGTTGCTTAAAATATTATAGTAGCAAAATACTCGTAATTTATAATAGTTAAGGTCGAGAAATCTATTCCTGGTGATAATACTGTTCCCATCTCTGGGCTGGGGCTCCCCAGTGCCAGCTCCTTCCACTTGACCGCATCTAGCGCAGAGCGGCTCGAATCGTCGACGACCGAGTCCTTTTCGATCAGCTCGATTCATTGGCGCTGGGAAGACATGTTGCATCTCTTTGCATTTTCTTTCGCATTTACCACGGGGAGTGCTCTGAGGAATTGTTCGGATTAATCCCAGCCGCCAAATTTCACGAACGCACATCGCGGCAGAACTCCCGATATCATCCACACCATCTGGATGATTGGCGTCCACCACTGTGCGATTTAGAAGATGTTTTCTTCCTCGCACAACTTCCTTGTGGAATAGTTTACCACCAGCGATTTTTCCGGATCGATACGACGGCTGGCAACGCATCTGCAATTCCCCTGGTTCCCCTGGTGTTGCGGTTGTTCATGGGCGGCGGTAGTCACTTACCATCAGGTGAGCCGCATGCTCGTTTGCCCCCTATCCTATAAAAATGATGATGATGATGATTTGGATCAAGATGAACCACATGAGCAGCAGCTGAAGCAGCTTGTAGCGGTAAGCGAAGTGTAACGCAGCCTGCGTTACACTTCGCTTACCGCTTGTATCGCAGCCCCCATTTGATAGAATGACAACCTGGTAAATATGCAGGAAGTCGATGGGTGCAGGTGGCTCAGGACCTTGCTTGGCGGCAAAAGATAAGGGCGGCCTCTGTCCAGCAGTGGATTTGTGAAAGGCTATAAAGATGATGATGAGCAGAATGCGTCGATTTTTCATGGTTTCCATTCGGAATTCAATTCAGTGCACGGTTGAGTTACCTACCACCGTCTGAGTGGGGTATGCGTATTCCTTTCAGTCTTAACTGCGGAGTGCGATCTAGTTTCCGTCAACCAATCAAATCAATTCCTTCTTAGACAAAGTGTGCCAAAACATAAGGCGATGCTTTTTACACGACCTCCATCCTTACATGCACAACAGACTGAATATGCGAAGCACTGTCTATTTTATGTTTACATAAAAAATTATAAAACAAGTGATTTAAAATTAATTAAGTAAAAAAAATGTGAGTTTATACGAACGTTGCCTTCTGACAGGGTTTGACTAGCACTCGTAACTTACTGCAGTAGCGACATTAATCTAATGTTGAAAGTTATGAATTGTAATATTACGTGGTAGAGTCACGCTGCAGAAATATTACGGTTAAAGCAAGAATAGGTCGGTTCTGCCGGTGTAGGTCCGCGCTCTGACAAAATGCCATTATAAATTAGCAGCTTAATGTTGCTATGTTTCGTATGATGGGCGTAGAGAAACGGAGAGAGTTTTACTGGAAACGAGGCATTCCTTCTTAGTCCTCAGAGGTGACAAGCATCTGCGTTTTGAATTTAATTGAGGATAGATGTAGATGTTTAAGGGCTAAACATAAACTGATCATCAGGTGGGCTGTGTGCTTGTTTGTCGTCTTTATTCTATAGAAAAATGTTTTAATCCTCAAGCGTTTACACAAAAATTTTGTGCACTTAAATATACAAGAAACTACACATTTTTCTAAGATAGACCTGTCAACTATTCCTTACTCTGAATACGCCGCGTTATTAAACAGTCAAACTGTCAGTCAAGTTTTAGTTAAACGAGTTAACTTGCTAGCATCGGCCCAAACCGAAAAATTCAAGCCTTAAACATTCAGACCAATGAAGTACTTCTTTATTGGTTTGATGGTCTGAAACAATTCCGATTCCAAAGTGGCGTCAAGCGATGTCAGGTTATTCAGGCTAAAAGACGTGATGAGTAAATTGCACTAGTAAATTATACACCTACATGATATAATGTACGAACGTTGAATTGTATAATTTTTTTCAAATAAATAATAATTACAAATTATCGAAAAATATATTAGAGCTACTTTAACCTACATACATCCCGGTACAGGGCAAACGTCTTGCATTTTTAAAATGGGATACAGCAGTTAATCTTTTTCTCCAGTGTGTGTTGGTGGACTTCACGTCCTGAATTTTTAATTCCATTTAGCCATTCGAAATTGACATAATTGCTTCTAAAGTGTCTTTTTCAGATATTTGTAAAGGTTACATAGAAGTATAGACGAAAACCTTCGAGAGTTTCAACATTGTGAGGAGCCAGAATGTTGTTTGTGAATAAATACGGAATTCGTTTTTAAGTCGAACTTACTTTTGACTCAATCACATTTTTGTAAATCAAATTTAGAACGAAGTCGCGATAAATAAGTATTAATTAGGTTATATAAACTTTAAAAAGATGTCTCAGTTGAGACGTAATTGATTTATGTACTTACTCTTTTATTTCAATGAAAATGGGAATACGCGAAAGTAAATAATTTTTGCCAACTCATATAGAAAGCCTATGTACTAAAATAGATCGTTTCGTTTTTGCATTGCATAGACTAAGAAATATTGTATCAGAAAGAGCTGCATTGATGGCATATCATGGATATATCTCATCCATACTATGATATGGTGTTCTACTCTGGGGTATTCGGTGGATTCGGATAAAGCATTTAAAGCACAAAAACGCTGCATAAGAGCTCTTTGTGGTGTTGGTCCTTTAGTGAGTTGCAAACCTTTGTTTAAAACTAAAAAGATCCTGCCTTTGCCTTCATTATATATATTTGAAATGAGCATGTTTGTTCATAAGCATCCACATTTATTTCAACTTAAGTGTGATGTGAGTAAAAGTAAAGGTTTATAAAAGAATAGGTTATATGCACCAGCAAATCGTCTAAAAGTTACAAAAAGAAATGCTTCTGCAATGTCGATAAGAATTTATAATAAATTACCTGATAATTTAAAGCGTAAAAGTTTATTGTCATTTAAGAAATCTGTTTTGGCATTGTTGTTCACTAAATGTTATTATTCTGTAGAAGATTTCTTAAACGACAACGACCTACATACGAGTAATAATAAATGATAATTTTAGAATATGATTAATTACCTAATTACAAGATTGTAATATTTAAAAAAATTATGTTTTTGATATTATTTTATATAAAATTTGACTTATGTATTTCATTAATTAATAAATTTGATGTAAAAATAAAAAGAAATTAATGACAATTGGATATGTAACATTATATAATTATTGACGGAAGAATAATAATTAATATATGACATTGACCTATAATAATAGTCTTACTTGATATAATAATACTTACTTATATTTTTTCTGACACTGTGGCATAATAAATTAATTATCAAATCAAGTAAATAATATTTAATAATTTTATATTTTGTTAAATTAATATATGTTGTTAAATTCGATAAGTGTTGTTGTTTAGGTTACTTGACCATTAATATTTGCACACCACTAAGGTAGAATATGTAGAACGAATTATACTCAAACACCATTTTACAACCATATTCTTGCAAATAAAGATTATTATTATTATTGAAAACTCTTTTTACCATTAGTGAAACAATTTAGTTTTTAGTGCATGAACTATTTTCTTTCGCGAACTTCATCCTCGCATCTCTTTTAATCACTATGATAATTGTAAATTTGGTGTAAAATATTTTAAGAATTTGTGTCATTAGGTATATTCGTAAAAGAGTTACGATTTTCTACAGTAGGGTGTGTAGTAGCTAAACTAAAAATACTACTATAGAATCGTTTAAAATTTGTAATGAATATTTAATCCCCTTGTACCTTTAAACAATCGCTACAATTTTGATACTGTAGGAAATCCGTTATTATGATAAATTTATCAATTACAATGGAAGAAAGCAGTAACCAATTACAGCGATATATGCCTACGTTGAGAATTACAAAGCCATGTAAAATTATTTTGGAGATAATTAGCCCGTACGTCTTGACTAAATTGCCATCAGCGATGTGAAGGCTGTTCTTAATTGTTTACCGAAACAAGTATTGTCGCAGAAAGCAATCTTAACTTCTACTTTTTTACGGATTTTATCGTGTTTAATTTAACTTTTTAATTCCCAACGTTTCGGGTGCTTTACAGCATCCATGGTCATGGGGGGGGGGGGACTGACGTGTTTGATGTCCCGATGTTATAGTTAGCCCGGCTACCTTCAGTTTTTGAATATTAAGTTTTGGTCCGATGTAGGCATAATGAGTCAAATGGTAAAATTGTGAAAGTATCGTCTACGTAACACTTGTAGAATCTTGGATTTACAGGAGCAGTAAGAAGGGCTTTCTCCTCAAAGTCCTCCATGAATATGTCGGCATGAATATTAAACGCGATAAACCCGTAAAAATTAGTTTCATTTAATGTGTAATCTTCGCGTAAATATAAGAAATCACAAACTTAACTTCTTTTTGTTATAAATGTGATGTCTTTTTTGTTGATTGGACATCAAAACTGGGGTCTTTAATGGTATTGCCCTAGTCTATTTACGAGCAAGTCTGTCTATGGTTCATAATTCTTCGAAAGAAAAACGCGACAGGCAGCCTGTCTTTTTCTAGGTATACTAATAAAATAGAGTCACAAACTCAAAAATATTTGTCTCCTATTTTAGCTACCTTACCTATTTTGAGATACAAAAACATAATATTTTTATGCATTTCCCAAAATGCTTGAATATATATTTACTGCCATGTTGAATATGAATTATTTTATTAAAGTTGACAAAAAATTACTTTGCGTACATCCGCTCGATAAAATAAAATGATGTGTCTTACCTAGTTTGAAGAGCACCTCCCGCCCTCCCTCAATTGCGTGGACTATCCCCGTCACTACTAACCCCAGCACCACTACTCCCAACACCACTACACTAGGAAAGACGCACCATTGACGACAATATGACACCTGTTTCGCCTCTACACGAGGCATCCTCAGGTGATATAGACTCTACGGTTGCTAATCGCTAAGTCAACTTGGTGTGTCTTTCCTAGTCTAGTGGTGTTGGGAGTAGTGGTGCTGGGATTAGTGGTGACGGGGATAGTGCACGCAATTGAGGGAGGGCGGGAGGTGCTCTTCAAACTAGGTAAGACACATCATTTTATTTTATCGAGCGGATGTAGGCAAAGTAATTTTTTGTCAACTTTAATATAATGGACTTCCGCAAAGTAACGCCTGATTCTATTAATGAATTATTTTAATTGATTATTGACCTTCAGATACATTATTTAGAGGTGGTAGGACCTCTTTTCTGTTTCGGTGTCCGTTTGATTAGGTATCATCCTTCAATCTATATCTGCCTTGAAATAGCAGTGCTGGAATTGTCGCGTTCCGGTCTTAAAGGTATAGAGAGCCAGTATAATTACAGGCTGTACTATTTCAAGATCAAAAAAAAAATTAATACCTCAAATTTTTTTTGATCTTGAAATAGTCTCTATAATAGCAGCCGGTGTACAAAAACTTAACTGCTTAGGATACATTAATCTCCCATTTAATTTTGAAAACAATTATTATACTTTGAAGACATTTGTAGTTCCTGAAATAGAGACCTCTCTTATATTAGGTATTGATTTCTGGAAAAAATTTAACATGTGTCCAAAATACATCAACTGCATTGAATATAAAAGAGAACTCGATTATTATTCAAACACGAATGAATCAATATTAAAATCTCACATACATTCATACGCATCCCTTAATGCAAATCAACGCTTAATTGCTGACGACTTAATTGCACAATTTAGGCACGTTTCTTCCGGACGCAAGGGCTTAGGTTGTACTTCTCTTGTATGTCATTCTATTGATACGGGTGACACGAAACCTATACGACAGCGCTATTATCGAATGTCTCCTGTAAAGCAGCAAATTTTATGGCAGCAGGTGGAAGAAATGCTTTCATTGGACGTAATTCAGCCTTGTGAGAGCTCTCACTCCTCTCAAAAAAAAAAACCGTCAACTGCGCATTTGCTTAGACAGTGCAAGTTAAATTCTGTAACCATAAGCGATGCTTGTTCTTTGCCTTATGTTTCCAAAATACTGGATAATCTGCGAGACGCAAAATTTATATATAGTATAGACCTTTTTAAAGCATTTTTTTTTATAGAAGAGGGGGCAAACGAGCATGCGGCTCACCTGATGGTAAGTGACTACCGCCACCCATGAACAACTGCAACACCAGGGGAATTGCAGATGCGTTGCCGGCCTTTTAGAAAGGTGTAAGCTCTTTTCTTGAAGGTTCCTAAGTCGTATCGGTCCGGAAAATTCGCTGGTGGTAATTGATTCCACAAGGAAGTTGTGCAAGGGAGAAAACTTCTTCTAAATCGCACAGTGGTGGACCGCCAATCATCCAGATGGTATGGATGGTAACGCGAGTTTTGTCGCGATGTACGATAGTGAAATTGAGCGGCTGGAATTAGTCCGAACAATTTCTCAGAGCACTCCCCGTGATAGATGCGACAAAATACGCAAAGAAATGCAACATCTCTACGCAGTGCCAGTGTATCGAGCCGATCAGAAAGAACTAGGTCGTCGACGATTCGAACCGCTCTGCGCTGGATGCGGTCAAGTGGAAGGAGCTGGCACTGGGGTGCCCCGGCCCAGAGATGAGAACAGTTTTCCATGTGGGGCCGAACTTGCGCTTTGTAAAGTTGCAAGCGATGTGCCGGCATGAAATACTGTCTCGCTCTGCTGAGCACGCCAAGCTTTTTAGAGGCCAATATGGCCTTCCCTTCCAAGTGACCACGAAACTGCACACTATTCGATATGTCGACGCTAAGGATTCCGATACTAGCTGAGGCAGCAAGGGGAGTGCCTTGAAACTGAGGAGATACGACAAAGGGGTTCTTTTTAGCGGTAAACGCGCAAACTTGTGTCTTCTGGGGATTGAACTGGACTAGATTTAGTCGGCCCCAATCCGAGACTTTGTTAAGCAAAGACTCGACTTCAGACACAAGTTTGTCCCGGTACTCAGCGACGTTTTCCCGAGAAATATTGGCACGGCCGGTGTATAAGGCATCACCAGTGCTGTCGTCTGCATAGCAATGAATGCTACTAGTTAGCAACATATCATTGATATGCAGGAGAAACAGCGTTGGTGATAGCACGCAGCCTTGTGGAACACCAGCGTTGATAGGCTTAAAATCAGAGCATGCACCGTCTGCCAGCTTATGAGGTACCTTGATGCTCCGATCAGCAAGGAAACTGGTGATCCATTTGCACAATTTCTCGGGAAGCCCATAGGAAGGAAGCTTCGAAAGAAGCGCTTTATGCCAGACCCGATCGAAGGCCTTCGCTATGTCCAAACTAACGGCCAATGCCTCCCCCTTGAACTCTACTGCCTCCACCCATCTATGAGTCAGATAGACTAGAAGATCACCAGCTGATTGACCTCGACGAAAACCGTACTGGCGGTCACTAATCAGCTGGTGATCCTCAAGGTACCTCATAAGCTGGCAGTTTATAATGGATTCCATTATTTTAGAGAACAAGGAGGTGATGGCAATAGGCCTGTAGTTGGACGGGTCTGAGCGGTCGCCTTTTTTAGGGATCGGGTGGACCAAAGCTGTTTTCCATGAATTCGGGACTACGCCTTGGGAGTAGGAGTATCGGAAAAGACGCGTTAAAACCGGTGCCAACTCCGGAGCACAGGTCTTCAGCACAATGGGAGGGACTCCATCGGGCCCACTCGACTTGCTGACGTCCAGGGAGAAGAGTGCTTTGCGAACCGAGCGCTGTATAAACCGCACTTCCGGCATGGAGCACTCACATCGCGGGATGGTCGGCATGGTTTCCCCCCGTCATCTAGAGTCGAGTTGGACGCAAAAAGAGAGCTCAACAGATTGGCTTTCTCCTTTGCGGCATGGGCCAGTGAGTCGTCCTCCCTGTGCAGAGATGGAAGAGATGGCTGACAGAAGTTCCCTTGGACAGCCTTGGCGAGAGACCAGAATGCACGGGTTCCCGAAGGAAGGCGAACTAGTTTCTCGCCAATTCTGCCGATGTGCTCAGACCTTGCCTTGGCAATGACGCTTTTGAAGGACCTGGAGGCGGAATTATACTTCTTTCTAAGTGCGCTGGTGTTTACATCCCGAGACGTTGATGCGTCAGCCCAGGCCCGGTAGCACTCCTGCTTATAGCGTGAGGCTATTTTACAGGAGCGACCAAACCATAGCTGGGATCTGCCTCCGATGGGCACCACAGAGGATGGAATAAAAAGTTCCATACCCTGAAGTACCACATCAGCAACAGAATCGGCAACAACGCTGGGATCTTCCGGCGAGAAGCAAACCCGCCCCCAAGGGTATGATGCAAAAAAAGACCGCATCCCGTCCCAATCAGCTGACCTATAGTGCCAAACACGGCGGCAAGCTGCAGATCGCAACAGCAAATGGAGCGTGAATGGCACCGTGCTCCGGATCAGACAATGGTCCGAAGAGCCCAGAGGAGTATCGACGGAGACCTGATATCCGTCCGGATGAGAGGTCAGCAGAAGGTCCAACAGGGAAGGTACATGGTCTTCCACATCTGGGATCCGCGTAGGCAAAGGAACCAGTTGTGTTAGACCATATGCCAAAGCAAAGTCATAGACAGATCTACCCGAAGGATCGGTTAAACAAGAACCAAGCCATTCAGCGTGGTGGGCGTTAAAATCACCGAGTATCACGATCTCTGCGGATGGGACCTGTTGTAGCACGGAGTCTGCAGTTCTTTGGACGTGGTCGATGAGTCGGTCTGTGTCGGCATTACCGCTATGGGACCTATAGAGGCACCCGTAGACGCGGGGATGGTCGTCGCTGTCTACGCTGTTCACGCTGGTATTCTGTGAGGTCGTGGTACCACCCCGGTTCGAGCTGGCCCATCCGTGCGACAGCAAAAACTACCACTTAGCTCTACCACTGTTTAAATTTTGGCAAATTTTAATTTCAGAACGCGATCGTGTAAAAACTGCCTTTTAAGTCCAAGGTTATGGGACCTTTTGTTTTAAGAGGATGGCTTTCGGCCTTACCAATGCACCTGCAACCCAACAAAGGCTTGTAGACTTATTATTTGGTTCATGTGATCTTAAGTTACTCGTATTTGCATACCTCGACGATATGATTGTTATTTCTAACAAATTCGATGAACACGTTTATAATTACGTGCAATAAATAAGTTACGGGAAGCAAATTTAAGAATAAACTTTGAAAAAGTAAATTTTTTCGCCTAGGGTCTCAAATCAGACTCTGAAAAGGTAAAAGCTATTTTAGAGTATCCCACACCATCTTCAAAAAAAAATGTAAAACTTTTTTAGGAATAGCAACCTGGTATAGATGTTTTGTGTCAAATTTTAGCACTATAGCTGGCCCTCTTAATAAACTTATTTACTTCATATCGCGAAGGTGCTCCAAAATTTTGCTGGTTACCAGAAGCAGACATAGCTTTTAAACAGCTAAAATAATGTTTAGTATCTGCACCAGTCTTGCATTGTCCTAACTATAATTTGCCCTTCCAGGTTCACACAGATGCCAATAATTATGGAGTAGGTGCCGTGTTAACTCAAACAGTCGATGGCAAAGAACATCCTGTTGCCTATATGAGCAAATTACTAAATACTGCAGAAAAGAATTACAGTATTACCGAGAGAGAGAGAGAGAGAGAGAGAGAGAAAGAGAGAGGGAGAGCTCTAATCCTACTATTACAGCTAATGTCTCTACATTAGCTGTAATAGTAGCATTAGAACACTGGCTTTGCTTTCTTGAAAATAGTCAACCTTTTGTAGTTTACACTGATCATTCAGCATTAAAGTGGTTTCTCTCTTTTAACAACCCTACTGGCAGGCTTGCAAGATGGGGCATTAGGCTATCTTCTTTTGATTTTACTATCAAGCATAGACATTATTCCAGACGCGTTAGCTAGCACTGTCGTAGTTTCTTCTAATTCCACAGCAAAATCTTACTTAACAACGAATGATAAATGGTATCTCGACATTTATAACGGTTGTATGAACAATCCTAGTCAATTTGAAAATTTTCTTATCAAAGCGGGAAAACTATATCGGTGTTCAAAAAACAAATGTTTATTAACTACAGAGTTTTCGTGGAAAGAAGTAATTCCATTAGTATTACGAGAACACGTTATCAAAGAAAATCACACAGAGTCCACGTCAGGTCATTTAGGCATGCATAAAACATATCGCCGTTTAGCATTGCAGTATTTTTGGCCAGGTGTGTATCGGGATGTCGTAAAGTTTGTTACAAATTGTGAGATCTGCTTAACTTATAAATCCCCTACTCATAATGTATTAGGAGAAATGGAACGATCTAAACAGTGTTGCAGACCTTTCCAAATTATTTCAATTGATTTCATCGGACCCTGCCAGTTAGTAGAAAACAAAATTCTTATATATATTAGTCCTAACATCTTCAAATATTGTTTAGCGTTTCTGGTAAGAAGAGCTACAGCCGACATTGTGATTAAACATTTGGAAGGTTCTGTATTTTTAACACATGGCATTCCTCAAACGGTGTACATGGATAATGGCCACCAATTGATTTGTTTGAAGACCATTGCGTTATTTAATAAGTATAAT
The DNA here is from genome assembly GCA_963668995.1 of Parnassius mnemosyne. Taxonomy (NCBI): domain Eukaryota; kingdom Metazoa; phylum Arthropoda; class Insecta; order Lepidoptera; family Papilionidae; genus Parnassius; species Parnassius mnemosyne. The sequence goes on from CAVLGL010000024.1 coordinate 20,553,851, forward strand.
ATTCCTAAAGTTTTTATTACACCTAAATTTACTCCTCTGGTTAATTTGTTTTTTTTTTATAGAACAGCAAACGAGCATGCGGCTCGCCTGATGGTAAGTGACTACCGCCGCCTATGAATAACCGCAACACCAGGGGAATTGCAGATGCGTTGACGGCCTTTTAGAAAAGTTAAGCTCTTTTTTTGAAGGTTTCTAAGTCATATCTGTCCGGAAAAATCGCTGGTGGTAACCGATTCCACAAGGAAGTTGTGCGAGGGAGAAAACTTCTTCTAAATCGCACAGTGGTGGACCGCCAATCATCCTGTTGGTATGGATGGTAACGCGAGTTTTGTCGCGATGTACGATGGTGAAACTGAGTGGCTGGAATTAGTCCGAACAATTCCTCAGAGCACACGGTGCAACGCTATAATAAAACTATTGTCAATGTCACCTGTATATCGACCTTTGTGAAAGAAGATCAGCGTTCTTGGGATGTATATTTGCCTAAAATACTGTTTGCAATAAACAACTCCGTAAACGAGGTTACTGGTTACACTCCCTCATTTCTTGTATATGGGCGTGAATTAGTAATATGTGGTTGTCACTACGTTGACAATGACCTTGGCGACGAAATTGTTTTCTCACCGCGAGTCCGCGAGACGCCTATGCTGAAAACATCGGTTATCTCGCTAACATATTCAACAAAGTTCAGGCATCACTATGGCATCATCATCAACAAAATTTCAAACGCTCTAAATTAAGAAGGTTCACAGAATTTAACGAAGGTGATATTGTGTTTAAGCGCACTTACTATATGAGTGATAAACACAAATATTTTAATAAAAAATTAGCCCCGAAATTTATTAAATGTCGTGTAATTAAAAAAAGTCACTTCTAGTGTACGAATTGGAGGACATGCACGGTAAATATTTAGGACCATGGCATATAAAAGATATTAAATTGTCTAAATAGCACATTTTTTAGTTTTGTTGCGGATTTTTCTACTTATACGAAGAAAAATCCTTGGATAGCCAGCAGGGTATTGTAATGTGTCATCTACTTCGATACTTCGACAAGTGGGGGTGCGTGAATATTCCGAGCGGCTGACGAGTGACCTCAGTGTGACCGTGAAGGCACGACTCTTCTAAATGCATTTCTGGATCTATATTAAATAATCAAAACGCATACGTTATACAAATTATAGCTAATAACCTTTTATAAGTTTGTTGATTTAATTTCATGTCACATGCTAGTTATTTTATCACGTAATTGTGTATGTCTTTTCATAGTAGATGCTTAGTTGATATAACTTTTTTTCCTCCGTTCTCTGTACTCGCCCAGTTGATTCTAAAAGTTGCTCTAAAAGAGACACATATGCCCAACCACTCCCGCTGGATTCACCGCCAGCCGTGCCAGGGAACTACTCGCTTTTCTCCTGATCCTGAAAGGCGTCGAACCCGCGACCTGTTAATTTTATTTTATTTTGTTCTTTCTTATTATTAGTCAGTTTAGTTTTCTTTTTCTTTCGAAGTAATTATATTAGTCTAGTTTATAAGTAGTCTTATTACTATATCTTTAAAAAAATGTTGTTATTATTTATTTGCTTAACAAATATATACATATGTAATAACGTGACACTTATTACATATGTATATATTTAGATAGAGCTTCGAATCCCGAGTCGTGCAAAAAAAAAAGTTAATGAATTTTTCCATCAAGAAATTCTCAGTAGCTGCCCGGAGTCAGGAAGTTGGCGTTGTTTCAACCCCGTGCCTCGGAAAGCACGTAAAGCCGTTGGTCCTGTGCCTGATCTGTCTCCGGTCGTGTCGGTTTACCGTCCCATTGCACTGAGAGTGAGGGAATACAGAGTGCACCTATGCTTGCGCATACACTCGGGCACTATAATCCTGTCCTGCGCCGATGGTTAGTCTCCGTTGAGACTGGCCGCCGTGACCGAAATTTGGTCTGGAGGACATTATTATTATTATTATAAATTAGAAAAAGAATGACTTTCAATAAGTATTGTTTTCAACCTATATTACATAAAAATATTATATTTCTACTTTTATTTATTCGCTTCTGTCGGGTGTCTTAGGATTATTCACTTTTTGTATAAAGGCAGTTATTGTATAGCTCTAAATAATCCGAGCTATACAATACACAAATCAGATTTGACACAAAGAATTGATAAACAAAATTCTACACAAGTCAGATTCCTTTTGTTCTATAAAGAACAAAGGGAATCTTTTCTCAGAATTCTCAATGTCATTATAAATATTTTTTGCTTTCTTTCCTCTGACCTAACAGTGCTCAATTGAGGAATATTCAAGGTTTCTCAAGTGGATAACGATCTTAACAAAGATATCGTCCACAGAATTAAAACGACTGAAATAGTCATCCGTGTTGGAAAATTGAAGTGACAGTTAACTACGAGGGCGGCACTGAAAATTTCGGGAATCAAGGAAGTGACACAACATTACTATTTAAAAATGTATTTATTGCTTTTCGAAGTATTCTCCGCGAAATTTGACAGATTTTTCCATACAATGGAACCAATCATTGAAGCAACCATTCCATTCGGAAGTTGGGGTCTCCAAAATGGCCGTTTTGTAGGCGTCCACAGCTTCTTCAGGTGATGAAAATCTCTGTCCACGCAATTTATTCTTTATTTTAGGGAAAGTATAGAAATCATTAGGGCTTAGGTCGGGGCTGTACGGCGGATGGTCTAATAGTTCTATGTTTTCTTGCTCTAAAAACTCTTTTGTTCTGTGTGCGGTGTGAGAACTCGTATTGTCGTGATAGAGGATGATGCGGCGGTTGCAGTTCTCTTTACGGAGTTCAGAAACGACCTGTGGCAAACAAATGCTAGCATACCATTCTGCATTAACCGTTCTTTGTCCCTCAAGAGGAATAGTCGTAACATGGCCGGTTTTGGAGACAAACGTGGCCACCATTTTTTTTGCAACACTCCGTGAACGAACAATTTTTGTTGGCTTTAACTCATTTTTGAACACCCAAACTCGTGACTGGTTTTTTATTTCGGGTTCGTACGCATACATCCAGGATTCGTCACCTGATACAATGTTGTATACAGCATTTGAGGGTCCTGCGCGGAATCTTTCGAGAGTTCTGACGCACCAAGTAACGCGAGCCGCTTTTTGCTCTTCACAGAGCAAATGCGGTATCCATCGGGAAAATAACTTTTTTACACCTAATTGTTCATGCAAGATTATTTGTATTTGACTCATGCCAATGTCTAAAGTTGCCTGAATTTCGCAGTATGTCACATGTCGATCTTCCTCAATCAGCTTACGCACAGCATCAACGTTTTCTTGGGTGACTGCAGTTTTTGGACGATCTTGACGGAGATCATCACTGAGCTTAACACGTCCACGTTGAAATTCAGCAAACCAGCGATAAATTGTGGTTTTGGATGGGGATTCATCATCAAATGCAGAAATCATCCGGTCAATACACTGTTTTTGTGTTAAACCACTTCGAAAGTCATAATAAATCATCGCTCTTAAATTTTCTCGAGTCAATTCCATTTTCTCAACGACTAAACAAGTTTGACAAAACCTTGTGACAAGACCGAGAATCTTTTTTTAAATAAATAAATGGTATTCGATTTTTAAAACCAAGGACTTTTTAATTAAAAAAGATTTTAATATGATAGGATCAGTGAAAATATTCCATTCCCGATACTTTTAGTGGAGCCTATGAAGTTACATCAATAGCAAAAGTGACAAACGTTGGAGCAGAATACTTAGCAGTGAATTCCGTGCTAAGGAAAACGTGCTTAAGTGAGATGCTTATCTTAAAATAATGCCAAAAGTTGAAGGTCGTTCTAATCTACCTACAAGATACAATTTAGACTTAACACGATGAAAAGTTAAAAAGGATTCAATGCAAGGAATAAACCTAAGTATGATCTCAAAACATTTAGATGAGGAACCTAAAATTTATATTTTAGCGCAAATAGTGTTTCTGCTGGGAACCGAATCTAGGATTCACGAAATAGTAATCTGGTGTATTTACCATTTAGCTGAGTTGTAGTTTTATAAATATAGAGACAATAAGGGGCATTCTAAATTTTTGCCAGCGTTCACTATAAGTCAACAAAAGGCACGTTAAAATATTGTGAATTTGTCACGTCTGCGTGTATTTAGAAACTAGAGATACCTATTAAAATGAATATGAATATTTAAATCTACCTCACAGACGTTACATAATGTATGCATTGTTGGTCATGAAACGTTTCTTTAAAATATATCGTTATATATATAGTTTATTGTAATGATTTTTCTCTTAAATTTAGATCAAACCTATAATATATAGATTTTCATATATATATGAAAAAAAAAAAAATGCAAAAAGCGAGTACTTACCTTAGTAAGGACATACGAGTCAAGTAGTTTAAGTTTGTTCTCGTTATAGACTAGTATCCTGCCTGATAGTAAGTGGCAATGCAGCCAAAAATAACAAAACGAACAGTATGCCAGCAAATAACAAATTATTTCACGATATTTTGTGCCGTGAAATCAATCGTTAATCGTTATCGTTAATAGTTTAAGAGTATAGCAAAACAAAGTTATTATGTAGTAAACACCTCGCATAGTTCAATAATATTTTTTTATAGGATCGGGTGACAAACGAGCACAAAGTCCACCTGATGGTAAGTGGTTACTGTGACCCATAGACACATGAGTAAAGAAATCATCCTTACTTTTTACTCTGTGTCATAGACATCTACATCTATCCTCAATAAAGACTCAAGATGCAGATGCGTTGTCACCCGTGAGGACTAAGATGGAATGCCTCTTTGCCAGTAAAAAGGGTCTCCGGTTCTCTACACTCACCACACGAAACACAGCAGCGTTAAGCTGCTATTTTACGCTGGTTTTCTGTGAGAGCGTGGTCCTTCCCCGGTCGAGCCGACCCATTCGTGCTACAACCATAATATAGCTGCAGCATGGCTCTACCACGTAGATAAAGATTATGAAACATGAAGTAACAAATCTTTAAAGATACGTTACGTTGCCGGAATCGAGGATTAACATGTCCTCCCCCTCTTTTCGGACCTCAGCTAATCCTATAATATTCCATCACAACTTGTCTATCTCTTCTTCCAGCTCCAGGATCTTCTCGTCAGTCCTCAGGTTGCGTGCGTTATATGTTACCAGGTCAAGTCGTCTTAGGTGGCAACCGATCTTCCACCGGAGATTCTTAGCCCCCCCTGCCCCGCCGTTACGATGGTCGCCACCGTAGCCAGGAATAGCGGGGCCGCCGGTGACTGGGGGACGTCTTTTTGTAACTTTCATCATGGGGGTACATTGCCATAGTTGCCACGCTTGGCCAGCGGGTTGGCAAACGCAGATTTTTTTATTGTTGTTTTGCTGTTATCAGAAAGATGCTGCTGCCCATCTTCTGTCTCAGTTTACCTCTGTCTAGATATGGGTAGTGGGTATTCTTACCCGCTACTATACGACGTAGAATGCGTGGTAATGCATTATTTTAACTGATTGTCATTCAAAAATATCTAACGTGTACTATTTTATTACGCACGCATACATTTTTAAGGGTCGCTCGGTAGCCAAAAACATTCTGAATAGAATCGCACACAAAGGAGCGCTCGTAGGAAGTAGTTTGCTCATAAATCATAATCAATTTGGGATAATTTCAAATAAAAGTAGAAATCTTATGTACTCGTATTTTAAAAGGCTGCAATGACGATATATTATCATTTTTTATATATTTAAACTTAAATGTAATATTTGGATACTATTTGAAAAATAACTTTGTATATGTATTTACTATTTACTAGATGTTTTTTGTGCTAAGAAGTCCTTCTGGGAAGAAACCACGCTCTCACCTATTTCTGCTGTTAAATATTTGTCCTTGCATTGCTGTTTTCAGGCATCCTATCTTAGTGCTCAGTGGTGACAAAACATCTGTATCTTTCTTTGTTTGTAGTTAACTGCAGATGTACATGGACTGCAGTACCCTCTACCCACTTACTTCAAGTTCTTTTATCTTTTCAGTTATATAAAGAAAATGTGTACGGCAAAGTAAATGTTAGTAGGTAAACAAACAAGAGAGAGAAGCATCCAAGATACAAGACGTCTGGAATCGTGACTGCCAATATTGTTCTAAGCAAAGCAACTACTGCGAATCCCAAATTAATAAACCTTCAACAATAAAAGGGGCACGTATCTAGCTGTTACGTACTGATAAAGAAGAAGAATATTTTGTAAATGTAAAATGTGATTGATAATACAAAGAACATTGACGTATAAAACAAAAGTTATAATTAGTAACATAACAACAACAACACAACGGTAATATAATAAAACTACCAACTCTCGATACAGAAATGGCAAGTTGTAAAAATAAAAGGTTTCGAAATTAGCTACGCGTACTCACGAAACTACGTTAAACCGATTACACACAGTAGATATTACGGCTCCCAACTATAAAGAGTAATATGTTCTGTAGCAACTTCAAGTGGAATGTAATTATAATGAAAATATCCAAATTACTAAGTCTCAACATCTACTGATGTAATTCTGTTGAAGCGATGGCGTAACGTTCGTCTTTCAGAAGTGATTTGTAGAAGCCAATCTCTATATTTAAAAATTAATAGCTGTCCGTTAGTCTCGCTAAAACATGAGACTGGCTCGACTGATTCTGATCCAATTTTTTGCGTTTTGGTTTTGATTTACAGTTGGACCCGGGATAAGTGGAACTGTTGTAAAGATCCAGAAATCATCCGTGCGAAGTCGGGGCGGATCTCTAGTTTTTAATAATAATATTTTTCTTTGACTCTAACTTTGACTATGGGTCGTCTGTGTTGAAATTCATTGTTCGCTTGTTAATCTTACTTTTTTAAAACAGATATTCGGAAAAATAAATTAAATAAAATGCCCTACAATTAAGTAAATTACTTGTGCAGACACTCGTAGGCCTACCATAAAAAGAACTTATAACCTTGTCTTACGGTAAGCCTTCAATTTAAAGCGAAGATTAATTGAACGTGTAACTATCAAATTGTTTTCTGAAGCTAATTAAAAAAGCAATAAAAGTGTGTTTATACTACGTAAGGGAATGGGATTTGCTTTTATGTAGAAATTGTCTCATAAGAGAAAATATACAGTTCACTGCGCAGATCTTCTACAGATTGATGGATTTTACAAATCCTCGAAAGCAGATATTTTTGATATTTTACTTGCTCTTTATATCGTTTATTTTTTGATGTTGATCATACAGTACTGTATTCAAATAACTATAAGACTATTAAATCATTATTTTTAGAGGTTTGAATAAAAGTGGCGTTATTTTCTATGTTGTGACACATATAAACTGGTATTTTATGCAAGAAGTTAACAAAATTAATAATATTGAAGATAAAGCCTAATCAAATAGATAAGATATTCACCCTCAATTTTTGTTTAAATAATATAAATTCAATTTTTTTTTTGTAAAAATAACCACTACCCCATAATATCACCCCGTGGGTGCCGTAAAAGGCGATAAAGGGAAATGAAACAGTAAATGGGCAGCAGCGTTTTGGTAGTCTAATTGTGGAAACTGGCAAATATACCCCCACCCCTCCTACGGGGCAATCTGTAGGAGAGGCCTATGTTCAGCGGTGGATTTTAATAGGCTGTAACGGGTAACGGGGGGATTTTTATGACCAAAATGCAGAAAAGTGCATCGACCTTTATTGATTAGCAAATCATTGTCTAGGACTCGACTACCTCTGAGCAATCCACTTCAATTGCCACTTAACCTTGTGCTGCGTGTATTATCCGAGCTTACTACTGTATCTCTCGTGACCTTTTTACCGATTTGTGAATGTGGCGTTTTTAACGGTCATATGAAACAAAAACACAATAGAATTTTACATTAAGTATCCTGTAGGCCTGCCACAGCCCAAGATAGCAAAAAATAGTGACAAAAATGGTCCTTCATTTTGTTTTTGTTGTTGTGCAAAGCTTTGGTTGAAAAGACATACGAGGACATATATGTGTTACATTTTATTGCAGTTTGAATAAAAAAAAAACATAAAAAAGAAAGTAGAACGTCATAAGAAACGATGGAGAAGACACCGAGCTTTTTTAAGTATTAAAAATAAATTTACTACTTGTTACTGGACTGCAACTGAATTGCGGTGGGAAACATGCCAGGAAGTTTCTACTGTTTAAACTAAATAATGAATTAAGGGATAGAGGTATCTTGTTAAAATTTAAAATATTTAACATGCCTTTTTGATATTAAAATTATTAAAGGTTTTCTTTGTCAGTATTTTGAGTTACGATCATAGCCAAGTAGGTAAGCAGAAGGATCGAAAATAAGCAGCATTATAACAATAACCTCGACATTAATATAAAGCAGGCAGAGAGTTCCGGAGAGAACGGGCTTCTAAGGAACTCTGGCAATTGTCGCGATAGGACTGGACGAGCAGCCATCAATGACGACTCACATAGAAGTTTGTTCACCTCTAGACTTTGCAAGCAATTTTTTTTAAGAATTTCCCTATTCGTGGTACGAATCTCTGAAATAGAGCTACCGCAGTAAGGAAATTGAGGTGGTACACTATTGCTACTGTCCAGAGGTGAATTGCAAGCAAATTGCCCGAAGGGTATGCAGAGTCCAGGAACATGGAACACGCTTAGGCAACAGTCTCAAATCATTGTTAACTGGTGGAGAATCCCATATAAAGTAATGCTTTATAGTCTGCCATTTATATCATTTATTATAAGGTATATATAATAAAGATTAAATAAATAAAAAGAACTATTTAAAATCCATTCAAAAAAAAAGTTCAAATTTTTGGGATAAAATACAGTCTAGATCACTCCTGCGTTGCACTCTACCTGTGTATAAAGTTTCATAGCATGGTAAGTGGATACTGTGTCCCATGAACATCTATCCTCGATTGAGAATATAGGCGTGCTATAAAAGAAGAACGAGAACACGAGTTGTCTCCCGAGATGGACCAACCAACCGCTGGGGCTGAGGATTATGAGGTCGCGTATAAGTTTAAAAGCGTTTCTGAAGCCCAGACTTTCTGCTGCAAAGGAGAAACAGAATGGATTATAGTCGGTGCGAGACACGTTCATTTGTGACTACATATTGAATCATTACGAATCAGTAAGCTGATGTGGCAATCGGCCGGCTACATAACTCGGAGAACTCACATACGATGGGAAAGAAATGTTTTCGAATAGCAGTCTCATAGCGGTAAACGTGGTGTAAGGCGGCAGCTACACTATAGGGAGTGTCCTGGAAAGAGATGCAGGAAGTTGATGGATGCATATGGTTTGACCCTGCTTTGTAGCATTCCTTGGGGTGACCTATGTTCAGTCGTGGACTTGCGATGGGCTGCAATGATGATGATGATGAAGACTGATTCTGATGAGAGACGTGCCCTAAAATTGGCACCGGTTCTAATGCGTCTTTTCCGATACTCCCTAGGCGTAGTTCCGAACTCATGGAGACGACGGAGTGGTCAATCTGAAAGAGACGCAATGTGTGATCAAAATTCGGTATTGAGGACATTATAATTGTAAGCTGACTGATCTTTTGAGCTCTTTCAGTTATTCTAGTTCTACTGCATATATGTTCATTACGAATTCTACCGCTCAAAATCACTAAGTACGAGTATGTGTTAATTTAATCATTTCAGTGGAAAACAAGTTTCGTGTAGGTAGTTTTCAGCTTGAGATGTATAAAATAATATTTAAAAATAACAATACGCTGAAGTTGTCACAGTAATTGGCTTCAACACTTCAATGTTTTACAATGTCCTAAAAAATAAGATAAAAATTGAATGGCTTGAAAGAATTGTTTGCTTTAAATCCCTCTGCCTTTTATATTATGGAATACGAACCTATATCCTGCTTTAGTAAATACGTAATAAATTTCATCAAACCACATTATGTCATTATGTACATTATACTTTAAAAGCTTGGATACATGAGTTAAAACTTTAAGCTTAGGACTTACTTACTTACTTACTTATCTTCACGCACAATCCCTGACGGGGTAGCCAGAGAGAACAGATCGCCAAGTGTCACGATCCTTACATACCTCTTTCGCTTCTTTCAGATTCATTATCTTCTTCATACATGCAGGTCTAGGTATCCGAGTACTCTTGACCCTCCCCTCTTCGAGCAATTTGCTCACATGGTCTTCGAAAGTTAGTCTCGGTCTACCTCGACACCTTTTAATATTTACTTTCGCGCTATATATTTTCTTCACCATTCGGTCTTCACTCATTCGCTCAACGTGCCCAAAGTTCGAAGCACGCCCTTATCAATTTTTGTGATAAGGTCATCTTTCAAACCTGCCATATTGCGAATCTCTTCGTTTCGCTTTCGTCGGCCACGATAACGCCGCACATTTTACGAAGAGATCGCATCTCCACTGCGTTCAGCTTACTTTTATGGTTCTTCTAGCATAACCAGGTTTCGCTGCCATATAACAAAGTCGGTACCAACACTGCGTCATGTTTTGCAAGGCGTGCACTCTTCACTACGCCTTGCCTTTTGACTAACGCAGTCAGGGCACCATTGACTTTGTTCCGGCAGCGACACGCCTGTCCACATCTAAATCACATCTTCCATCCCGGCTGAAAGTACTCCCCAATATATATAATATAATACAATTACAAAAATAATATAAGTATACAATTTCATTTACCTGTTCTAGACATTCCTGATTTACCTATATTTCCCACTTCGTTCTCTCTTCGTCCCTTTCAAATACCAGAATCTTAGTTTTATTAGCATTCAAACGGAGACCTTTAATTTCACATTCCTCTTTCATACACGTGACTAATGCCTGCAGTTCTGCCTCTGATGGTGCAATAAGCACTGCATCATCAGCATACAGCAGACAATTTATTTTAATGTCACCCAATTTCACACCCAAACAGCTATCTTTCAGCTTCTGTAAACAGCTGTCGAGATACAGTATGAACAGCCAGGAAGACATGACACAACCCTGTTTTACACCCGTTTGGACGCTAAACATGGGTGACAGGTCATGCCCTACCCGCACACAGGATTTTGAAATGACTTTACAGTCACAGTAAAGTGACTGCACAGCCCTTAGCAGTCGATCATCCACACTATACCCCGGCAACAGTTCCCACATTTTTTTCCTTATAACCTTATCAAATGCTTCAAATGCTTTCTCAAGATCCACAAAAGCACAGAAAATCTTCTGGCTAGCAGCCAGAAGCTTTTCCGTGATCATGCGCAGAGAAAACATTTGATCCGTGCATCCTCTTCCAGGTCTAAATCCGCATTGTGCCTCCCATAGAAATCTTTCTGATTCCTCTTGCATCCTACGTGTCAAAACCTTCGAGTAAACTTTACTTGCTAAATTGGTCAAGCTGATCGCCCGATAGCACCCGCAGTCAAAATGTGAACCTTTACCTTTATATAAAGGCACAGTGACTGCGGATCGCCAATCATCCGGGACATCCTCCGTCCGCCAGCACAAATTGCACAGCAGATGAAAGCTGTCCCAGACGCGAGGCCTCACCATACTTGACCATTTCAGCAGTAACTCTGTCAAGTCCCGCAGCCTTACCACATTTCAAACTTCGAATCGCACGTTCAATCTATTTCATACTGATGACCCCAGTGTCATCGAGGTCCGGGTCTGGCGTACCGGTCACGGCGTCACCCCCGGATCCCTCGCTAAGATCATCACACGCATACATTTCTCTATAAAATTCGCTCCATCGCTGCATGACGTCCGATTTTTCTAAGAGGACGTCATTGCTTCTCGAAAGCACTTTGTACATTCTTAAGGCCGTCGCACCACTTCGGGTCCTTCCAACCTCTTTCCAGAAGAGTTTGGAGTTCTCCTTAAAGTTGTGCGACAACCTTTCGTCCACTTCCATTCTACACCTTTCACGCACTTCCTCAATCAATGTTTTCGTATGAACTCTCTGCAACTTATATCTTTCTCTCTCATATCTTTATCATTATTAGAGGCCAAGTAGTCTAAAGATGCTTTCTTCTTCTTCTTTACACCTTCTTTCACTTCATCATTCCACCATGCAGCTCTTCTTTTACTACTACCTATTTTTATCATTTCACACACTTCTTCCGCTGCACTTACCATTCCATCCCTAAGGTTCTGCCATGTTCTTTCCACACATTCCTTTCTGTTATCGATGGTGTCAAGCTTTTTGGCAACCCTCGCATGATATTTGTCCCTAGTATCCGCTTCCTGAAGCTCCCAGCTTCGGATGCGATAGACCGACTGTGGTTCTGTCACTGCCGTCCGGTAACGCCAACCCGCGAACAGACCCCTAAATCTAGTAATCACTAGATAGTGATCCGTTCCTAGGTCAGCACTCCTGAACACTCGCGTATCCATCACCTGTTTTCGCAGTCGGTCATCCACCAGGAACAAATCGATCATACTTCTCTCATTCTTTCTTTCTCTAGTATACATATGGATTTTCTTGTGATTAAACATAGTGTTTGTCACAAGAAGACCCTTTTCCTTGCATACCGCCAGTATAAGCTTGCCAGCATCATTAACCCTTTTATCGCCAAACTTTCCAAGTACCGACTCGTACCCTGGTCAAGCGGTACCAACCCATTTATTCAAATCACCACATACAATTCTTTCGTTTCCCCTAACCAAATTTAGAACTTCCCTTACATTCTCCCAAAACTCCCCCAGTTCAGCCCTGGACGACGAAGCTACCGGTGCATAAATAGCCAAAAGGAATAACTTCGTTAGTCCCAATTTAAAACGAACCCAGAGAAGTCTTGAGTTCACAACCTTATATTCAGTCCTAACATGGACCAACCGAGACGACAGCAGCACTCCCACTCCCTAGCAAGCGCTTTCGCTCTCCGGGACTCCGGACCATAGAGTTAACATCCCGCCAGGGAGCTCTTCAGTACCACTGCCCTTCCGTTTGGTCTCCGACATACACACGACATCTAATTCTCTTTCTTTCATTATTTCGATCAGCTCATTCGTCTTATCTCTCATGCCTCCTCTAACATTCCACGTGCCAACTCTGCACTCTGTCCTCCATATTCTGCCGTGTCAGGCTGTGCGTGACGGGTGGCGGTCCCCATCGCCGCTTTGCGCGCTGCATTCCACACCAACAGGGATGAGCTGGTGTGCGTTGCCTTGGGGGGACGCCCTAACCCTCGTTGGAATGGATGCTTAGCTGTGTGGAATTGCAGCCCTGAAAAGAGCTGGCAGGGGTCGCGACGAGCACGCTTCTACAATGACCCCTAAGCTTAGGACACTTCATCGTTTTGTGATTACCAAACTACATTTTTTTATAGGAGAGGGGGCAGCCGCCCATGAACAACTGCAACACCAGGGGAATTGCAAATGCGTTGCCGGCATTATGAAAAGGAGTAGGCTCTTTTCTTGAAGGTCCCTAAGTCGTATCGGTCCGGAAAAACCGCTGGTGGTAATCGATTCCACAAGGAAATTGTGCTTCTTCTAAATCACACAGTAGTGAACCGCCAATCATCCATCCGAGGATGGTATCGCGAGATTTGTCGCAATGTGCGATAGTCAAATTTTAAGGAAGCCCGCAACCTCAAAATAAAAAAGAGTAAGAAATTTTAAGTCGAGCATGAAAACGTTTTAGGAAAAATGTTAAATATTTTAACATTGAGTGAAATAAAAGCATAATCCTTGACATCCATTCACAATATTTTATTATTTATAATTATTTTCTTCGCATTCAATTTCGTCATTTATTTTTGATGAGCTATTTTGTAACAAAATGTATGTTAACACACACGGTACTCTCACCGTTGTGTTTTATAATTAAAGTTCGTGTGACAAAATTATGAAAAATATGTTTGTATATAATAGTAGGGGTCGCTTTTACGAGTTTGTTACCGTAAAATATATTTCATCAAACAAACTTCTCAAGGAAGTTTATATCACGTATCCAACCTTATTAGATTTTTTTAATATAAAAAATGTACATAACCTTTTGAATTATTCGTGATTCAAAACTTAAGTTTTTAGATGAATTCAAATATTTAAACACGTGATATGGTTTTTTTGATAATAATTATTTAGCCAGAATTTATACCTGGTAGTGCCACGCTGCTGTTAAATTATGGTAGTAGCATGAATGGGTCGGCTCGATTGGGCCAGGACCATGCTCGCACAAAATACCAGCCTAAAATAGCAGCTTAATGTTGTTGTGTTTCGTATGGTGAGTGTAGAGAACCGGAGACCCTTTTTACTGGAAACGAGGCTTCTTAATCCGTATTTATAGATCTCATGCTCAGTAATGTGAACGCTACTGCTTATGTGTTGCCTGTCTATCTGTCGAATCATTACTACTGAGTATTCTGAGCGCAACTACTTAGTATTCCGATCCAAAAAATACTCCCGAAACTACTATGAAAAAAGCCTACTATTTATTCTAAAAAGACTATTCTATAGAAAATAGTGTCAATGCAGATAGTAGATAGTTTTTTAAAAGTAGATGTTTTTTAAAAGCCTGTAAAGATTGCGCTTGCTGGATGTTAAGTGGTAATGAATTTCAGAGTCGGGTTGCTTGTAAAGTAAATGACTTATTATAAAAAGAAGTTACGCTGCAAGGAGTATTCAAAGCCAAGCTATACACTGAAACTGAAACTGCAATCATGAAATTCATGTCGATAGTGAAATTGTTCCTTAAGGTACCTTGGAGATTTCGGATCAAGCAGAACACAAAAAAGTAAAGAAAGTAAATGAACATTCCGGCGAAGGTGAATTGGGAGTCACTTGAGTTGATTTCGAAATTGGGAAACATGGTCATATTTGCGTAAACCAAATGTAAACCGAATGGAAATATTTTGAAGACGCTCAAGCTTGTGTAATTGTTCCATGGTTATATCAGTGTAGCATACATCAGCATAGCCTAAAATAGGCAACAAAATGGAATGTGCTAACGCAATTTTGGTAGAAATGGGCAACAAATTTCGAAGTCTTTTGAGACTCCCACAAGCTGCAAACATTTTCTTACTGATCTGTTCAATTTGTGGTGCCCAAGACATTGTACTGTCAATTAAAACCCTTAGATTTTTTACAACCTTACTGTAAGGAATAGGAGAATTCTCAAAACAAACGAAAGGCAACGTATGCCAAGTAATTTTTTGTAGTTGTTTGTTGCTACCTATCACTATTACCTGCGTTTTACTAGGGTTAACATTAATTCCATAAGATGTGCAAAATTCTGAAATAATATATACGTGGAAGAGACATGCTGCAGCTATATTAATAGTATACGGCGCTGAAAATTTCGGGAATCAAGGAAGTGATACAACATTACTATTTAAAAATGTATTTATTGCTTTTCGAAGTATTCTCCGTGACATTTGACACATTTTTCCATCAGATGGAACCAATCATTGAAGCAACCATTCCATTCGGATGTTGGGGTCTCCAAATTGGCCGTTTTGTAGGCGTCCACAGCTTCTTCAGGTGATGAAAATCTCTGTCCACGCAATTTTTTCTTTATTTTAGGGAAAGTATAGAAATCATTAGGGCTGAGGTGGGGGTGTACGGTGGATGGTCTAATAATTCTATGTTTTCTTGCTCTAAAAACTCTTTTGTTCTGTGTGCGGTGTGAGAACTCGCATTGTCGTGATGGAGGATGATGCGGCGGTTGCAGTTCTCTTTACGGAGTTCAGAAACGACCTGTGGCAAACAAATGCTAGCATAGCATTCTGCATTAACCGTTCTTTGTCCCTCAAGAGGAATAGTCGTAACATGGCCGGTTTTGGAGACAAACGTGGCCACCATTTTTTTTGCAACACTCCGTGAACGAACAATTTTTGTTGGCTTTAACTTATTTTCGAACACCCAAACTCGTGACTGGTTTTTTGTTTCGGGATCGTACGCATTTATCCAGGATTCGTCACCTAATACGATATTGTATACATCATTTGAGGATCCTGCGTGGAATCTTTCGAGAGTTCTGACGCACCAAGTAACGCGAGCCGCTTTTTGCTCTTCACAGAACGAATGCGGGATCCATCGGGGAAACAACTTTTTTATACATAATTGTTCATGCAATATTATTTGTATTTGACTCATGCCAATGTCTAAAGTTGCCTGAATTTCTCGGTATGTCACATGTCGATCTTCCTCAATCAGCTTACGCACAGCATCAACGTTTTCCTGGGTGACTGCAGTTTTTGGATGACCTTGACGGGGATCATCACTGATCTTGACACGTCCACGTTGAAATTCAGCAAACCAGCGATAAATTGTGGTTTTGGATGGGGCTTCATCACCAAAAGCAGAAATCATCCGGTAAACACACTGTTTTTGTGTTAAACCACTTCGAAAGTCATAATAAATCATCGCTCTTGAATTTTCTCGAGTCAATTCCATTTTCTCAACGACTAAACAAGTTTGACAAAACCTTGTGACAAGACCGAGAATCTTTTTTTAAATAAATAAATGGTATTCGATTTTTAAAACCAAGGACTTTTCAATAAAAAAGATTTTAATGTGACAGGAACAGTGGAAATATTCCATTCCCGATACTTTTAGTGCATTTAGTTGTAGCACGAAGTGGTCGGCTCGACCGGGGAAGGACCACGCTCTCACAGGATACCAGCGTAAAATAGCAGCTTAATGCTACTGTATTTCGTATGGTGAGTGTAGAGAACCGGAGACCCTTTTTACTGGAAATCTATCTTAGTCCTCACGGCTGACAACGCATCTGCATTTTAATTCGCAAACGAAGATAGATGTAGATGTCTATGGGCCGCAGCAACAACTTATCATCAGGTGAACTGTGTGCACGTTTGTTATCCTTATTCTATAAAAAAAAAATAGCTAGATCACGATTTGTGGATAGCACGGCAGATGGAAGATTATTGACACTTGTTTGAGAATATATTTGGAGATCGTCTGCATAAAGATGGGAGAGAGAAGTTATTCCTGAAGTGATGGAGCGTATGAAAATTGAAAAGAGGAGAGGAGACAACACGCCAGCTTGTGGAATGCCTGCATCCAGGGAACACCACGAGAAATAAGTGTCTTCAATACGGATGCATTGACGGCGTCCAAACAAGTAACAACGAAACAAGTCGGTTGCCGCTGGAGATACGTTAATAGAACCGAGTGTTTATGCCCAAAAATGGTCATTTTGAGACGGCATCCAATCACGTTCGACTTGGAGAATCGGCCGATGGTGCCAGGTGTCACGCGTGTCGCGGGGAGGGGGCAGCGGAAGGCAGCTTCCCAGCGTTTGGTGCTGTCGGGCGAGACAGTAGCAGTCAGTAGCTCACTGGCAGCGGTGCAGTTAATTATCATATCTCGGTTGCCGCTGCCGAAGTTTTGCGCGACCGATTTTGGGGTTACGGTCTAGATTTTTAGAAATTGTGCGCGTTACTTCGCTACGTAATTGTGATTTCGTGAAAACCACCTCGGTTTAGTTTGTCTAGGTTTTAAGTTTGTGACAAGAGGCTTGTACTGTATTTGAATGATTAAAGTAATCTTCGTTGGAAAGTAATTGCTCCAATTATATAGTGATTAGGTGTTGAAGTGCATTTTACAATATTTAACTCGCTCGGGTGACGTAGAATTTGACCCGCGCATTCCCGGTCGAGGGCGTCGCCCGGTTGATTGTTTTGGAAATCATTGTTTAATTATACCGTCACGTTAAGAGCCTTTTGTGTGTTGACTCAGTAGCTAGTTTACGTGTCAGCTAGGTTGATTTTAAATTCTTATTGCGGCGTGGTGTTTAATATCGAACGAGAGAGCTTAGTTGTATTTGTAACGCTGAACCGTGTGACTCATGAAGAGATCGCGTTTATTCCTTATTGGTAATTTGGTGATAAATGAATCCGGGACATTGAATGTTGAACTTTGACTACTGTTCGTTACTTGTGTCAGATATCACGCATTCGATTCTACGATGAACGTTGAATTAGTCGAGTTGAAGTTAGTTAAATGTACAATAAAGTGGATAGACTGAAATAGTGAAATGAAGAAAGAAATGGTCCATTGGGGACGCCTGCTGGAGTGATGCAGCATTGTGGGGCAGCATGTAAACCGGCCGCTGCCAGGTCACCTCAGCTGGGCCAGGTCACCCACATATACATAGCACTAAACACCACTGTACATGCATCTACTCTACCTACGGCTTGACTGAGCCTTGGGGCGGTCTTAGATTCGGATACAGGTACGTACTGTTTATTTTCCTAGCCTTCTCCCTAGTGTTGTATGATAGGTCAAGTTTCCTTATGGCCATTTGGGCCCGAACCCTCGGCTGCCCATCGGACAGGCTACTATGAGCCCTAGTCAAGGCGACCTTTGCAGGGTCAGCTGTGGGCCGTAACACCGAGCACAGCTAGAAGTATATCAAGATCGACTGTGTTGAAGGCGTTGCTGAAATCAAGAAGAGTAAGAATAGTAACTTGCCGATTCTCCATTCCTGCCCGAATATCGTCTGTGATTTTAACCAAAGCAGTGACCGTGATATGGCCAGGACGAAAGCCTGATTGGAATGTATTTAATAGGTTATTTTGATTCAGAAATAGATTAAGTTGCTGTTGTACAAGTCGCTGAAGAATTTTAAAAAGAAATGGTAATATGGAAACGAATAATCACAGAAAGACTTGGCATTTGATTTATTGGGTAGTGGAATAATTTGAGCATCTTTCCATAGTGTAGGAAAAGTTCCTGTAATTAAAGAATTGTTGAAAATTTTAGTTATGGTAGGAGTTAAGAGGTCTATTAGCGGGAGAATGATGTTTCAGCTGATATTATCACTATCAATTGCATTAGAAGTTACAGCAGTGATATTCTTTCTAACGTCACAATCAGAAAACTAACATAAAACAAATCCGGGGAAATCGGGAGTTGGCAAAGAATGAAGGTAATTTAGTGTCCTAGATTTACAACTGTTAACGCTACTAGAACTTGAGGAAAAGTATTGATTAAGCATTTCAAAGTTTAAATCAGGAGGAAGGGAATCATTTCGCTATTTGTCAATTCCCAAACTTTTAAGAAATTTCCAAACCCTATTGGGATCAGATTCCTCAATTGTCTTGTGAATGTGACGTCGTTGCGCATCTCTACACATCGTGTTGCAGCGATTCCTAAGTATCCTGTATTTCTCACGATTTATATTACAAGGGTTCTTTTTAAATTTGGCTTTGGCTAGATTTATTCTTGTCATTAAATCTATGATTTCTTTTGTGAGCCAAGGAGCCGGCGGATACTTAAGTTTGATTGGTCGTAAAGGTGCATGCTTGTCATATAGTTGCATTATAAAGGCATTTAAAAGACGCACTTGTTCTGTTCACATCTGTTGTCTCATCAATTAACGACCAGGTTATACTGGCAGCATCATTTTTAAGACGGTCGACGTCCATTGTAGTAAAATTACGCAGCAGAAGTTTTTTGGTGATCTTAATTTATATGATAAAAACAGCAAATCATGGTAAGAAAAAGCATCGGCAGTATACTGCCCGTGCTTGTATATGTATTCTGGAGAGGAAACGATTTTTAAATCTAGAAGAGAAGGGGCACTATTAGGGAAGAAATGGGTAGGATTAGAAGGCAAGATGTAAAGATTACATGAGTCAACTACGGACTTCAATTTATTTGAACGGACATCATTTTTGAGAAGACACGTATTGAAGTCACCCATAATGATAACATGTTTACATGTCGGAACCAATTCTTCCAAAGTTTTTTCAAAGGCAGAAAAATAATTAACAGAGCTAGAGGGACTATAAACGACGCCTAAGAGCACTTTGAAGGAAGAGAGTGTGACTTCAATGAAAATATGGTCTGCTACATTATCAACAATTATGGTGGACGATATGCTGGCTATAGAGTAATGAATATCTTTACGAAGATATATGGCAACCCCACCACCAGTTCTGACCGGTCGGTCATTTCGCAATAAATGTAAACACGTTTTTAGCCAAGTTTCAGAGATCAGAATTGCATGATTGTTTTTGTGGTTTAAGCTTGTCAGCATATCAGGATAGTGAGCGAGAATGCTCTGAAAACTTATGTGAATTACATTGAAATTATTAGCACAATCTAAGAAACAAGAATCTAAGGAAAAATTGAGAGAGAGAGAGAGTACTGTGGAATCTTTCATCTCCGTCATCTGAATTACCCAAGGAACAAGTCTCGAAAGAGCTAGAGCCTACGTAAATATCATTTAGGGAAATATTCATCATAATTATTCAAATAAAATAATACTTATTAAATAACTATAAAAATAATATTAAGATAAAAAAATATGAATATAAAAATATATACACCTATAAATATTTAAATATGTTAATTACTTAAACAATTTACGTATCACATTACACACTCACCCACCAGCAGTACATATGATACAAAAATAATAATCGTTTATTAACACCATAATGATCAATGAAATACGACAATACTACTAACAAAAAGTACTACAAATATTTATGCCGACAGACCAGCAACGCTAAAATATGAATAATCTATAATTAACAATAGTTAAATAAAAGTGTACAAAAAAATCATGACTGACAACTACGTACATCTAAGTTGAAATAGAACGTGAAAGACATGACATGTCTATGCTAAGATGACATACTCGTATGCTTCTCGTATGTGTCGCATAGATTAAAAAAATGTTTATTCTGAACTAACCACAAACGAATAAGAAGTGCTAGCCAGTCATGCTGATAGTAGTCTGTGACGGTATAAATAACAATAACAAATATAGGCTCAGAAGAGCCGTAAAGCCAGTTATAAAAAAAAATAACAAATATATGAACAACACAGTCGGTGACGATAAATACGCATCAAAAATAAACAAATAAAAGGGTACTAAAACATTGAAATTTAACAAAAATTACTATATTTAACGAAAAAAATATAAAGGTTGCGGAAGCAGTAATTACTTACGCGCCGCAACGCGACTCCGAGTTTTAGTTGGCTTGGTTATTTCGGCGGATTTAGCACCATCTTGGTTCTGCTTTGATGGTGACGGTAATAGTATGGACTGCAAATCAGCAACAGTGAATATGGAATACCGAACCCCATCTTCTGTTAAAACATATATACAGCCTTCCCTTGTCCAGCATTTCGATACTCCGAAGCGGTTGCGAGCTGCTAGAAAAGCTTCATGCCTAACTTTTGTAAGAAACTCGGACAAGGTCACCAGTACCTTTAAGATTTGTTTTTGAAGTCCAGATTTTGTGACGAAGACCAAGATCCTTAAACTCCCCTAATAGTGGTCTGGGTTTGTCCTTAATTTTTCCCAATCTGAAGCACCGGTTTAAATTTTCCTGAGCTATGAACACTTTGGTCTGCTGTAGTGATTTAATGACAGTTTCGGCAACATCTTCATTTTTTATCTTCTGGTACACCATGGATCAACAAGATTCTGCGACGATTATGCATCGCCAACCGATCACAGTCTTTTGAGATCAATTGAGTTTGCTGCTGTAAATTTTGGAGCGCTGAGATAACAAAAGTCTTGAAATTTTCAAAGACTGTAGCTAGTGGAGATGATGATGAAGGAGAAGGAACACTAACTTTGTAAAGTTCTTGTTGAAAAGCTGCAAGGCTTGACTGGAACAGTGCTGTCATCTCTTCGATTCATTGTTCGATAGTCTTCATGGTAACCCCCCCGAACGGGTTCCCGCCTTGTCGTGGGGGGGGGGGGGCTTAGTAGCCGTGGCTTGGTCACCCGCGGTGAACAAAGAGGAACCCTTTAGCTGGCCCGGGGTGTAGGGCCGGCCCGAGGTGGCCACTCGGAGTGGGCTTGGCGAGCCCACTTCGGATGTGTGCCGGTGGGCTGCTGCGAGAGGGGTGTCCTCCCCCCTCCCTCACGCTGCAGAGTGTTGGTATGACGATGCGCCACTCGCCCTATCCTCCGCGACTCTGACGGGGCCGCATCGTTAAATTATGCGGTGGTGGTGGGGCCGCGGGGGGAGAGGAGTGTCGGTATTGCGAGGCGCTGCTCTCCCTACCCTCCGCAACCCGATCGTGTTTGGCGGCGGAGCCCTAGACCAGATCCGCCGCTGGGGTCAGGAAGGCGGGTGCTTCAGAGTGCTTGTTTTCCTGGCCCCATGGCCTTCGCCCATCGGACACGGGGGCGTCCGTTGCGCATGTTGAGTTGGAGGCCGAGGAGGAGGGCGCGCCATGTGTTCTGGTGCGCCTTGAGAATGAGATGGGGGAGGAGTAGTCCTCTGCCGAGGAGAGGCCACCAAGGGCCGGCCAGCACAGGTGGGGCTGCGGATGTGTGCGAAAGCGTTCCCATGGCCCTGCCAATATGCGACGAGGGTGGAACACCATGGGGTTTTAGTCGGTGCGAGTCCGACATAACCCGTCCTTGCCCCCGCGAGGCGGGTATGCGTAGGCATTTCCCCATGTAAAAAAAAAGTCTTCATGGTAAAAGAGTGTAATGAAGTGTTATAGTATGTGGTAAAAACAACTATCAGTACTGCTTATATGGGATTATATGGGAATAATAAGTAGACTTTGAGGTCTTTGTAATTTATTTATAAAAAAATTTAATACATCAAAATAATCTTCCTACTTGTCTTTCTAAATTCCAGTTCCACTGACCACTGATATAGAGTTAAAAAAATATTAACTACCCTGTCTAACTATCCTATTGCTTGCAGTAAAGTATACCCATTTCCAATATATTAATTAACAGTCACCTGACACTACCTGATAATCTACTACTATCTGCATTGATACTATTTTCTATAGAATATGAGTAGTCTTTTTAGAATAAATAGTAGGCTTTTTCTGTTTCAGGAGTTTTTTTTTGGATCGGAATATTAGTTGCGCTCAGAATACTCAGTAGTAATGATCCGACAGATAGACAGGCAACACATAAGCAGTAGCGTTCATCACATTACTGAGCATGAGATCTATAAGTACGGATTAAGAAGCCTCGTTTACAGTAAAAAGGGTCTCCGGTTCTCTATACTGACCGTACGAAACACAACAACATTAAGCTGCTATTTTACGCTGGTATTTTGTGCGAGCATAGTCCTGGCCCAATCGAGCCGACCCATTCATGCTCCTACCATAATTTAGCAGCAGCGTGGCACTACCAGGCATAAATTCTGGCTAAATAATGATTATCAAAAAAACCATATCACGTGTTTAAACATTTGAATTCATCTAAAAACTTAAGTTTTGAATCACGAATAATTCAAAAGGTTATGTACATTTTTTATATTAAAAAAATCTAATAAGGTTGGATACGTGATGTAAATTTCCTGGAGAAGTTTGCTTGATGAAATATATTTTACGGTAACAAACTCGTAAAAGTGACCCCTACTGTTATATACAAACATATTTTTCATAATTTTGTCACAAGAACTTTAATTATAAAACACAACGGTGAGAGTACCGTGTGTGTTAATATACATTTTGTTACAAAATAGCTCATCAAAAATAAATGACGAAATTGAATGCGAAGAAAATAATTATAAATAATTAAATATTGTTTTGAATTGACGTCAATGATTATGCTTTTATTTCATTCAATCTTAAAATATTTAACATTTTTCCTAAAACGTTTTCATGCTCGACTTAAAATTTCTTACTCTTTTTTATGTTGAGGTTGAGGGCTTCCTTAAAATTTGACTATCGCACGTCGCGACAAATCTCGCTATACCATCCTCGGATGGATGATTGGCGGTACACTACTGTGTGATTTAGAAGAAGCACAATTTCCTTGTGGAATCGATTACCACCAGCGATTTTTCCGGACCGATACGACTTAGGGACCTTCAAGAAAAGAGCCTACTCCTTTTCATAATGCCGGCAACGCATCTGCAATTCCCCTGGTGTTGCAGTTGTTCATGGGCGGCTGCCCCCTCTCCTATAAAAAAATGTAGTTTGGTAATCACAAAACGATGAAGTGTCCTAAGCTTAAAGTTTCAACTAATGTATCCAAACTTTTAAAGTATAATGTACTTAATGACATGTGGTTTGATGAAATTTATTACGTATTACTGGAAAGTAGGATATAGGTTCGTATTCCATAATATAAAATGCAGAGGGATTTAAAGCACACAATTCTTCCAAGCCATTCAATTTTTATCTTATTTTTTTAGGACATAGTAAAACATTAAAGTGTTGAAGCCAATTACTGTGACAACTTCAGCGTATTTTTATTTTTAAATATTATTTTTTATACATCTCAAGTTGAAAACTACCTACACGAAACTTGTTTGTCACTGAAATGTTTAAATTAACACATACTTAGTGATTTACTTTCACTGTTGGCCTTATGAGGAGTTAGTTTGGCCTTAGAGAGAGCGGTAGAGTTCGTAATGAACATATATGCAGTAGAACAAGAATAACTGAAAGAGCTCAAGAGGTCAGTGAGCTTACAATTATAATGTCCTCAAGACCGAATTTTGATCACACATTGCGTCTCTTTCAGATTGGCCACTCCGTCGTCTCCATGAGTTCGGAACTACGCCTAGAGAGTATCGGAAAAGACGCATTAGAACCGGTGCCAATTTTAGGGCACGTCTCTCATCAGAATCAGTCATCATCATCATCATCATTGCAGCCCATCGCAAGTTCACGACTGAACATAGGTCACCCCAAGGAATGCTACAAAGCAGGGTCAAACCACATGCATCCATCAACTTCCTGCATCTCTTACCAGGACACTCCATATAGTGTAGCTGCCGCCTTACACCACGTTTACCGCTATGAGACTGCTATTCGAAAACATTTCTTTCCCATCGGATGTAGGTTCTCCGAGTTATGTAGCCGGCCGATTGCCACATCAGCTTACTGATTCGTAATGATTCAATATGTAGTCGCAAATGAACGTGTCTTTAAATAAATCAAATAAATATTTTTTGGCTGTGAGTGCGATGCTCCGAGGATGCCAAACAAGTGCTTTTATTTTATTTTATGAAATGTCATTTCATACAAACTGACTATATGACATATCATATTTCAATGTAAAAAGGTTCTATGAAAGAATAATTTTATAAAACACTCTATTCAACATTGCCGCAACAGCGAGGTCGAATAACAACAGGCGTTCTGAATTGTGAAGAAAAGTCTTGAGTGTCTTACACTCTCTGACAATGTTAGTTATATGTAACGGAAGATGTAGTTTTTGTTTGTCAGGGAATGTCTACTAGTTTAAGTGGTCTTTTGTTGAAAAAAATATTTTTTCTGCTAGTGTTATTTCAATACAATAAATCAGACGATTTAGATGGTTTATAGTCCAAGAAAACTTTGTTACCTATAATGGTTTATAAAGAAGTTTTAGGAATTTAAAATATAATAACTTATTTTAATTGGAATTTTATTTAATATCCTAGCAGTAGTTAGCAACCGCAGTTTTTTATAATTTTGAGTCATTATCTGGAATTGCTGCCCATCTACTGTTTCAGGTTTACTCTGTCGCCTCTTACGATACTCCCGGTGCGGTCAAATTGGGCAGTGAATCTCACCGTGCCGCGTGCCTTATTTTTCATGAAAAATAAGCAGCTGGTAGGGGTAAGGAATACAACCGAGACTCGCACTGACTATAATCCATTCTGTTTCTCCTTTGCAGCAGAAAGTCTGGACTACAGAAACGCTTTTAAACTTATACGCGACCTCATAATCCTCAGCCCCAGCGGTTGGTTGGTCCATCTCGGGAGACAACTCGTGTTCTCGTTCTTCTTTTCTAGCACGCTTATATTCTCAATCGAGGATAGATGTTCATGGGTGGGACACAGTATCCACTTACCATGCTATGAAACTTTATACACAGGCAGAAAGCAACGCAGGAGGGATCTAGGCTGTATTTTATCCCAAACATTTGAACTTTTTTTTGAATGGATTTTAAATAGTTCTTTTTATTTATTTAATCTTTATTATATACACCTTATAATAAATGACATAAATGGCAGACTTAATGCTTTATATGAGATTCGCCACCAGTTAACAATGATTTGAGACTGTTGCCTAAGCGTGTTCCATATTCCTGGACTCTGCATACCCTTCGGGCAATTTGCTTGCAATTCACCTCTGGACAGTAGCAATAGTGTACCACCTCAATTACCTTACTGCGGTAGCTCTATGTCAGAGATTCGTACCACGAATAAGGAAATTCTTAAAAAAAATTATAAATTCTTATTCTAAATTCTTAACAAAAAAATTGCTTGCAAAGTCTAGACGTGAACAAACTTCTATGTGAGTCGCCATCGATGGCTGCTCGTCCACTCCTATTGCGACAATTGCCAGAGTTCCTTAGAGGTCCGTTCTCTCCGCAACTCTCTGCCTTCTGCATATTAATGTCGAGGTTATTGTTATGATGCTGCTTATTTTCGATCCTCCTGCTTACCTACGACAGTACAGTTGTGGAGGGGTACCAGAGAAATACTGAGGCCAGTCGGGATCAAATCTAGTTCAAAATCAAGCTATGGTTGAACGTGCAAATCTCTCACTGCAGGCAGTCTCCGAATGGGGCGATGCAAATATTGTAAGACTCAACGTCTCCAAAACACAAGCATGTCTTTGTACCGCTAAAGCAGCCCTCTCACCCTGGCTTTCCGTAATGTATCTTTGGGTTGAATTTTCTCCAAACTTCAACTATGGTTGGTTCATTGATAGAGCCAAAGCAGCCGCAAATAAAACTAGGGGTCCTTGGAAGGGCGCGGTTGGTGCTGCAAAATGCCACCCAGCAGCGTTGGACTTAATGAAGAGACGTGATAAGATGCTAATTGGTAACCTTAATTTGGTTGAAACCAATCTTGTCAGCCTCGAGCACAGGCGCAGAGTAGGCAACCTCTCAGTATTCTATAGGAGGCATTTCGGTGAGTGTGCAAAGGAATTACATGGTTTAATTTCTCCCTCTCCTTTCCACATCGGACAACCAGGTAGTCGGCGGGTCTTCACCCATTTGTTGTCGATATTCCACGTATTAGATTAGAGAACGAAACGGCTTGCTTCGTCTTTTGTAATGCATTCAGCAAAGAAGTGGAACAATATCATGTACCTACCTACCTACCTACCTACCTTTCCGTCTAATTACAATCTGGATGTCTTCAAAGCCAGAGTGAATAAGTTTTGTTACGCTAAGACGCGATGCGATTTACCATCTAGGGCTCCACCACCACTTACCACCAGGTGGGATTGTGTTCAAGTACTGGCTTATAATAAGTTAAAAAAACAAAAAACAAAAAAAAACTTGTTTGTCTATGAAATTAGTAAAGTAGTGATTTACTTTCACTGTTGGCCGTGTGAGGAGTTTGAGTGATAGAATTCGTAATGAACGTATATGCAGTACAACCAGAGTAACTGATATAGCTCAATGGATCAGTAAACTTATAATAATCAATAAAAGAAAGAAAAGACGCGTTAGAACCGGTGCCAACTTTAGAGCACGCGTTTCATCAGCATCAGTCTTGATCATCATCATCACTGCAGCCCATCACTACTCCTCTGTTGAACATAGGCCTCCCTTAAGGAATGTTACAAAGTAGAGTTGAGCCACCTTCATCCATCAAATTCCTGCATCCCTTACCACCGGTCACCCAAGTTACTCAGACCATCTAGTGTGGGTGCCGCCTTACACCTCGTTTAACGGTGTGAGACTGTTATTCGAAAACATTTCTTTCCCATCGGTTATTGGTTCTACAAGATAAGTAGCCGGCCCATTACCACTTCGGCTTACTGATTCGTAATGCTTCAATATGACGCAGAAAATAGAATAATCTAGCAATCTAGTAAGGAGAATAGAACGTCACCCTTACTAGTGACACCTAGTGACCCTCAATTTAAGATTTATTTTACTACTACTACAAGTACTACAAGTTTAAAGATTATTAAATTATTATTGTTATTATAAAAGAACTAAGGAATTCCTTAAATCTTTGCTTTACAAATAACGAGTTTCTTCAAAAATCGTAAAATTTATCCGATTGCAAGCTATAATAAACGCTGTTTCTTCTGCATATTGTGACGATGCATTATTATTATTATTATTATAAATAATAATTATAAATTTAATATAAAGACATTTAAAATTTTTATAGCAGTAATATTTTGAACAATTAAAATGCTTTAGTAAGCATACAGTTCAAATACATTAATTTCGATCATTAAGAATTATAGTAAAATAAAGGCTTAATATTGTTTTCAAAAAACCTTTAAATTTATTAAAACTCTGCTTTAAAAATTCAAAATGTATAATTTTAACATCATGACCCTACTCATTTAACATTAAATGAATAGGGACGATTTAATGTTCTTAACCTTTTTGAGCCCTGTCTTCGTGAACGGGATTCATTATCATATAAGCCACTACCAACGGCTTTTGACTAATCTAGTGAATATACATTCTTCCAAGAGACACCTAAAAGAACTTAGTTACTAAATAAACACAACGTAAATAAAGGTCCTAATAAAGGCGATCACGCCATTAATTTATTAAACGGCCTATAATTAATCCTTTAGAAAGATCAATGTATGGTTATTATACTGGTTAAGTACGTAAGTAACATTCGTTTGGCCCATTACTAACTGCCAGATAATGCGGTACCTTGAGGAACACCAGCTGATTAGTGACCACCAGTACGGTTCCCCGTCGGGGTCGCTCAGTTGGTGATCTCCTTGTTTACCTAACGCACAGATGGGCTCAGGCGATCAAGCCTCCCCGGCTTTGGCGCTTAGTTTGGACATAGTGAAGGTCTATGATCAGGTTTGGCACAAAGCACTTCTTTCGAAGCTTCCTTCCCATAGGCTTCGCGAGAAATAGTGCAATTGGATCAGCGGTTTCCTGACTGATTGGAGCATCAAGGTCGTATTAGACGGTGCAAGCCTATTAACGCTTATATTCCACAAGGTCACGTGCCTGAATCACCTATGCAGTTTTTTCTGCATATGAATGATATGTTGATAACTGGTTACATTCATTGCTATGCGGACGACAGTACTGGTGATGTTTTATACACCGGCCGTGCCAATATTTCTGGAGAAAACGTCACCGAGTACCAAAAGAAACTTGTGTCTGAAGTCGAGTCTTTGCTGAACAAAGTCAACGATTAGGAGCGAATAAATCTAGTCCAGTTCAATCCCCAGAAAACACAAGTTTGCGCGTTTGCCGCTAAAAAGAACCCCTTTGTCGTAACTCCTCAGTTTTAAGGCACTCCCCTTCAGCTAGCTTCAGAATTCTCGGCGTCAATATATCGTGTGCAGTTTCGTGGTCACTGTTCATACATGGAATACTGTTCTTATTTCTGGGCCGGGGCTACCCAGTGTTAGCTCCTTCCACTTGACCGCATCCAGCGGATAGTGATTCGAATCGTCAACGACCGAGTTCTTTCTGATCGGCTCGATTCACTGGCGCTGCGTAGGGATGTTGCATCCCTTTGCATTTTCTATCGCAGCCACCACAGGGAGTGCTCTGAGCAATTGTTCGGATAAATTACAGCCGCTAAATTTCATAAAACGTACATCGCGTCAAAATTAACGATTCCATCCACACCATCTTGGATGCTTGGCGGTCATATAGTACAATTTCCCTGTAGAATTATTTGCCATAGGCGATTTTTACCGGACCAAGACGACTTAGGAACCGTCAAGAAAAGAATTTACACCTTTTTAAACGGCCAGCAACACGCCTGAAATTTCCTTGGTGTTGCGGTTGTTCATGGTTCATTCCGCATATTCGTTTGCCTCCCTCTTCCTAAAAAATTATTTAACGTTCAGAAATTCATCTTTTAAATTATTTTTAGTGATCGTCAAGAATGTTAAGAGATTCAATTTTAGATATTGTACTCTACCGTTACCGTACCGTTTTTTGATTAATATTTAAGTCCAATTTCATATTCCATCGTTAACAGAAATGTCGTTATGGGAAGTAATCAAAAATGTCGTTTTGAAATTTTCGTTTAAAGTACAATAGAATAAAATACTTTCTTTTATAGAATAAGGGTGACAAACGAGCACACAGTCCACCTGGTAATAAGTGGATACTGTGGATTATAGACATCTACGTCTATCCTCTGTGAAGGATCAAAATGCATATGCATGGTCACCCCTGAGGACTCAATGCATGGTCTGCATGGTCACCCCTAGAATGCCTCGTTTCCAGTAAAAAGGATCTCCGGTTTTCTACACTCACCATAAGAAAAACAGCAGCATTAAGCTGCTATTTTACGCTGGTATTCTATTCTATGAGAGCGTGGTCCTACCCAGGTCGAGCCGACCCATTTGTGCTACAACCATAATTTAGCTCTAGCATGGCTTCACCGCGTATTGGACCTACCACGTATTTAGTATTCACTTATCATCAAGTAAACTGTGTGCTCGTTTTCACCTTTATTCTATAAATATTAATTTAAATATTTGTATATTATATATTATTATTTTAATATTAATATTTTTGACTAAACATGTTTAGTCTTCCTGGACCATGCATACCCCCTCGTGGATTACAGGCGGGTACAGATTACAGACCTTTAAGCAATGGTGGGTTTGTGAAGAGGTGCAGTGAGGGTGCGAGTAATAATTTTTTAACCAATAATCTATTGTTATAAACTATTCATGGTTCGTTCCGTAAACAAATTGTAGTAAAAGTTGTTTTTACGAATTTTCAATTGAATGATCGTGTTTTATTGAAAAAATTCCCAAACCGATACTCAAATTTCATTCCAATTGAAAATTATATTAAACAAGAATTTGTATTTATATTACGAAAAATGTTACTTTTATAAGATTAATGTTTGTTTAAAACGGCTGATGGTAAAAGTTTTATAGTAGCGAATTACTCGAAACTTAAAATATTTAACGTAGAAAAAATACACTTCGCTTGTAACGCAACCTCCATTTGGTAGAATGACGACCTGTTAAAAGATGCAGGAAATCGATGGGTGCAGGTAGGTGCCTTAGGACTGTGATTTGTGGTATTATATAAGGGTGGCCTACGTTCAGCAGTGGACTTGTGAAAGGTTGAAATGACGATGATGAGCAGCATGAGTCAATTCTTCATGTTTTTCGTTCGAAATTTAATGCAGTGTACGAATGAGTCATCTACCACCGTTGAAGTGGGGTATGCGTATTCCTTCTTGATTAAGGAAAATTAGCATGGATACCTCTTAGCTGCGGAGCGCCATCTAGTTTTCATCAATCAATTAAATCAAATCCTTTTAGGCAAAGTGTGCCAAAACATAAGGCGATGCGTTTTACACGACCTCCATCTTCACATGCATAATAGATAGAATATGCGAAGCCCTGTCTTTTTTATCTACTTAAAAAATTATAAAACGAAATGATTTAAATTAAGTTTCGTAAAAAAAAATGTGTTTACACTAACAATGCCTTCTGATAGGGTTTGACTAGCACTCGTAACTTGCTGAATTGTAGTATAAACGTGGTAGGGTTACGCTGCAGGAATATTATGGTGAAAGCAAGAAGAGGGCGGCTCGGCCGGTGTAGGACTACGCTCTCACAAAATACCATTGTAAATTAGCCACTCAATGCTGCTGTGTTTCGTATGTTGAGCGTAGAGAACCCTTTTCACTGGAAACGAGGCATTCCTTCTTAGTCCTCAGAGGTGACAAGAATCTGCGTTTTGATTTTTAAACGAGACGTTTATGGCTACAGAATGCACTGGTCATCAGGTAGGATGTGTGTTTGTTTGTCGCCCTTATTCTATAGAAAATAGTTTTAAACCTCAAATGTTTAAAAATATTTTTGCACTTAAATATACATGAAACTACATACTTTTCTAACAAAGACCTGTCAACTATTCCTTACTCTGAATGCGCCGCATTCTTATGAGGATAAACTTTCCTTCAAAGGAGAATGGGATTTTTGTGCCTGAAGTTAACTAATTTGGTTTATACTATAAAAAATTGGCCATATTTTTCTTAAGTAAAATACAAAAAATTAGCTATTTTTACAATCTAGATTTCGAAAAAACAATAAAATAAGAAATAAGTTAGAAAACCGATTGTAGTGTATTCTTTATGGCAATAAATCGATTACCATACACTAGTGAAATTCTCGTCTCTGAACGTTATCTTACAATAGAGGACTTCTCCTTTTGAAAGTTGACAGTTCAAACTTCAAACTATTTACTTAAAAGAAAAATACAGATTTTCGATTCGATTTGAAACGAGCGCAATATAATCGATTCTCGATTAAATTGAGCATTTTAATATCTATTTTCGATTATGTTTCTGTATTAACTAGGGAGATAAAAAAATGCGCACATATCTACAAAATAATAATAAAAAATACAAAATATCTAAATTCCAAAAACCAAGTTTCAACAACAATTCAAGTAACCGATCTCAGATAGATATCCCTAATATTCACTTCACTTAGTGCTTATTGTTTTAACTTTTGTTAATCGTTTCACCATTTCATTTTATTATCAACCACAGCTTCTTTGGTGATTATATACTGATCCTGCTTTTATATCTTTAAGTAATTATAGTGAAAAATGGTCTGTTACAGTGTAATAACAGTGAAAAATCATCTGATACAGTGTAGGTAATAGATAATCTTACTTTTACTTATTTTTTAATAACTCAGCTCCTAGATTGACAAATTTTGCTAGATTTTCAGCTTTGAATTATTTATATATACGCTTTCAATTGGTAATACTTTCATCTTGTTAACACTTGGACCCAAGAATGTGTGGAGACGTCTCCTTCTCCTTTTAAAAATTCAAGCCGTAAACACTCAGACCAATAAAGTACTTCTTTATTGGCTTGAACCGCAAACAATTCCAATTCCAAGGTGGCGTCAAGCGATGTCGTGTTATCAAGGCAAAAAGACGTGATGCATGCTGGGGCAGCAAAAACTGCACCAGCATGATATAATGTAAACACCTTCATGATATAGTGTACGAAAGTTGAATTGTATAATTGTTTCAAAAACAATAATTATAAATTATCGAAAAATATATTGGAGTTACTTTAACCTACGTACATCCCGTTACTGGGCACACGTCTTGCATTTTTAAAAAGGGATACAGCAGTTAGTCGTTTTCTCCATCGCGTGTCGGCGGATTTCATGTCCTGAATTTTTAATTCCATTTAGTCATTCGCATAATGAGATAATTGCTTCTAAAGTGTCTTTTTCAGAAATTAATAAAGGTTGAATAGAAATATTGAGAATAGCCTTCAAGAGTCTGCACATTATGAGAAGCCAGGATGTCGTCTGATAATAAAGTACGGAATGCATTTTTTAAGTCGATCCATTACTTTTGACTACAATATTGAAAATCAAATTTAAAACGAAGTCGCGATAAATAAGTATTCATTAGTTAATCTAAAGTTTAAAAGTGTGTCTCTTTTATTTGTAGAAGTAATTGATTTATGTATTATTTTATTTGAATGAAAATGGGAATACGCGAAATTTATTAGGTTTTGCTAACTCTTTTTACCATTAGTTAAACAATTTCGAATAGTGCATGACAATGCTTTCGCCAGCTTCATACTCGCATTTATTTTAACCACTAATACATTACGATGATAATTGTAAATTTGTTCCGAATATTTTTAAGAATTTGTGTCGTTAAATATATTACTAAAAGAGTTAAGATTTTTTACGGTAGGCCGTGAAATCAAAATACCTTTGCTATGGCATCGTTTAATGTATAATGTATATTTAATTCCCCTTTCACCTTGAAACAGTTGGTACAATTTTGACACTGTAGGAAATCCGTTATTAAATAAATTTAATAATTACAGTGGAAGAGAGCAGTAAACAATTACAGCGATATATGCCTACGTTGAGAATTACAAAGCCAAGCAAAATCATTTCGGAGGTAATTAGTCAATACGTCTTCATTAAATTGCCGTCAGCGATGTAAAGGCTGTTATAATTGTTTACCGAAACAAGTATTGTCGCAGAAAGCAATCTTAACTTCTTTTTATTATAAATGTGATCTCTTTTTTGTTGATTGGCATTCAAACATCACAACTGTGGTCTCTTATGGTATTGTCTTAGTCTATTTACAAGCAAGACATAAACCACACATGTAATTGAGCAAGTCTGTCTTGAACTATACACGTATGTTTCATAAATATATGAAAGAAAAACGTGACAAGCAACCTGCCTTTTTTTAAGTATACTAATGAAATAAGTCACAAATTCATAAATATTTGTCTCCTATTTTAGCTACCTTACCTTATTTTGAGATACAAATTTTATTTATTTAAAATATAAGATATTTTTCCCCGGCATTTGCATTGCCGCGAAATAGCAGTGCTTGCAGAATTGTTGCGTTCCGGTCTGAAAGGTATAGAGAGCCAGTATAACTACAGGCTGTGAGGTATTAAATATAGTCCTCACAGGTGGCGACGCATCTATTGCCTTCTTTGTTTGAAGTTGGCGGCAGGTCCGTGTACTGCAGCAGCCACTTTCTATCAGGTGGACTGTAGGTACTTTTTTCACTTCAATACTTGGTAAATTAAAAATAAAAATGACTTTCAATAAGTATTATTTATAATCTATATTACATAAAAATATTATATTTCTACTTTTATTTCTTCGCTTCTGTCGGGTGTCCCAAGACTCTTCACATTTTTTTAAATTTCTACTTTTATTTCTTCGCTTCTGTCTGGTGTCCCAAGCAAGACTTCAGATTTTTAAAATGAAAGTAAAATGCTTAATCTTTTGTGTAAAGGCAGTTATTGTGTAGCTCAAAATAATCTGAACTATACAATAATACACAAATCAGATTCCTTTTGTTATATAGAGAACAAAGGGAATCTTTTTATAGAATTCTTAATGTCATTATAAACATTTTTTGCTTTCTTTATTCTAACTTAACATCTCTCAACTTAACATTGATCACAGCTTCTTGACGCAGTGATCAACTGAGGAATATTCAAGGCTCCTCAAGTGGATAACGTTCTTAATAAAGATATGTTCTTGCGTTATGTTCTTGCGTATATGTTCTAACGTTCTTAAAAAAGATAGGTGGTTTGGTCACGTAGAAAGAATGAACGAGGAAAGAGTGACAAAGCAAATTTATGTTGCAGAAGTGAACGGCAGGGTCGGGAAGGGACGCCCTAGACGAAGGTTTATCGACCAGATCGGCGATACATTGAAAATGGGCCAGATTAGGAGTACCCTTAACCGACGAGCGTGTATGCGTAGATATATGGATGTGAAAGAGGCGAGAGAGGTGTGTCAGGATCGCGCCAAATGGAAGTCCGTAGTCTCTGCCTACCCCTCTGGGTGACAGGCGTGAGTGTTTATGTATGTATATGTATGTAAAGATATCCGTCACAGAATTAAAACGACTGAAATAGCTTTCCGTGTCGAAAAATACATCAATAGCAATAGTGACAAACGTTGGAAGAAAGTACTTAGAAGTGAATTTCGTGCTAAGAAAAACAGGCCCTAAGAGGATGGAATGCCTGAATTCTTGGATATTTAGGTAAAAAAATCTATAAAGATACTGGAAAATATTATATCTTCCAGTATCTGCGCATAAAAGTTTTTAATATCTCTGAATCCCGAGGTATATACATTAAGAGTATTAAGTCTTTGTTAAGAGGCTGAATAGAGCCAAATTGATCTGGGGATCATGCATGGGGATCGTTTTGTGATTTTACATCGTTATCTAAAAAAATTGTACTTACAATTGAGCGTATTCCAGGTTACGGTTTTCAAAACATGATTCCAAATTTCACTCAATAGAAAATAATTGCAAAGTAGCTTCTGAAAATACTTAGTTTTTCAACTTTCTCAGATTTCCCCAAAATAATGTTGAGTATAATAAGTACAATTACATCATCATCATCATCAATACAGCCCTTCACAAGTCCACTGCTGAACATAGGCCTCCCCCAAAGAATGCCACAAAGCACGGTCCTGAGCCACCTGCATCCATCGACTTCCTGCATGTCTTACCAGGTCGTCACTCCATCTCGTGGGGGGACGCCCTACACTTCGCCTACCGGTACGAGGCTGCCACTCGAGAACCTTTCTTCCCCATCGGTTGTCGGTTCTTCGAGCTATATGGCCGGCCCACTGCCACTTCAGCTTACTAATCCGTTGGGCTATGTCGGTTACTCTGGTTCTACTGCGGATATCCTCATTCCTAAGTTTATCACGCAGAGAAACTCCGAGCATAGCCCTCTCCATAGCTCGCTGAGCGACCTTGAGCTTCCTCATACGGCCAGCAGTGAAGGACCACGTCTCAGTTCCGTAAGTCATCACTGGCAACACGCACTGGTTGTACAATTTCGTTTTCAGGTTTTGAGGTATGTCTGACGAGAAGATGTGTCGTAGCTTCCCGAACGCTGCCCAGCCGAGTTGAATCCGTCGATTGACCTCTCGGTCGAAGTTGGACTTACCTAGTCGGACTATTTGTCCCAGGTAAACATACTCGTCAACAACTTCGAGCTTAGTGCTCCCAACAACTACCGGCATAGGTGTGACATGGACATTGAACATGATCTTTGTTTTGTCCATGTTCATCTTAAGACCTATCCGTTGGGAAACACTATCGAGGTCATTGAGCATAGTGCTTAGGTCCTCCAGCGATTCTGCCATAAGGACTATATCGTCGGCAAATCGAAGGTGAGTGATGTACTCACCATTGATGTTGATACCGTATCATTTCCAGTCCAGAAGCTTGAAAACGTCTTCCAATGCAGCGGTGAAGAGTTTCGGGGATATGACGTCACCCTGTCTTACACCTCTCTGCAATTGGATAGGTTTCGGACTCTGATTCTGTACTCGGATAGCCATCGTAGCCCTACTGTACAAGCATTTCAACACTTCGATATACCGACAGTCAACTTGGCACCGTTGAAGGGACTGCAGCACCGCCCAAATTTCGACGGAATCAAAGGCTTTCTCATAGTCCACATACGCCAGTCATAGTGGCAAATTGTACTCTTCGGACTTCTGTACAATTTGCCGAAGGGTATGTATGTTGTCTATGGTGCTAAAGCCCTTTCGGAAACCGGCTTGTTCGGGAGGCTGGAAGTCGTCAAGTCTGCACGTGAGACGATTCGTAATGACTCTCGAAAACAGCACGTAGACGCGGCTCAGAAGGGAAATCGGTCTGTAGTTCTTCAAGAGAGAGTTGTCACCTTTCTTGAAGAACAAGACCACCGCACTTCTGCTCCACGCCTCCGGTGTAATGCCACCATGGAGGACGGAATTAAAAAGCTTCTGAAGGACTTCAAGTACCGGTCTTCCACCCGCTTTCAGAAGCTCTGCTGTAATTCCATCCTCGCCTGGGGCCTTACCGATTTTAAGGTGCTGGAGAGCCATTGTAATCTCGCTCAGAATGACGTCCGGGATATCTTCGGAATAGTGTCGGATGAGACTCGCTCTTGGATCGTTACTCACACTTGCGTGTGGCTCCAACGATGACGTGTACAGCTGCTCATAGAACTTCTCAATCTCACTCAAAATCTCAGGTGTCCCGGAAACGATGCTGCCACATTCTGTCTTCAGCTTTGACAGTTGGCTCTTTCTGGCAGACAGATCTCTGGCAAAGACTTTGGAGCCTTGGTTCCGCTCGATCGCTTCTTCAATACGAGCTGTATTGAAGTTGCGTAAGTCCCGCCGCATGCATTTGGAGATCTGTCTGTTCAGATGCCTGTATGCTGTCAAGTCTGTTGAAGAATGTAGCTTCATCTCCCGTCTAACAGCCATGAGATTAAGACTGTGATCGGAGAGTTTTTGTGTTCTTCTGCGGCGGGTCTTGCAGAACTTAGCTCCGACCGCATGGACAGTTTCCACGAGCTTGTCATTCATATCGTCCACTTCATTGCAGTCTTCTAGGCACTGAAAACGGTTTTGTAACTCGAGCTGAAAGGTTTCGGGACTTTGGAACAGAGCGCGAGGGGGACGGGGCGTTGACCTCATTAGACAATTACATATAACGTGGCAATAAAACTATTGCGCTATTTTGATTTTTAATAAAGTGATTTTACTTTAATTTAATTTGGCCGTGTAGTGGCGGTTAAGAATATCCAATACCCCATATCTTCCCGTGGGTGTCGTAAAATGCGACAAAAGGAAACAGGCAGGAGATGGGCAGCAGCATCTTCCTGATAACAATAAACTTACAATAAAAAATAATGAGAGTGACAAAGAAACGGTCCCCAGTACCCGGCAGCCCCGCTAATCCTGGCTACGGTGGCGACCATGGTAACGGCGGGGCAAGGGGTGCTAAGAATCTGAGGTGGAGGTTCGGTTGCCACCTAAGACGACTCAACCTGGCAACATACAACGCACGCACCCTAAGGACTGACGAGAAGATCGTGGAGCTGGAAGAAGAGATAGACAAGTTACACTGGCATATTATAGGATTATTCGAAGTCCGAAGAGAGGATGAGGATACGGTAATCCTCGAATCCGACAACTTGCTCTATCACCGGGAGGGCGACCATCTGTCCCAAGGAGGTGTCGGATTTATCGTCCACAAGTCTCTCGTTAACAACGTTGTAAAGATTGAGAGTGTGTCGGCGAGGGTTGCGTACCTTATACTCAGAATCAACAAATGGTATGCGCTGAAGGTCATACAGGTTTACGCACCAACCTCGGCACATCCCGATGAGGAGGTAGAGGAAATGTATGAGGATATCTCTAGAGCCATGCATTCCTCCAACACCCACTATACGGTGTTAATGTGAGACTTGAATGCAAAACTAGGCAAAAGAGAGAACGGTGAGCTGAAAGTAGGAAAATTTGGAATAGGGCAACGGAACCCAAGGGGCCAGCAGCTGGTCGACTTCATGGAGAAAAGGGACTCTTTATTATGAACTCTTTGCTCCAGAAGCGGCCCCACAGGAAGAGGACCTGGTCGAGCCCCGAAAGTTCCACAAAAAATGAGATTGACTTCGTTATGACGACCAGACGACAACTATTCAGTGATGTCTCCGTGATCGCGAGGGTGAAAACTGGTAGCGATCACCGAATGGTTAGAGGCACACTGAACCTAAACGTTAAGTTGGAGAGGTCTCGTCTAATGCAGTCAACGCTCCGTCTCCCTCGTGCTCTGTTGCAAAGTCCCAAAACCTATCAGCTCGAGTTACAAAACCGTTTTCAGTGCCTAGAAGACTGCAATGAAGTGGACGATATGAATGACAAGCTCGTGGAAACTGTCCATGCAGTCGGATCAAAGTTCTGCAAGACCCGCGGCAGAAGAACACAAAAACTCTCCGATCACACTCTTAATCTCATGGCTGTTAGACGGGAGATGAAGCTGCTTTCTTCAACAGATTTGATAGCATACTGGCAACTGAACAGACAGATCTCCTAATGTATGCGGCAGGACTTACGCAACTTCAATACAGCTCGTATTGAAGAAGCGATCGAGCTGAACCAAGGCTCCAAAGTCTTTGCCAGAGATCTGTCTGCCAGAAAGGGCCAACTGTCGAAGCTGAAGACCGAGTGTGGCAGCATCGGTTCCGGGGCACCTGAGATTTTGAGTGAGATTGAGAGGTTCTATGGGCAGCTTTACACGTCATCGTTGGAGTCACACGCAAGTGTGAGTAACGATCCAAGGGCGAGTCTTATCTGACACTATTCCGAAGATATCCCGGACGTCAGTCTGAGCGGGATTAGAATGGCTCTCCAGCACATTAAAAACGGCGAGGCCCCAGGTGAGGATGGAATTACAGCGGAGCTTCTGAAAGCAGGTGGAAAACCGGTACTTGAAGTCCTTCAGAAGCTCTTTAATTCCGTCCTTCATGGTGGCATTACACCGGAGGCGTGGAGCAGAAGTGCGGTGGTTTGTTCTTCAAGAAAGGTGACAACGCTCTCTTGAAGAACTACAGACCGATTTCCCTTCTGAGCCGCGTCTACGTGCTGTTTTCGAGAGTCATTACGAATCGTCTCGCGCGCAGACTTGACGACTTCCAGCCTCCCGAACAAGCCGGTTTTCGAAAGGGCTTTAGCACCATAGACCACATACATGCTCTTCGGCAAATTGTACAGAAGTCCGAAGAGTACAATTTGCCACTATGACTGGCGTATGTGGACTATGAGAAAGCCTTTGATTCCGTCGAAATTTGGGCGGTGCTGCAGTCCCTTCAGCGGTGCCAAGCTGACTGTCGGTATATCGAAGTGATGAAGTGTTTGTACAGTGGAGCTACGATGGCTATCCGAGTACAGAACCAGAGTACGAAACTTATCCAATTGCAGAGAGGTGTAAGACAGGGTGATGTTATATCCCCGAAACTCTTCACCGCTGCTTTGGAAGACGTTTTCATGTTTCTGGACTGGAAAGGATACGGTATTAACATCAACGGCGAGTACATCACTCACCTTCGATTTGCCGACGATATATTCCTTATGGCAGAATCGCTGGAGGACCTAAGCACCATGCTCAATGACCTCAATAGTGTCTCCCAACGAATAGGTCTTAAGGTGAACATGGACAAAACAAAGATCATGTTTAATGTCCATGTCACACCTATGCCGGTAGTTGTTGGGAGCACTTAGCTCAAAGTTGTTGACGAGTATGTTTACCTGGGACAAATAGTCCGACTAGGTAAGTCCAACTTCGACCGAGAGAACAATCGACGGATTCAACTCGGCTGGGCAGCGTTGTACAACCAGTGCGTGTTGCCAGTGATGACTTACGGATCTGAGACGTGGTCCTTCACTGCTGGCCGTATTAGGGAAGCTGAAGGTCGCTCTGCGAGCTATGGGGAGGGCTATGCTCGGGGTTTCTCTGCGTGATAAACTTAGAAATGTGTATATCCGCAGTAGAACCAAAGTAACCGACATAGCCCAACGGATTAGTAAGCTGAAGTGGCAGTGGGCCGGCCATATAGCTCGAAGAACCGACAACCGATGGGGAAGAAAGGTTCTTGAGTGGCAGCCTCGTACCGGTAGGCGAAGTGTAGGGCGACTCACCACGAGATGGAGTGACGACCTGGTAAGACATGCAGGAAGTCAATGGATGCAGGTAGCTCAGGACCGTGCTTTGTGGCATTCCTTGGGGGAGGCCTATGTTCAGCAGTGGACTTATGAAAGGCTGTAATGATGATGATGATGACTTTAATTTAAATAATTTAATTTTCCCTTCTGATGAATTTGACAGTGCTCGCTGAAATTTAGCGTCTTTAGACGGATGTAAATCGCACTCTGACCCGGCTGTTAAGATGTTGCAAAAATAATAGAAAATATTTATTTTTACTTTCATGCCGAAGACTATCTTGTTCTTTTTTATTTGGGTTAAATGTTGTAAATCAAGTATTTACAAATGTTTTCATTATTTTGTTATTAAGTTGTTTACAGTTATTATCACGAAATGCTTGGTGGATGGTGTGATAATAACTTATCACATTTTAACTTACATTAGAAATGCTTTGTGGGATTCGATGTGTAAAAAGGTGCCTTATTTTCGTCAATAACTATAATATATATATATGTTTTTTTTACCAGTGGAGCTTCAACACAATCTTAAATATGTTCAATGAATTAAAAATAATTAACTACTAATAATTATTTGATTTTCAGTCGGTGTTTTAAATTTGAAGATCAGTTATAAAGAGCAACTAACGGGACATTTAGCAAAAGCGAAATCTATCCTACCTATTTTTTACGTCGTTTCATTAGCAACATTCTTAGTTTTGGCTAAAACAAACCTTGTCAGTTTCTATGAAATACGACTTTAGTACGTATTAAAAGAAATGCACGTCATTACAAGATTTCTATGTAAAACGAAGGCTATCGATAAGACTTCTTAAAAAGTCCAAATTTTTATTTTCTTTAATTTAATTCGAGACTAAAATATTTGTAAATCCAATTGTGCATACCCTAAGCGCACACAAGTTTTCACTAATAACCTTATTATTATACTTCCAATTTTCTAATAATTTTATGACAAACTTCAATTTTAAATAATATTAAACTGACACGCTTCGTTTAAATTAATACTAAC
Source organism: Parnassius mnemosyne (assembly GCA_963668995.1). Taxonomy (NCBI): domain Eukaryota; kingdom Metazoa; phylum Arthropoda; class Insecta; order Lepidoptera; family Papilionidae; genus Parnassius; species Parnassius mnemosyne. The sequence goes on from CAVLGL010000024.1 coordinate 20,595,726, forward strand.
TAATATTTCAGCCAATAGCGTAACAACAAAGTACATAACATTAACATCAGCCACTAATGAATTCAGCCAATTATTATGTGTTAAAATATCATTTCGTACAGCTTAATAAAAATAACACTTCAAAGGATTTAACGGCAAACTAAGACCTCTATCCTAAAAAGTGAATAAAAATTGTAAGCAATATCTGCTTTTGAGGATTTGTAAAATCCACCAATCTGTAGTGGAGCTGTGCAGTGAACTCTATGTTTACTCTTATGAGATAATTTCTACGTGAAAGCAAACCTAATTCCCTTACGGTCTATGACGTGATGTAAGTGTTAGGCATCACCACCCATTGCATGATCAGCACGGCTAACTAGCCACAGAGGGTGTCATAAGTCTACTGCTCACTTCAAGGGAATGGGATCCCACGTTGCGCGGCTTTTGGCCGCAGCCATGAGAGCTTCTTCAGATTCTCTCTCCAGCTACCACCCGCATAAGGTCGACACATATACTGCACCAACCAAAACAATGGCAGATATAGCCTTAACTCAGTTATAAGATATTAGTAATAATTCGCCATCAAAAAGGGTTTGACTGATGTGAACCTGATACAAGTGTAATAGGGACGATCTAATTAATGTTCTTAACCCTTTTGAGCCCTGTCTTCATGAACGGGGTACTTTAGCTTATAAAGCACTACCAACATCTTTCGACTGCTCTAGTGAATATTCATTCTTCCAAGAGACATCTAAAAGAACTAAGTTACTGTACAGTCACAACGTAAATAAGGGTCCTCATTAAGACGATCATGCCATAAATTTATTAAACGGCCTATATTTAATCCTTTAGAAAGATCAACATATGGTTAATATACTGGTCACGTAAATTTTATAAATTTTTATATATATTTATCCATCCCCATCCATTTTTATAGAGTCTACAAAAATGGATGGGAGGGGGAGGAGAGCGTTACTTGAAATGAGAATTAACTTTATAGAAATTCCATCTCCGTTTGTTACAAAATTTATCAATCTCGTCACGAGAACAGAGGCGTTGCGCCTGCGGCTCCCCGGCAGTGCCGACCGTCACGCTGACATACACCGGGGGATGTTGTACGTCAATATCTACTAACGGGTCATTACCCGACTTTACCTTCATGTCACGTGCTAAAAACGTTGTAAACACTTAATCTAAAGTACGGTCGTTAATATTACGGACATTATTTACCTGGCGAAATCCATGGCGTTAAAATATTCCATGTAACTATGCACACAAGTGCTGAAGGCATATTAAAGTCACCAAGCACTATAACATTATTGTCTTTAATACAAATATTTTCTAATATAAGAAATAATGACATGTATTGATAAATGCAGATGCATATGGGCCACAGAATCCCTTACTATCAGGTGGGCTGTGTGTACATTTGTCACCCTTATTCTATAAAAAAATTCAAATAAAATAGCAATATTTATACATGATTGAAGAATTTTAGTTTAAGTAATTTTTCATCAACACGTAAAAATAAAGCTCTTTGTGATAGATGCCTTTCGTGCGTAGGGCTTCTCAAGCCCGAGATAGCAAAAATAGTGACAAAAATGCTCCCTCAATTTGTTTTTGTTTTTGTGCAAAGCTTTGGTTAAAAAGACATACGAGGACATAAATACATTCTTTTATTTTCACGTTTAAACGATACACAGTACTAACAATATTTGCGTTTGGATAGAAAAAAATAAAAGGAAAGTAGAACGAAATAAGAAATTATGAAGAAGACACCGAGCTTTTAAAGTATTAAAAAATAAATTTAGGTATTACTTGTCACTGAACCGATACTGAATTGTGGTCTGAAATATAAGTTCATGCCAGTAAGTTACTACTGTTTAAACCTAAGATGTTTTAATTCAGTATAATTGAAGTAATGAAAAGAGGTTTCATGTTAAAATTTAAAATATTTAACATGCTTTTTGATATTATAAATATTAAAATTTCTTTGTCAGGTTTATGAGTTACGATCATAGACAGTGTCCGAAAGAGACAAATCGATTCTTAATTAACATTTTTATGAATTCTTAAAGCGCACGTAGCAGCGCAGTAGCACGAATGAAATTTGTAATTGCAATTTTCATCAACACGCATTGGGGAAGCACGGCGGGCATTTCCTTGCCCTAAAACCCTCAGAAATATAAAAAGAGTCCTGTGCCCAGTAGAGGGACTTTTATAGCCTATTACTTTACTTTGTAGCAATATTTACATTCGTTTCAGACACCTTATGCTGACAAAAATATCATGTGGAGGCGACAAAAACGTAAAACATCTTTGTACCTAGATAAAACTTTCGAAAGATTGTCAGTCATGTCATACGCCACATTTTCTATAGAGCGTAGAACATTGCAGATAGGGCAAAATAAAAAAAATCCAAAATATTATGGGAACTATTTATTAATAATATATACATTTACAGGTATTTATAATAAAAATAATGAACAAGCTGCAAGGTTCAACTAATAATGTTTTTTGTAAACACAATTGTAAAATTCCTGTTTTAATTTTTACCAATGGTTAATTGATGAAACGTAGTCAAGATCACTTCATATAAAATATATTTAATTAAAATTGACACATGACCTATTTGGCCTTCTACTTACAACTCGGCGGAAATTTGAAAAGAAGATTTTGTTTTTTCACACAAGTATTGTTTACAACTGGCGTGGTTTCGAAAAGCATGATTAAGTGTCAGCGGTATATAATCAATTAAATACTGAACTTTTTTGAAATTTATTTTTTTGTTTATTTTTGTTATATCTTCTTAAAAACTGACACCATCTCACTTTTTTTTTGTAATGCATAAGGACAAGTTAGACTAAGTTAGATTAACTTGGGTAAGTTTATAATTTTTTTAATTTTATCACAAAATTTCCGCAATAAATTATTACCTTTTCTACAGTGATTCTCTCCTCTTAGTTTCGGCGTGACTGTAGGATGTTATGGTGAGTCACCGTCAGTTACTAAGCGGCCATTAATCATTATATGTATGTATAGACATACATATATACATTTTTTGATTTTAATATTTATGTTTTTTTGAATTTTGATTGATTTTTTGAAACCTGGTAAAATTATTTTTTTCCATACCAATTGATGGGCTTGAGTATAATGCCAGTTATGCTTTTTGGATGAAGTTATTTTTTATTTTATGCTCAATTGCAGAGAAAACAATATTGATTGCGCATTTATAAAACAAAATTTTACCTCTTCTCTTTCTAATAATAGCTCCTGCACCTAACACAGCGGAATAGTTATTATTATCTATAAGACCATTTGCGAAAACAGTTTTTGTTAACAGTTATGAGTGTAACATTTTATCAGCTGCTTTGTTTATAGTGCATTGAACAACACTTTGCCGGTTTCTGTACAGAAAATGATGCTGGCTTTGCAAATATGGATGGCCGCTACCATTGAATATAATACCCGCTATGTTACACTTATTTACATAGAAACTTTAATTATCATTTGCATAAAATTCTAAATAGCACTTTTTATACAAGAAAGTAAACTTTTAGATCAGTCCATCTTGTTTTTTGTTCTGCCGACTTCCAAAAAGGAGCCGGTACTCAATTCGACTGTATGTTTTTTTTTTTCGTTTTTTTTTTATTTTTTTTTATGTGTGTTACCTCAGAACTTTTTTCTGGGTGAACCGATTTCGATGATTCTTTTTTTATTTGAAAGCTGGTACTTATCGTGTGGTCCCATATGAATTTGATCAAGGTCAGACCAATAGTTTTTAAGTTATTCTTAAATAACTTATATTGAAGTCGGCTGTACAAAATTTTTAATTTTAAATTATTATGTGTATAACCTCATAACTTTTTACTGAGTGAACCGATTTCGATGATTCTTTTTTTATTTGAAAGCTGGTACTTTTCGTGTGGTCCTTTTTTCAAGGTCAGACCAATAGTTTTTGAGTTATTCTTAATAACTTATTTTTTTTTATAGGATAAGTGTGACAAACGAGCACACAGTCCACCTGATGGTAAGTGGTTGCTGCGGCCCATAGACATCTACATCTATCCTCTGTTACAAATCAAAATGTAGATGCGTTGTCATTCGTAAGGACTAAGATGGAATGCCTTATTTCCAGTAAAAAGGGCCTCCGGCCACCTGCACTCACCAAGCGAAACGCAGAGGTAAACCTCTACTTCACGTTGGTTTTCTGTGAGGTCGTGGTACCACCCTGGTTCGAGCCAGCCCATCCGTGCGACAGCAAAAGCCGCCACGTGGCTCTACCACTGTTGATTAAAGTCGGCTGTACAAAATTTTTAATTTTAAATTATCATTAATTAAGTAAAAAGTAAAACAAACCAATAGGTCCGTGATTAAATTTCTTGCAACTTTTTATAGAAAAGCATGACCTTATCATAATAGAAAAGTCAATCATTTAGCCATGTGATAATACTTTTAAGTGTGCCAGTCAAACATTAATGATGATATTCGGGTCATTATACTGGAAATAGTCTTTTAAATATTTTGTAGTACAATTGATAATCTTCAGTATGATTAACCGTGTATATGACTTTTATAAGTCTATGTTATTTTTGATGAAAATTATTATTGCATATAAAATCCCTTTCACATTTATTTTAGTCTCGAATTAAATAAATCAAAATGAAAATAATAACTTTGGCTCTTTATAACTGATCTTTAAATGTAAAACACTGACTTGAAATTATATAATTATTGGCATTTTTTTAATTCATTGAACTTTTTAAGATTTTGTTGAAACTCTACTGGTAAAAATAAACCAAATATATATATGATAGTTCTTGATGAGAATAATGTATGGGCGCTACATCGCATCCCATCAATAATTTCTAATGTAATTCTTGGTGTAAAGCTAAGACGTGATAATAACTGTAAACAATAGAATAACAAAATAATGAAAACATTTACATTTACATACACAACATTTACAAAAATACTTGCTTTATAACCTAATAAATATTATTTGACCGTAATAAAATAAAACAAGGTAGTCTTCGGCATGAAAGTAAAAATAAATATTTTCGATTATTTTTGCAATATCTAACAGCCGGATCGGCGCGCGATTCTGATCCATCTAACGATGCTAAATTTCAGCAAGCACTGTCAAATTCAATAGAAGTGACAGAAAAACGGTTCTTGGTATAGAAAGGTAAATAAATTATTTAACCTAAAGTAAAATCACTTTATTACAAATCAAAAAATTGACGTTGAATATTTAAGTACTTTTAGAAGCAACTTTGCAATTATTTTCTATTGAGTTAATTTTTGTGGAATCGTGTTTTGCAAACCGCCACCTGAAATTCGTACAATTTTTTTTCGATAATGACGTGAAATTACAAAACGATCCCCATGCATTTCAATGTGGCTCTATTCAGCCTCTTATTATGAACATATCTCGGGATTCAGAGTTTTTAAAAGTTTTCATGCGTAGATAATGGAAGATATAATATTATATTATTACAGTCCCGTGTGAGGCAACCTTTATACTTATATACATATTCTCATCATATTTTTATGGTTTGTTAGAAAAATTATATCTAAATGCAAACTTTCACAGGGTAATTTTTTTTTACTATTTTACCCAGCAAGTAGTAAAGCAACTACAATCCCAATGGTAAGTGGTTATGTAGCCTTGGATGGTGGATTGCACTTACTTAACAAAAACCTATTCACTCTTGCCTAATAGTACTAGGTAAGTATTATTTGCGACCTATTTGTGTGTGTGTGTGTGTGTGTGTGTGTGTGTGTGTGTGTGTGTGTGTGCGCGCGCGCGTGCGTGCGTGTGTGTGTGTGTGTGTGTGTGTTTGTATGTGTGAAGAAAAGCGTATGAGAATACGTGAAGAGGAAAAAAGGTTGAGTACTAATTCGCTTACCTGTACGAGGTTGCGACTCGAGGACCTTTTTTCCTATTTTTTATCTCTTTTCCAAGTTATATAGCCAGCCCATTGCCATTTCACTGTAATAATCCGTTGGGCTATGTCAGTTACTCTAGTTCTAATGCAAATATCTTCATTTCTAACAATAAAAATAAAACTTTCAATAAAAAATATTAATATTTGTAAGACCTTTTTTTTAGTGTAAGAACTCTTGAAGAAGAAAGCTTGTGCCGTTTTGGAGAAATTTTGCCAAAAATGGTTGACAAAAATACAATTTTGTTCAATTAAAAACATTTAACAAATCTTCTTCTGTTACCCTGTATTTTTTCTTTGTGGATTAAATGAACAGTTATTGAGATATTTTTACTTAAATATCCAAGATTTAGGCATTTCAATCACTGTTAAGGCCTTAAGGCACAAAAGTACGGTCTTGAGACATCAGCATCCATCGAGTGCCAGCGTGTCCTGGGGGGTCGCCCAACACTGCGCTTGCGAGAGTACGAGGCTGTCACTCGGAAAAATTTCTCCCCCATCGTTTGTCGGTTCTTTGAGCTACATGGCCGGTCCATTGCCAGCTTACTGATCCGCTTGGTTATGACAATTACCTTTGTTCTTTCGCGGATTTCCTCGTTACGTTCACTGTGCATTCGTTTTTGAACCTTACTTTTTTAAAACAGATATTCGGAACCTTAAGTTAAATACAATTAAGTAAATTATTTATACAGATGGCTTTAGGATACACGTATATCTACCGTGAAATTAAGTCATTAAGCTAGGCTTTCTTTCAGTTAAAGCAAAGATAAATTAAATCATGAAAGACAATTTCTTAATTGTCTTCTTAATACAATTAAAAAGAAATGTAAGTGTCTTTATAGAACGTAAGGGAATTAGGTTTGCGTTCACGTAGAAATTGTCTCATAAGTGTAAACATACAGTTCACTGCACAACTCCACTACAGATTGGTGGATTTTACAAATCCTCAAAAGCAGATATTGCTTACAATTTTCTTCACTTTTTCTCTCATTTATTTTTTCAACGTTGATCATACGGCACTGTATTCAGATAACTATAATTCTATCAAAGTAATATTTTTAAAGGTTTTTGAATAAAAGTGACTGTCATTTTTTAGGTTCGTGGACAACGCTGGGAAAACACTGGAAGCTCTATTTAAGTCTAAGTCTCAGCAATTTACTTCACTCATCACAAGAGCTTTGTGTTCTGTGTATACTCTTGACCCCAAGGACATAAATATTTATCAACATTTTAATATCTTCACGTTTAAGTGATACAAAATACTGACAATATATGAGTTTTATAAGAAAAACGTTGGAGGATACACCGAGCTTTCTTTGAGCTTTGGGACTGAGGTGTTTGACGTCCCGATGTCATACTTAGCCCGGCTAGCTTAAGTTTTTGTATATAAATTTTTGGTCCAATCTACGCAGAACCAGCTTTAAGTATCTTCAAGTGTGAGACTTGCTGATATGCTTCAGTTTGGATTTAATTTTATTATTTATACGATATGTAGTGTGTAATAATATAACTGAAGTAATAATTATTATTTGCATGAAACATGTTTTAAATTAATTAAAGATATTGTTAATAAAACTAGCTTTTACGGATTTTATTACGTATATATTAACTCATGGTCAACTGTGAGGGGAGGGGGTCGAGGTGTTAGACGTCCCAATATCATAATTAACCACGGCTAACTCCAGATTAAAATTATTAAATTTCTTCCAATCTACGCAGTATGAACTTACATTAACTTGAAGTTTTGCAATTGTATACTTGGGTTGGGATAGCCAGCCAACTTCTCTATTGAAATTAGGATGTTTTTTGCTTCGATTCTGGACATGGGTCTCTTTCATTGTTGGTCTACCGAGATAGCCAGGCTTTGATTAGTGATGCCATTATATTAGCTAGATTTTATATGGCTGTAATCTTCGGTATTGCTCCGCTTTGTCGTTTTGGATTATTTACAACTGACATATTTTATTAATCGCTACTCTTAACGTTATCTTTCACAATAATAATACTTTATTAGACTCAAATAAAATGATTAGTCGAGGGATACTCATCCCAATTTACCTGTCCGGTAGTTGTGGTATGGTATACGGGTATGCGACCCCGGCTTCCCTAGCTATTACTGTCCTATCCCGTGCCCTCCTGGACGGTAATATCCTACATTTCCTATTTCCTACCCTAACTTACCTTACTCTTCCTTTTCACACCACCTATCCTTCCCCTTTTCCTATTCCTACCCTCCGCCAATCCAACGTCTGCCGCGCGGATGGATGCATGGCTAGGGGCGAGCCTAGTCGTTAGCGTGCCACACTGCCCTGGGACCGGGCGACCCCAGAATTAGGCTAGCCTTACCCTGGCATGCGGGGCTCTGCTGGGGGGGACAAACCTTTCCCTCGCTATTCGTGGGAACGCAATGGATAATCATAAAAATAATTTAATTAACCAAAATGGCGGCGATGTTGGTTCGCCACCCATCACGTCTCGTTTCTCGCGGGGGCGAAAAGCGGGCCACGGAGAGCTGCTCCGCTACGTTGAATGTAAGAGGAGGAATGGATGGTAAGGTAGATGAAGTATGTCAGATGATGGATGAACGTTGCATTAATATTCTGTGCGTGAACGAAACCAAGAGGAAAGGATGTGACACCACGGTTCATGGTCCCTACACGGCATACGGGTCGGGAGTCCCCCAAACCAGCCGAGGCTGTCAGGGAGTTGGTGTGATTCTTTCATCTCGAATGGTTGAATGTGTGATGAAGCATGAATGTATAAGCCCAAGACTCCTCTGGATTAGGTTAAAAGTCGGACTCACTCGCTTGTTTATCCTTGGGGTCTATGCACCGACGGATCTGCGTGGAGGTGGGTCATTAAAAACACAACAAGAGAGAGAGGAATTTTGGGATAGCATGAGAGAGGTCTTGAATAAATGCGGAGAAAATGAACGGATCGTGATGTTAGGGGACTTTAATGGATGGGTTGGAGTAAAGCGTGATGGGTATGAAGGAGTTCTGGGTACGTTTGGGGACGAGAGAGTGAATGACAATGGGAGAAGCCTGCTTGAAGTATGCTTGGAATGGAATCTGTGCGTGGCCAACACAATGTTTGACCACAAAAAGATCCATTTGTATACAAGAGATGAGGGTGAGTCTAGAAGTATGATTGATTTTGTAATTGTGGATGAAAGACTGAGGAAGAAAGTACTAGACACTCGGGCATACCGCGGTGTAGGCCTCGCTACAGACCACTTCCTGGTCATAGCCCGAATGCGTGGCGTCTTTAAACGGTGGCGACACCGAGTGGCCGAGCCTACGAGTGTTTTGGACAGAGTAAAAGTGGAAAATCTACAAGAAAAAGAAAAGAAAGACGAGTATGTAGAGAAACTGAAAGAAAGTTTTAAAGGGATAGAAGAGATAGGAGTGATTGAAGATTTGTGGGAGACATTTAAGGAAAGGGTCGTAAATGTTGCTATTGAGGTATGCGGGGTAGCTAAAAGAAGGAAAGGAAGAAAGAATGATAACGTGTGGATGGATAAAGGTGTACAAAAGGTTGTGCAAGAAAAGAAGAAAGCGTGGTTGGATTGGTTAGCAACAAAAGCTAACCAAAAAGTTCAAAAGGCAACGGATGACGAGATAAAGGAAGCAAGAACGAAGTATAAAAGATTGAAAACAGCAGCGAAAGAAATTGTGTCTAGAAAGAAAGAAGAACGAAAGGATGATTTCGATAGGAGGCTCACTGAAGATTTCCAGTCAAACATTAAGTTTTTCTGGAAAACCATCAAAGCAGCCAGAGGAAAAACTTCTACCTCGGAGCTGAGTACAATCAGGAGTCAAGATGGGAGCATTATAAAAGGAGAAGAATGTGTGTTAAAGAGATGGAAAGAGTATTTTGAAAGTTTGTTTGAAAGAGAGGAAGTGCAGGTACAGCATCTGCCACCTTCCACGGAAACTAATATAAATGTTGATGAAAATGAGATAAGCATGGATGAAATAGTGAAAGCGTTGAAAAGTATGAGATTAGGTAAGGCTGCAGGGTATGACAGGATTACCGTCGAGATGCTGAGCGCTGGACAGGGCCTGGTGGCTAGTCAGCTGTACCGCCTTTTCAATCTGTGCTGGCGAAATGGGCAAGTACCGGGAGACTGGTGCAAAGCCGTAATCGTGCCATTGTATAAGGGAAAAGGGTCACGGCAGGACTGTATAAATTACCGCGGTATAAGCCTTCTCAGCGTCGTCGGTAAATTGTATGCGAAAGTGTTGATTGAAAGGATTGTGAATGAAACAGACAAGAAAGTATGGGATGCACAAGCGGGATTTAGAAAGGGAATGGGATGTACGGATCAGGTCTTTTCCTTGCGGTGCATAGCCGAAAAGTATTTGGCTAAAAACAAGAAAGTCTACTGCGCGTTCGTAGATCTAGAAAAGGCCTATGATAGAGTGGTGAGGAATGAATTGTGGTCAGCACTGTCCGTGAACGGTGTGAGCAGTATCCTCATACGAGCAATGCAATCTCTTTATAGGGATTCTAGTGCTTGTGTAAGGATAAACGGGGCATACACTGAATGGTTTAATATCGAAAAAGGTGTTAGACAGGGATGTGTAGCGTCACCGTGGCTGTTTAATCTGTTCATGGACAATTGTTTGACAGATTTAAAAGAGAATGAAAGTGGGTTGAGAATGAATGAGTTACTCGTCAAATGTTTTCTCTATGCTGATGACCAAGTATTACTTGCGTCTTCGGCCGAGGAGTTGCAGGAGATGGTAACTGCTATGAGTGGAGCTTTTGTTAGAAAGGGAATGAAGATGAATGTAAGGAAGACGAAAGTGATGGTGTTTGAAAAAGATGAGGCAGTGACAGACTGCAACATTGTGATTGAAGATGAACAAATTGAACAGGTGAAAGAGTTTGTGTATCTGGGTTCAAAGTTTACAAGAGATGGAAAGTGTGAGAGTGATATCGAAAGAAGAGTGAATGCAGGAAACATGGTGAATGGAGCTTTGCACTCCTTTATGAGCAGTCGGAAGGTGTCTAACAAGGCTCGTTTGGCTGTGCATGTGGGGGTGTTGGTTCCGACACTCATGTACGGAAGTGAAACTTGGGTATGGCAGAAGAAACATGAAAGCAGAATAAATGCAGTTGAGATGAGAGCATTAAGAAGTATGATAGGAGTTAAACTAAGTGACAGGCTAAGAAATAGTGAGATAAGGAAACGTTGTGGTCTGAAAGAAGATGTAGTGACAAAAATTGAGAAAGGTATGCTGAGATGGTTTGGCCATGTCGAGAGAATGAATGAAGAACGATTGACGAAAAAAGTGTATAAGGCGAGTGTGAATGAAAGTGTTGGAAGGGGTAGACCTAGGCGGACATTTCTAGACCAAATCAGGGACGTCTTGAAAAAAGGCCAGGTCAAGAGTACCCTAAACCGTAGAGCATGTATGAAGGGAATAATGAAAGTGGACGAAGCAAAACAAGTATGCAAGGATCGTAGCAAGTGGAAAGAACTGGTCTCTGCCTACCCCCACGGGAAAGAGGCGTGATTATATGTATGTATGTATGTATAAAATGAATACCTACACAAAATGTTCCGATTGAGCTGCTCCAGATTGGGGATCCGATAGGTATATATCAGGAGTCAGTCCCTTTCATAATTTATGCAAACATAATATTATTCTAATTTGCTTTAATTTAACTCAATTATATTCGAATTTGTTTTATTCAATTAATTAACATTACTTTAGATTATTTAAAAATAAATTAATAATACTGAAAAGAAAAAAAAGAAAAAATATGGTATACTAACAATGCGTAGTAATGACTGAATAATATGAAAAATATGTGGGTCTATGTATGTGGTTTGTTTTTGCTATAATATATGAGAAAATTTATAGAGTATGTGAAAGTGATTGTAACAGTTTAAAAAAAATATTCATTTATTTATGTAAGCTTTTATGCACAAAAGAAAAATCGTATATATGGCAGACTTAATGCCTTAAGGCATTTTCTCCCACTCAACCATTAGGCTAAGCAGAGATAAACATGCGGGAGGTAAACTAATAACTAAAGAGAATATATATATATATATATTATAGTATACAGCTATCTGTCGGAGGCCATGAAGTCGTTCTGGCCTCTTACGACTCACACGGGATTAAGAGGGGTGACGGATACTCTTCCGCCGCCACTACATAGCGCCTTATCTTGTAACTTAAAATTTCATGTTTGATTATATGTGCAGATTAAATGGAAATCTGTTTGATATTTCATTTTCTCTGTTTTGTTTTCCTTTGATGTTTAACTTGTTTTATCTTTGATGTTCTACTTTAATGTGCCAGTTTATTCAAGGTCTATAATTCAAGAAAGAAATATTTATACACAAACATAAACACTCACGTCTGTCACCTAGAGGGGTAGGCAGAGATTATGGACTTCCATTTGGCACGATCCTGACACACCTCTCTCACTTACTCCACATTCATATACCTATGCATACACGCTCGTCGTTTAAAGGTACTCTTGATTTGCCCAATTTTCAATATATCGCCAATTTCGTCGATAACATTTCGCCTAGGGCGTCCCTTCCTGACTCTGCCGTTCACCTCTGCAAGATAAATTTGCTTTGTCACTCTTTCCTCATTCATTCTTTCTACATGACCACACCACCGAAGCATTCCTTTCTTAATCCTGGTCACAACATCATCTTGCAAACCACACTCTTGTCTTATCACACAATTTCTCACTCTGTCATTTAGATTTATCCCTAACATACTTCTTAATGACCGCATTTCTACAGCATTTATTCTACTCTCGTGCTTCTTCTGCCACACCCAACTTTCACAACTATACATTAAAGTAGGGACTAACACAGCATTTTAATTGCCATACGTGCCTTTTCTTGCTTGCTTGACCTACGAATAATTTCATTTAAGAAATTGTGCGTTTTTCGGGACTTTAATGCTTCTTAAAGTCCCGAAATCAGAGGCTAAGTGGGAATTATTTTATTGTTTTAATTCTTTGGGGCCGGCATTTAATTTTTATACAAAAACATTTTTGACACTTTTGAGTTACGAATATCACAAGCGCACGGTAAAAACTTGAACTTCATATAATATTTTTCTACTCTTGGAGGTGGACGTTTTACGAGGCTTTTACCCCTTGAATTAGCCTGCTTAATAAAAAATCATTAAATTCAGTTCACAATTTACGAAGATATCTCATAACATATATATAAAAAATAACATATATATCACAGAGTTCTTATTCGATTGCGGAGAGAAGCGTAAGGACAATGTATGCTTTTGCAATCACAAATCAACAGACTAAGTGTAGCAATTTCAACTCAACTAAACAGATTTGGATCAGTATGATTAAAATTAGTAAATAATATTGTATTATTAAAAAGAAAGGAACCAGTTTTATTTGTAGCTACAATTCAGTATAGATTACATTATTAAATAAACTTTATATACATATCTCGTATATAGGCTGCAACTTTACTTTTAGAAACCATTATAAGATGAATATTGTACATATTATGCGTTTTTCATAGTTTTTATTTGTTTATAGTATTAGTGGCTCAATTCAATAAAAGAACTGTAGAAATCTTCAAAGCTTTGCTTTACAGATAACGAGTTTCTCCAAAAATCGTAAAATTTATTCGATTGCAAGCTACGACATAACTTTCAAAAATTCGTCTTCAAAATTTTCAGTGACCGAAAAGAATTATAACAGTTTCAATTTTAGGTATGATATTCTACTGTTTATTTTTTGATTAATATTTAAGTCCAATTTCATGTTGCGTCGTTAACAGAAATGTCGTTATGAGAAGTAATCAAAAATGTCGTTTTCAAATTTCCTTATAAGGTACAGAAGAAATAAATACTTTATGTTTTAATTTATATAATAGCGATGCCAAAAAAGCACATAATCCATTTGGTAATAAGTGGATACTGGATAGTGGACCTACGTCTGGATTTTGTTAAGAGGCAAGATACAGATGCGTTAATACACCCCAGAGGACAAAGATGTAGTAATGACTCGTTTCCAGTAAAAAGGGTCTCCAGATCTTTACACTCACCATACAAAGTACAGTAGTATTATGTTGCTATTTTACGCTGGTATTCTGTGAATGTGTGGACCCTCCCCAGTCGCGTCGACCCATTTGTGCTACTACCATAGTATAGCAGCAGTATGGCTCTACTCTCTTAATTATAATATTTCGTAACCTAGTAAAACAAAGCGAGCAATTTTTATACAAGTTCTATTTTATTTAAGTTTATGTTTTAAATAACCTATATTAAATAATTGGCATTTAAGATTTAATTTAAATATTGTTTTTTGTTATTGTTATAAATATTGTATATTTATTTTCTGTTATGTAATTAAATGATTATAAGATAAATAATTTCTAATCCCTAGTAAGTACAAAGGACACCAGGTACCTACATTAGAAGTTAGTATTTAGAATAAAACATAAATGTGTTTGTGTAATTATTTTTATAAAATAAGGATGACAAACTAGCGCACATTCGACCTGATAAGTGGATGCTGTGGCCCATGAACACATTGGTCGTCGGTTGAGAATCAAAATGCAGATGCGTTGTCAATCCTGAGGACTTAGGTCGAATGCCTCGTTTCCAGTAAAAAGTGTCTACGATTGTCTACACTCACCATACGAACCATAGCAGCATTAAGCTGCTGTTTTACGCTGGTATTCTATTCTATGAGAGCATGGTCCTACCCAAGTCGAGCCGACCATTTGTGCTACAACCATAATATAGCCGCAGCGTGGCTCCACCACGTATTGGCTCTACCACGAATATGGTATATATTTACCTTCAAATCGACTTGTGCTCGTTTGTCACCCTTATTCTATAAAAATATTTTTGGCTTATTTTTGGCTTAAGCTAATTTACGATAGTTATATAGTTTTCAGGAGCCTTTCCGTAAACAAAATATACTTAAAAGTTGTTTGTACGGAATTTTCAATTAAACGATCGTGTTTTATTGAAAAAATTCGCAAACGCTCAAATTCTATTTTAATTGAAAAATATTTAAACAAGAAAACTGTATTTTTATTTACATTCGAAAAATATTACTTTTATGAGCTTAATGTTCATTCGTCCATAAAACTTCTTGTTGGCGACGCGATTAAAATAGTTTATCGTTTTCATTCCTTACAAAAATAAATAATTTTACTATTAAATTGCTATTAAATTGTATAAGGCACTTCGAATAAAGAGAAAATCTATGTTAAAGGTAAATAGATTCAATATATTGTCGAACGAAAGTTCGTGGTTCGATTCTCCGGTCGAGAGGTAATTTCATAAAAGTTTGTTTTTAGATCGATTTAAAGTCATGTGTTACACAATAATCAGCTATGCAATACGAATAAAAGTATTATATTACATTAGATGCTTATTTTGGATGAAAATATATTTGGCTCTTGTGATAAGAGATAAGATTCATTATGTTTTTTTTTAATAACTGGCTTTACGGCTCTGGGATCTAGCCCTTCTGAGCCTGAAGTTACAATATATTATAATTATTCTTAATAGTATACTGCTTCACAATATGTTGATGCGTCACATTCTGTAGCCCTTGGAAGATTTTGACGACAACTTGAGCCAGCAGACAGCTGACGGTTGGTGAGGGTATCTCAAGGCGCCTAAGCAGACAGACACTATATTTTGAGAATTACATCACCATCAGAGCACTTGTTTCACAGTTTCCTACTAAAAATTCACATGCGCAGACACTTAATACACAAAATCACACCACTTTTACATATCAAAGTCCACTTCAAAACATTATTTAGGCCCGCCATACACATACGGAATTCCGTTTCGAGATTTCGTTTCGGAATTCCGAACAAGTCGGCCACACACATTCGGAATCCCGTTTTGCCCGCAAAATTTCGAACGGAAAACTACCGTACGTGTGTGTCATAGATTTTATATGGACTTGCTGCTTCCGGAATTCCGAATCGGAATATCGAAACGGAATCGCGAAACGGAATTCCGTATGTATGTGGCAGGCCTTAAACAATAATACAGGAGCAACAAACCGCCGCCGGTCAAGTTCCTGCCAAAACTCTTCGATTCATTATGGCTAATAAGGGTAGCATATGAAAATAAATAATGTTTCATGGTGAACAGAGATATATGTAATTTAGACGAGGAAAGCACTAGCTTCCTACCGATGTGAAAAAGGTCGAGTAGAAACTGCATGTTCATGTTGTGTGAGATTAGAGAGAGTCCAAATAATGTAAAATAAAAATAAGAAATAAACTGTATTAATTTGTGAAAATTTCAGTAATGTATGTAGAATTAAGTAATAAATGTTTCAAGTTTACTGTGTGTACAAAAAAGAACAGTGTTGTATTGAAAGTGTCTAAATTTGTGTTAGATATAGTGAAAAGTGACTTTTCGTACCGGCAGGCGAAGTGTAGGACGTCCCCCTGCTAGATGGAGTGACGACCTGGTAAGACATGCAGGAAGCCAATGGATGCAGGTGGCTCGGGACCGTGCTTTGTAGCATTCCTTAGGGGAGGCCTATGTTCAGCAGTTGACTTGTGAAGGGCTGTAATGATAATGATGATGATGAAAATACCTATAAAATTGTGAATTAAATTATTGTATTGCTGAAGTTATTCATGTTTATTAATAAAGATGGTTATTTTATCCTTGTGTGTTAGATATTTAAGATTTAAAAACTTGAAATTGTTCTGTAAAATAGGTATATTTTGTTGAATAATTTAATATGTTTTTATGTGATAATGATGGTATGTATGTCATAATAATCAGACTTTTTATGTGATTCAGATCAGTTGATCCTTCGCTGCCACATTGACGTCGTGAGTGGGCTGTGAACCTTTCAGTTGGTCCTTCGAGCTGGATCGAGACCGAATCAAGAAGACTGACCAGGCCAGGATAGTAGGGCTGACGGTTCTGACGCAGGATCTTATGAAGAAAGAAGACCAGGCTAGCATAGTAGGCCAGTAGGTGTGAATTGGGGCTTCTGCGTCACTTGCTCTCGCTTCGTTCGAGCTACATTTTTTTTAATAGGAGAGGGGGCAAACGAGCATGCGGCTCACCTGATAGTAAGTGACTACCGCCGCCCATAAACAACCGCAACACCAGGGGAACCAGGGGAATTGCAGATGCATTGCCGGCCTTTTAAAAAGGAGTAGGCTCTTTTCTTGAAGGTTCCTAATTCGTATCGGTCCGGAAAAATCGCTGATGGTAATCGATTCCACAAGGAAGTCGTGCGAGGAAGAAAACATCTTCTAAATATCACAGTGGTGGACCGCCAATCATTCAGATGAAGTGGATGATATCGGGAGTTCTGCCGCGATGTGAATTCGTGAAATTTGGCGGCTGGGATTAATCCGAACAATTCCTTAGAGCACTTTCCGTGGTAGATGCGAAAGAAAATGCAAAGGGATGCAACTTCTCTTCTCAGTGCCAATGAATCGAGCCGATCGGAAAGGACTCGGTCATCGACGATTCGAGCCGCTCTGCGCTGGATGCGGTCAAGTGGAAGGAGCTGGCACTGGGAAGCCCCTGCCCAGAGATGGGAACAGTATTCCATGTGAGGCCGAACCTGCGCCTTGTAAAGTTGCAGGCGGTGTGCCGGCATGAAATACTGTCCCGCTTTTTAGAGCATAACATGCCAAGCTTTTTAGAGGCCAATTTGGCCTCCTCTTCCAAGTGACCACGAAACTGCATGTCACTCGATATGTCGACTCCGAGGATTTCGATACTGGCTGAGGCAAGAAGGGGAGTGCCTTGAAACTGAGGAGATACGACAAAGGGGTTCTTTTTAGCAGTAAACGCGCAAACTTGTGTCTTCTGAGGATTAAACTGGACTAGATTTAGTCGCCTCCAATCCGAGACTTTGTTTAGCAAAGACTCGACTTCAGACACAAGTTTGTTCCGGTACTCGGCGACGTTTTCTCGAGAAATATTGGCACGGCCTGTGTATATCATCAATATAGAAATGGCTCAATATGAGAACGGCGGTTCTAGGGGGAAATATTTAGAATGAGCATATCATAATTTAAGAAGCATTTCTCCTACCAGTGTAGGGTCGGAGAGAGCTTTCTTTCATCTGGTTAATTTTGTAATCATCTGCGTTCAAGATTAAGTGACAAAACACTAGATGCATTATTATTTTTACGATCTCACTATTTAAACGAAAGACTGACTGAATCTCGTTCCTAGATCTTACTGTTAAAACTGTTAACAAGAAATTTATAATAAGAATTAAGTTTAAATTTATAGAGTGATTGTAAATTGCGAATGAAAGTTTCCGATTTCCATGAAAAAGAGTGAAACATGAAAGTGAGACATTTACGTTTTTGTTTAGTAATATTTTTTTTAAATAAAAGTGTTTTAAATACAAGTAATTTTCTTATCTTAACACACTTTTATTATTTGGGTGGTGACAATTACTTTACCTATATTACGGTTCCATTACATATTTTAATTATTTTTCTCACTATATTAAAAATAACGATCATACCGCAACTACCGGAATCTCGGTATTCACTAAAAAGTAATACCGAAAACACCGGTTCTTAGCCATAAGGTTCCTGCAAATAAGTTTTTTTTTTTAATAACAGATGAATAGAGGGCAAACGAGCATGAACACACCTAATCGTTAATCTAATGGCTGGGACCCTTGAACATTTGCGCTACCGAAATGATAATTTAACCTTCAATCCCGATTCGAAAACCGGGCACGAGCAAGGTGCCCGGCTCGACATTAGGACAACAGCACAGAATACATAATCCGGTCCGGTATTGTGGCCCCTAGTCCGAACCTTCAAGACTGCCGAGGCGTCGAGAACAGATGTCCTCTCTGACATACACGAAAACTCCAGCCCGAGGCACAAGGAGTGCTCCAATTTGTACCCCGGGCAGGAAAGATACGAAGTATCAGCTGGAGAGGACACCTGCGTCTCGGTCAGAAAGAGCAAGGCCGGCTTCGCCGTCTCGAGATGGTAGTGGACGGCGTTTAGGTTCGAGTGAAGTCCCCTGAT
Organism: Parnassius mnemosyne; assembly: GCA_963668995.1. NCBI lineage: Eukaryota > Metazoa > Arthropoda > Insecta > Lepidoptera > Papilionidae > Parnassius > Parnassius mnemosyne. The sequence continues at coordinate 20,614,686 of CAVLGL010000024.1, forward strand.
GTTTCAGAAATTCACGGATAGCGTGGCAGGGGTCGCCTTTGTATTGTTGCTCAGTTTGCCCCGAGCAGTTATGTTTTTGAGCGGAATTTTGTTCCCCCCCCAGAATACGCGAGGCAGCCTGAGCACCCACGCTCAGGAGTGGAATAACATGGTCGTGGATGCTCAGCGAGGGATTCTCCATGGGTGCTGGTACCCTCCTGGGGTAGTGTTTCGTATAATTCCGCTACCATGTTGATAGAGGGGCGGGGGTGCGGGGAAATTGGGCCTCCGGCCACCTGCACTCACCAGACGAAACGTAGAAGCAGAGCTTCTACTTCACGCCGGTATTCTGTGAGGTCGTGGTATCAACCAAGCTCGAGCCGGCCCATACGTGCAACAGCAAAAACTGCCACGTGGCTCTACCACCGTTATTGGTACATGGCGCTGAAGGCCCCAATTCTGTCCATTAGAGGTCTAAATCGTTAGTCTAATTTTCGATCCGCTTTTTTTAACTTTGCTCCATTTCTAATACCGTTTCATTCGGAATCTCAAATACAAATGGTTCTATAATATAACAACAAAATATGAAGGCTTATCTATTTCATCGTTAAAAATGCAAGGTGGTACAAAAAAAAACAGTTACTTTAATAATAAGTACTAATCGTTAACGGTCTGAAACTATTTTTTTCTTCTTTTCGAACACAAAGGTAGTTTAAATTAAAAGATGAAGTGTTTATTTACATATATTTTATTGGAAATCAAACAATCATTTTGTTTTCATAATACCATTTCTTAATACATAAAACATTTTTTAACGCACATATTTTCTTATGAGTAAAACAGTTATACTGTAAAGTATCTTTACAATAAAGTTCACAAAGAGTATTTAAATTGGGAGCTCCTAAGCAACTTATATCTATGATAGTATTATTTTCATTACAAATATCTTGCACCCATTTCATTTTTTCACATGCTTTAAAAAAATCTTTTTATCTTTCAAATATGTCTTTATAATTCTGTGAAACTCTCTATAATCAACAAAGCCCTCACTTCATCGATACCCTCTGTGCTTTTCAATCCAGCTAATTTGTTTTTTCTCTTCAGGAGAGAGTGAAGTGAATGGGGAAGGAGGTTTAATTAGGAATATATTGGTATACTCTAGAGTGGCTATAGCAAACTCCTTTACTTTAAATTTTTAATTAAATTTATTTTTGCTATTTTTAAGCCGACGATTATTGTATTGCTATTCATGATATTTTCTTAACGATATTACTCAGTGGTTTGTATTCGAATATACAGTCGTTTAATTACAAGCAATAAGCGGTTGTCTAATTTGGTATTTCTTGGACTGTTTCGATTTCAACTCTCACATCGATCGAAGCTTTTAAAGTTTCGTATTGAACAATCAATTACAAATAATGGAGCCACGTCTCTGAACTCCTCCTTTAAACCCATCAACGGCTCTGACCGGCGTCCATGATACGACTGTTGAAATCTCGCATACTGATCGTATAATAAAGTAAACTTATCTTCTGAAAAACTGACATTCAGCCCCTCATAAGGATAATATGCTGATTTAAAAGACTCTTACATCTCGTACGTGACAATGATCAAACTCTGCCATTGATAATTTCGCGTTATGTTTGCGGTTGGTTTGCAAGGCGATGACCACAAATCGTGGTTTCTCTATTTGCGATGAAGTTTTTATATACCAAGTATGTTTACGTGTTTTGGGTAGCAATGGATATTCATATAAGTCCCAGGAACGGAATGCCAATGGAATAGCTCTATCTTTCTATAAATGTTTTAATAGGCTGATTCTTTCACGATCTGATACTTTGATGTGTGAAACTCGTCAAACAATTTTATTTATTATAATATCTTCTACAACTTCAACTGTATTTAACTTGATCGCATTAAGATTTGTATTGCTTCGTAATAATACTAACTTATGTTTACAATTAATTATATTTTTTTCATAATCTTCTGCAAATCCTAATATCTTGTTCAATGGTATAGACGCGGAAAACGTTCCACCACTAGTATTGCTTGTTCCGCCAGTTGACCAGACCCAAGTTCGAGCACATTTGGATTCATTTTCATTTAAGAATAGATAAGATTTTATTGTAGTAGTGACGGTATGTCTTGAAAAAGAAATAGCACGGGATTATTGACAAAATGTACGTTTGATACCTTTTCTTTTGTGGTGCTGTTATAAATGTTCACCTTTCCCTCAATATATAAGCTACTGAGTGAAGGTAGTACGTACAGGTCTTGTTGATTAATAGGAATACGCATTGCGTCATTCTTGTTAAAACTAGTTACATATGGTTTGTAGGAATGATACTCAAAACTTTCAATGCTGTTATCGTAAAAGACTTGGTAAGCATCTTTCTTAGCTGAAGAGGTGTGCTTTTATGGGATGTTCTTTTAAAACTGACTTGGATACACGAAGTAGACGGGATTTTATTGAAATTTATCATATTTTTTTCGGAAATGTAAATACAGTTGTACTTCTTCACCTCGTAAATTTATCTCTTTATTCTCAGCGTTCAATAACTTTATATTAATAGCACATATGGAACTTTGGTTAACAGGAAAATAAATCAAGTTTCTAGGTATTTCAATTATTCGATAACCAGGTGGTACATTAGGTGCAAATTCATAAATTATATGGCTTGCTTTCCCCTTGACAAATGAACCACTAACTACATCGCATTCAATCCGCACGATGGTTGTCGATAGAATACTGACAGGATAGTTTGATTCAGTACTTATATTTGTTTTTATTGTTTCCATACCAAAGCCTAAAATTTTACCCAGTGATTCGCTTCTATTAAATTGCACATCTTCAGAGCCAAAAATATTTGTTTTCAATGTATTGTTGTTACAAGTTAGTTTTAGTACAGCGTTCTTAATATTATTTTTTAGATAATCACAAATATCTTGAAGCTCGAAAGACCCTTCAGGAATTTCGATCATTTCTTTTTCACCTTAATAAAATTTATTGTTTCTTTCATCTATATTGGGAATAGAATTGAAAGTTGAAAAAATACAAAAGGCCACATTCGTAGTCTGCTCGTAGTTCTAATGTCGGTGAATAGTTCGTTGATAAAGAGGCTCCTGTCCCAGTTATAGACACAGTGAAAGACATTTTTATACTGATACGTTTATTTATTTCATACACTATATAAATGCTTTTTCCAGTAATTCCTTAAAAATTTTAGACAAAGATGTCCGATGCCTTCCGCGAAATGTTTCATATTTATGGCGGTTGTGATTAAGAAGGTGAATTTAATGTGCTCTTGGAATACTGTAAATATGTTTTGTAATTGTATTTGATCAATGTGATTGTTTTGCTGAAAGGAAAATTTTAATTTATTGAAATTGAATGACGCGCTATTTGAATATTTGTACGTATGTTTTTGTAAATGTATTTGATCATTGTGTTTTGTTGAAAAGAAAATTGAAATTGGATAACCCTATTTGTCCCGAAAGGAATAACAGACATTCCTCTTTTGGTTTTCACATTTTGTTGGTACTGTCTAAGATATTTATTTGAAATGAGAAATAGGACTGTCTCTTACGTTTATCGTTTTGTTTAATTTGTCAGTTTGACCTATGTGCATCGGTGATTAATTTGTTTGAATTAATTCTATAGTTGAACATTGATGCTTTTGAAAATAAGTTGAAATATGAGCATAGGACTACTTGTCTAAAGGGCTAGCTAGTTTGGAGATTATCAGATTGAAATCAGCTGCCACACTATTTGAGTAAATGATTATATGGTGGATGGCTTGGTTATGCCTACTTGTTTGAAAATTCATACTAGGGACTATCTGTGCGTTTCGTTTGGCTCTCCACAGACGACGTTCATGTGGAATTTGTGGGTGCGCTCTGCACTGAAGCTTAGGAGGCCAAGTAGGGCCGCTTCGTGTCGCGTCGCTGTTTGCAGACCTGATCCGGTCGGATTGCGAAACGAATCATAGGGGCACAGATGGGTGTTTGAAGGAGGTCATCGGACTTCTGTTCAGAACAGGACTTGTTAAGGTGCTGCGATGCCCAGGAGGGGCATCCAGTAGAGGTTGACCCTCCGGCTTGCCCACATTGGGGCTGTCTTTTTGAGGCGGTGGCTAGGGTTGCAAGATCTGAAGGGGCGCCTATGGTGGCCTAGTTTTGGTTGTAGATTCGGTCTTGCAACGTGCCGTCGCGACCCTGTCCCGCTTGTCGGTTTGCTCGCGCACATAAGTCCTTATGTCCGGGACGGGGGTTTGTTTATGCCCAAACTTGGTCATTTAGAACGCCATCCAATCGCGTTCGAGCTGGCGTATGTAGGTGAGGTAAACGCCGCCAGGTGGGGCGACCGTGTGCGGTTTGCAGTGGCTCGATGCGTGGGCGAGGAAGATGAGTAGCTCGCTGGCCGCGATGCGGTGAATCCGCGTATCTCGGTTATCGCGACAGAAGTTCAAAACAGGTGAAAAAAAAAGAGAAAACGCGTGCGTAAAATTTTAATTTCTATTTTAAATTAACTAATACAATATTATACATAATTTAATACATTGAGTGCTAATTGATACCATTTTCTTAGTGATCAAATTTGTGCAACTGTATATATGTGAATTAATTCTATCTAAATACACCACCTGCCAGCATATCACACACTTTCTCAATTTTTATACACAATGTCTCAACTTGAAGAGATTAGAACTGCACAGAACAGTTTGGAGGAATGTTTTTCAAAAAGGATGGCCGAACTGGAAGCACAGTTACACACGGGGGGACCCGCCAAGGACAAGGTTGCAAAGGTGGCTGAGGAGTTTCGAACCTTCCGTGAACTCATGTTTTCTATGCTTGGTATGCTCCGTAAACAAATTAATGAGTGCACCCATATGGTTGACGCTATTGAGACCAGGCACAGACGAAAGGCTCTCCTTTTCTTGGGTGTTGCTGAAGAGGAGAAGGAGGACTGTAAGGCTACTAACTAAGTATAATCCACAAAATGGAGTTGAAGGACATCACAGCATCCAGCATTAGTGTCTGTCACAGGATTGGAGTAGCCTCCAAAAATCGTCTCCGGCCAATCCTAGTACGATTTGTTAGCGTCGACTCCAGGTCATCAGTATGGAGGGCGAAGTCTAGGCTGAAAGGTTGTCCAGTTTCAGTAAAGGAGTTCTTGACAAAGTCTCGGCAAACTGTTTTTGGCAAAGCTCGTCAGCATTACGGCATGCGTGCATGCTGGACCCAAGATGGAGTAATCGTGGTAAAAGTTGCAGATGGATCCCGGCATAAAGTCACCACCTTAGATGAGCTGATTACTCTTACGCAAAAACACCCTAAGGCTGCTGCAGAATCCTCAACTGGAGACGTGCGCATAGTAGGAAGCGCTTTATCGTCGAAACCCAATTCAAAGCCACGTAAATAACTACGCATAATAGCGTTTAATTGTCTTAATTCTCCTTTCTCCTGTAACTACAACTTTAAATTTATTCAATATTATAGTATGTACTATGTAGTAATACTTAGTATTATTACTTTCTATCCACCGTATTAAAACTTGCTTTTCTTTTATGTAACCTTACTTTCTTATTTATTTACATATTTTTTTTTAAATATATTACTTAATTTATAATTTTAATAGTTATTCGTTTAACATCATTTACTATAACTTGTACATATTATTCACTTTAAACACAGAGTACCTTTAACTTTAAATTACATTTTAAGCTAAGTTCTATTTGTTTTTGAACAAATTAAATTGTTTTGCTTTAGGCTATATTTTGTCCATAGATTAATAGATCTGTAGCAAGTGCATAGTGCAAGTTAATTTTGTCATGCGAAGGTTTTTTTTTTTATTAATACATGACCATCGATACAAAGTCTTTTGGCCACAGTATATATATGTCGTCTATGAGACACTTTTCTATGATACTTTTTAATTGTTCTAAGTTAATGTTATTTATTATCAGTATTCTTAATGTACCTTAGTTTACTAGTTTAGTTGTAGCTGTTTTGAAAACAATTTTTATCGTTTTGTGTATTATAATAGTCTTTTAATTTTTGAGTGTGTTAGCTGGCGAGTGGTGCAGGGATAGCAATTTGTAGTCGATATTATTACTATTTTTTACGTTTTATAATTTTAATTATACTATATTATTTATTCTTACCATTTGGGTCTATATTATTTATTTATTTTTATATTCTATTACATATAGATGAGTTCCGATGATGATTCTTTTCTTTCTGCCAACGATTTTTGTTCATCAAATGACAGTTATTGCTCGTTTACTGAAACGCTAGGGGATTTTGTGCGACGTAAATTCGAACAATCTCGCTCCTTGTTTAATGTTTGCCACATTAATGCACAAAGCGTATCTAGTCACTACAGTGACCTGACTGAGGCTTTCTCTGACGCTGATGTTCATGCCGTCTTGATCTCGGAGACTTGGTTTAAGCCCCATCTTCCTTCTACCTCTTACCCTCTCTCTGGCTTCAGTTTGATACGAAACGATCGAGTTGATAGGAGAGGGGGTGGGGTCGCTATATATCTTCGTTGCGACTTCTCTTATAAAATTGTAGCTTCTTCTTCCCCTTATTATACTGCATCTGCAGAATTTCTATTCCTTGAAGTTTGCGTAAAAGGAGCTAAATTGATTCTTGGTGTTGTCTACTGTCCTCCTTCTGTCGATTACTTCTCCAGTCTTGAAACGATTCTGGAATCCTTGGGGTCCGAATACTCACATCACATTATCATGGGCGATTTTAATACAGACCTCCTGACTCCTCACTCATCCCGTTCCTCTAAGCTCCTTCACATTGTCGAGTCGGTTGGCCTACCACATTTTACCTTTACAAGCCACTCACCACAATATTGATGTAGAGGATACCTGGCTTGTCTTAATCCTTACCTCTGCTCCTTCTCTTGTCTTCTCCCACGGTCAGCACTTTGCACCTGCTTTCTCCTATCATGACCTCATATTCATTTCTTACGTCCTAAAACCTCCTAAACCTCCAGCTAAAACTCTTCACATGCGTTGTTTTGGTCGCTTAGACGTTGAAAAACTTTGTATGGATGCATCCAAAATAAACTGGAACAGCGTGGTTTCTGCATCCACTGTGGACGAAAAGATAGAGGCTTTGAATGAAGCTATCCTTAGGCTATATGATGTACATGCTCCGATTAAAAAAGTGAAGCTCAAGCGTCCACCTGCGCCATGGATGACGATTGGGGTTCGAATTGCGATGAGACGTAGGGATCGGGCTTTTGGCAAATTTAGAAAAGATCGATGTGATGAAAACTGGACTCTTTATAAAGTTGCAAGGAACCGGTGCAATCAGATGATACGCAAACGCCGATTTATTCTTAGTAACATCTCATCTTCTTCCCCTGCTAATATCTGGAAGTTCCTTGGAACCTTAGGTATCGGTAAACGACAACGTTGTGAGTTTCAGAAGACGATTGGTCTGGATGATATTAATTTTCATTTTGTCTCCAACAGTCCTCTTGATCACCACACCAAGCGTCTTACTATTGAACACTTAATGGGTTTACCTCGTCCCGATATTGATCTCTTTCAATTTTCTCCAGTAGCTATGGATGAGATCAAGAAGACAATCCTATCCATTAAATCTAATGCTGTAGGTTGCGACAACATCAGCCGACGGATGATTATCTTTATACTTGACCATATCCTCCCTGTTATCTCGCACATCATTAACTTCTCCTTGGATTCTGATGACTTTCCTTCTTTGTGGCGTAAGGCTTACGTTATTCCATTACAAAAGATCACAAATCCCACTCTACCCAATCATTTCCGACCTATATCCATCCTTCCCTTCTTATCCAAGGTCCTTGAGGCCTGTGTCCACAAGCAATTTTCGCAGTTTATCTCCTGTCATAACTTACTAAGTCCCTTGCAGTCTGGCTTTAGGCCCGGTCATCGCACCGTTTCCGCACTCCTGAAAGTAACTGGTGATATTAGGGCAGGCATAAAGGATACTAAAGTCACTGTATTGGTTTTAGTTGACTTCTCGAACGCCTTTAATACCATCAGTCATGACCTTCTAATTCCCATCCTTTCCCTTTCAATGGTCTCACCCGAAGTACTGGATTGGTTTTCATCATATCTTCGAGGTCGCCAGCAGTCGGTTCGCATCGATGAGCTATCATCTAGCTGGCTTGACTTACATGCTGGTGTTCCTCAAGGCGGCATATTATCTCCTTTGTTGTTTTCTATATTTATTAATCTCATTACCCAAGACCTTCAGTCTGCGTATCATCTGTATGCCGATGACTTGCAACTGTACACACAAGCGAGTATTGACAATATTTCTACAGCGGTGGACATAATTAACAGGGACCTTGAGTATATTAAGAACTGGTCTGACAGGTTTGGCCTAATGGTCAACCCTTCGAAGTGTCAGGCCATAATAATTGGTAGCCGTCGGATGATTCATAGATTGAAAACGGTAGCTTTACCTCCTATCTTTTTTAATAGTACTGAGATCCAACTGTGTTCTACTGTGAAGGATCTAGGTTTATTAATTGATTCTACTTTGAGTTGGAAAGACCAAGCAACGACCGTTAGCCAGAAAGTTACCGGTACCCTGCGTTCTCTCTATCGCCTAAAAAATTTTCTCCCATCTGCAATCAAAGCAATGCTTGTGCAAAGCTTAATTTTTCCCCTAATCGACTATGGTGATGTGTGTTATTTCGACCTGAATGCAGATCTTCTCAATAAATATGACCGTCTTCTGAATAACTGCATTCGATTCATTTTCAATCTTCGAAAGTATGACCATGTATCCACGTATCGATCTCAATTAAAATGGTTACCTATTCGTCAACGCCGTAGTTTGCGTGCACTCACTACCCTTAATTCTATCCTGATGTCTCCAACTTCCTGTTCCTACTTATCTCCATACTTTCAGTTGCTTAGCGCTAGTCATGAGAGAAACCTCCGCTCTACGAACAACCTTCTTCTCCTATGTCCCTCCCATAGCTCTGGACTTGTTCATTCTTCTTTCCACATTCAATCTATTCTCCTTTGGAACGCACTACCTCTCGAAATCAGGACGGCTAGCAATCGTTACGCGTTCAAGATGAAGGTTCGGGAATACTTAACTAATAAATTGGCAGATTCATAATAGTAATAGTTTATATATATTTTATATATAAATATATATATTTTATTTGATTATGTCTATAATTGTATATCTTCATGAGTTTACATACATCTGACGTTTTAATATGTACTTAAGTAATATACATTTTTATTATCTTATTATTTTTATTATAACTTATTTTATAAGTATATATATGTATATATATATATATATTATATATTATATATATTATATTTTTTATTACCATTTATATCTTATGTATTTTATTTCGATGTGCTACAATTTTTTTTGTTATTTTAGTTTAGTATTAACATATTACCTTTTTATTACACCTACTTCATTATATCTCTGCATCATCCCAAGGTAGACTGGTAGAGAATGCCTTAGGCATTAAGTCCGCCTATATACCACATGTGTTAAATAAATAAATAAAAGTTCACGCGACCGGTAGGGCCCAGATGGTTAGATTTAGTGCGTGTTACTTCGCTCCGTGGATATGTGAATTTTGCAATATTTAACTTGTTCGGGTGATGCGGAATTTCACACGCGCGCGCCGTGTAGATATACGGTCTAGGATTCGAACCGCGCATTTCTTGTTCGAGAGCGTCTCCCGGTTGATTGTCTGGAAATCATTATAATTGTGCCGTCGCGTTAAGTTCCCTTTTTTGTGTGTTGGCTGTTTTGTTAGTTTTACGTGTCAACGAGGCACTCTGTCCTCCAAAAGTAAGTTGAATGCAGTGGAGATGCGATCTCTTCGTAAAATGTGCGGCGTTACCATGGCCGATCGAAAGCGAAACGAAGAGATTCGCAATATGGCAGGTTTGAAAGATGACCTTATCACAAAAATTGATAAGGGCGTGCTTCGGTGGTTTGGGCACGTTGAGCGAATGAGTGAAGACCGAATGGTGAAGAAAATATATAGCGCGAAAGTTAATATTAAAAGGTGTCGAGGTAGACCGAGACTAACTTTCGAAGACCATGTGAGCAAATTGCTCGAAGAGGGTAGGGTCAAAAGTACTCGGATACCTAGACGTGCATGCATGAAGAAGATAATGAATCTGAAAGAAGCGAAAGAGGTTTGTAAGGATCGTGACACTTGGCGATCTGTTCTCTCTGGCTACCCCGTCAGGGATTGTGCGTGAAGAGGCGTATTTTGAATTCTTATCGCGGCGTGGTGTTTTGTTGTCGAACGAAGAAACTTAGTTGTGTTTAACGCTGAACCGTATGACTCATTAAGAGATCGCGTTAGTTCCCTATTTATAATTTTGTGATTTGTGATAAGTGAATCCGGGACATTGAATGTCGAATTTTGAACTACTGTCCGTACTGTGTCGGGTATCACGTGTTCGATTCTACGATGAATGTGGAATTAGGCGAGTTTAAGTTGAAGAAATAGTGACAATGAAGAAAGAAATGGTCCAGCGGGGAAAACTGCTGGAGTGATGCAGCATGGTGGGGCAGCCTGGAAATAGATAAATTCTTCCATATAGTTTAGTATTATAGGACATTTTCCATGTGGCCATTTGAGCCCGACCTGTGTCTTCCCGTCGAGTAGGCTGCTATTGGCCCCAGCCAGGGCGACCTTTGCAGGGGCAGCTGCGGGCCGTAACAAAATGATACTGCGTAATCCTCCTATAAGTAGCTTAATATATTTAATGTCTTTTATGACGCCAGATTCATGCAATTCTTTGATTATTGCATAAATTTCATTGTAAACCCCTGTGTTACCAGCTGCCCATGATCCAAGTAGTAATTTTAATCGTTCCACTAACTCGTTTGGATCGTTCCAGTAAACAAAATCAGTATCTTTTTTTAAGTTCTTTTAAAATATTAACTCCTTTTCCCTTTGGAAAACTTTCTGCAGTACTTTTATGATTTCTCGTGTGCTTAAACAATGCTTTGACACTTGCATATATTTAAATCCTTTGTTACTGTTAATCGGTTTGGATGGATCATAATTACGTTTGTGTGCATTAGTATGCAAAAGTAACAATTTATAATTTTGTAAGTCTTCCTCTGTCACAATATCTAAATTTGGTAGCTTTTTAAACAATAACTCTTTTAAGCCTGGAGTTTTTTTCTAACTATGATTTCCAATTTTTAAGATGTGATAATTATCATAGACACGAAATGGGCCGAGCATTAATTTCCCACGTTCATTTCTGACACCATAAGGCACATCTTTTAGTAATTCATTGATTGATGTGATTTAAATGAAATTTCATTCGCGTCATTATCATCCGCAGGAAGCGAGTGAGTGAGGGTTTTGTAGGATGTAGTATAAACATTATTATCTGAGTTTTCTTCATTATTAACAGGATCTTCAAACACATCACTTGAAGAAATCGATGACTCACTTGTGCTGTACTTAGGTTTTTTAATAAGGTGAGCTTGGTCTGTATCTTCACTTAAATGCTGCTTTTCTTCAGTTTTTCTGGTAAGCATATTAAGTGGATCAACGATAGGCTTAAATATTGTTTCCAAAGCCAGACTGTTTGTATTTTTTGCATCTTTTATCATCTCTAACTTTCTTTTTACAGCTGCACCACATTTTACAATTTGTTTCTTGAGGTCTCGCTCTATTGTAAAGGAATTGTACAACGTTTGACTACTCAGCAGAAACTGATTGCTTTGTGACAGCAGCTATTTAAACGTTTAGTATAAAATTATGTTATGTATTTATGTTATTATGTTGTGTATGTTAATTAAGTAATTATGGATGTATCAAACTTCATTCTTTTACAACCATTATTTCGTTCGCAGTCTTTATTTATAATAATATAATTGAAAGGTTTACTCCACACAGTTGAACACATTTCCCGGAACTGAGACCATGTCATGTCAGACCCTACATGCTCGCCATAAATGTGTCTCAGATTTACGTCATCTTGTTTAAACAATATGATCAGTTTAGCGTTATCTCTAACTACTTGCTAAGGTATCTTAGTATACGTTTGATTAATATAAAAACAGTCAATGTTCTTATGTCGATGTTGTTCTGATTTTCACAAGCTACATCATCAAATATTATAATTGAGTCAGGCAAAGCTTCGTGTGGACTCAAAATTTCACTATTATGATTATACTTGTAATAAGATGTACCTTCCACATTCTGCAGTACTTTTTCTAAAAATAAGTATTTAGGTTGATACAAAGACTTTGAATATACATAAAGGTTGCGAAAACGCGGTCCATTCTGATGTAACATTAAGCTGATAACCATGTTATTTTTTCCGCAATTCGATGGACCGCATACAATACTACGTATCGTATTTGGCAATAAGCTCCCATGACGTTTAACCTCATTTTTTGGTGCAGGACAGATACATTCTAATTTAAGTGATTCTTTTTGTTTGAGAAATTTCATAACAGGTTTGTTAACTTGACCGTATTGGCTGATAGGTTTTAATGAACTAACGTTATTTCAATCGTGTTAATAATTTAAAAACTTGAAAAAGTTGCTGAAGATTAACATAATCATCAGCTTTTGTTAAAAAGCATTTTTTTATAGGATAGGGTGATAAACGAGCACAGAGTTCACCTGATGGTAAGTTGTTGCTGTGGTCCATAGACATCTACATCTATCCTCGTTTGCAAATCAAAATGCAGATGCGTTGTCGCCCTTGAGGACTAAGATGGAATGCCTCTTTTCCAGTAAAAAGGGTCTCCGGTTCTCTTCACTCATCAGACGAAATACGACAGCGTTAAACTGCTATTTTACGCTGGTATTCTGTGAGAGCGTGGTCCTTCCCCGGTCGAGCCGACCCATTCGTGCTACAACCATAATATAGCTGCAGCATGGCTCTACCATGTAAAAGCATTCACTCACTCTTGCTTCGCTCACGCTGAAGACCATAATTTTCTCAAGTATAGGTCCAAATTTTTTTTTAGTATAACCAAATTAGTACCTACATGCTTGCAAGTTTCTATATTAAATCAATTTATTTAACCAATGGTGGTGATCGCAAATGATATAGCGGTTTGTACTACGAGTGAGCTACAAAGCCTGATGGCTGCGGTTCGATTCCCATCCAGTGTAAAAATTAGGGTGCATGAACACATGAAAACATTTGTATATACTGTTGGAGTACTTTTTTTTTCTTCTTTTTTCTATGTGTAACTAGCGAGCGTTAGCGGTTCAGGCATTCTATTATGATTGAGTAACAAACATAAAAGAAAACATCTAACATACACTTTTATGTTTATGTTATTAATTAATAAGATAAGCATGTATTTACTTTCATAGCGTAATGTCTTATGCAATCTTACTATGGGATAATGCGACTGACATTGAAATCATATTTGTTTGCAAAAGATAGACAAACGGATGATTTATAACTTAAATTGTAAAGAGTCCCTTAGAGACAAATTTAAGGAAATAAACATATTAACTTAGCATCGAAATATAATTTTCTCTCTGGCTACCCCGTCAGGGATTGTGCGTGAAGATAAGTAAGTAAGAAATATATTTATGAAAATGTAATGTATGTTCATAAAAACATAAATAGCTTTCATAAGAAAAAAATATGTTCATTTTTAAACACTATGAACAAACATAAGCTTGTAATACCAGTTTTTAGACTTTATAGAATTAGTAATTAATTTATAGGTAGGCAATATATACACTTTTACAACAACCGCCTGTGTGTTATTCCACACTATATTCTATCTAGAGATATTACGAATAGTATAAAATTCTGTTTAAGATTGAAAATTGTTAGTTTTTTTCTTCAAAAGCATTAATTTTAAACAACGATATATTTATAATGGATCTAAATTTAATAAGTACATCGACCGCTATATGCTGACCTATTTCCATATTATTGTGAAATACACTCGTTTACTTGTAAAACACTGTCGTATCATATTACAGCGACTGGTTGGCGCTGTTGATGTTGCAGCTGACGACTCGAACGTTGATTTAACATCGTATGCAAACATTTATGCTAAGTGTTTTTCACATATGAGCATTTAATGTTAATAAGCAAAAATATTTCTTAAAAATAACATTAATACGGGTCAATGCTAAAGTTACCAAATGAAATATTTCTTCATTTTAAAATACGTCAAACTAAAATACTTCCAAGTGGGGATAGTGTTATAATTTAGGGTATAAAATATGATATCGGGAGGTGTTTAACCACAATTAGTTGCATCGTATTTTCCACAGTCTACTAGACTTGGAAGTGTTCGACATCATCATCAAGACAGCAAGTATGTACGTAACACTTAGTCTCCTCACTCATTAAATACAATAGAATAATAATTAATTTGTTATATTATGTTAGAGTAAAGTTATGTTATGTTTCGCTTTATAAGTTTTTCATATGAGTGTTTCTGTATAGTGATATATTTTGTGTTACATTTTTAGGTATTCCAACCCCTTCGAGTCAGATGCTGAAGTACAGTCGACTTCGCAAAAGAGATCAGCTAAGAAACCAGCTAATGTATTAAAGACTAAAACAACAGTTCCTAAGTGCAAGAAATGAGTTGAATTATTCGGAAGCGATTCGGAATCTGAGGCTGATACATCATCATCACTCACCCCAGCTTCGACCAGCAGGAAACGTAAATTAAAAGTTTTTCCAGATTCTGAGGTAAGCAAATCTTATTTAATTTTAATAGTTTTAGTTACCATTCACATGATGTAAAGTCAGTTTCTATTTGATTGGATTTTGTGAATAAATTATCAGTCATAGGTTAATTTTTTTATGAAAACGTATTTAATTATATTGTTAGATGATCGATGTGATTGATACAATTGTTAGTGAATTGGACTACTAAGTCATGTTATGAGCATCGTATAAAAATATATTTATGCGGGGTAGGAGGGAATATAAATATTGTTCATTGCTTATCAGTATGCTTTTGTTTAAGTAGTATTTTTATTGTTTCCAGGATGAAGATTCTGAACCTATCCGAGCGAGGATTTTAAAAAGCTACTTATCATTCCGAACAGGTTCGGGATATATGCCTCCGAAGCGAGGAGAATATTACATTGAAGTGCGCATCTCTAACTTCCGCGAGCTGGAGGCTATTCCATCAACCGACCGCTGGCAGCACTCTCTGATCAGCTTTAAATCTGCTGTCGATGAGAAAACCCCAACATGAAAGGCTGTTACCCAGTTGGTAATGCATCAAAGAAGATTATCACAACGTTCGTCCAGTTTTGTACCCAACTAAGGGTTAGTTTAATAGTTTAATCAGTGTTACTTATCTACGTGTTGTGAAATAAAAACCATAAAACTAAATCTGAACTATATTTTATTATAATAAACTGATCTATATTTTAGTGTAGTAATATAATAAGTGTTTTATCATTTATTTTTAGAAATATTTGGTACCCGGCTTAGTACTTTTAATAACATAAACATAAAATCAAAATAAAGCTATAAAACTAAAATTCAAAATCTAAGAACCAAAAAACTATATTTTATTATAATAAACTGATCTGTATTCATAATAATAATAATTAAAAAAATGTTTTTCTGCAAGCCCTGCGGTGTGCATGTTAAACATTATTCCGCTCAGCAAAAGTCTTATATTCACAAGTCCAACTGCTTACTGCAAACCGAGTTTGATAATGTAAATATAATAGCATGTGCTTTCAAGAACAGAATTGTCACGTACAGAATTAGTCCTGAAAAATTAACTATTTTACCTGAATTTTTTTAATCTTATATTTCACACACATCTCTTCAACTAATTAAACAAATGTTGAAGAAACATACAGAAACAAAAAAAAAATAATGTGACCGGGCCGCTGTATAAAACTTTAAAAATAAAGATAATGCATGTTAACTTACTTTACTTAAATAAAAATAATAAACATCATTTTTGTATGATAAAAAGGTTTGATAAACTCGTACAAAAGCAATTAACTAAGCATAAATCTAAAATACATTTATGTGAAGAATGTTTTTTTTATATTTTAACACTGCAGAAAAACTTTTAAATCATGATTGTGCGAGGATCCAAACCATTTTACCGGAAGAAAATACTAAACTTTATTTTTCAAACTATGAAAAGACTCAAAGAATTACTATTGTAATATATGGCGACTTTGAGAGTTTATTACATGAGTATTCAGACAAAAATAAAACTACGTATGTGGAATATTTTCAAATCCATGAGGCCAGTTGTTTTGCATATTGTATATTTTGTGATTCTAAACCCGAACTCAATAAATTAGTTTCCTATCGAGGGTCAGAGTGTGGTAAAAATTTTTTGAATCAATTGGTAAAGATGTTAAACGGTAACATAAATTACTTTCAAATAATACACCTATGGCAATCGGTGAAACGGGGCGAGACTACTTGAATAATGTAAAGGAATGTCATTTGATGATCACTGTTACGGCCTACGGCTGATCCAGCAAGGGTAAATCCTCTGGGGCCCATGAGCAGAAGACTTCACGAGCATACGTAAATCGGGCCTCAATATGGCCACGTGGAGTTCCTAATTACAATAAACAATATGGGAGAAAGCTAGAAACACGTAGTACTTACTATTATCCGAAGCTAACTTCGCACCGAGGCTTGGCCAGGCCATGAGTGTGTGTAATAGTGGATGGCGAGTAGTGTACAGTGAGGTGTGAAGGTGTGGGACCCTGGCAAGCGTAGGCGGCCAGCAGCGGCCGAGTTCCAGGCTGCTCCAAAATGCTGCACCGCTTCAGACTGCTTCGGCGCCGGACCACTTCTTCGTTCGTCACGATGACAGTCCATTAACTCTCTCGTACGATTACCTAATTGAATGACAAGCTCGTGGAAACTGTCCATGCGGTCGGAGCTAAGTTCTGCAAGACCCGCCGCAGAAGAACACAAAAACTCTCCGATCACACTCTTAATCTCATGGTTGTTAGACGGGAGATGAAGCTACATTCTTCAACAGATTTGACAGCATACAGGCAACTGAACAGACAGATCTCCAAATGCATGCGGCGGGACTTACGCAACTTCAATACAGCTCTTATTGAAGAAGCGATCGAGCGGAACCAAGGCTCCAAAGTCTTTGCCAGAGATCTGTCTGCCAAAAAGAGCCAACTGTCAAAGCTGAAGACCGAATGTGGCAGCATCGTTTCCGGGGTACCTGAGATTTTGGGTGAGATTGAGAGGTTCTATGGGTAGCTGTACACGTCATCGTTGGACCCGCACGCAAGTGTGAGTAACGATCCAAGAGCGAGTCTTATCCGAAATTATTTCGATGATATCCCGGACGTCAGTCTAAGCGAGATTACAATACCTTAAAAACGGCAAGGCCCCAGGCGAGGATGGAATTACAGCGGAGCTTCTGAAGCGGGTGGAAAACCGCTACTTGAAGTCCTTTAGAAGCTCTTTATATCCGTCCTCCATGGTGGCATTACACCGGAGGCGTGGAGCAGAAGTGCGGTGGTCTTGTTCTTCAAGAAAGGCGACAACGCTCTCTTGAAGAACTACAGACCGATTTCCCTTCTGAGCCGCGTCTACGTGCTGTTTTCGAGAGTCATTACGAATCGTTTCGCGCGCAGACTTGACGACTTCCAGCCTCCCGAACAAGCCGGTTTTCGAAAAGGATTTAGCACCATAGACCACAAACATACCCTTCGGCAAATTGTACAGAAGTCCGAGGAGTACAATTTGCCACTCTACCTGGCGTATGTGGACTATGAGAAAGCCTTTAATTTCGTCGAAATTTGGGCGGTGCTGCAGTCCCTTCAGCGATGCCAAGTTGACTGTCAGTATATCGAAGTGTTGAAGTGCTTGTACAGTAGGGCTACGATAGCTATCCGAGTACAGAACCAGAGTACGAAACCTATCCAATTGCAAAGAGGTGTAAGACAGGGTGAAGTCATATCCCCGAAACTCTTTACCGCTGCATTGGAAGATGTTTTCAAGCTTCTGGACTGGAAAGGATATGGTATCAACATCAATGGCGAGTACATCACTCACCTTCGATTAGCTGACGATATAGTTCTTATGGCAGAATCGCTGGAGGACCTAAGCACTATGCTCAATGACCTCAATAGTGTTTCCCAACGGATAGGTCTTAAGATGAACATGGACAAAATAAAGATCATGTTTAATGTCCATGTCACACCTATGCCGGTAGTTGTTGGGAACACTAAGCTCGCAGTTGTTGACGAGTATGTTTACCTGGGACAAATAGTCCGACTAGGTAAGTCCAACTTCGACCGAGAGGTCAATCGACAGATTCAATTCGGTTGGGCAGCGTTCGGGAAATTACGGCACATCTTCTCGTCAGGTATACCTCAAAACTTGAAAACGAGACTGTACACCCAGTGCGTGTTGCCAGTGATGACATACGGAACTGAGACGTGGTCCTTCACTGCTGGCCGGATGAGGAAGCTCAAGGTCGCTCAGCGAGCTATGGAGAGGGCTATGCTCGGAGTTTCTCTGCGTGATAAACTTAGGAATGAGGATATCCGCAGAAGAACCAGAGTAACCGACATAGCCCAACGGATTAGTAAGCTGAAGTGGCAGTGGGCCGGTCATATAGCTCGAAGAACCGACAACCGATGGGGAAGAAAGGTTCTCGAGTGGCAGCCTCGTACCGGTAGGCGAAGTGTAGGGCGTCCCCCCACGAGATGGAGTGACGACCTGGTAAGACATGCAGGAAGTCGATGGATGCAGGTGGCTCAGGACCGTGCTTTGTGGCATTCTTTGGGGGAGGCCTATGTTCAGCAGTGGACTTGTGAAGGACTGTAATGATGAATGATGATGATGACGATTAACTAACTTACAGAAGCCACTAACTCTAATTTGTTATAAAGCGTAACACACAAAACGAACACGGAGTGTCCGGATCAAAGGTCACTACCGTTTCGCGTAGCAACAGTTATTTCTAGAATATCAAAGGCCGCAATAGCTAATATTGTTGAATGCACTTATACAGATTCTGAGTCGGACCCAATGAGTTCCGGGGAAGCTCTACAGCAAGGAATACGCGTCACAAATCCTAGACAGTACATTTACGAGCCGCGCCTAATTATTCCGAGTTCCTGACAAAAAATGACAGCGTGCTGTCCCAAGCACAGCTGGCAGACGACTCACTCGCACTCGCTGCGCTCGACACATCCAAATGTCAAACCGGTATGGCACCGAGCCACGCACCCCCTAGACGTCGATTCCGACAACAGCGTATGGTGCGAACAATCACTTTACTGGAAAATACAGAGGACCTGCTCATAATGAATGTAATTTTAAAGCTAAGACATGCTCATTCATACCTATAATATTTCACAACCTTTCTGGTTATGATTGCCATTTATTTATAAATGAACTCTCAGCCATTTGCGGACGTATAAATCTAATACCCCGAAATAAAGAAAACTTTATTTCAGTTCCTAAGTTTATTCCAAAAGAAAATAATAATAATAATAAAAACTCAGCTCAGTTGAAATTTATTGACTCTATCAACTTTTTGAGCTCGAGCTTAGATAATTTAGTGAAAACAATGGAAACGAAAGATTTTAAAAATATACGCAAGTTTTTTTAAGATAAACATTTATTTAATTTAGTCCGAAAGGTATCTACTGTTATGACTATATAGATTCAAGGGATCGTTATGAAGAAAATCAATTACCAGAGCAATCGAAATGTTTCAATCACTTTACATCTCAATCTGTTTCAGATGAAGATTACAATCATGCATTGAAGGTATGGAATGATTTTAAAATCCGTTACTTAGGTGAATACACCGATTTATATTTAAAATGTGACGTATTACTGTTGTGTGATGTTTTTGAAAAATTCCGAGCTATGAGTTTAAAACATTATAGTCTTGACCCGTGCTACTATGTCTCATCCCCATCATTAAGTTGGGATGCTATGTTGTTTCATACGAACATACAATTAGATTTACTTTTAGATATTGAAATGTACCAATTTTTAGAGAAAGGAATTCGCGGTGGTCTTGCTTAATGTTCTCTAAGATATGCAAAAGCAAACAATAAATACATGTCCTATTATGACAGCAAGGATAAAATCATTTTTTTAATTTATCTTGATTGTGTAAATTTATATGGTTTTGCTATGATGCAAAAGTTACCAACGGGGAACTTTAAATTTCTAATTGAAAATGAAATTTCTAAAAGAAATTAATCAATTTGATGTAATGAGTGTTCCTGATGATAGTGATATTGAGTATATTCTTACTTGCACTATCCAATTGAAATACATGATGATCATTCAGATTTACTATTTGCAGTAGAAAAGTTTGCTCCGCCAGGAAGCAAACATAAAAAATTAATGGCTAGTTTGTACGATAAATGTAAATATGTTATTCATTATGAGCATTTAAAATAATGTTTACTTCATGGACTCATTTTGCTGAAAGTTTATAGGATATTGTTATTTAGTCAAAATGCATTTTTAGCACCGTATATTTTATTAAATACAACACTTAGGACAAAACGCTGCTTCAGACTTTGAAAGAGATTTTTTTAAAAAACAAAACAATTCTTTTTTTGGAAAGACAATAGAGAATAAACGAAAACAAGTCGATGTAAAATTGGTTAATGTATGGAAAGATACACCCAATAAGACTAATAAACTATGTGGAGCTGAAAAATATTTAAGTGCTCCTAATTTTAAAAATTTGTCAATTATATCAGATTTGTTAGTAGCAATCCAGTTAGAAATAACACATCGCCCAATTTACATTGGGTTTTCAATTCTGGATTTAGCTAAGAGTTATTTATATCATTTTCATTACTCTATAATTAAACGCATGTATAAAAAGTCACTGCAACTCTGTTATACTGATACTGATAGTCTGCTGTATCTAATAAATACAAACGATTTTTATGAAGACATGAAAAAAAATATAAAATATTTTGATACAAGTAATTTCAAACACAATCAGTATGATATGCCCAAAGTAAATTGTAAAATTCCAGGGTTTTACAAAGACGAAATGGATGGTGATATAATAACTGAATTTGTTGGATTAAGAGCGAAATTATTTTGTATTGATTCTAAAACAACCTCAATAAGAAAGGCTAAGGGTATTAAAAAATCTGTTACTAAAAATCTTAATACTGAAAAATATAAACGAGCGTTATGGTCTAATGAAAACTTTAGAAAGAGTAGGTGTATAATTAGATCAAAGAATCATCAAATATTTACTCAAAAAGTTGATAAACTTGTACTTAATAGAGATGATGATAAAAGACAAATTATGGCAGATGGCTACAATACGTTAGAATGTAAAACTATGTAATGCTACTACTATGTACTGTATAAGTAAGTAAGAGATAAATATATAGCTTAAGTTACATGTAGTATTAAGTTTATAACTTTATATTAATTTAAAATAAATAAATATATAGTTTTAATAAATACATTCGTTGTAACAATATATGTCTTTTCTTTTTTCCTCTACAAAATTGAATAATAATGATACATAATAAAACAACAATAAAATTCAATGTATAACTTTTATTATATTTAACAAGGTACCTTAATTAAATTACTAGTTCTCACATAATTTTTCACCTGTTTTTTTATAAGACAATTTGTACCATCTAATACTTCATCATACATTGAATCCAATACATATTGAACACTTATAATAGCATGCTCCGTCCCCCTAGTGCTCTGTTCCAAAGTCCCGAAACCTTTCAGCTCGAGTTACAAAACCGTTTTCAGTGCCTAGAAGACTGCAATGAAGTGGACGATATGAATGACAAGCTCGTGGAAACTGTCCATGCGGTCGGAGTTAAGTTCTGCAAGACCCGCCGCAAAAGAACACAAAAACTCTCCGATCACACTCTCGATCTCATGGCTGTTAGACGGGAGATGAAGCTACATTCTTCAACAGGTTTGATAGCATACAGGCAACTGAACAGACAGATCTCCAAATGAATGCGGCGGGGCTTACGCAACTTCAATACAGCTTGTATTGAAGAAGCGATCGAGCGGAACCAAGGCTCCAAATTCTTTGCCAGAGATCTGTCTGCCAGAAAGAGCCAAATGTCAAAGCTGAAGACCGAGTGTGGCAGCATCGTTTCCGGGGCACCTGAGATTTTGAGTGAGATAGAGAGGTTCTATGGGCAGCTGTACACGTCATCGTTGGAGCCACACGCAAGTGTGAGTAACGATCCAAGAGCGAGTTTTATCCGACACTATTTCGAAGATATCCCGGATATCACTCTGAGCGAGATTAGAATGGTTCTCCAGAACCTTACAAACGGCAAGGCCCCAGGCGAGGATGGAATTACAGCGGAGTCATTACGAATCGTCTCGCGCGCAGACTTGACGACTTCCAGCTTCCCGCACAAGCCGATTTTCAAAAGGGTTTTAGCACCATAGACTACATACATACTCTTCGGCAAATTTTACAGAAGTCCGAAGAGTACAATTTGCCACTATGCCTGGCGTATGTGGACTATGAGAAAGCCTTTGATTCCGTCGAAATTTGGGCGGTGCTGCAGTCCCTTCAGCGGTGCCAAGTTGACTGTCGGTATATCGAAGTGCTGAAGTTTTTGTACAGTAGAGCTACGATGGCTATCCGAGTACAGAACCAGAGTACGAAACCTATCCAATTGCAGAGAGGTGTAAGTCAGGGTGATGTTATATCCCCGAAACTCTTCACCGCTGCATTGGAAGACGTTTTCAAGCTTCTGGACTGGAAACGATACGGTATTAACATCAATGGCGAGTACATCACTCACCTTAGATTTTCCGACGATATAGTCATTATGGCAGAATCACTGGAGGACCTAAGCATTATGCTCAATGACCACAATAGTGTCTTCCAACGAATAGGTCTTAGGATGAACATGGACAAAACAAAGATCATGTTTAATGTCCATGTCACACCTAAACCAGTAGTTGTTGGGAGCACTAAGCTCGAAGTTGTTGACGAGTATGTTTACCTGGGTCAAATAGCCCGACTAGGTAAGTTCAACTTGGACCGAGAGGTCAATCGACGGTTTCAACTCGGCTGGGCAGCGTTCGGGAAACTACGACATATCTTCTCGTCAGACATACCTCAAAACCTTAAAACGAAATTGTACAACTAGAGCGTATTGCCAGTGATGACTTACGGATCTGAGACGTGGTCCTTCACTGCTGGCCGTATGAGGAAGCTCAAGGTCGCTCAGCGAGCTATGGAGAGGGCTATGCTCGGGGTTTCTCTGCGTGATAAACTTAATAATGAGTATATCTGCAGTAGAACCAGAGTAACTCACATAGCCCCACGAATTACTAAGCTGAAGTGGCAGTTGGCCAGCCATATAGCTCGAAAAACCGACAACCGATGGGGAAGAAAGGTTCTTGAGTGGCAGCCTCGTACCGGTAGGCGAAGTGTAGGGCGACTCGCCACGAGATGGAGTGACGACCTGGTAAGACATGCAGGAAGTCGATGGATGCAGGTGGCTCAGGACCGTACTTTGTGGCATTCTTTGGGGGAGGCCTATGTTCAGCAGTGGACTTATGAAAGGCTGTAATGATGATGATGATGATGATGATGATGATTAGCACTAAGATCGTGGATGACATTTTCTTCTTGCTTGTTAAGGTCGCAAATGCTGATTTTAATCAGACGATGACCTCGTTTATCTTTATCTCGGCGGATAATGTATGATGATGATTCTTGAGAACGGTTTCTTTTCCTGTACCATTTCTTTGATTTCGATTGCCGTTCTTCATTAATAGCTATTCTATTTGGTGGTAAATCGTGAAGCTGCTCCTTTCGGTTATAATAATTTAGTGTAAATTTATCCACATCCTGTGCATAGTAATAGGATTAGTGATAGGATTAGAATCATTTCCTGTTAGAATCATGTCCAGTTCCTAAGTGTTGGCCATGATCTGCAATTAACAAAAATAAGTATGAAGTCAAAAAAAGGTAATGGCGGCTGAATTTCTAAATAGTAAAATAAAATGATTAAACTCACCAATATCGATGATATTTGACGAGCGTTGTAATCAACGTGCACTCGCTATGAGAATAAAACAATAATGAAACAATTGAGGGAGGGCGGGAGGCGCTCTTCAATCCAGGTAAGACACATCATTGTATTTAGTTAGCGGATGGTTACAAATTAATTAATATCTTTATTGTAATGGATTTACGATGTTAGGTTTTCGGGTCTTAGGTTGTTTTTTCGGTACGGAATTTCTTGATTCGGTCGCCGAGCTCAAAGCCCGCGATAAAAGCTATGCAATAGCTTAAAAACGTTTATTAGCACTAACCACAATGAAATTAGGCTAAACAAGTTGTATTTTTAGAAATTAATCATATAGATGCGGCAATACCATCAGTATCTCGCAAACGCTCTGAATATAATGCTCAATAACTCAACTAGAAGTGGAAGTACACTTGTTCCCGCAGGATAGAACTGTGAGTATGTAGACGTTAATTTGGTTAAACTAAAAATTTTGTACCTCTACTGGAGAGAATTGGGGTCTTCAGCGGCATGTAGCTCGAGCGATGCGAGAGCAAGTGACGCAGAAGCCCCCATTCACACCTACTTAGGCCTACCGGTTCTGATGCGGGACCGGGCGAGTCGCTGATAACCAGACCAGCATAGGAGGCCTTTGGAATCTGGATAGCTGCCGGAAGAAAGAAACCGGGATTATGACCAAGCGCGAGTGCTTGCGTGGGACATGCAGTGCAGCCAGGCGCGAGTGCTTATTGGAGGCACTCACTATAACCAAGCAAGGGGCTTGGCATTTTTTCTTGTCTGGCCAGTGTGCTCGACATTTCTGCCGTCGGGCAATTGTGCTCGGCATTACTGTGGAATTCAAAGACGCTTGGTGTTTACTGTTGCCAGGCGAGGGTGCTCACTGCTGCTGCCAGGCGAGGTTGCTCAAGGAGGGCGCTCACTGCTGCTGCCAGGCAAGGGTGCTTGTGGAAGGCACCTGACTGCATCGCGACCGGGAAAGGGCGCCTGGACGCGGATTCACCGGCGACTGTCCGGCGAGTCACTAGCATACCAAGCCCGACCCCTATCGGTGCCAAGGTCGGAGCTAGGGCTTAGCACCTTACAAGGTGGCGCAGTCCTTTTGAGCGAGGCTGCACTTGCACAGCTTGACTGCTCCGTCACATTCGCTGACGGGCAGTGCATCCAACCTTTTCCCTCACTCCATTCCATGAATCCATCCTTGGACTTAGGGGGTAGGGGTTTGTAGATTATAGGAACCAGGACAAGGACAGGGATTTCAAGAAAGGCAAAAGAAACAAAATCATCTGGAGTGACCACATCTACTGCTTTGCGTGATCACGGCTACTACTTCAAGTGGGGCTACCACCGAGACGTCCACGAATACATGGAACTCGGGAACGTTCTTGGCAGCGACAAGCAACAAGACGGACAAGGGGTACCACGCAGGTCAGATCCACGCAGAAAACTATCATATTCAGGGGTAATAGAAGAGTAGGTCAAGTTTGAACCGAAGAAGCGGCATCGACGAAAACGGTGGTCAGGCATCATCGTCAGGCATCATCAGGTGGTCATCGCGATCAGCAAGGTTAAGAGCCGAATTGGAGGTGCAGATTAAATTCGAACGCTTAGAGTTCGAACGAACAGAAGCAGCTACTGTTTTAGCTAAGTCACAATTGGAGTAAGCACGCCTCAAACTAGAAAAGGAAATAGACTCGACCTACGTTGATGAAGGGCGGAATACTCAGGTGGAACCACTCGTGAGTAGTTCGGTTCAACAGACCATAATGAGCACGCCGATTAGTTTAACGCAATCCGACACTGCTGATAAGGAAGCGTCCAAGGGATCACGCCACAAGGAGACGGAGGTCGAGCGCAATCAAGAAAATGTACAAAAGGCACACGCGTGTGAAGTTTCCGAATTGACCGACGCGATTGTGTGTGCAAGATAGCGGGTAAAGATAAGACTTCCCCACCTCATTTCTTCCAGGATTTACCAGTCTTCGATGGAGACTCGGGCGAATGGATAATTTTCAAAAAACGGTGTTTGAAGACACACGTGGTCATTTTCAGGAGTGCAGAATGTAGCACGCCTTAGAAGGGCTTTAAAAGGCACTGCTAAGGAAGCGGTCAAATCATTGTTGTTTACTTTATGTAAACCAGATGAAATAATGAGCACTCTCGAAAAAAGATTCGTTAATGTTGAGATGCTCATTCTAGCCGAGATCGAGAATGTGAAACGTATGCCAAGACTGGCAGAAGATAGCAGAAACATCGGCTATTTTGCAAGTCGCGCAACGAATATGATTGCTTCGATACAAGCATTGAATCAACCACAGTATTTATACTCACCCCAGTTGGTGAGTTGTATAGTGGAGAAGCTCGAAACTATAATTAAATTTAAATGGTTTGAGGATCTAGCTCAATATCCCATGGAAACAGAGCTGCAGGAGATGGCGAAATTTTTGAATTCGTTGAGTGAACAACTTGGATAATCATTCAACTGAAAAACGGAAACGTATTAATAGTAAGCGTTATGAACACCGAGATAATAAGAGGCACGACTGACATGTGATTATGACAACTCAGGATAAACCTACAAGTCGGGTAACACGTAACTGTGTTATATGTAACAAAGAACACTCTATAGAGAGTTTTTACAAATTTAAAAATATGGATGACCGTGAAAAGTGGGAAGTGGTTAACTAAGAAAGCAAATATATGTTTCCATTGTTTGACATCCTACCATAGGAGATCGAGGTGTAGGGTGAAAAAATGTGGTGTAGATGGATGTCAAATGGGACATCACAGAATGCTACATCGATACCCCAATAAAAATATCTCGCCGCAAGGGAGCGAGAGGGGTAAGGAGGCTCAAAATACGACTGTGAATATAGTAAATGCACTGGCATATTTAAAGATTATAGCAGTTGAGTTGTATGGATCTAAAGGAAAGGTTAAGACCACAGCTTTTCTGGATAAAGGTTCAACCATTACGCTCATAGAAGAGCAGATATCTCACACGTAGTGGAGCCAAGCTGCAGTTATATTTATAGTATAGTTGTAGCACAAATTGGTCGGCTCGATCAGGGAAGGACCACGCTCTC
This sequence comes from Parnassius mnemosyne, assembly GCA_963668995.1. NCBI lineage: Eukaryota > Metazoa > Arthropoda > Insecta > Lepidoptera > Papilionidae > Parnassius > Parnassius mnemosyne. Next base: position 20,641,782 of record CAVLGL010000024.1, read on the forward strand.
ACCGAATACCAGCTTAAAATAGCAGCTTAATGCTGCTCTGTTTCGTATGATGAGTGTAGAGAACCGGAGACCCTTTTTACTGGAAAAGGGGCATTCCATCTTAGTCCTCACGGGTGACAACGCATCTGAATTTTGATTCGCAAGCGAGGAGAGATGTAGATGTCTATGGGCCTCAACAACAACTCATCATCAGGTGGGCTGTATGCCCGTTTGTTACTCTATTTCTATAAAAAAAAGTTTTTTTTAGGGTCCAAAGAAGAATTACGTATTGAGGGTATGGGGGGCAAGCGAATTAACGACAGTAGTTCGTATCGCTCGAATATTAAGATTAAAGGAATTTTCACAAGTATCCTAGAGGACATAAGTAGCTGTGTCTCGCCAGCAACGCAGTCAGGAATTTGCATTTAGAAAAACCCAGAGTTAGGAGCTTTTTAGGTGCTAATTAGGTACCAATTTTAAAAATTAGTTGCTCTAAAATTTTCACCACAACGAACTTTTGAAATTTTCGTTGCTGGCAAAACGTATCGCTAGTTAGCGATGCAGTACGATAATAAATATACGATAAATATGAATAGCAAGGAATTAAGTGCTAATTAAGTGTTGAAAGATTATTTGGATCGGATGTTGATGACAGTAATATTCTGGGAATTATCGGGTCCAGGACCACCATTACTTTACTATAAGGTATGAATGGCATTTTTTGTTCTTTATCAGTTATATATTATAGATCAGATAGGTCGAATCTGTACTAAAACGGAATCAGAACGCCCCAACTCCACGTAGTAGTGTCTGCCCTACCCATAGAGTGTTTTTGTAAAGCCGTAGGCGTGGAGGGAGCGCAGCCCCGGCCCGCTGTGGGAAAACGCAGGCATCCATGCGAGCCATAGAGGCTGAGGCTGAGACCAATAAGCGAAGCTGCGGAGTTGAGCATGAGTGCTTGTGATTTGCTACGCAAGGGCGTAGGGCTGCACTCCCCGCACCGCCGAAGCCGTTGCAGAAGTAACTATGTCAATATTCCTTCAACGCAAATTTTAACAGTTCGTTGCGCCGAAAATTTTAGAGCAACTGATTTTTAAACTTGGTACCTAATTAGCACCTAAAAATTTGGGCTTTTTATAAAAGCAATTTTGAATCTTTCTTTATTTTCAGAAAACCTGAATTTTGCATCTGCTATGTTCTGAATAACGACTTTATATTTATTAGGGGCGCCTTGTTATTGCAGCACCTAATTAGCACTTAATTCCTTGCTATTAATATTTATCGTATATCTAATAACTTCATTGCGTTGCTAGCGAGACGTTATGCAACGCAAATTTCAACAGTTTGTTGCTGTGAAAATTTTAGAGCACAGCGTAATTTTTAAACTTGGCACCTAATTAGCACCTAAAAAGCCCCTAATTTTGGGTTTTTCTAAATGCGAATTCCCAATTTTGCGTTGTGGGCGATACACAACTGATATAAGTATGCAAACAATTAAGGTGCTTAATCTCTTTCCGCAATCGGTGAGCCGAGAATTATTGCGACGGTGTCCACATTTGACACCAATAGAAGACGAGTTAATTTATGAAAGGTCCAGGGTACCTATCATATTAACTGATCAGAATAATTGACATCTCATAGTAACTCGTGAATTGATTTCAGGTGGTAGGAACCTACCTGTGGCATCGTTAACCAAACTTAGATCCGTTTTACATGGTCACATGACAAGTGTCATTACACCAATCAAAGTCGTTAACCAAATTTCCACCAAGAAAGAAGAAGTTATGGAGAGGTTAATTAAGTATTTGTTTTAGTTTGGAGTCTTTGGGCGTATCTGCGCGGCGTATTTTGGCTAAGCCCGCGAACAACCCAGAAGAACGAGCGTTGAATGTTTTGAATAAAACGGTACGTCGTATACCTGACAACAGGTACGATTACGATTACGATCGAAATTTTGTATGGAACATTATTTAAGCTTATTTGCAATGAATTTAATAATAGTTTTACTTCTAAAACATTCTCCTTGAACAGTCGGAAGTCGTTTAATGAATGGGCGACAGTAGGAGTCCATAAGAGCAGACACAGGTTATATGATCTTTACCATGAAAGGTCATATAATCATAGCGTCGAATTTAGGGAATATGTAAAAAAATATTCAAAAATATTTAAAAAAGTGTGCTCCACAGCCAAGTCCTTGAATTTGAGCAACAAAATTAAGACGGCTTCTAATAAAATTAAAATGATATGGAGTATAATTAATAGCGAAACTGGTAAGATCAACTCTCGAAATTCAAACTACCAGTTAAGTGTTAATAACATATTAACTGAATCAGATCAGGACGTTGCAATGGTTTTTGATAAATATTTTACTGATATTCCGATATTAACCACTAAGTCACTGAATTCTTCTCCGGCCGTCGCCGAATCATTACTTAAACAAAATGTAATTGCGTGTACAAAGAATTTTAAGTTTCATAAAGTATCATCAAAAGATATTGTAAAATATTTTAAAACTATTGATGTTAAGAAAACTGCGGATCTGTGGGGATTTCCGTTAAAGTTATTGCGTCTAAAATGGATACAATCGCACCTCATTTAGCTATTATTTTTAATACTAGTACCGAATCTGGTGTGTTCCCTGATTTAATGAAGTATAGTAAAGTAATACCTTTATTTAAAACTGGTAGTACATTAGCCTCCGCCAATTTTAGACCTATTTCAGTACTACCAACGCTTAGTAAGATTTATGAAAAAAATATTCTTGATCAAATGTTAAATTTCTTTAATATAAATAATTTACTTCATAAAAATCAATTTGGTTTCACAAGGGGACGCTCGACAACTGATGCCGGTGTTGAGCTGATTAAATATATCTTTAATGCATGGGAGAATTCACAGGATGCTTTGGGTATATTTTGTGACCTATCCAAAGCCTTCGATTGTGTTCACCATGAAACATTAATCAGGAAACTTCAACACTACGGTGTAAGAAGTGATGCTCTTAAATTAATTATTTCATATTTAAGAAGAGAACGCAAAAAAATGTCATTAACAGTATGAGTTCTTCCGGGTCGATGGTACATATGGGCGTGTCTCAAAGCTCAATTCTCGGCCTCTTTCTGTTTCTTGTATATCATTGTTCTTTTGTATGTTCATCATATAGTATTATTTGCAGATGACACTTCTTTAATTTTCAAATTAAGTCGGCAATTGCTAAAATATGATGAAGTAAATAATGCTATATCTAAATTAGTAAATTGGTTCAATGTTAATAATTTGCATCTAAATGGCGTAAAACGAAATGTATGAAATGCATGACTCCAAATGTCAAACAATTAAATACTAATGTAATTTTAAATGGGGAGAAATTGAGTCTTGTAGATACCACCATTTTTCTTGAAATCACACTAGACGCGAAGCTTCAATGGAGCCCCCATATATCAAAACTAGCAAGCAGACTTAGTTCTGCAGCATATGCCGTAAAAAAGATTAGAAGTCTAACTAGTGTTGAAACAGCTAGACTAGTTTACTTTAGCTATTTCCATAGTCGTATGGTATTTTACTATGGGGACACACAGCTGACACTGAAATTATATTTGTTTTACAGAAGAGGGCCATAAGAGCAATTTATGATTTAAAGCCTAAAGAGTCGCTGCGACAAAAATTTAAGGAAATTAATATATTAACTTTGGCCTCTCAATACATTTATGAAAATGTATTGTACGTACACAAAAATAAAAGTAGTTTTACAAAAATAAGTGATATTCATTATGTAAATGCTAGGAATAAACACAAGCTAGTAGTACCAGTTACTCTGCTCCATCGAGTCAGTAATTCATTCTTTGGGCGATGTATACGCTTTTACAACAAAATTCCAGAAAATATACAAAATTTGACCTGTTCAAAGTTCAAAAACTTTATTAAACTAAGTTTGTATAAAAAGAGTTATTATAATATTAAAGAATTTATAGATAATAATAACCCCTGATATATAGATGATAATGTTATTAATTTGTGTTACATATATGATTGTAAGCTGTTATTTAAAAAAAAGTTCCGCTGGGTTTCTTGCTGGTTCTCCCCAGAACGGAGGTTTTTTTTTTCGAAAAAGTGGTAATTATACAAAAGAATGACTTTCAATAAGTATTATTTATAATCTATATTGAATAAAGTTTCTGTTTCTGTTTCTGATGCTGGTTTGTTATGGCGTATGGATAAAGAACGCATGCCATCAAATAGAGCGCAGGCTGAAAGTCGCCTGATCAACATCGAAAAGAATATCGAACTGAAGAAAGAATATGAGAAGCAAGTAGAAAATCTTATTGTTAACGGTTACGCAGAGAAGGCGAACCACATCTCCATTTTCCCAAGCATGTGGTATCTTCCTCATTTTGCGGTGATGCATCCGCAAAAGAAGAAAATAAGACTTGTTTTCAACGCAGCCGCAAGGACAGGCGAACGTTGTCTTAATGATGCATTGCTGACCGGACCTGAATTATTGAAGTCATTATTCGGCGTACTGCTAGAATTCAGAGAAGGAAGCGTGGCAGTAATGGCAGATATTAAAGAGATGTTTGAGAAGACGGGGACAGTCTCCAAATTCTGTGGCGGCACAATCGTAACGCGCCACCAGAAGAGTATAGAATGACGTCACTTATCTTCGGAGTGGCGTCATCTCCGTGCACCGCTATTTATGTTAAAAATAGAAATGCGCAAGATAACGCACATTTCTATCCAGAAGCAGCTTCCGTGACGGAAAGCAATTTTTATATGGATGACCATCTACAGGCATTTTCCGACGTGACGACGGCTGAAAAGATAGTAATAACATAAATATGCTTCTTGCCAACTAAGGGGATGGGCCAGTAACCAACCCGAGGTTTTATGTTAAATGGAAGATAAATATAAGAGAGACAGTGCTTCGCTAGGCGATAGGGAGTACGCGGAGCACACGTTAGGTTTAATTTGAAATATCAAACGAGATACCTTTAGTTTCTTCATAAATCTTCGTAATACACCTATCGAGGTGTCAGAAGGTTTACGGCCGCTTACGAAGAGGGAGACAACGAGCACTGTGATGTCAGTTTTCGACCCATTAGTACTCGAATCACCCATAACAGTGCGAGGAAAGTCACTGATTCAGCAAGCATGGAGATTAGGCATCTCTTGGAATGTACAAGTTCCACATGAATTGGACGTGTTATGGTGTACGTGGTTAACGGAAGTTAAGAAATTAGGTGATCTAGAATAGAAGTAGACCTATTGCTGAAGGCGTCAGTAGGGGGAGTTATACTACGCTAGTGAAAAAGCGTACGCAGCCGCGGTATATTATGTCACCACGGACGAGCGAGAAGAGAGGCGAATTACACTGATCGCCGCTAAAGCAAGAGCAGCGCCGTTGAAGCCAATTTCCATTCCAAGGCTTGAATTAGAAGCAGTTTTTATGGGCAGCCGGCTAGCTGCATCGGTCAAAGAAGAGAGCAGATATGAGATATCTAGATGAGTATTCTGGATGGACTCACGGACAGTGTAAGAGTGGATTAAGTCAGATCCTCGTACTTTCAAATCATTCGTTGCTCATCGACTGGCTGAGATTGAAGATCACAGTAGGCCATGTGAATGGCGATGGGTACCGACGTCACAAAACGTGATCACCTTCGATGAGAGTCATCGCTGGTTTCAAGGCCCTGAAATCCTCAGGCTAAGTCCTGATTTATGGCCCACGCAAGTGGACATAAAAGAAAGTTTAGAAACGGGTGAAGAAAAGTCACCGAAAAGTTTAAATGCGCTGAGAAAGGGAGAGCCGTTAAGTCTAACCGACTATGGATGATTTAGCAGCTTTCGAAGATTCCTTGGGGCAACTGCAAGCACATTACAAGCGTTAGAAAGTGAATTTAGTTTCGGGGTAGAACGTAAATGAATGACCCCTGTTTGATTGGACCCTTTCAGATGAGGGATTTCTGCCGAGCGACAGGCTGCGACTCTTTCGCTACTGTTGGTTAAGATTATAGTAGCGAAATGCTCGTAATTTAAAATAGTTAACGTAGAAAATGTATTCCTGATGATAATGATAATGATAACTTTTATCACAATGAACAGTACGAGCAGCAGCAGAAGCAGCTTGCAGCAGAAGTGTAATGCAGACTGCAAGCAAGACTTCAAGCCTTCAAGAGTCTGAATATTATGAGAGGCCCGGATGTTGCCAGAGAATGAATTACGGAATGCTGTTTTTGAGCCGATCCATTACTTTTGACTCAACTACTTTTTTGAAAATCAAAAGGACGAAGTCGCGACAAAAAAGTAGATATTAATTCGGTAATACAAATTTTAAAAAGATGTCTCTTTTAGTTGAGATGTAATTGATTTATGTATTGTTTTATTTCAATGAAAATGGGAATACGCAAAAATAATCAATTTTTGCCAGCTCTTTTCATCATTAGTGAAACAATTTAGAATGACAATGCTTCCGCAAGCTTCATCCTCGCATCTCTTTTAACCTCTGGTACATTTTGATGATAATTGTAAATTTGTTCCAAAGCCTTTTAACCCTATACTTTGCAAGAAAAAATATTTTAGAAATATTGAAAAAATTAAACTTAAATATGTTCTTGGGTGGTTACTGAAGGGATAAAAAAAATAAAAAAAAATAATATTAGTAATTCAACATTTATTGAGCGTATCATATTATACACATTGCCAGATCCTTAGCAATCAACGCTATGAAATCTACGTATCTAATTTGCTACACTGCCTGTCTTTCATCACCATCATTACAGCCCTTCACAAGTCCACTGCTGAACATAGGCCTCCCCCAAAGAATGCCACAAAGCACGGTCCTGAGCCACCTGCATCCATCGACTTCCTGCATGTATTACCAGGTCGTCACTCCATCTCGTGGGGGGACGCCCTACACTTCGCCTACCGGTACGAGGCTGCCACTCGAGAACCTTTCTTTCCCATCGGTTGTCGGTTCTTCGAGCTATATGGCCGGCCCACTGCCACTTCAGCTTACTAATCCGTTTGGCTATATCGGTCACTCTGGTTCTACTGCGGATATCCTCATTCCTAAGTTTATCACGCAGAGAAACTCCGAGCATAGCCCTCTCCATAGCTCGCTGAGCGACCTTGAGCTTCCTCATACGGCCAGCAGTGAAGGACCACGTCTCAGTTCTGTAAGTCATCACTGGCAACACACTGGTTGTACAATTTCGTTTTAAGGTTTTGAGGTATGTCTGACGAGAAGATGTGTCGTAGCTTCCCGAACGCTGCCCAGCCGAGTTGAATCCGTCGATTGACCTCTCGGTCGAAGTTGGACTTACCTAGTTGGACTATTTGTCCCAGGTAAACATACTTGTCAACAACTTCGAGCTTAGTGCTCCCAACAACTACCGGCATAGGTGTGACATGGACATTAAACATGATCTTTGTTTTGTCCATGTTCATCTTAAGACCTATCCGTTGGGAAACACTATTGAGGTCATTGAGCATAGTGCTTAGGTCCTCCAGCGATTCTGCCAGAAGGACTATATCGTCGGCAAATCGAAGGTAAGTGATGTGCTCGCCATTGATGTTGATACCGTATCCTTTCCAGTCCAGAAGCTTGAAAACGTCTTCCAATGCAGCGGTGAAGAGTTTCGGGGATATGACGTTACCCTGTCTTACACCTCTTTGCAATTGGATAGGTTTCGTACTCTGGTTTCGTGCCTGTCTTTGAGTGATGTTAATTAATAAGTTTTAATTATAATTGTAACAAAACAAAACCTTTAATGTCAATATTCTCAGTGATATAAAGAAAAAATAAAACATAATTATTTTGTACATACATATAAAAATTAACATAAAAACAACCTTTGTACCTTATAAATCTAAATTATTGCTAAATTGAGATCAATCATAAAAATCTCGACAGATTTTTAACTTGATTTTTATGATTGATGATTTTTAATTAAAGACGACGTCTTACAATTAAAAATAAAATATAAATAATATTATTTATTTATTACATTTTTGATTAAAAAAAAATTGTCAGTCCTTTTGTATAATACATCCACCTTCCTCTGCTGGTTATTTAGTTTAGTAACTTGAACACATCAAACAGAATCTTTCAGCTGCTGGTTTCTTTATAGTAGTGGTTGATGTCATGCCAGGCCTGCTGATATCGCTCATATCAGTTCTTTAATAACTACGTAGGCTTTCAAAAATTTCCATCCTAAAGTTTTTTTAGTGAATTTCGTTATTTGGTATCCATTCTGGCTTTTCTATCACGCCGATATAGAAGCGAGGAATTGTTTATATTAAATAATAAATTAGTAAATACCAACGATGGCTTTGGAATGGTGTACGATATAGAGCGACCAACCTGTCGGCGAGATCAACACCGCTCATGTTAGTGCTATATTCGGTTATTAAATTGGGGCAAGTCACTGGCACTTTTCTACCTTCTTATTTCTTGTAACGAACCACAGTCTGGGTAGAATACGCATTCACAAAAGCATTTGACAACATCAATCTTGTTTTTATTGCATACGATTTGTGCATGCGATCCTCTACCCTTTTTTTTAGATTTTTATCCGTGGGTAGTTTTTCCTCCGCTCCTCAAAGCCTGTATGCTCGGATCGTACCCGTTGCAAAAATACCGCGTTCATTGCGTAAATATTGTATCAGCTCAATAGACGTTACAAATTTATCCAAACACAGGATTTTACTCCGCGCTTTACTATGACAAGTCTAGGCCTCTTTGTAGGAGTAGCTGTTGAAGGAGAAGGTGCAAACATTGGCGACGGCGGCAGTAACTGATTACGCCGCTTGAAGTTACTAACTCTTGGTGGAGGTACTTGTGAGGGAGTAACCAGTACACATGGTGACAATGGTAACGGTACCGGGCACCAAGAACTAGTCTCAGTTGCTGATGGATTAGGCGATAAAATTGATAGCGAACAAGGGTGATGACATTGATGGTGATGACATTGACATCGTAGTACCAAAGATGTTGAAGCAACCACTTGATTTACCTCAATATCAGAGAAGATTTAGGTTTTCTATTGAATATGACACTGCCATATTCAATAGAAAACCTAACGGAGGTGGTGAACTGCTGTCGGAGTGCGTTGGGCGGGTGTAGTACTGAAATTCATCCTCAGATGATTCACTTTCGTCCAAATCCGATTTTGCTCTCGGCTTCGGAACAAGAGCTAGGAGTTGCCGAGCTTTTCTTTGTTGTTGAATAATAAGGTGAGGAAGTACCTGCGTAAGAAAACAAGAAATAATTGCAATAAAAATAATCTTAGTCTAGTTATAGCCGCGGTCTGGGAATCAAACCCAAGTAGTATCTATACAAACCAGGCAATTTTACATATTTGATAAGTAGCAAAAATATCTAGAATATTTGCCATCTGGCAATGTATCATATTTGCTACACTCGAGAAATAGAAAAGATAACGTGCACTTACAATTTATTTAGGTACTGGAAAATAACACTTATGACTAGATATATAATAAGCTATACGAATTAGACTACTTTTGAAAACAATTTGAACAAAATATAATAAATAATGATTATTCTTACCTTGCGATGCGTAGACGCATTCGATCGATCCGCGATCTTGCGTTCTACAGCTCTTTTAGGTATTGCAATTACTTAAATAGTATTTTTGGTAGATATATTAATATATTTTCTAATATATTCAACAATAAAAGTTTAAAAAATTAGTTTGAGAAGGTCTCGGGATTTTCTCAAAGTTGAACCTATCAAATTGTACACAGCACCAAGAATAGGGTTAAAAATTTGTGTCATTAGATATATTACTAAAGGAGTTACAATTTTCTACAGTAGGCTGTGAAGTTGAAATACGTTTGCTATGGCACCGTTTAAATAAATATCTATAATGTATATTTAAGCCCCTTTTACCTTTAAAGAGTCGACACAATTTTGACCGTACACAGCGCCCACTTACAATCAGGCGGATTGTGTGCTCGTTTGTCACCCTTATACTATTAAAAAAATTGCGTAAAAACCACATGCCGAACGAGGAAGCTTATGATCGCTCAGCGATATAATATTCCCAGGATTGTGATCGGAGTTTCTCCGCGCGATAGACTTTATAATGATACTATCCGCAAAATCCAAAAATCCGGAAAAACCAGAACAGATAAGGTATTTGCAAGCTGAAGTGGCAATGAATTGCTAAGCCACCTGCATCTATCGACTTTCTGCACTAACTCGACTGTCTTCTCTAATTTTCTGCAATGACCCGTCCAACGACTGTATTTTCTAGCATTCCTTGGAAGAGGCCTATGTTCAGTAGTAGACTTGTGAAGGACTGTAGTAATTATGATGATTTCCCTATCTATTTTATGTAAGTATATGTATGTGTTATCTATGCTTTCAAAATTTACAGCTTGTTCAGTTAATTTTTCAGTACTTGTTTTATTGGCAACTATAAAAATATTACGACAATCTTTACTATGTATGACTGTTTCACTATATCCTATTGCGTTTGACAATGCCATTGGTAGTATGAACGTAAGCCATTAATATAGCGCCAGTTTATAAATCTATGACATAAACAATGCATACAAATATATATAAATTTTAGTTTTCTACACTCCTTCTCCGTATAAAGTTTCCGTCCTCCGTCGAAATTTTCTCTTCACGTATTAATGTATGTATATATATATTAAACATTACTAATATTCCCTTTAACCACTTCTGGTAGGCTTAAAATGCTTGTGTTAGAAGTGGTTCACAGTAGTCGAATGGCGGATTCGAACCCACCTTTCGAGTTCGCGGTCCACGCCCTGCCATTAGGCTACTGACGCTTCAATTTTATTATCTACTAGCTGTTCCCCGCGATTTCACTCGCGTAATATGGTTTTTAGGTTCTTGCGCGGTACCCTAATTCTTTTTCTAAAACAAAAGTAGTTTAAGTTACACCTTATGAAATCAGCTATCTACCAGTGAAAGTCCCGTCAAAATCGGTCCAGCCACTTCGAAGATTAGCTGGAACAAACAGACAGACAGACAGAGAGACCGACAGACAGACAAAAATTTTAAAAATTGTGTTTTTGTTATAAGTACCGTATACACTTTCATATGCATTTAGTTAAACGCTGTTATTATTATATAAATTTGGCGACAAGCTTTAATATCATATAAATTATGTAATGACGATATAAGTTAATAGTAAAAGTTTTAAAGGAAAACTTTATTTTATTCTTTTTAGCGCATTTAAATAAAAGCTTGTTTTTAAAAAAGTTTTTTTTTCCTTTTCATTTATTTTTTAATTTTACTAAGCTTTTGACAACCTAATTGACTATAACGTAGTTCCTATGCATTAATACGTGAAGAGTAAATGTTGTACTCCTTTTTAAGACTTGGGTGCGCGGAGAAGTGTGAGATTTGCTAATTATACATCTGTTACAAAAGAAAAAAATTGAAGCGGTAATATATCTCTTATTGCTGCCTAATTAATCTAACTATTAGAGTTCTTAAAAAAATACAATGATAAACTAAAATAGAACATATTGGTCTGCACTGTAATGGAGTCCACTACCATCTTGACTAGCCCCACTTTCTCTTCTTGACTGAGACACAAATCAGATGTCCTCTAGATTCGGCGTACCTAGGCTACCCTGAGTATACATCAGAGCGTAATTTCCACCAGCGCGCAGGAGTTTGTGTGTATTTCCACAATGACGTCTGCTGTAAGCCATCAACATGAAGACCCCACTTTTTCTATGGATGGATAGACAAAGGAATGAATAAAATTATTTATTTTTGTGTCTACTGATCGCACAGCGTTGACCAGGAGACAACTAGGCTATTTGAATAACTCAGTGAAGCCTCCGATATACCTCTAAATCTAAACCCTGCTGCACAGTTAGTTTATTTGGGGGACTTTAATGCCTGTCATTAGGACTGACTGTTACCATAACAGTAGACCGATCACGCTGGGAAAAAGGCGTGAAATTTTGCCTTGTATCTGGGGCTTTTCCTGTTGATACAACTAGCGACTAGGGTACCTGATGTGGATGGGCACACAGCCAACTGCCTCGACCTTCTGCTGACGACCAATCCGGGTAGGTTCAGGACCAATTCTGGTTACCGGCAACATTTGACGACTGTCTCGTAAAATCTGTGTCGTTATATTCCTCACCTAACTACGATTTCCAAGGTATTTCATCCCCATTGCTGCCGTGCCCATTGGTGATAAAGCTCACCCATGGTTCAACGCCGATTATGCTTGTATGAAAAGCATAAGTATAGGGCACCTGGGTCAAGTCAAAACAAGAGAGACTTTAAGCAGGCCGCCAAGTCTTGCAAAAGTGCATTAGAGCAAGCCAGTTTCGACCGCATTAAGTGCATCGGTGCAAAGTTCTCTGTCAAACTATCTGGCAGTAGAGCTTTTTGGCCTCTTGTCAAAGCAGTTGAGACAAACTTCTGTCGATCTACACTGCCTCCGCTGGTAAAACCAGATGGCTCACTAGCGCGTGCGGCTAAAGAGAAAGCCGACTTATTTGCTTCTCTTTTTGCTTGCAATTCGCGTCTGGATAGTAGCAATAGCGTACCACCACAACTACCTCACTGCGGTGCCTACTGCTGCGGGGCTTCTACTGCGATACCTCTATGTCAGAGATCGGTATCACGAACAAGGAAAATTTATTAAAAGCTTGCAACGTGTAGACGTGAACAAACACACACGCACGCACGCAAACACGCACGCACGCAAACACGCACGCACGCACGCACGCACGCCCGCCCGCACGCACGCACGCACGCACGCACTCACGCACGCACACACGCACGCACGCACGCACGCATGCACGCACGCATGCATGCACGCAAGCGCGCGCGCACGCACGCACGCACGCACGCACGCACGCACGCATGCACACACGCACGCTCGTACGCTCGCACGGACGCACGCACGCACGCACGCACGCACGCACGCACGCACGCACGCACGATAACACGCACGCACGCACGCACGCACGCACGCACGCACGAACGCCCGCACGCACGCCCGCCCGCACGTCCGCCCGCACGCCCTATCGCCCGCCCGCACGTCCGCCCGCACGCCCTATCGCACGCCCGCAAGCCCGCCCGCATGTACACACGCACGCACGCACGTACGCTCACGCGCACGTATGCACACGCACCCACACATACGCACACACACGCACACACGCACACACGAAAACTCACATACACACGCACACGCGCACTCTCGCACACGCGCACAGGCGCACCCGCGCACACGCGCTCACGCACGCATGCGCGCATACACACGCTTACGCACACGCACACGTTCACGCACACGCACACGCACACGCACACGTACACGCACAAACACACGCACACGCAAACGCAATCGCACACGCACACGCACAAGCACACGCACACGCACACCCACACGCACTCGCACACGCACAAACACACGCGCACGTACTCGCACACGCACACGCACACGCACACGCACACGCACACGCACACGCACACGCAAACGCACACGCACACGCACACGCACATGTACACGCACACGCACACGCACACGCACAAGCACACGCACACGCACACGCACACGCGCACGCTCACACGCAGACGCAAACGCAATCGCACACGCACACGCACAAGCACACGCACACGCACACCCACACGCACTCGCACACGCACAAGCACACGCACGCGTACTCGCACACGCACACGCACACGCACACGCACACGCACACGCACACGCACACGCACACGCACACGCACACGCACACGCACACGCACCCGCACACATACACGCACACGCACACGCACACGTACACGCACACGCACACGCACAAGCACACGCACACGCACACGCACACGCACACGCGCACGTACACTCGCACGCGCACGCGCACGCGCTCTTACGTACACGCACGCACACACACACTCACGCACACACACGCACATATGCACACACGCGCACACGTACACACGCACACACGAAAACTCTCACACACACACACACACATGTGCAAACGCGCACAGGCACACGCGCACGCGAAAGCGCCACGCACACGCCCACGCACTCGCACATACACACACACACACGCACGCACACACACACACACACACACACACACACACACACACACACACACACACAAATAGGTAGAAAATAATACTTACCTAGTACTATTAGGCAAGAGTGAATAGGTTTTTGTTAAGTCAGTGCAATTCACCATCTTAAGCTACATAACCAGCGATGGGATTGTAGTTGCTTTACTACTTGCTGGGTAAAAATAGTAAAAAAAAATTAGCCTGTGAAAGTTTGCATTTAGATATAACTTTTCTAACCAACCATAAAAATATGATGAGAATATGTATATAAGTATAAAGGTTGCCTCACACGGGACAGTAATAATATAATATTATATCTTCTATTATCTATGCATGAAAACTTTTAAAATCTCTCAATCCCGAGGTATGTGCATATTAAGAGGCTGAATAGAGCCACATTGATATGCATGGGGATCGTTTTGTAATTTCACGTCGTTATCGAAAAAAAATTGTATGTATTTCAGGTGGCGGTTTGCAAAACACGATTCCACAAAAATTCACTCAATAGAAAATAATTGCAAAGTTGCTTCTGAAAATACTTAAATTTTCAACGTCAATTTTTTCTTACGTGGTAGAGCCATGCTGCAGCTTTATTAGTAGTAGGTATAGTTGTAGCACGAATGGGTCGGCTCGACCGGGGAAGGGCCACGCTCTCACAGAATACCATGTAAAATAGCAGTTTAACCCTGCTGTGTTTCGTATGGTGAGTGTAGAGAACCGGAGAACCTTTTTACTGGAAACGAGGCATTACATCTTAGTCCTCACGGGTGTCAACGCATCTAAATTTTGATACGTAATCGAAAATAGATGTAGATGTCTATGGGCCGTAGCAACCACTTACCATCGTTGTCATCGTGCTCGTTTGTCACCCTTATTCTATTAAAAAAAAACTTTCTGAGATTTCAGTAAAATAATGTTAAGTATTGTAAGCACTCGTACAATTATGTGTCTCATGTTAATAAAGCTATTGGGCTATTTTGATTTTTAATAAAGTGATTTTACTTTATAGGTTAAATAATTTATTTACCCTTCTATATCAAGAACCGTTTTTTTCTGTCACTCCTATTGATTTTGATAGTGCTTGCTGAAATTTATCATCTTTAGATGGATCAGAATCGCGCGCTGATCCGGCTGTTAGATATTGCAAAAATAATCGAAAATATATATTTTTATTTTCATGCCGAAGACTACCTTGTTTTATTTTATTACGGTCAAATAATATTTATTAGGTTATAAAGCAAGTATTTACAAATGTTTACATTATTTCGTTATTCTATTGTTTACAGTTATTATCACGTCTTAGCTTTACACCAAGAATTACATTAGAAATTCTTGATGGGATACGATGTAAAGCGCATACTTTATTTTCATCAAGAACTATAATATATATAATTGTTTTTTTTTTACCAGTAGAGTTCGAATACAATCTTAAAAAAGTTCAATGAATTAAAAACTGCTGATAATTATATAATTTCAAGTCAGTGTATCACATTTAAAGATCAGTTATAAAGTGCCAAAGTTCTTATTTTCATTTTGATTAATTTAATTCGAGACTAAAATAAATGTGAAAGGGCTTTTATCTACAACAATATTTTTCATCAAAAATAACATAGACTTATAAAAGTCATATACATGGTCAATCATACCGAAGATTGTCAATTGTACTACAAAATATTTAAAAGACTATTTCCAGTATAATGACCCGAATATCATCATTATCGTTTGACTCGCACACTTAAAAGTTTAATCCCATGGCTAAATGATTGACTATTATATTATGATAAGGTCATGATTTTCTATAAAGAGTTGCAAAAAATTTTAAATCACGGACCTATTGGTTTGTTTTACTTTTCACTTAATTAGTGAAAAAGAAGATGGACTGATCTAAAAGTTTACTTTCTTGTGTAAAAAGTGCTATTTAGAATTTTATGCAAATGATAATCAAAGTTTCTATGTAAATAAGTGTAACATAGCGGGTATTATATTCAATGGTAGCGGCCATCCATATTTGCAAAGCCAGCATCATTTTCGGTACAGAAACCGGCAAAGTGTTGCTCAAGGCACTATAAACAAAGCAGCTGATAAAAATGTTACACTCATATCTGTTAACAAAAACTGTTTCTGCAAATGGTCTTATAGATAATAATAACTATTCCGCCGTGTTAGTTGCAGGAGCTATTATTAGAAGGAGAAGAGGTAAAATTTTGTTTTGGAAATGCGCAATCAATATTGTTTTGTCTGCAATTGAGCATAAAATAAAAAAATAACTTCATCCAAAGAGCATAACTGGCATTATACTCAGGCCTATCAATTGGTATGGAAATAAATAATTTTACCAGGTTTCAAAAAATCAATCAAAATTAAAAAAATAAATAAATATTAAAATTAAAAAATTGATATATCTATGTCTATTCATACATATAATGATTTATGGCCGCTGAGTAACTGACGATGACTCAGTATAACATCCTACAGTCACGCCGAAACTAAGAGGAGAGTATCACTGTAGAAAAAGTAATAATTTATTGCGGAAATTTTGTGATAAAATTAAAAAAAATTACAAAGTTATCCAATTTAATCTAACTTAGTCTAACTTATCCTTATGCGTTACAAAAAAAAAAACAAATAATAAAATAGTGAGATGGTGTCAGTTTTTAAGAAAACAAAAAAATAAACAAAAAAATAAATTTCAAAAAAGTTCAGTATTTCATTGATTATATACCGCTGACACTTAATCACGCTTTTCGAAACCACGCCAGTTGTAAACAATACTTGTGTGAAAAGACAAAATTTTCTTTTTGCAAATTTCCGCCGAGTTGTAAGTAGAAGGCCATATAGGTCATGTGTCAATTTTAATTAAATATTTTTTATATGAAGTGATCTTGATTACGTTTGGTCAAATAAACATTGGTAAAAATTAAAACAGGAATTTTACAATTGTGCTTACAACAAACATTATTAGATGAACCTTGCAGCTTGTTCATTATTTTTATACCTATAAATGTATATATTATTAATAAATAGTTCCCATAATATTTTGTATTATTTTTTATTTTGCCCTATCTGCAATGTTCTACGCTCTATAGAAAATGTGGCGTATGACATGACTGACAATCTCTTAAACGTTTTACGTTTTCGTCGCCTCCACATGATATTTTGTCAGCATAAGGTACCCTTATGTATCTGAAACGAATAAGAATATTGCTACAAAGTAAAGTAATAGGCTATACAAGTCCCTTTACTGGGCACAGGACTCTTTTTTATTTCTGAGAGGGTTTTAGGGCAAGGAAATGTTCGCCGCGCTGCCCCAATGCGTGTTGACGGAAATTGCAATTACAAATTTCATTCGTGCTGTCGGGGATCAAACCCGGGAAAATGTACAGCGAACGCTTTGACCCAGATCTACTAATACGACACAAATAAATACGATTTAACAAATATAATAAAAACTCTTACGTACTTGAAACTTGGACACTTGATAGCTCGTGACGCCTACCAGACAAAGCTACACAACAATGTAATTGAAGATGCGCAACCGCGACATAATTCTTAGTGATGCGCAAGCATAACAGGCAGTATGTCACTTATATAATTGTCATCTCTGCAGTCTATTAATCTTTGCACTTTTATAAGTAATACAGAACGTAGTTGTTAGACGGTGTTGACGTCGGCTAAAATTTCGTCAAGGACATTCAGGCTAGTTAAAGCCTTAAACAGTTAGTACAATTTTGACACTGTAGGAAATCCGTTATTATAATAAATTTATCAATTACAGTGGTCGAGAGCAGTAACCAATTACAGCGATATATGCCTACGTTGAGAATTACAAAGCCAAGTAAAATAATTTCGGAGGTAATTAGACATATGTCTTGATTAAATTGCAATCAGCGATGTGAAGCGTGTTCATAATTGTTTACCGAAACAAGTATTGTCGCAGAAAGCAATCTTAACTTCTTTTTGTTATAAATGTGATCTCTTTTTTGTTGCTTGGCAGTCAAACACCACAACAGTGGTCTCTTATGGTATTGTCCTAGTCTATTTACGAGCAAGACATGAACCATACATGTAAGTGTGCAAGTTTGTCTTGAACCATACACGTATGGTTCATAATTCTCTGATATAAAACGTGACAGTCATTCTGCCTTTTTCTAGGTATACTAATAAAATAGAGTCACAAACTCATTAATATTTGTCTTGTATTTTAGCTACCTTACTTGATTTTGAGATACAAAAATGTACTATTTTATATATATATTTCCCAAAATACTTGAATATAAATATACTACCATATTGAAATTGAATTATTTTAATTAATTATTGGCCTTTATATACATTATTTAGTGGAAGCTGGACCTCTTTTCTGTTTTGGAGTCAGTCTAATTAGGTATCACCCTCCAATCTACATCTGCCGAAAAATAGCAGTGCTGGAATTGTCGCGTTCCGGTCTGAAAGGTAAAGAGAGACAGTAGCGTTCCAGTCTGAAAGGTATAGAGAGACAGGCTGTGAGGTATTATAGTCCTCAGAGGTGGCGATGTATCTATTGCCTTCTTTGTTTGAAGTTGGCGGCAAGTCCGTGTACTGCAGCAGCCACTTTCTATCAGGTGGACTGTAGGTATGTTTTTCACTTCAATACTTGGTAAATTAAAAATAAAAATGACCTTCAATAAGTATTATTTATAATCTATATTACATAAAATATTATATTTCTACTTTTATTTTTTCGCTTCTGTCGGGTGTCCCAAGACTATTTAACTAATATTTTTTTGTAATGAAAGCAGAATGCTTAATCTTTTGTATAAAGGCGGTTATTATAAAGCTCAAAATAATCTGAGCTATACAATAATACACAAATTATATTTGGAACAAAGAATTGAAAAACAACAAAATTCTACACAAATCAGATTCCCGTTATTGTATGAAGAAACAAAGGGAATATTTTTTCAGCATTCTTAATGTCATTATAAATATTTTTTGCTTTCTTTATTCTTATACCTTTAACATCTCAAGTGCAGTGATCAACTGAGGAATATTCAAGGTTCAATTGGATAACGTTCTTAATAAAGATATCGGCCACAAATTAAAAGGACTGAAATAGCCTTCTGTGTCGGAAAATTGAAGTGACAGTTAACTAGTTACATCAATAGCAAAAGTGACAACTGTTGGAGCAGAATGCTTAGAAATGAATTTTGTGCTAAGAAAAACGTGCTTAAGTGGGATGCTCATCTTAAAAAGTGCCACTAGCTTAAAGTCGTTCTAATCTACCCATAAGATACAATTTAGAGTTAACGTGATGAGAAGTTAAAAATGATTTAACGCAAGTAATAAACATCAGTTTGATCTCAAAATATCCAGATGAGGAACCTAAAAATTTGTATTTTAGCACAAATAGTGTTTGGGCTTGGAGCCGAATCCAGGATTCATGAAATGGTAATCTGGTGCGTTAACCAAAGCGGAGGTGTAGTATTTTTTAAATATAGAGACAATAAAGGGCATTCTGAATTCTTGCCAGCGTTCACTGTAAGTCAACAAAAGGTGCGTTGAAATATTGTGAATCTGTCACGCCAGCGTGTATTCAGAAGCTAGAAATATAAAAATGAATAGGAATATTTAAACTTACATCAATGACATTACATAAAATATGTGAATAGGAATTTGATCTCTTTTTAATAGTAAAATGCAGTAATTTGCTCAATCGACCTTTACTTGATCTCTAAATTTTACAACGACGACAGGTACAACATTTTTTTAAACATACCTACACAGCTTACGGACTAATATTGGCATGAGAACTGCTAATATAATTTGACAGGCGCTTCAACATGCCCCCCGGCGTTGAAAGTCTACCTTTCAACCAGATTCTTCAGGTTCAGGAAGCGGACAAATTTTGCTAAATGATCGGCGAACTATACCAGTCGATGTTTTGATATCCGCCACCCTTGATACGCCGTCCGAGCCTGGATGGACTGCGACGATGCGACCCATCTTCCACTTTAATGGCGGTGAATTCTCCTCTTTTAGGAGTACCAGTGAATTTAACTTCAAAGAGCCTTTACAGGAACGCCATTTCATCCGCAGTTGAAGCTCTGATATATATTCCTTGCTCCATCTAGCCCAAAAATGTTGACGTAATTGTTCTATTCGTTGAAATCGGGTTAAAGAGCTTACGGAATGATCTTTATAGTCTGGTGTCGGCAAGGAAGTCAAGGGGCGTCCAATCAAAAATGACCGGGCGTTAGTGGTAGCAAGTCTTCAGGATTCGTTGACAAAGGTGTGAGTGGTCTGGAGTTAAGTATAGCCTCAATTTGTATTAATGTGGTATTTAGTTCCTCGTAAGTCACATTACAATTGCCCAGCACTCTAACTAAATGATATTTAATGCATTTGACACCAGCCTCCGCAAGCCCAGCAAAATGGGGAGAATAAGGCGGTATGAAATGGAAATTAATTCCTTCATTTGCCATTACCTCAGATAAAGAATTACAATACGTCCTAATAAATTTTGAAATGTCATTGTATGCGCCTACAAAGGAGGTACCATTATCCGAATAAATATTAAGAGGTTTCCCTCTTCTAGACATAAATCTGCGCAAAGCTAATATGAAGGTATTGCTAGTTAAATCACCCACTAATTCAAGATGAATTGACTTAGTCGCGAAGCAAATAAAAATAGCTATATACACCTTTACAATTTTACAACCACGGCCATGGCGAGAAACAGATTGAATTGGTCCCGCATAGTCTAGTCCAATATTTTGAAATGGAAAACCAGAAAGGATGAGTTGGTGTGGTAGGTTGCCCATTATTGGAGAGATGGTTTTTCCTTTCATTCTATTACATCTTACACATTGTCGATAACAAGATCTGGCCAAATTACGACCTCTAATCGGCCAGTACATCTCTCTTATAGTGGCCAACATTAGCTGTGGTCCCGCGTGCATTAACCTTATGTGCTCATAATTGAAGAGCAATTTGGTAAAATAATGAGTGGACTGTATAAGTATGGGATGTTTTTTCTCATAACAGTAATCGGAATTTTCAAGACGCCCTCCAACACGCATTATTTTATTATCATCGAGAAATACATTAAATTTATGCAACGGACTTTTAGTGGGTAAACTTTTATTTTTAATTAACATGGTGTATTCCTCAAATGATTCACTCTGGGATATTCTTATAATAACATTGAGTGCGGTTTGCAACTCTTGATTGCTTAGAGGACCGTGAACGGATTGCTTTCTACAATTATTAATAAAACGCAGCACATAAGCAACGGTCCGATTTAATCTAGTATATTTAGAAAAGCGTTTAAATTCAATTAATTTATTCCCACCTAAATCTTCATTGTTGCTAGAATGAAGTATTCCGTGGAGGATAACATTTGACGATTTAATCTCAGGCAACTCGTGATTAATACTTAAGAAAGTTGCAGGCCAGTGAGAGACCTCTTTCTTTAAAAATTCAGGTCCTGACCACCACTTACTCATGGATGAAATATCCTTACAACTCACACCGCGAGAAATATGATCGGCCGGATTACACTCTGTTGGGACATGCCTCCACTCGCAATTTCCAGTCTTCTCTAATATTTCAGCAACCCTATTTCTGACAAAGGGTTGTAGCTTGCTAGGTAACACCTTTAACCATCCTAACACGATGGACGAATCTGTCCAAAAGAAAGTGCGCTTAGCCTGTTGTCTCAGCGATGCTACAACCTTTTGGTAAAGGCGAGCTCCAACAAGTGCACCACAAAGTTCCAGTCTTGGGATTGTTATAGGTTTAAGCGGCGCGACACGACTTTTCGCCATCAATAATTGAATTAAAACCTCACCCTGATCATTAACACTACGCACATATAAACAGGCGCCATATGCTCGCTCAGAAGCGTCCGAGAAAATATGAAATTCAAACAAACTAGGCGAGTCACAAATAACACGACGTGGAATACGTAGAGTATTTAATTTAGGTAAATCGACTATTATCTCAGCCCACATCTTGCTGATTTCTGGCGTCAACTGCTCATCCCATGACAGCTTGAGCAGCCACAACTGTTGAAGAAGCATTTTCATCTTAATTACACAGGGAGATAGAAGTCCTAGTGGATCAAAAATCTGAGAAATCACAGATAACATATCACGCTTTGTTCTACCTGAGAATAGCCCTCCTATAGGGAAACAAAGTTGGTCAGTATGTGATTGCCAACCAAGGCCTAAAGTTTTAGTCGGTTCAAAGCCACCAATATTCAAATCAAGCGGAGAAATATCATTTTCACTAACCAGTTGAGATTCATTCGACTTCCACTTTCGCAAAACCATATGAGCTGATGCAAGTGTGGAAGTCACTTTACGGCGCAAATCTGTAACCTCGTTAATATCATCCCCTCCCGTTAGCAAGTCATCAACGTAAAAATCGTGAATGATCACTTGAGCAACCTTGTCATCGGTACACTCTAAGCCTAATTGTTGGAGGCACCTAGTTGCCAAAAAGGGAGCACTAGAGGTGCCGTAAGTCACGGTGTTAAGTTGATAAGCTTGAAGCTGTTCTGAAGGGTTATCACGCCAGACTTTCATACTCTGACATAAATTCTTTATACATTTCATAGACCTGAGATTGACCTGCTAACCTGCGCTCTAGCGATAGTAAACACTTTTTAGCTCGTGGCCAAGAATCACCTAATACGTCAGGATTATGTTTTAAGGGTATCCTCACGCAAAATCGACCATTTGCCAGTCGCGTGGTGTTTTTTAAAAAGTGTTCTTCGCATAATTTTTCTTCGTTTGAATAAAGAGACGCAGGGCTTACCTCTTCGCGGTGCCAGAAGCGTACTAATTGTTTTTGTATATCTTCATCTAAATCTTTACTAGCCTCATCTTGAAATATTCTTGTAAAATTACATTTAATAAAGTTAACCCCTTTCTTTACATATCTATAATCTATCGGACCTGATACTAACCATCCTAAGCTAGTTTCACAAAGAATCGGCTGACCGTCCCCTAATTTTAATCTCTGCGTTCCTATTAAGTCCCAAAAGACATCAGCACCTATAAGCATGTCAACGGGAGCAGGTGAGTGAAAATTAGGATCTGCCAGAGAAATATTAGATGGAATTTTTAAGTATGACAAATTAACATATCTAGTAGGTACATTTTGGGTTATTGATGGTAGGACAAAACAATGAAGATTACTAGAGAAGTTATCATTCAATGATTTTATCGATACCTTACAAATCTTCTTGATGTGCGCCGAAGCATTATTAATACCGACTACCGACTGATTTACATTTTGAGCGGGCAAACCTAGCCTTTGATATAACTCTTCAGTTATTAAACAAGCGTTACTGCCACTATCAAGAATAGCACGAGCAATATATGGACAACCATTCTTACCTATAACTTTATTTAATGCCGTCGATAACAATACGTCGCCTTGTTCACTACACGATGCAGTGCCTACCTTTGCGGATAATGACAGATGTGCGTTAGAATTGGATGACAACTGTGAGCCTGTCGAACTGTTTGTTTGTTCGAAATGACCTTGCATAACGGGCTTATTATTACCACTACTCGTGTTAGATGTATTAATATCTGTAATTGGTTTTGACTGGTAATCTGCGACGTGCACGAGAGTGTTATGCTTTCGGTGGCATATTTTGCATCCTGGCTTTTTGCAGTGATTTGCATAATGTCCTGAATTAAGACAATTGAAACATACTTTATACTCTGGCAGTAACTGTAGACGCACATCGTTACTTAATCCAAGAAACTGAGGACAACTGCTTAACTTATGGTCACCCTTACATTTAGGACACAGTTTGGCGGAAAAGGCCGAACCGTTTTTATTACCGGTATCCCGCACTGAAACCATTGCCTTAACTTTTGGAGCATATTTTATAGAAGAATTTAAACGGTTAGTAGCACCAGAATTAGACATTTCTAGTGTTTCGATTAAATCGGCTCGATTTTTTAAAAACATCAAAAATATATCGAACGTAATAGGTGTATCTTTCTCCAAACGACCTTTAGACTCTTCCCATTCACGATATGTCTTAGCATCTAATTTTTGAGTAATAATATGAATGAGAAGTGTGTCCCATTGTTTAGTTGGCTCACCGAGAGATTCTAGTGCACGTAAATTTTTATTTATTTGGTCAATAAGACGGTTTAAGTTGACAGACAATTCTTTATTAATTGGTGCTATATTAAATAAGGCTGTCACGTGATTTTGAATTAGTAGTCTTTTATTATCATATCTATCACATAATATAGTCCATGCGACGGTGTAATTAGCTGCCGAGAATTCGATTGACTGTATTACCACAGCAGCGGGCCCTTCCAACGACGCTCTCAGATAGTGAAACTTATTTATGTCATCTATCTCGTCATTTGAATGTATGAGGCTCATGAACGTATCATGAAACTCTAACCAATTATCATAAGAACCATTAAATTTAGGTAGTTGAATAGTGGGCAGTTTAACAAATTTATGATTGCCGGAATGAGAGCCACCGTCACTGCTTACGTCATCTGACTTAATGCAATCTGCTAAGATCCTTTTTGCAAGAGAAAGCGATTTAAAATACAGGGATTCAAAATCAGTTCGTTCTGATATCTGGGCGTCTATATTATCAGTATTACACTCGATGGATAATTGTACCTCATCATATCGTTCATACATTGACTCAATCCTACTAATACGTAATTGCAACTCATTTACCTCAGTAGCAGCCAATGAAGATACCTTCAGTGAATTTAAATAATTTGAAAAAGCTGTTATTTGTCCCTTGTAACTAGCTCGTTTCCTAATTTGCTCCTTATCTTCTGGCATGCTGGCTGGTATTGGGAGACTAGTGCAAATGCCTGAAATTTATACAAACAAGAAGTTTATATTTTATAAAATATAATTCATAAGTAGTTTTATACAATTTTGCTTACAGTTGTAAAGAAATGAAAACTAATTCCCTTACTTATTTTTCAAACTCTTAAATAATTAAACAAAATGGTACATGTACTACCTTGATATTTAACTTTTTAATTAACAACAATTAAGGGTAACAAATACAATTCAGACCATCAAACAGCTTCACAGGTATGCCTTAGTATGTAATAAATAATATTATGCAATTTTTTCAATTATACACTCTCTTGACTTATTTTTTAAAAAACAGTTTAAACCAATAAAGAGAAAAAAAAATTATAATATCGTCAATATAATTTAACTAAGCTTTATAATTTGATTTAATCATGATTTGACGGTTATTAGAAACTATATAAAACAATATTAAATGAATTTTAGCCGATTAAATACTTTAAGTTATACGTAATTATTTTATAGGTAATTTGGTACTAACCTGATAAATTAGCAGTCGATTTACACAAAATACTACCTGATAATGAGTGCTGGGTTAAATAAATTAAATAATAGTCCAATATCTAAGGGGCTAAGACTCCAGATTTCTTGGTTAAATATCTTCACTCCCTCGGTGGTATTTCCACAACGAATATTTAAGACTTCCCAAGCGTATTCCACTAAATAATATCTTGTCCAATTACGTTTTTTCAAATCCGGCTTCGATTTAGGACCATGAATAGGAATTTGATCTCTTTTTAATAGTAAAATGCAGTAATTTGCTCAATCGACCTTTACTTGATCTCTAAATTTTACAACGACGACAGGTACAACATTTTTTTAAACATACCTACACAGCTTACGGACTAATATTGGCATGAGAACTGCTAATATAATTTGACAGGCGCTTCAACAATATGCATTGTTGTTTATGAAACGTTTCTTGAAAATATATCCTTATATGTATAATTTATTGTAATGATTTCTTCTATCTTAAATTTAAATGTATATAAAGCTAAATATATAGATTTTCATATATTTATGAAAAAAGTGCGAAAATCAAGTACTTTTATTTGCTTAAGGGCGGAAGGGTCGCTTAGAAACACGTAGTTCAAGATCGCTGTTACTAATATCTTTAACTACTCTATACCAGTGCTTTACTACTATACTGCCTGATGGTAAAAGGCAATGCAGCCAAAGATAATAAAGCAAAAAATATGCCAGCAAATATGATATTATTTCACAATATTTTGTGTCGTGACATCACTTTCTATGTGGCTATTATCGTCAATCGTTTAAAAGTATAGCAAAACAAAGTTATTATGTAAACACCTTGTGCATAGGTTCATGATAAAGGAACATAAAGTAACAAATCTTTAAACATACTGTGACGCCTCATAATTATTATTAATAAATAATAATTAAATTCATTATACAGACATTTAAAAATGTCTTAGAAATTATAATTTAAACAATAAAATGTAAATAAAAAGCATAGAGTTCAAAAATATCCATTTGGAATATTAAATATTATATATATTAGTGAACGCATAAAATGTCTCTAAAAATCTCTAAATTTATTAAAAACCTGCTTAAAATGTTCAAAATGTATCAAATCATATAAATACAAGGCGATTATATTGCAATAACAAAGATAAATAACATTTGTAATATAATAGAAAAAATGGAAGTTGATGAAGGTGTTCGTGTAATAATTGGAAAATTTCTAAGTTAATGAACGTGTTCTTGTAATGTTCTCTTATATTGGGGTGTTGTCGGAGACACATACCCAAGGTTGTACATATATATGGGGTGGTCGGCTGACCGACTGCTAGTACTAAGGTTGCACAATGACTAGTCCTATATTAGGGATTTAACATAGTAAGGTCTGACGAACCAAAGCATTAATATAGAAGGTCTCTATGATGCATAAGTATTATGATAGCAGAGTTATGACTTGAAGTCCCATATGAATAAGACATACAGTAGTATGGTCTATGAAATAAAGCAAATATGTGGAAGGTCTCAAATATGTAAAAGCATTATATTGAAAGAAATGGGACTTGAAAAGGATTATTATAGTGGCGTGTAGGTTGCTTCGCAGCCTCTGAGACCGAGGTAAACTTGGACTCACTAACCGATGTGTCCTAGACATATCATCTTAGTGCCGGTGGTAAGCGGGTTTGTTGTAGCAATACGACTTGCCCGTGGACATCGCACACCCCTACCGGTTGTGGGCGGCGTCTTAGCGCATAGCGTTATGATACGTCGGCTATCTTTCGGATTAGGGTGAGTGTGTTTGGTAGTACTTTTAAGTGCAGCAAGCATACTCAACTTCATGTCTTAGTGCAATAGCGCTATGATACGTGGAGTTTTGGCTACTGACGTCTTAGTACCGTACTACTATGATACGTTGGTGGTATTTTTAGTTAACAACATTATCAAATTTTGTTACCAAAGTCGATAGGGATCATGTGGGTGTGTTGTGAGGGGGCGCCATCCGTATGATAGTTGCATTGATGCTTACTGCTACTTGCAGTATTGTGTCTTGTGATGGATCTGCGGGTGTGCTGCACCTGATTCGATGCATCTTGTGGTTCTGGTCGATGGAGGTATGCGGGTGGTGATGTCTGCTGGGACTGTATGGGGGACCTTGGGATGGTGTAAGCCCGACGATAGTCGTATTGATGCTTGTTGCATTCTGTAGCATTGCGTCTCTACGATGGTTGTTTGGCGGGTCGCTATTCTCAATGGCGCTCTCTGCGTCTTGGTTTGACTCCCAACCTAAGTAGCTTTGCCCAAGTCGGGTCCCTTCATTGCGGGGCTGCAGACTGTCTGCCCTCCATGATGTTTTATATAACAACTTAATAATATATCTCTATAAAGTTCCCACCTTTGAGAGATTGAAGGCAACTTGTTGGTGGGTGAGACAAACATGATCGAAAAATGCATATACTCAACGTCAGTGACACAAACCCTTTCTGATGGCGAATTATTAATATTATCTTATAACTGCCTATTGGCTATATCTGCCATTGTATTGGTTGGTGGAGCATATGTGTTGACCTCATGCGGGTGGTAGCTGGAGGGAGAATCTGAGGAGGCTCTCAAGGCTGCGGCCGAAAGCCGCGCAACGTGGGACCCCATTCCCTTGAGGTGAGCGGTAGACTCATGACACGCTCTGCGGCCAATTGGCCGTGCTGACCATGCAATTGGTGGTGATGCCTTACACTTACATCACGTCTGCAGGAACGGCGGTCTGGCAGGTGGTGGCGCTCACGGAAGGCTTTTTATGGTCAGTGTGCCTATTGTTGCCTAACCCGTGTGACGTACATTTCACTGTGGCTGGATTTGATCGTATTCTGTATGGCGTTTACACGCATTGACATGCGCGACTTCGGTCGATGTTTGTGCTTACGCACTATCAAGGGGCCAAGTCCTCTTTTACTGGTTCGCCAGTTATTTTGCTGTGGACTACGGTCCAGTTCCCAACTTTGCGTACCCTTCGGGGGGAGCGCATTAAAATGGTTGGCGCTCACCGTGCGCGGCGTGTGTGGGGCCGTGTACCTCCTCCACATTTTTTTTAAAATGTGGGAGAGCGAAGCCCTTGTAACTGGTATTTGATATAAATATTATGAGCCTTTTCCAAGCGGGAAGGGATTAATTAATAAGGAATTGACTGTTGTGAACCAGATACAAGTGGAATAGGGACAATTTATTGTTCTTAACCTTTTTGAGCTCTGTCTTCGTGAACGGGGTTCTCTAGCTTATAAGACGCTACCAACAGCTTTCGATTGCTCTCGTGAATATTCATTCTTCCAAGATACACCTAAAAGAACTAAGTTACTATACAAACACAACGTAAAAAAGGGTCCTAACTAAGACGATCACGCCATAAATTTAAACGGCCTATATTTAAACCTTTAGAAAGATCAAGTTATACTGGTCACGTAAATTTGATATATTTATATATCTTACAGATATAGATTCTAAAGAAATACAAATATAAGTGGATATATGGTAGAAAAGAAAAAAAGGTGGGGGGGGGTTCGTTACAATTTGGTGCCGTGACCAGGATAGAGGTTAAATTTTAAATAGGAGGCCGGTAATATAAAATTATGAGGTAGGCTATATGCCTACAATTTGTTGTCCGTGAAATGGAGAGGTGTCTTCGAGAGTGGTGTTTGCTGGGGGTGGTTGAGAGTGTGGGGGTGGGGCTTAAATATTAAAATTGAGTAATAATATAGGAGGTGTGTGCATAACGGAGCGAAATAATAAAAAGTGAAATAAGTGGAAAGACTCAATTAAACTAAGTGTAGGACACAACAGGTGTAAAAAAAAAAAGCACTACAATACTATATATTATAAAGTGAAATAAGTGGAAAGACTCAATTAAACTAAGTGTAGGACACAACAGGTGTAAAAAAAAAAAAAACAAGTGGTAATAAAAATTAAAAATGGCTAAAAATAAGAAAAAATCAACCTCAATTAAGGCTAAGTCTAAAGATGAGATGAAAAGATGAAAATGCTTCAGAAATTAATTAAGATTGCAGTGAAAACCTTTGAGGTTAAAATAAAGGATCTTGAGGAAAAATTTATTAAGCAAACGAAAGATTACCAAATTAAAATAAATCAAGGAGAGGTGTCCGGGGCGAGCACCTCTCATGTAAATGATCCTAGACAAAATATTGTATATAATGTACATAATGTAACAATAGAAAAGCCGAAATTTGGAAATGGAAATACTCATCCAGTATCATTTTTGGAAGATCTCACCAATTATTTAAAGAAAGTTCCATCTAATGGGTTCGAAATTTCGATTGCACAAGAGTGCTTAGTAGGTGAAGCCAAGTATTGGGCTCGCATTAATAATGTGCGTTGGACAACTTTTGATGATTTTAAAGCTGACTTCCTAAGAGTGTTTTGGGGTGAAGAAGAACAAAATAAAGTAAAGAGATTCCTTGTGCAAAATAAATGGAATAGAAGTACACACCCCACCATGATTAGTTATTTTCTTTATGTGGTTGAGAAGGCACAAACATTATCATATCCGATACCTGAAAAACAATTAGTAACTGATGTCATCAGACATTATCCTAAAACTGTGCAGCAATTATGGAGAATAGCTAAAATTGAGACAATAATAGACACGACAGATTTCTTAAGAAACTTAGATGACATCGACAAACAAGATGAAGGTCCGTGAACCTTACTATAATGAGAAAAGGAGGAAATTTAATAATAATACGGAGCAAAAACATAAAGAAATACAACAATCATACAAAACATGGCGTAAACCCGAAGAGGGAAAAAAGAAGGTTAATGAAGTACATGAAATACATTTCACTAATGACCAACCTGATGTTACGGCCCCTGAGCCAAATTTAGAGCTGTAGAGGTCGAACTAGTTCCTGATTCGACCCCTTACAATGTAAAAGGAAACAAAGCATTAAATATGTTATTAAAACTGGGTTGGCGACCTGGTCAAACATTGGGTAAAAACAATAGAGGGTTGCGAAAACCTATTACTTTAAAAGCAAATTTTAACAGAGAAGGCCTTGGTTATAACGACAATGTAAATAGTATATTAAACACCTTAAAAGCCAGGTCGGACTTGCCCATAACGGAGTTATTCGTGCAAACCGTCTTCGAGGAAGACGAAGATAAATATCAAAGGGAATTTATAGGGAATATGAGGTCTGAAATTAAAGTTTCAATATTTGACAAAGAAATAGACGCGCTCCTCAACACTGGGAGCGATGTTACATGCATTTCAGAAAGTTTATATTTACAAATTAAAGATAATAATCGTAAAATATCAATAACGCCAGTTAAAGCAATGCAAATAAAAGGTGCTGTTGGGCAGCGTAGCACAAAAATACAACAGATGATCATATTGACTATATCAGATAGATGATAATAATGAAATGAGAATTTTAGGCTATCATAGTAAAGCCTTAAAAGGCCCCGAATTAAAATTGGTTACTGAACAAGAGTTTTATGCTGTAATAAGCTGCCTAAAGAAATTTGAAACATATTTGAGGGGCAGTAAAGTAATAATACTAACTGATCATAAAGCATTATTGTTTATTAATAATATGAAGTTATTCAATGGTAGAGTAACCCGATGGATTTTGTATATAGAACAATTTAATTATGAAGTACAGCATATATCGGGTAGACGTAATATTGTTGCAGATGTGCTATCACGTTATCCTCCTGATGGCGATTTAATACAAGAGGATAAAAATAATAGTTTAGAAATTGCTTACACAGAGAGCGAACCGAATATTGAGTTGATAGAAAAATTAAAATCCTTATCAGTATATCAATTACAAGATTCAGAGTCGTTGGCTATTATTGAAAAGTTAAAGACATTAAATACTTCCATAATAAAACAAAACAATAAATTTAAAAGGTATAGTTTGAAAAATGATGTATTATATTACAAAACGAATTTACAAGAAGTAATATATTTACCTAAAGCATTGAGACAAGATATTATAAATCAAGTGCATGTCGAAATGGGTCATCAAGGACCCTATAAGGTAATTAAATATGTGAGAGACAGATTCTTTTGGAAAGGTTTAACAAAAGATATTAAAAACCAATTAAGGGCTTGTCATTTATGTCAGTTATCTAAGAAAAGCAATATAACATATGTGGGTCCCTGCAAATCTATAATAACAGAAAACATTGGCGATATAGTCATGGCAGACTTATATGGACCGCTTGTATCAGGTACCTTTGGGTACACTTTCATATTTGTCATTCAAGATTCATTCAGTAAATTTATCAAATTATATCCTTTAAAACAGTCAACAGCAAAGTCTGTTGTAACAAAAGTAAAGCATTTTGTTGAGATTATAAAGCCCAAGGCAATAATGACAGATAATGGAAAACAGTTCGTAAGTAATCACTGGAAACAATCAATGAGTGAATTAAATATAAAGCCAATATATACCACAGTTAGAAATCCTAGACCAAATACAACAGAGCGAGTAAATAAAGAGTTGAGCAGATTATTTAGGACGCTTTGTCATACTAACCACAAAGATTGGGCGTTAATATTGCCGAAATTAGAAGAATTGTATAATAATTCTTATCACAATAGTACAGGCTTCACGCCTTGTGAGATTCTTTATGGTGAGTCTAATGAGATGTCTTTTGACAAAGTAATTTCCAAAAGTAAAGACAAACATAATGTCGGACAAATTAGACAACAAGTGCGTAAAAATTTAAAAGAGGCAAGTCGAATAAGAAACACAAAATTTGATAAGCGAAATAGATTAATAAAATATAATATTGGTGACTTAGTAAAAATTTCAAGATCTAGTAGATCAGACGCTGATAATAAAGTTATGAGTAAGTTCAATTTGGCATATGAAGGACCTTATGTAATAGCAGCCGTACCATTTGACAATGTATATACCTTAGCAAATCCAGAGACAAACGAAATTAGAGGAATTTTCAATGCTATTCACTTATTAAAATATTTTAAATAATAATTTCTTTTTGTATAAATTAGAGTAATTAAATAAATATTGTAACATAAAAGGGTTTTGTGGGTGGCCCATGGAAATAATTGTTTAAGTTAAAGGTCTAAAATTATTAAAGTTATGAGCAAGAGATTTGTTATATGATAGTAGAACGTTATTAATATATAATGAAGAGTTGTAAATATAGATCGTAAGATAATTTTTTAATCATTTTTATTAAATAAATAGGGGAGTTGGGTCAGGGCGAATGGCTCAAACACATTTATCCCATGTGGTATCGAACTGACCTCAACAAATATCCAACTGGATTGTATGCACATAAAGTGTGACACTATCGAAATAATGTTTCAAAGATTTAAAGATAAATTAATAAAATAAGAAATCGACAATTGACTGCAAACTTTATTAACAACACGATATACAATAACTTGATGTATGATGTTATCACATTGTGATAATTGTGGTTGAAGGGGTGTTGGTGGCGGCCATTCTCTGGGGCAGGGGGATTTGATAACATATGCCGTATTGTAACAGATTAAAAGAGGAAAGAACAGATATATCAACAATTATTTGAGTGTAGTGAATATGTTCTCAAAATACTAAAATTTTATATTTACGACTCTACTATGTGGATCATTAACATAAAATTTGGGGGTGGATTGTGACGCCTCATAATTATTATTAATAAATAATAATTAAATTCATTATACAGACATTTAAAAATGTCTTAGAAATTATAATTTAAACAATAAAATGCAAATAAAAAGCATAGAGTTCAAAAATATCCATTTGGAATATTAAATATTATATATATTAGTGAACGCATAAAATGTCTCTAAAAATCTCTAAATTTATTAAAAACCTGCTTAAAATGTTCAAAATGTATCAAATCATATAAATACAAGGCGATTATATTGCAATAACAAAGATAAATAACATTTGTAATATAATAGAAAAAATGGAAGTTGATGAAGGTGTTCGTGTAATAATTGGAAAATTTCTAAGTTAATGAACGTGTTCTTGTAATGTTCTCTTATATTGGGGTGTTGTCGGAGACACATACCCAAGGTTGTACATATATATGGGGTGGTCGGCTGACCGACTGCTAGTACTAAGGTTGCACAATGACTAGTCCTATATTAGGGATTTAACATAGTAAGGTCTGACGAACCAAAGCATTAATATAGAAGGTCTCTATGATGCATAAGTATTATGATAGCAGAGTTATGACTTGAAGTCCCATATGAATAAGACATACAGTAGTATGGTCTATGAAATAAAGCAAATATGTGGAAGGTCTCAAATATGTAAAAGCATTATATTGAAAGAAATGGGACTTGAAAAGGATTATTATAGTGGCGTGTAGGTTGCTTCGCAGCCTCTGAGACCGAGGTAAACTTGGACTCACTAACCGATGTGTCCTAGACATATCATCTTAGTGCCGGTGGTAAGCGGGTTTGTTGTAGCAATACGACTTGCCCGTGGACATCGCACACCCCTACCGGTTGTGGGCGGCGTCTTAGCGCATAGCGTTATGATACGTCGGCTATCTTTCGGATTAGGGTGAGTGTGTTTGGTAGTACTTTTAAGTGCAGCAAGCATACTCAACTTCATGTCTTAGTGCAATAGCGCTATGATACGTGGAGTTTTGGCTACTGACGTCTTAGTACCGTACTACTATGATACGTTGGTGGTATTTTTAGTTAACAACATTATCAAATTTTGTTACCAAAGTCGATAGGGATCATGTGGGTGTGTTGTGAGGGGGCGCCATCCGTATGATAGTTGCATTGATGCTTACTGCTACTTGCAGTATTGTGTCTTGTGATGGATCTGCGGGTGTGCTGCACCTGATTCGATGCATCTTGTGGTTCTGGTCGATGGAGGTATGCGGGTGGTGATGTCTGCTGGGACTGTATGGGGGACCTTGGGATGGTGTAAGCCCGACGATAGTCGTATTGATGCTTGTTGCATTCTGTAGCATTGCGTCTCTACGATGGTTGTTTGGCGGGTCGCTATTCTCAATGGCGCTCTCTGCGTCTTGGTTTGACTCCCAACCTAAGTAGCTTTGCCCAAGTCGGGTCCCTTCATTGCGGGGCTGCAGACTGTCTGCCCTCCATGATGTTTTATATAACAACTTAATAATATATCTCTATAAAGTTCCCACCTTTGAGAGATTGAAGGCAACTTGTTGGTGGGTGAGACAAACATGATCGAAAAATGCATATACTCAACGTCAGTGACACAAACCCTTTCTGATGGCGAATTATTAATATTATCTTATAACTGCCTATTGGCTATATCTGCCATTGTATTGGTTGGTGGAGCATATGTGTTGACCTCATGCGGGTGGTAGCTGGAGGGAGAATCTGAGGAGGCTCTCAAGGCTGCGGCCGAAAGCCGCGCAACGTGGGACCCCATTCCCTTGAGGTGAGCGGTAGACTCATGACACGCTCTGCGGCCAATTGGCCGTGCTGACCATGCAATTGGTGGTGATGCCTTACACTTACATCACGTCTGCAGGAACGGCGGTCTGGCAGGTGGTGGCGCTCACGGAAGGCTTTTTATGGTCAGTGTGCCTATTGTTGCCTAACCCGTGTGACGTACATTTCACTGTGGCTGGATTTGATCGTATTCTGTATGGCGTTTACACGCATTGACATGCGCGACTTCGGTCGATGTTTGTGCTTACGCACTATCAAGGGGCCAAGTCCTCTTTTACTGGTTCGCCAGTTATTTTGCTGTGGACTACGGTCCAGTTCCCAACTTTGCGTACCCTTCGGGGGGAGCGCATTAAAATGGTTGGCGCTCACCGTGCGCGGCGTGTGTGGGGCCGTGTACCTCCTCCACATTTTTTTTAAAATGTGGGAGAGCGAAGCCCTTGTAACTGGTATTTGATATAAATATTATGAGCCTTTTCCAAGCGGGAAGGGATTAATTAATAAGGAATTGACTGTTGTGAACCAGATACAAGTGGAATAGGGACAATTTATTGTTCTTAACCTTTTTGAGCTCTGTCTTCGTGAACGGGGTTCTCTAGCTTATAAGACGCTACCAACAGCTTTCGATTGCTCTCGTGAATATTCATTCTTCCAAGATACACCTAAAAGAACTAAGTTACTATACAAACACAACGTAAAAAAGGGTCCTCACTAAGACGATCACGCCATAAATTTAAACGGCCTATATTTAAACCTTTAGAAAGATCAAGTTATACTGGTCACGTAAATTTGATATATTTATATATCTTACAGATATAGATTCTAAAGAAATACAAATATAAGTGGATATATGGTAGAAAAGAAAAAAAGGTGGGGGGGGGGTTCGTTACAATTTGGTGCCGTGACCAGGATAGAGGTTAAATTTTAAATAGGAGGCCGGTAATATAAAATTATGAGGTAGGCTATATGCCTACAATTTGTTGTCCGTGAAATGGAGAGGTGTCTTCGAGAGTGGTGTTTGCTGGGGGTGGTTGAGAGTGTGGGGGTGGGGCTTAAATATTAAAATTGAGTAATAATATAGGAGGTGTGTGCATAACGGAGCGAAATAATAAAAAGTGAAATAAGTGGAAAGACTCAATTAAACTAAGTGTAGGACACAACAGGTGTAAAAAAAAAAAGCACTACAATACTATATATTATAAAGTGAAATAAGTGGAAAGACTCAATTAAACTAAGTGTAGGACACAACAGGTGTAAAAAAAAAAAAAAAACAAGTGGTAATAAAAATTAAAAATGGCTAAAAATAAGAAAAAATCAACCTCAATTAAGGCTAAGTCTAAAGATGAGATGAAAAGATGAAAATGCTTCAGAAATTAATTAAGATTGCAGTGAAAACCTTTGAGGTTAAAATAAAGGATCTTGAGGAAAAATTTATTAAGCAAACGAAAGATTACCAAATTAAAATAAATCAAGGAGAGGTGTCCGGGGCGAGCACCTCTCATGTAAATGATCCTAGACAAAATATTGTATATAATGTACATAATGTAACAATAGAAAAGCCGAAATTTGGAAATGGAAATACTCATCCAGTATCATTTTTGGAAGATCTCACCAATTATTTAAAGAAAGTTCCATCTAATGGGTTCGAAATTTCGATTGCACAAGAGTGCTTAGTAGGTGAAGCCAAGTATTGGGCTCGCATTAATAATGTGCGTTGGACAACTTTTGATGATTTTAAAGCTGACTTCCTAAGAGTGTTTTGGGGTGAAGAAGAACAAAATAAAGTAAAGAGATTCCTTGTGCAAAATAAATGGAATAGAAGTACACACCCCACCATGGTTAGTTATTTTCTTTATGTGGTTGAGAAGGCACAAACATTATCATATCCGATACCTGAAAAACAATTAGTAACTGATGTCATCAGACATTATCCTAAAACTGTGCAGCAATTATGGAGAATAGCTAAAATTGAGACAATAATAGACACGACAGATTTCTTAAGAAACTTAGATGACATCGACAAACAAGATGAAGGTCCGTGAACCTTACTATAATGAGAAAAGGAGGAAATTTAATAATAATACGGAGCAAAAACATAAAGAAATACAACAATCATACAAAACATGGCGTAAACCCGAAGAGGGAAAAAAGAAGGTTAATGAAGTACATGAAATACATTTCACTAATGACCAACCTGATGTTACGGCCCCTGAGCCAAATTTAGAGCTGTAGAGGTCGAACTAGTTCCTGATTCGACCCCTTACAATGTAAAAGGAAACAAAGCATTAAATATGTTATTAAAACTGGGTTGGCGACCTGGTCAAACATTGGGTAAAAACAATAGAGGGTTGCGAAAACCTATTACTTTAAAAGCAAATTTTAACAGAGAAGGCCTTGGTTATAACGACAATGTAAATAGCATATTAAACACCTTAAAAGCCAGGTCGGACTTGCCCATAACGGAGTTATTCGTGCAAACCGTCTTCGAGGAAGACGAAGATAAATATCAAAGGGAATTTATAGGGAATATGAGGTCTGAAATTAAAGTTTCAATATTTGACAAAGAAATAGACGCGCTCCTCAACACTGGGAGCGATGTTACATGCATTTCAGAAAGTTTATATTTACAAATTAAAGATAATAATCGTAAAATATCAATAACGCCAGTTAAAGCAATGCAAATAAAAGGTGCTGTTGGGCAGCGTAGCACAAAAATACAACAGATGATCATATTGACTATATCAGATAGATGATAATAATGAAATGAGAATTTTAGGCTATCATAGTAAAGCCTTAAAAGGCCCCGAATTAAAATTGGTTACTGAACAAGAGTTTTATGCTGTAATAAGCTGCCTAAAGAAATTTGAAACATATTTGAGGGGCAGTAAAGTAATAATACTAACTGATCATAAAGCATTATTGTTTATTAATAATATGAAGTTATTCAATGGTAGAGTAACCCGATGGATTTTGTATATAGAACAATTTAATTATGAAGTACAGCATATATCGGGTAGACGTAATATTGTTGCAGATGTGCTATCACGTTATCCTCCTGATGGCGATTTAATACAAGAGGATAAAAATAATAGTTTAGAAATTGCTTACACAGAGAGCGAACCGAATATTGAGTTGATAGAAAAATTAAAATCCTTATCAGTATATCAATTACAAGATTCAGAGTCGTTGGCTATTATTGAAAAGTTAAAGACATTAAATACTTCCATAATAAAACAAAACAATAAATTTAAAAGGTATAGTTTGAAAAATGATGTATTATATTACAAAACGAATTTACAAGAAGTAATATATTTACCTAAAGCATTGAGACAAGATATTATAAATCAAGTGCATGTCGAAATGGGTCATCAAGGACCCTATAAGGTAATTAAATATGTGAGAGACAGATTCTTTTGGAAAGGTTTAACAAAAGATATTAAAAACCAATTAAGGGCTTGTCATTTATGTCAGTTATCTAAGAAAAGCAATATAACATATGTGGGTCCCTGCAAATCTATAATAACAGAAAACATTGGCGATATAGTCATGGCAGACTTATATGGACCGCTTGTATCAGGTACCTTTGGGTACACTTTCATATTTGTCATTCAAGATTCATTCAGTAAATTTATCAAATTATATCCTTTAAAACAGTCAACAGCAAAGTCTGTTGTAACAAAAGTAAAGCATTTTGTTGAGATTATAAAGCCCAAGGCAATAATGACAGATAATGGAAAACAGTTCGTAAGTAATCACTGGAAACAATCAATGAGTGAATTAAATATAAAGCCAATATATACCACAGTTAGAAATCCTAGACCAAATACAACAGAGCGAGTAAATAAAGAGTTGAGCAGATTATTTAGGACGCTTTGTCATACTAACCACAAAGATTGGGCCTCAGCACACCCCAATGGTGGAGGAAATGTCATGCATTCCTCCAAAACTCACTATACGGTGTTAATGGAAGACTTCAACAAAAAACTAGGCACAAGAGAGAACGGTGAGCTGAAAGTAGGGAAATTTGGAATAAGGCAACGGAACCCAAGGAGCCAGGCCCCTTGGGTTCCGTTGCTTTATTCCAAATCCAAATCCAAAACTGGGCAACTACATGGATAAAAAGGGACTCTTTATGATGAACTCTTTCTTCCAGAAGCGGCCCCACAGGAAATGGACCTGGTCAAACTTTTTCAACTTTGGTTCAAACAAAAAATTGACTTCATTATGACGACTAGACGACAACTGTTCAGTGATGTCTCAGTGATCGCGAGGGTGAAAACCGGCAGCGATCACCGAATGGTGAGAGGCACACTGAACCTAAACGATAAGTTGGAGAGGTCTCGTCTAATGAAGTCAACGCTCCGTTCCCCTCGTGCTCTAATCCAAAGTCCCGAAACCTTTCAGCTCGAGCTACGAAACTGTTTTCAGTGTCTAGAATATTGCAATGCAGTGGGCGATATGAATGACAAGCTCGTGGATACTGTCCATGTGGTCGGAGCTAAGTTTTGCAAGACTTACCGCAGAAGAACACAAAAACTCTCCGATCACACTCTTAATCTCATGGCTGTTAGACGGGATATGAAGCTGCAGTCTTCAGTAGATTTGACAGTATACAGGCAACTTAACTGATAGATCTCCAAATGCATGCGGCGGGACTTACGCAACTTTAATACTGCACGTATTGAAGAAGCGATCGAGCGCAACCAGGGCTCTAAAGTCTTTGCCAGAGATCTGTTTGATAAGCTAACCAGAAAGAGGTGGGGTAGCTACTCGCACGAATTTTTTTGACAAGCAGGTTACTGTTGCGCCCTTTTTAATTTTTTAATTCATCAATTATCCATCATAGTCCTTTAAAAGTCCGCTTCTAAACATAGGCCTCCCCCAAGGAATGCCAAAAACCACGGTCCTTTCTTACCAGGATGACACCCCATCTAGAGACGCCCCTCTCTATACTTGCTTACTGGTACGAGGCTGCCACTCGAGAAAATTTATTTTCCCATCGGTTGTCAGTTCTAAGAGCTACATTGCGGGCCTGTTGCTACTTCAGCTTACTGATCCGTTGGGCTGTGTCGTGAAGCGACAATTAAAAAAAAATAAAAAAATAGAACCTAACCTAAGTACAACAAAACAACAAAGGTAGAGCCAGAAAACAATATATTTAAATTTATAAAAGGTATTTACAATTTTATAAAAAGAATGGAATGAGGATGATGATGAATGAAGTGAGAATACAATTAGATTATAAAAGAAAATAAAGGTGAGAGAATAGAGGAATATAGCGTTGAAGTGGGGCCTAAAAGTCGAAGCGACACACGTTGCGTTTGTAGAAGTAGGTTTCTTAGCAGCGACGGCACGCAGCGCCTGAAGCCAGCACACGCCGTTTGCGCTTGTAGAAGTAGGTTTCTTAGCAGCGACGGCGCGCAGCGCCTGGAGCCAGTACACGCAGCGTCCGGAGCCGGCGCACGTAGCGCCTGGAGAAGGGGCGCGCAACGCTTAGAGCTAGCAGTTGCAGCGCCCAAAGGTAGCGCCGGCGGTAGGTGCACTCGGCGCCTGGAGTAAGTAGTAGTAGTGCCCGGAGTAGTGTGGCCCCCGCGCTTGTAGTAGACTCGAAGCGACTTCCGAGGTAGATGGAGGCTTGTAGGATTCCGGAGTGGCGCGGCCCGAGTTTGAAGAAGGCTTCGCCGAAGACTTCACGTGTAAATGGAGGCTTGCAGGATCCCGGGGCAGTGCGGCCCCGGGATAAGGCCTTTAGGAGATACTTCTAATTCGCGAACTGAAGCGAGACTGCCTTTCTTCACCGGTTGTTCGGCTTTTATACCTTTCTAGAGAGAACGGAAAAATTATTTAAATTATACGCAAATTTTTTGTAAATGGTCAAGAGAAAAGAGGATTTATGTGGAATTATCGAAATAGGAATAATAGATCGGTAGCAAATTTGAATATAGTTACCATGGAAACGATATAAATAAGAAAGACAAAATATGTCAAATTTTTGTTTTTGGTTTATAATAAGAAAACGGTAAGATTTAAGTGGAAAATGAGATATTATTGATATAGGAAAAAAGGTAGCGCAACTGCCCACACAAAGTCCAAGATTGTAGAGTTACGGAAAACTAGCTAAAAGATCGAAAAAAGGTAGACTCCATTGACACCAATTTAAAAGTGCTGATAATGTGAAAATACGAAGTAGAAATGATTTGTTATTGTGTTCTTATGGTTTAAAATCGTTACAGGATCCTATGGAAATAAAGGTGATGTAAAATATCCAGTTTTGAGGTGAATGCAGACAATCGAAACAGAATGGAAAAATGAATTTAAAATAATGTAAAATGATACGTAAGTAGTATAACACTACATTTTCTCCCCGACCCTGGAAAATTTTTGACTCAGCAAAAATTTTGATATATACATTCTAAAATAAACCATAAAAACACAGCTTTGCAGAAACAGACATCACCAGGCAAAATCAGATATACCATCTCTTACATTCATCATCTGCCATTCAGGTAAGGGTGGAGTTCACATTCGATGACTACCACTCTAAAAGTGTGTTTTCGAAACGACATTAAGGCTTATTTAAGGAGTAGTCATCCGCTCCTGCGTGGAAAAAAAAATAAATTAGTCGAAGAAACACCACTCTTAAAAGTGTGTTTTCGAAAGGACATTCAGGCTTATTTAAGGAGTTGTCATCCGCTCCTGCGTGAAGATAAAAAAAAAATATTAAGGGAGTAATCAGCCGCTCCCAAGTGAAGATAAAGATAAAGAAATACCTCAAGTAAGCTTTAGTCGCTATGCCTTAAGTAAAGATTAAGAACGGCCAGAGCGGTAGGGCTCAAAGCCAGAAAACAGCAACATCACCAACGAGATGTGTCTGAAATAAAAATAAAAAGTGACGATTAACCAACGAAAGTTCGAGGTCCTAAAGCAAGATGTGTTGAAGAACACTGGATCATCAAACAAACAAACAAATTAAAATAAATAATAAGGTGAGAATTATGGTGATATTTATACATATATACAAATTAATAGTTAATAAAAGTTAAGAAAATTTATGATTTTACATCTTTGATGTGCCACTTGCCTCTAACTCCATTAGGGTCTTCAAGTACATAGACTAGTGGTGACAGTTTAGCTATCACTTTGCACTTGATGAACTTAGGGGCAAGTTTAGCATTAAAGTATGCGCCGGCATTGCTTAAAACATGATTTTTACGCCAAACAGTATCTCCCACATTAAATTCTTTAAAAGCCCGGCGAAGATCATAGCGAGCGCTATTTTTAGCGTGCGCTATGTGAAGTTTAGTTTGAACTTTGTGAAAGATAGATGAGAGGAGACCAGCATTAGACGCGTAAATATCACGAGGCATAAATATTAATTCCTCGAGGTTCTGAGTTGGAGTATAGAAGGAACCACAAGGTATTGTTTCCCTACCAAAGACTAAAAAGTCTGGAGTAAAGCCAGTAGCTACATTTGTAGCGCTGTTCATTGCGTACTGAATTTTAGTAAGATGGTTGTCCCATGATCTATGATCGTCTCCTACTAGAGATGCTAGAGCTGTAATAATTGTACTATTAAACTTCTCCGTAGGATTAACCTGAGGACAATATAAAGCTGTGTGAAAAATAAAAGGAACGTTATAAGAATTTAAGAATGAGTGGAATTCTCGCGACTGAAATTGAACAGCATTGTCCATTATAATAGTTTGGGGAATGCCATGAACTAGAAAAACTGAATTTTCCAAAACATTAATAATATTAGCTGAAGTAGCACGTTTAAGGGGAAAAATCATAGTAAATTTAGTAAAATTGCAGTTAATTACTAGAATATACTGATTTCGTCTTCGAGTCATAGGCAATGGACCCATAAGATCTAAGGATATAGTTTGAAAAGGTCTGGAGCAAAGTTTAGGTTTACCCATAAGACCATAGGGAGAATGATTAGGGTGTTTGTAGGTTAAGCAGGTTTCACAAGTTGAGATTAAATTGGCAATATCCTTAAACATACCAGGCCAATAGTATTTTAAAGATATTTTCTTGAATGTCTTGAAGATACCAAGATGGAGTTCTGAAGGGGAACCATGGTTAACTTCAATAATTGCATGTCTATCTTGAGGTAGTGGAACTTCTTTCCAAATAAAGTCATCGTTTAGACGATCGGGAGAATGGATGCAGCGGTAAAGTTTGTTATCCCTGATAGTATAGTTGGGATATGAGTCTGGGTTGTTGGAGCATCCGAGAAAAATCTTGTTGTAGTGCTCAAGTTTACGATCAGGTGGTTCTTCAATCGTAATAGGGTGTACGCCTTGAGGTGAAATTTCTCGTGTATCAGGACGTTCTTGATTCTTATGTCTTGATAATAAATCTGGAACAACGTTATCCTTTCCTTTTTTATGTTTCAGGACAAAGTTAAAGCAAGATAAGCGTAAAGTCCAGCGAGCAAGTCTTCCTGATGGATTCGATAAGTTCTGAAACCATTTAAGTGCAGCATGGTCAGTATATATTGTAAATTCTTTACCATTGTCTAGGTAACATCGCCAATGTTCTAACGCAGTTATTACAGCCAATGTTTCTCTTTCAGTAGTTGAGTAGTTCTGTTGATTTTTGTTTAGTGCTTTACTCATGTAAGCAATCACGACTTCTTTGTCATCTTGATGTTGAGTAAGCATTGCTCCTATGCCATAGTTTGATGCATCACAATGTACAGAGAAGGGTAGTTCGAAGTTAGGACAAGCAAGGACAGGAGCAGTTACCAAAGCTTCTTTAAGTTTCTGGAAAGCAGCTGCAGCTTGAGAATTCCAAAGAAATTTAGGAGCGTTCTTCCCGGAACAGGTTAGTTGATTGAGTTGAGAGGCAATAGTGCTAAAGTTTGAAATGAATCTTCTAAACCAGCTGCAAGTGCCTATGAATCTTCGCACTTCTTTTCTACAAGTAGGTACAGGATATTCTAATATAGCTTTTATTTTATCTGGATCAGCACGTAGACCGTACTCGTCCACTAGAAAACCAAGGTATTTCAGTTCTTTCCTGAAGAATTGACTCTTCTCAAAGTTAATAGTCAGATTAGCATATGAAAGTTTTTCATAGACTTTCATGAGGAGTGATATGTGTTCATCAAAAGTCTCGCTAATGATAACGATGTCGTCCAGATAGCAAAATACCTTGTTCTCAAATTCAGGGGTAAAAAGCATATCCATTAATCTTTGTAGAGTTGCAGGTGAGTTAGAAAGACCAAAAGGCATTACCTTGAATCTAAACATACCTCTTCCAGGTACATAAAATGCAGTTTTATCCTTATCAGCAGGATTCAAGGGAATCTCCCAAAATGCTTTCGCAATGTCGATGCTTGATAAGTATTTGGCATTCCTCAAGTTTTCCAAAATTTCGCTTATTAGTGGCAGACTATAAGCATCACGACGTGTAACTGAGTTAAGCTTCCTGCTGTCTACGCAGAAACGCCATTCACCATTCTTCTTCGGAGTGATGAGTACTGGAGATAACCAAGGACTTTCGCATTGTTCAATGACGTTCCATCGCAGCATCTTGTCAACTTCATTAATTAACGCCTTTTGTTTTTCAGGAGACAGTCTGTAACATCTTTGTTTGATTGGGAGAGAATCACCAGTGTCAATCTTGTGGGTGATTAAGTGTGTGCATCCCAGGATACCTTTTTCTTCAAAAGAAATTGTCTTGAAGCGTTGGATGATGTCATTAGCGATGTTCTTTCGATTAGGAGTTAAATGTTCATAAGGTAAAACTTTAGTATCTTTAGTTTCGATAGCAGAACATTTAGATTCTGTAAAGTTAAGAGAAGATAAAACACTAGGTAAAAGATTAAATTTTCTCCAAAAGTCAATACCTAATATTAGCGAAGGAAAAATTTCAGGAAAAACGTAAGCTTTAATTAAATGAGTTTGATTATTGAAATGAATAGGTAAGTCAAAAT
The DNA here is from genome assembly GCA_963668995.1 of Parnassius mnemosyne. NCBI lineage: Eukaryota > Metazoa > Arthropoda > Insecta > Lepidoptera > Papilionidae > Parnassius > Parnassius mnemosyne. The sequence continues at coordinate 20,686,578 of CAVLGL010000024.1, forward strand.
AACCCAAGGAATTAACTTTTTGATTATTAGCAGTAGAGACAGTAATAAGATCTGACTTGAAAAGTTTGCAGCCCAGTTTAAGAATTTCCAAATGAGAATTATTACCCAGAATAGTTACTGAACTGCCAGAATCTAGTAAACCAGATAAAGTTAAGTTATAAATTTTGACATTAACGAATGGACGATTAAGATCTTGTTCCTTGGAGTAGAGTGTAGAAGAGATTCTGTAACAAGAAAAGAAGTTTTGAATTGTTTTAATCCAATTAGTCCAATCGTCGTTATCAAAGTTTAAGTTACTTTTCAAGTCAGTAGTTAGTTTTTTGAACTAGTATTAGGTTTGGGAGAACAAGTAGGGCAATCTGCAGTTTTAAAACCCTTAAGACCACATTTGAAACAAATCACGAATCGTGGTTGAGTACAAGTGTTCAAAGAATGTCCTTGTTTACGACAGCGAACACAAAAGGAGGTTTGTTGAGGAGCTTTAGTTTGAGAGAGACTATTAACTTGTCTAGAAGGGTATTTGTAGGATGGAGTGAATTTATTCATGAGGGGAGGAGAGGGTCGTGAGTTATTAGAAGAATTTGGAGAGTCAACTGAACTTGAAGTGGAATGCTTGTAGTTGAATTCAGAAATAAGAGGACTTTGTTGTACATTTGGTTCTTTAAATTGTTTGTCTCTGTCTAGGAATTTTTCATAGTTTTGGCAAGTAGCCAGTAGAGAGTCGATAGAGTCAATGTCTTTTAGAGCTACGAAGACTGAATAACATGGGCGAATATTCCTTAAAATAATCTCCAATTGTTCTGTTTCAGAAAGTTTCTTCGAAAGACGAGAAAACATTCCAGACATGATGGAAATATAGATGACAATAGGTTCATCTCGACCTTGAGTTCGATTCCTAATCGCTTCTAAAAGTTTCTGATCATAATCAAAACCACCAAAGTCTTTGATTAATAACGAAGAAAGTTCGTTCCACGTTAAGTTTGGATTCTGATTATATTTAAATCTGAACCAATGAAGAGCATTGTCAGTGAAAATTTCAAACGCTTGTGAAATCAACAAGTCTTTGGACAAGCCACGAGCTATACAGTATTCTTCCAGTTTTTGAAGAAAGGATCTTGGACAGCTTTTACCATTGAAGGTGTGTCTTTTCAGATCTTTGAAGACGTTGGTTGGAGAAAAAGATTGAGGTGGTGGTGGAGGATACGGGGTATGGACCTGAATAGAATTTTGAGAAACAAGAGGGAGTTCCGTGACAGTCGGGTCAACCGTGACAGTCGGGTCAACAGGAGGGTCATTTTCAGTTGGAGCTGGAGTCAAGGATTCAAATTGTTTAGTAATATCGTCATATTTCATCTTCAAAGTATCGAAAATAGCTTTAAAGTCTGGATATAACTCAGTATCTATTCGTTCCAATCTGTAAAAGATATGATTAATAAAAGTTTCTATTAGTCGCAAGTATTTGGTTTCGCCTTGTAAAAATTTTTTAATTTTACAGTCCAAGTAGGTCAAAGTAGAATCAATTTGAGACAAGTCATCCTCAATCGGAATTGGAGAAGTCAGAATATCTTCAGGGTGAGAATTCGCAACTAAACGCAAAACCTGTTTTTTTAGAAGTAAAACAGTATTAGCTGGTTCCTCATATCTAATCTTCACTTCGTATTCGAGTTCGGCCTTGTTAAGGAATTCGTACTTAATAACCCTTTTCATTGTTATAATTATGTGTAAAGTTAAGTTTAAGAAATAAAAATTTAATTAAAAATTATACCTCTTTAAGTTATCTAGAATAAAAATATTAAAGTGATGGATGTAAGTAAGGTGTTAAATGTAGGTCTAAATATAATCTAGATAAGTTGAAAAACTAGATGAAGTTTTGTTCTAGAATAAAAATATTAAAGTGATGAATGTAAGTGTTGTGTGAAATGTAGGTCTAAATATAATCCAGATAAGTTGAAACACTAGATGAAGTGTTGTTTTAGAATTTGGAAGGTATGAAAAGGATGAATAAATGAATGATGAATAATGAGTTAAGAACGAAAGGGAGAGCAATTAAATCAAAAGGGAATGGACAAGGCGCAGTAAAGGTGAAGAATTAAGAGAGAAAGAGGACTTTTACGTTGGGCGCCAAATGTCGTGAAGCGACAATTAAAAAAAAATAAAAAATAGAACCTAACCTAAGTACAACAAAACAACAAAGGTAGAACCAGAAAACAATATATTTAAATTTATAAAAGGTATTTACAATTTTATAAAAAAAATGGAATGAGGATGATGATGAATGAAGTGAGAATACAATTAGATTATAAAAAAAAATAAAGGTGAGAGAATAGAGGAATATAGCGTTGAAGTGGGGCCTAAAAGTCGAAGCGACACACGTTGCGTTTGTAGAAGTAGGTTTCTTAGCAGCGACGGCACGCAGCGCCTGAAGCCAGCACACGCCGTTTGCGCTTGTAGAAGTAGGTTTCTTAGCAGCGACGGCGCGCAGCGCCTGGAGCCAGTACACGCAGCGTCCGGAGCCGGCGCACGTAGCGCCTGGAGAAGGGGCGCGCAACGCTTAGAGCTAGCAGTTGCAGCGCCCAAAGGTAGCGCCGGCGGTAGGTGCACTCGGCGCCTGGAGTAAGTAGTAGTAGTGCCCGGAGTAGTGTGGCCCCCGCGCTTGTAGTAGACTCGAAGCGACTTCCGAGGTAGATGGAGGCTTGTAGGATTCCGGAGTGGCGCGGCCCGAGTTTGAAGAAGGCTTCGCCGAAGACTTCACGTGTAAATGGAGGCTTGCAGGATCCCGGGGCAGTGCGGCCCCGGGATAAGGCCTTTAGGAGATACTTCTAATTCGCGAACTGAAGCGAGACTGCCTTTCTTCACCGGTTGTTCGGCTTTTATACCTTTCTAGAGAGAACGGAAAAATTATTTAAATTATACGCAAATTTTTTGTAAATGGTCAAGAGAAAAGAGGATTTATGTGGAATTATCGAAATAGGAATAATAGATCGGTAGCAAATTTGAATATAGTTACCATGGAAACGATATAAATAAGAAAGACAAAATATGTCAAATTTTTGTTTTTGGTTTATAATAAGAAAACGGTAAGATTTAAGTGGAAAATGAGATATTATTGATATAGGAAAAAAGGTAGCGCAACTGCCCACACAAAGTCCAAGATTGTAGAGTTACGGAAAACTAGCTAAAAGATCGAAAAAAGGTAGACTCCATTGACACCAATTTAAAAGTGCTGATAATGTGAAAATACGAAGTAGAAATGATTTGTTATTGTGTTCTTATGGTTTAAAATCGTTACAGGATCCTATGGAAATAAAGGTGATGTAAAATATCCAGTTTTGAGGTGAATGCAGAAAATCGAAACAGAATGGAAAAATGAATTTAAAATAATGTAAAATGATACGTAAGTAGTATAACACTACAGCTGTGTGGGTTACCCAGGTTTTACTTGGGGATATGTTCATTTCAAATCCTATGAAAAAGATAAACTTCAAGCCCTTTCCAAAGCTCGCAGAACGACTTTAAGCTACCTCATACAGTTAGCAGTGAAATATTATGTCTCTCAGATCCATTTGTCTTCACTGGTTGTGAACTCTTGTTTTCAGGTTTTGAGGAATATTTCAAGAAAGATGTGTCGTAAGCCCCTAAATACGGGAGACTTGGTTATAACTCCTATAAGTATGTCTCCATATTTTTATGACATATCATATTGTGAGTAAGTTCTTAAAATAAAAGCGAGTGATATATACTTGAAACAGTTTCATGGAGCATTTTATGGCCAATAAATTATGATATTTACTATTATTAGCCATAAATGACTTTCAAAATGACTTTCATAACCAGTATTTTTATTAGCAATCAATATGTACTTACATAAAGTAAATCAATATGTACTTATAGAATGGTAAAGAAAAAAATCATTACAAAAAATTCTAGAACATACTGTCATTTTTATCTTTTAAATTCATAATGCGTGGTAATACATTATTTTAACTGATTGTCATTTAAAAATATCTAACGTCTATTATTTTACTACGCACGCACACATTCGTAAGGGTCGCTCGGACCAGATGGCAGTTAGCGTAGAACATTCTTTTTTTTAAATTAAAGTGTATGCCAATTAATTGCTCCATAAATGCTCCAGCAGAATCCGAAATTGCTCCACGTCTATTGTTATTAGTTAATTTATAATTAATTTTAAAATAAATTAAGTATCGAAAATTTAATTATGCTATAAAACATAAAATATCAATTTTTTTAAATTAAACTGTATGCCAATTGATTGCTCCTTAAATGCTCCAGCAGAATCCGAAATTGCTTTACCTCTATTGCTATTAATTAATTTATAAATAATTTTTAAAACATTTAAGTATCAAAAATTTAATTTTGCTATAAAATATAAAATATCTACTTTTTAAAATTAAACTGTATGCCAACTAATTGCTCCTTAAATGCTCCAGCAGAATCCGAAATTGCTCCACCTATATTATTATTAGTTAATTTATAATTAATTTTAAAATAAATCAAGTATTGAAAATTTAATTTTGCTATGAAACATAAAATATCATTTTTTTAAATTAAACTTTATGCCAATTGATTGCTCCTTAAATGCTCCAGCAGAATTCGAAATTTTTTTGTCTTTTGCTATTAGTTAATTTATAATTAATTTTGAGATAGAGTGATCCTATTTGAGTAATAGCGCCATCATCAATAGAATATAGTAACATTCTATAGTTAGTCATTTTATCGAACAAAACTTGATCGACTCTCAAGGTGGTACGTAGAAAAGACTCTAGATGGCATAAACACAAAAATATTATTAACATGGTTGTCTAATCCATTCCTAAGAATCCATAATTCCAAAACTCACCCATCAATACTTTTTTGTTTTATAGCATAATTAAATTTTCGATACTTAATTTTTTTTAAAATTAATTTTAAATTAACTAATAACAATAGAGGTGGAGCAATTTCAGATTCTGCTGGAACATTTAAGGAGCAATTAAATGACATACAGTTTAATTTAAAAAGTAGATATTTTATAGCAAAATTAAATATTCGATACTAAAATTTTTTATAAATTAATTTTAAATTAACTAATAACAATAGAGGTGGAGCAATTTCAGATTCTGCTGGAGCATTTAAGAAGCAATTAATTGGTATACAGTTTAATTTTTAAGCAATTAATTGGCATACAGTTTAATATTAAAAAGTAGATATTTTATATTTCATAGCAAAATTAAATTTTCGATACTTAAATTTCTTAAAAATTAATTTTAAATTAACTAATAACAATAGAGGTGGAGCAATTTCAGATTCTGCTGGAACATTTAAGGAGCAATTAATTGGCATACGGTTTAATTTTAAAAAGTAGATATTTTATATTTTATAGCAAAATTAAATTTACGATACCTAATTTTTTTTAAAATTAATTATAAATTAACTAATAACAATAGAGGTGGAGCAATTTCGGATTCTGCTGGAGCATTTATGGAGCAATTAATTGCCATACAGTTTAGTTAAAAAAAAGAATGTTCTACGCCAACTTCCATCTGGTGTCGCTCGGTCGGCAAAAACGTTCTGAATTGTATCGCACACAGAGAAGCGCACGTACGAGACGTTGTTGCTCATAAATCACATTCAATTTGGGATAATTTCAAATAAAAGAAATTTTATTTACTCATACTTTCAAAAGCTGCAATAATGGTTTATCATTATTTATATATTTAAACTTAAATGTAAAACTATCCAATTTTTTGAAAAATAAGTGTGTATATGTATTTACTATTTACTAGTTTTTTGTGCTAAGAAGTCCGTCTGGGAAGAAACCACTCTCTCACCTATTTCTGCTGTTAAATAACTGTACTTGCATTGCTATTTTCTGGTGTGAAGGGTATAGAGACGGGTCTTATTACAGACTATGAGGCATTCTATCTTAGTCCTCAGTGGTGACAAAACATCTGTAGCTTTCTTTGTTTGTAGATCGCTGCAGATGTCCATGGACTGCAGTAGCCACTTACTATCAGGTGCACTTCAAGATATTTTATCTTTTCAGTTTTATAAAAAAAATAAGTTTTATAAAAACGGTTTCGAAACTAGCTACGCGTATCACCAAACTACGTTAAACCGACTACACTTATTAGATGTTACGACACCTAACTAGAAAGCGTAATATGTTCAGTAGGGACTTCTAATAGACTCTCTACATAAGTGCTGTAATTGTGATGAAAATATGCAGATTACTAAGTCTCACATTTGTAGTTCTGTTGAAGTGATGGCGTAACGTTTGTCTTTCAAAAGTGATTTGTAGATGTCTATATATAAAAATTAATTACTGTCCGTTAATGTCGCTGAAAGGCGTAACTGGCTTGACCGATTCTGATGAAATTTTTTGTTTGTGTTTGAGTGAGGCCTTGGATGGTATTGATTTACAATTGGACCCGGTAGGTGATGCTGTTGCCCAGATCCAGAAATCATCCGTGCGAAACGGATCGGATCGCTAGTTTTTAATATTAATATTTAAATTTGACTCTGATTTTGACTATGAGGCGTTTGTGTTCTGTTTAGGAATATGTTTCGTATAATGACTAACGTAAACGAAGTAAGAACTGGAGACGTCTTTTATTGTGAAAAATAGGCATTTCGTTCCGCAGCATAGATTTATCATGAAGTTTATTGTTCGCCTGTCAACCTTATTTTTAAAAAATAGATATTCGGAAAAATAAATTAAATAAAATGCCCTACAATCAAGTAAATTACTTGTGCAGAAACTCGTAGGCCTACCAAAAGAACAACTCATTACCTTGTCTTAAGGTAAGCTTTCACTAAATGAAACTAGTTTTTACGGATTTTATCGCGTTTAATTTAACTTTCTTTTTACAGGATCGAGTGACAAATGAGCACACAGTCCACCTGATGGTAAGTGGTTCCTGTGGCCCATAGACATCTACAACTATCCTCGTTTGCGAATCAAAATGCAGATGCGTTGTCACCCGTGAGGACTAAGATAGAATGCCTTTTTTTCAGTAAAAAGGGTCTCCGGTTTTCTACACTCACCATACGAAACACATCAGTGTTATACTTTACTTAAACTTTTTTACGCTGGTATTCTGTGAGAGCGTGGTCCTTCCCAGGTTGAGCCGACCCATTCGTGCTACAACTATACTACTAATATAGCTGCAGCATGGCTCTACCAAGTTTATACCTTTTTAATTCCCGACGTCTCGGGTGCTTTACGGCAAGCATACCACTGCAAGAGTTCAAGATACTGTAAGCTCGTTCTGCGTAGATCGGAACAAAAATTAATATTCAAAAATTGTAGGTGGCCGGGTTAACTATAACATCGGGACATCAAACACCTCAGTCACCCCGTAACCATGGGTGCTGTAAAGCACCCAAAACGTTTGGAATTAAAAAGTTAAATTAAACGCGATAAAATCGGTAAAAATCAGTTTCATTTAATGTGTAGTCTTTGCGTAAATATAAGAAATCATTACTCGTATGTAAGCTTTCAATTTAAATTAAGATTAATTGAATCGTATAACGTTAATCGCTGATCGCTCTCTGGATTGTCTTCTAAATACAATAAGAAAAGTAATAAAAGTGTCTTTAAACAACGTAAGGGAATGGGATTAGCATTTATGTAGAAATTGTCTCATAAAAGAAAACATACAGTTCACTGCGCAGATCTTCTACAGATTGGTATATTTTACAAATCCTCAAAAGCAGATATTTCTTATATTTTACTTGTTTTTATATCGTTTATTTTTTTGATATCATACAGTACTGTATTCAAATCACTATAAGACTATTGAAACATTATTTTTAAGGTTTTTAATAAAAGTGGCGTTATTTTCTATGTTCGTAAACACATATTAAACTGGTATTTTATGAAGGAATAGCATAAAGCTAACAAAATTAGTAATATGGAAGACAAAATTATCATCATCATTACATACCTTCACAAGTCCACTGCTGAACATAGGCCTCCCACAAGGAATGACACAAAGCACGGTCCTAAGCCACCTGCATTCATTGACTTCCTGCATGTCTTACCAGGTCGTCACTCCATCTAGTGGGGGGACGCCCTAAACTTCGCCTGGCGGTACGAGGCTGCCACACAAGAACCTTTCTTTCCCATCGGTGGTCAGTTCTCCGAGCTATATAGCCGGCCCATTGCCACTCCAGCTAATCCGTTGGGCTATGTGACTCTGGTTCTACTGATCAATAGTATCGATGGGCGTTCCTCAGGGCTCGATTCTAGGCCCATTCCTGTTCTTAGTCTATATTAATGACTTACCTTATCTTGTAGGGGACAATCATGATATAGTATTATTTGCTGATGATACCTCTTTAATTTTTAAACTCAAACAACAGTCAATTAATTTTCTATAAATAGATATAACAATGTAAATAATGCTGTATCGAAATTAGTGCATTGCTCTTAAACGGCAATAAGACAAAATTTATTAAATTTACAATACCTTATGTTAAACATTCAAATACCAATGTGTTCTTAAATGGGAAGTGTTGAGTCTTGTAGATATCGCAACGCGAAGCTGCAATGAGGCCTCCATATATCTAAATTAGCTGGCAAACTTAGTTCTGCAGCATATGTTGTAAGAAGTCTCACCAATGTTGAGACAGCTAGATTAGTTTATTTTAGTTACTTTCATAGCGTGATGTCTTATGGAGTTTTGTTATGGGGTAATGCGACTGACATTGAAGCCATATTTGTTTTGCAAAAGAAAGCCGTACGGACGATTTGTTGCTTAAATTGTAAAGAGTCCCTTAGAGAAAATTTTAAAGAAATAAACATAACATAACATAACTTAGCCAATGCAATATATCTATGAAAATTTAAGATATGTACATAAAACATAAATCGTTTTCATAAGAATAAAGATGTTCATAAATTAAACACTAGTAACAAACATAAGCTTGTAATACCAGTTACGAGATTCCATAGAATTATTAATTCATTTATAGGGCAATATTACACTTTTACAACAAAATTCTTAAAAAATGTACAGAAATTGTCAATAAATAAGTTTAAATGTTTTATTAAAGAGTAATTGTACAAAAAGGGTTATTATAATATCAAAGAATACTAAATGAAAAAAAAAACCCTTGGGAATGAGGTGATCGCCACCTATTAAAAATTGTACAAACAAAATTATTGTAAAGTGAAATATGTTTAAAAAAAGTCCCGCTGGGTTTCTTGATGGTTCTTCCCAGGACAGAGGTAGTTTTAGAACCAGTAGTAAATAAAAAATGACTTTCAATAAGTATTATGTAATAGTCTATATTGAAAAAAAAAAAAGAAAAAAAAAACAAACTGCAGATATTCTCGTTTTTAAGTCACGCAGAGAAATCCCGAGCAAAGCCTTCCATAGCTCGCTGAGCGACTTTGAACTTCCTCATATAGCCAGCAGTGAAGGACCTGATCATCAAGTCATCACTGGCAACACGCACTGGTTGAACAATCTTATTTTTAGGTTTTGAGTTATGCGTGACGAGAAGATGTATGAACGCTGCCCAGCAGAGTTGAATCCGTCGATTGACCTCTCGATCGAAGTTGGACTTACCTAGTCGGACTATTTGTTCCAGGTAAACATACTCGTCAACAAATTCGAACTTAGTGCTCCCAACAACTACCAGCATAGATGTGACATGGACGTTACACATGACTTTGGTTTTGTCCATGTACATCTTAAGACCTATCCGTTGTGAGACACTATTGAGGTAATTCAGCATAGTGCTTAGGTACTCCAGCGATTATACCATATGGACTATATCGTCGGAAAATCGAATGTGAGTGATGTACTCGCCATTACTAGTTAATACCGTAAAATTTCCAGTCCAGTAGCCTGAAAACGTCTTCCAATGCAGCGGTGAAAATTCGGGGATATTAAGTCAATCTGTCTTTCACCTCTCTGCAGTTTGATACGTTACGTACTCTGGTTCCGTATAGCCATCGTAGCCCTACTGTAAAAAGTCTTCAGCACGTTGATATACCGATAGTCAACTTGGCACCGCCGAAGAGACTGCAGCACTGCCCAAATTTCGACGGAATTAAAGGGTTTCTTTTAGTCCATATACAGTAGTATAGTGTGTGACATAGTGACAAAGTGGCAGCTTGTACTCTTCGGTCTTCTGTATAATTTGCCGAAGGGTATGTATGTGGCCTATGGTGCTAAAGCCTTTTCGGAAACGCTTGTTCGGGAGGCTGGAAGTCGTCGAATCTGAGAGCGAGACGATTCGTTAGGACTCTCGAAAACAGCACGTATACGCGGCTTAAAAGAGAAATCGATGAAGATCCTTAGCACCACCTGCCCCGTCGTTACCACGGTTGCCAACGTAGCCAGGAATAACGAGGCCGCCATGAAATGGGGGGCGTTTATTTGTGTCTTTGCTCATGGGGGGGGGGGGGGGGTATATTGCCATAGTTGCCACGCCTGGCGAGCGGGTTGGCAACCGCAGTTTTTATTTTAATTTGCTGTTATCAGAAAGATTCTGCTGCATGTCCTCTGCCTCAGTTTCCCTCTGTCGCCTCTTACGACATCCACGGAGGGTAGATAGGGAGTAGTGGGTATTCTTATCCACCCCGACATGGGCAAAATATGATATTAAAATATGGAAAAAAAAAATAGCAATATTTATACATGTAATTTAAATTTTAGACATAATTTTAAATTAAGTAATTTTTCACCAACCTGTAAAATAAAGCTCTTTGCGGATGCCAATCGTGCGTGGGCCTGTCCCAGCCTGAGACAGCTCGAAAAAAAATGCTCCTTCAATTTGTCTTTGTTTTTGTGCAAAGTTTAGTTAAGGAGATATACGAGGACATAAACATAATATGTAAAAATTTAGTGTCTTCGTGTTTTAACGATACAAAGTACTAACAATATTTGAGTTTGATAAAAATGAAACATAAAAAAGAAAAGTAGAACGAAATAAGAAACGATGGAAAACATGTTAATATTTAAAATATTTAACATGCTTTTAGATATAAAAAAATATTATAGGTTTTCTTTGTCCGCCTTTTGAGTTATTTGAAAGAAACAAATCGATTTTTAACTAACAATTCTTGAATTCTTAAAAATAAAAAATATCGTTTGAAGATATCAATAAAACTATGTTTTTCTAAATGGTAGAAAAATAGTACTAATATCAGTAACAGTAGTAGTAGCAGTAGTATTATTTGTAGCGATATAATGGCTTCCATTCGTTCCTCCACCGGGTCAAAGTTACGCTTTCATTTGCAGCTCATGGGATAAAATAGCAGCCTAACGTAGTGTTTCGTATGGTAAGTGATGATAATAATATTGTACTAATATAATAACTTTATTTCGGATATTCACTCTGAACTAGAGCCCTGAGAGGTGACAACGCTTCTGCATTTTGTTTCTTGATTGAAGATTGCAGCAGTATTTACAATATTTTCATTAGATGTCCTTTACAGTGTTAAAAATACAAAGGATGGGTCGCTGGTACAGAGGATGAGTCGCTCGCGTCCGTAGGCTTCGACCACCTAACCCTAGGCCCACCCTACACCTGTCCCCCGGGTGGTGCTAAACGAGCGACAAAGCCGAAATGATAGACTCGGCTCCTCACCGTATGGTAGCGGCGTAAAATCTACCATCTACTCCTCAGGTTGCACCATGAGCCAACAATTACAAGAAATGGCCCCAAGTTCCCGGCGCCCCTTTAATAGGGCAGGGGTGCGAAGAATGTCCGGGAGGAAAACCGGCGACGAGATTCGCCACCCGCCACGTCCTGTCTCCCGGAGGGGCGAAAAGTGGATTGCGGAGGCCCGTCTGGCTACGCTAAATGTATGTGGAGCAATGAATGATAAGATGGATGAAATATGCGAAATGATGAATGATAGAGGAATAGATGTGTTATGTGTGAATTAGACGAAACGAAAGGGAAGAGATGTCACTGCACATGGCATGTATACCGCTTAATGGTCTGGTGTAGACGAGACCGAGCGGGCATTCCAGGGAGTCGGTGTCATCCTTTCAGAAAGGATGGGTCAATGTGTGAAAGAGTATGAATGTGTAAGCCCAAGGTTGCTGTGGATACGAATGAAAGTGTGCTTCAAGAAGTTGTTTGTGCTAGGGGTGTACGCCCCAGATATGTCTAAGGCCACTTATATCCGAGAGCAGTTTCGGGACATGGTAAGGCTGGTGTTGACGAAATGCAAGGAAAATGAAAATATTATTATGTTAGGAGATTTTAATGGAAGGGTTGGGGTGAAGAGGTCTGGTTATGAAAGGATATTAGGAACGTTTGGCGATGAAAGAATAAATGAGAATGGTGAAGACCTCCTCACCGTATGCGTGGAAAAGAATCTTATTGTGGCGAACACTTTCTTTCGCCATAAGAGGATTCACATGTATACTTGGGAAAGAGGGGATGATAGAAGCATGATAGATTTCATAATTGTGGATGAAAGAATGAGGAGTGCAGTGGTAGATACAAGGGTTTACCGTGGGTCCAACGTAAGGACGGATCATTATTTGGTCTTATGCCGAATTAATGGTCTATTCAAGCGTTGGCGGCATCTGACATCTGTGTCTACCACTGCGTTACAGCGTATAAGAATAGAGAGATTACAAGATAAAGGTGTGAAAAAGAAGTATAAATGCTGACTGAAGGAAAATATAAGTGTGTTGAATGAATTATGTATGAATAATTTAGACTTGAAGAATGTATGGAATAATGTTAAGAAAGTTTTGGTGGATACAGCCACCAAAGTATGTGGTGTAAGTAAGAGAACGAATGTAAGGAAAAGTAATGCGTTGTGGTGGGATGATGAGGTACGGATGGAAGTTGAAGCAAAGAAGAGAGCATCGCTAGATTTACTAGCAACCAAAGCTGGTAATTCTGGCGGTATGAATGATGAGATTGAAAGAAAAAAGGCAGACTTTAGACGTATATATATATATATAAGAGTAAAAGAAGTTGTTGAAAGGAAAAAGCAAGAAAGGATAGATAAGAATGATAGAAGAATATCTGATAACTTCCAGGCAAATATTAAAATGTTCTGGAAGCTCGTAAGAACTGCCAGGGGAAATTCAAAACAGCCTAGAATGAATTCTATACGAGACGAGAATGGCTGCATGCTGAATGATGAAGTTACGAATTTAAAGAGATGGAAGGAATACTTTGAAAGCGTGTTTATGAGTGAAGAGTCGTCTGAAATAAGTGAAATAGAAGTTCCAGAAGAAGTAGAGAGAGGTAGGGAGATAAGTGTAGATAAAATAATGAAAGCAATGAAAAGCATGGAAGCAGGTAAGGCAGCCGGATATGATAGAGTATCACTCGAAATGCTAAGGGCTGGTGAGGGTGTGGTTGCAGGCCTTTTTTTCTTTTTTTTTTTTTGCGGATGGAAAATCATCAAATGACGCCTTTCGCTCTGGGTGGAGCGGAAGGGAGTGTCAGACTTTTACTGACTAAAAACCATCCGTGTTCCTTCAGTGCCCTTACGTTCCGGAGCCGCGGTATCTCTTTCGAACAGCCCGCAGCCCCGGCAGGCGTCGGCCCTTGCGGGCCCCTTCACGCTGCTAACAGCTCTTTGAGGCGCGCGTGGAACAAAACGCGCCGTCGACACGGCCTGTCTTCGTTAGACGGACGGACGGCGAGCTACCCATTGCTCGCCGTCCACAGGCCCGCGCCTACGGTGGCCGGGGGCCACGACGTAGCCCCCGACGCCCGGGGCGTCTCCCGCGGCGGCCGGGAAGGAAAGCTGCTGCTCTCTCCTTCTCCCGCTCCGCCACCTCCTTCGCTAGCATCACTGCTTCGCAGAAGGTGGTGACGGCATCCCATTCCGTCTCGCTCCGGACCATGGCTTCGACCAGGGCCGGACGCAAGGAGGCACGCTGCCTCGCGGGAGATCGTGCGGTAGCCGCGAACCATTCTCACGGCAACCACCTTTTGGGGCGCGTTCAGGTGGTGGACGGCAAGCCGCGCCAAACCACGCGCCCACACCGGGGCCCCGTAGAGGGCCATGGACCGCACAATCCCCGCGTAGAGCCTCCGGCAGGAGGCGTTTGGCCCCCCCAGGTTCGGCAGGAGCCGCCTGAAGGCAGCCCCGGTCCGTTCCAGTTTGGGAGCCAAACGTCGGAAGTGCTCAACGAAGTTCCATCGGCCGTCGAGGACGAGTCCTAGGTACTTCAACGTCGACTCGACGCCGATGGATACCCCTCCTACTATCGCTGAGGATCCCGGTGGTGGCCTGTTCCGAGGACCATGGAAGTGCATGGCCTCGGACTTGTGCAGAGCCACCTCAAGACCCAGCTGCCGGATCCTCTCAACGACTATCGCAACCCCGCGTGTCATAGTTTCCGCCGCCGCCTCGTACGACCCCCCCTGTGCCAGTACCAGCGTGTCGTCAGCGTAGCAAACTACGCTGACGCCGGTAGGGAGGCCGGCGCGCAGCACCCAGTCGTAACCGATGTTCCACAGGGGCGGCCCCAGAACCGAACCCTGTGGGACACCGCACGACATCTCTCGCCGGTTCCACTCACCGTTGCGACCGGGGTAGATGACGGCCCTATCCGTCAGATAGTCCCCGACTATACGACGGAGATAATAATATATAGATAATGCAGCTCCAGGGCATGGAGTTGAAGGCGTTGGCGATGTCGAGAGACACCGCCAAAACAACCCCCCCCCCCCCTGGCCACTGCATCCCCCGTCGTAAGGGCTCTCACGCGCATGATGGTGTCCACCGTAGAGCGCCTCTTGCGGAAACCAAACTGGTGTTCCACAAGATCCGGCCCCGTCCCCGCAAGGTGCTCGGCGAGGCGGTTTGCAATGACTCTTTCAAAGAGCTTGCCCACCTCGTCGAGCAGCACCACGGGCCGGTATGCGGACGGAGAGTCCGCAGGGCGCCCCGGCTTCCGAATGAGGACCAGCTTCCCCGTCTTCCAACGAAGCGGGAATTGGCCTCTCTCCAAGCATGCGCTAAGGAGCCTCTCCAGTCGGGGCCCGAGAGCCTCCGAGGCCAGGACCCAGGCTTTGCCAGGCAAGCCATCGGGTCCTGGGGCGGTATTCCTGGCCTCGGAGCCTACGTACCGCCACTCTCAGGTCTACCCCGGTCCCTTCCGGGATGCCGTCGTCGTCGTCCTGGTGGTCCGCTTCCGGCACCGCAGGTGGCGTAGCCATAGGCGGGGGCGGATGTTCCCCTCGCGCAGGAAACAGAGCGCTCACCACGTCCTCCACGAGCTGAGGCCGGAGACTCTGCGTCAGCGGGGGGGCCCAGGTGCGGAGTTTATCCCGCACCATCTTGTAAGGGCGCCCCCACGGATCTCTGTCGAGAGTATCCAGTATCTCCTCACGGGCCCGATCCCGGGCCCGCATGATAGCCTCCCGGAGGGCGGTCTTCGCCGCTCTGTATCCCTCGTACAGCTCCGCCTCAATGGCTGCCGCATTCGGTGGACGAATGCGGAGCCTGCGATGCCTGGCGTACAGGTGCCGCGCGGCGACACACGCCTCGCGCAGAGACGTCAGCTCACGCGACCACCAATACACCTGACGCCGGGCGCTTCCTGGCCGGACGCGGGGCATTGCCACGTCACATATATCGGACATGGCCTCCTGGAACCACCCTGCCTCATCATTGACGTCGGCAGGCCTATCCGGTGATGACACCCAGGCCTGCTCGATCGAGGCTTCCAGGAGGAGCTCCCGGTCCAGCTGCTTCAGCGCCCAACGCGGACCACTCGGGGCCTGTTGGACTGGCGCGCTCGAGGGCTGGGTGGAGACGTCAAACCGGATGTACCGGTGGTCGGAGTAGGTCTCCACCCCCTCCATGACTCGCCAGTCAATGGCACGCGGCGACAGAGCGGGGCTAGCGAACGAAATGTCCACCACCGACTCGCCCCGCATCCGCGCACACGTGGGGACAGAACCCCGATTTAGGACGACCAGGCCTGTCTCCAGAGCCCAGTCTTCCACCATCCTACCCCGCACATCTGTACGACGAGAACCCCAAGCCAAGTTCTTGGCATTGAAGTCCCCGAGGACAAGCACGGGGAGGGGATAGCTTCCGACGACGACTGCTCTCAGCTCTGCAAGAGAGTTGTGGAGCTCGGCGAGAGATCGGTTCGGGGAGAAGTACACCCCAACAACGACGAACTCCCCGAACCGTGCTGCTACGCACCCCTGACCCCTCCTGACACCTTCAAGGGTCGGGGTACCGGCGGCGGCCGAAGAAATGATGGCCACTGAGCCGTTAAGGTCCGCCACCCAGTCCTTCCTAGGCCAGACAGAATACGGCTCAGCGACCACAGCGATGTTAATCGACCACTGCGCCATGCTCTGGAGCAACAGATCCTGAGCGCAGGCGCAGTGGTTGATATTCGCCTGGAGGAAGCTTAATGGGGCCGTTATAGGCATTCCATTTCAGCTTCCTCCACGGGGCGCCCCTCTGCAGGCGTCGGTGTCGCGGCGGCGGCGGCGGCGACAGTGACAGCGGCGGCGGCAGCAGTTGCAGCTGCGGCGGTGGCCATAGAGGCGGTGGCGGCGGAGGAGGGCCCTCCCCTACCCGCGGCCTTGGCCTTGGCGGGTGACACGCAGGCCCTGCTTCCGGCCCAGTGATCGGCTGGCTTGCCGGTCGCCGCACATGCATCACAGTGCGGCGTGGCGCAGCAGGTCGCCGATATGTGTCCGGGCTGACAGCAGCGGAAGCAGAGGCCACTGCGGTCAACCTCCGAGACGCATTTCGCTGATACGTGATGCCCCACGAGACAGCGGTAGCACCTCAGAGGTCTGGGCTCCAGCAGCTTAACCTGCGCTGAGACCCAGCCCACCAGAAGCCTTCGGCCCTCCACTATGGTTTTGGCCGCCGTAACAGGGCAGCACACCGTGGCGGCATGCATACCCTGTTGGTCCGGGCGTATTGCGCCTGACCTGACCTGGTCAGTAGTGCACCCCCCGGACCTGGCGACGGCGGCCACCAACTCCTCCTCCGATACCGAGTCGTCCAGACCCATGATGCGCAGGTCTGCGCATCTGACGGGCCTGGACACTCGGGCCTCGTCCGCATTCAGGGACGCTCTGAGCTTCGCAGCCAGAGCGTCCGCAGTCGCGCCACTGGATTCCCCGGGGATCTCCAGCATACGGGCCCCCGTCTGGGTGAATTTGAGCCGGAGGCCCCCAGTGATCCCGAGCTCCCCGAGATCCACCGCCTCTTTCGCCTTCGCGAGCAGATCGCGGTAGGTAACGCCCTCCTTTTCTGCGTCCGGCTGTAGTGTAATCACTACAGCTGCGGTCTTCGGGGCGCGGAGCCTAGCCGCGATCTTGTGCGCCCTGAACTGACGCTGCCGCTCCTGCTCTTTGGCCTTTTTGGCTGCCTTCTTCCCCTTCTGTTTCTCTCCGACCACCTGCCAACCGGCTTCTGCCGCGGGAGGTGTAGGGAGCTGGGGGGGTGGTGGCGGCGGCGGCAGCTGGCTTGCCGCTGGCGCTGGCCCATTCGCCGCAGGCACTGGGGCTGGCGCAGCCATCACCTGTGCTGCCGCCTTGCCCTTTTTCGCCTTCGCCTTGCCTCTCTTTCCCGTCGCCGGCTTAGCCGGAGCCGGTTCAGCCGGTATCGGTTTTGCCGGAGCCGGCTTTTCAGGGGGGGGAGGGGCAACTGCAGCCCCACCCGAGGGCTGGCTGGACGGCCCCGGCCTGGATGTGGCAGCCGTGGCCGTCGCGTAGGAAACCGTTGCCGGCCTCGCCGCCGTCTTGTTTGCCCCTAGGGGGGGGCGCAGGACGATGCCTTCCAGCACGGAGAACCGGTGCTGGAAGGCAGCCAGCTCCTGCCGGACCAGGTTCAGAACCTGGTTCTCCACCGGCACGGGCTGGCTTGGGCGCTGCGTCTGGGGCGCCGCGCGAGAGGCAGGCTCATGCAGACTGGCCAGGTCTGCGCGGAGCTTCTCATTCTCCTTCTGGAGAGTCTCCAAGGCGGACGTCAGGCGGGCCACGTCCGCCCGCAGCTTCGCCACCTCGTCCGCATTAGGCCCGGCCCCAGCGAAGTTGGCCTCCGCAGCCGCCATGATAAAGGCGGAGGCCGCGGGAATGGCCTTGAATTTCGAGGAGGACTTTTGCTTGTTGGCCACGACCTTGATCGCGGCCTCCACCTCCTTTACGAATCTGGCCTTACGCTCCACTTCGGAGCCGCCAGTCGCATCTGTTTCTTCGCCTGATTCCCGAGCCGTATCGTCCGGGTGGCGCCCCTCCTCGGCAAGCTTTGCCTCTCGTTCGGCCCTCTGATTGGCAGAGAGCTCCCTCCCCTTGCCTCTCAGCCCGCCCCGCCTGTTGGTGGGGATTTTCCGGGCCGAAACATCCTCTTCACCGGATGCCGACCCCTGGTCGCCATCCCGCCTGGACCGCTTGCGGAAGAACTTGCTGGTCTCCGCGGTCCCAGGCTCCACTTGTCGGTAGCTCTCTGAGCCTACCTCGCTGCTCGATGCGGCGTCGGACTCTGTCCCCGCATCGTTCCTCCTCTCCTCTACGTTGCCGTTGCCGGCGGTTTTGGTTTTTTGTTTGTATTGTTTTTTTTCCATTTTTTGTACCCACGAGTATGGGGGAATTAAAGGTCCACCTTGGCAGAGACCCCTTACCAAGGTAAGCAGATTTAGAGGATTTATTACTCGCCAGGGGGTGTGCAGGTACCCTGGCGAGGAGCGCACTAACGACTGATTTGTTCATAGAACCCCGTCAGCCATCCATCCCCTCGCGGTGCGTCGCCGCTTGAGATTCGGGGTAACTTTTTATAGAGGTTTTCTCCCTCGCGGTCCGGGCGGTTAAGCCAAGACCCTCGGTCCCTATCAAAGCCGCGAGACGTGATCCACGACACTTCGATACTGGGATTACGAGACCGGCGGTGACAGCAAAGGATGAATCCTTCACTGTCTGCCCGGAGGCAGGGTAAGTGCGCACCGAGCCCGCCCTCACTCCTCTGCTATGCCCTCTGCTGATCAGAGGGTCACGCAGTGGAACGCACCGTTGGTCCGGACGGACCCCCCCCCCCCCCCCATGTCAGAATAATTAGCCGCGGCAGTACCATTCCCCAAGGAGTAAGAATTTCTTCTCATTTCTTTTTCTATTCTCTATTTTTTTCTTTCGAGGAAGATTACTGCCGCGCCCAGGGTGCACCGGCCCAGTATCTGCTCTTCCATCCAGACGTATCGCTCTCGACGTAGCGCTCTCGTGCCTGGTAGTTGCGGGTCCCTCTGGACCCGCAACTACCAGGCACACGTGGAGGACTTCTGACTTCGCACCCCGTGGTTGCAGGCCTGCTGTACACCTTGTTTAATTTATGTTGGGAACTGAAGCGGGTACCGGAGTACTGGTGCAAAGCCGTTATAGTCCCATATATTGGGTAGTCCCAATATATAAGGGAAAGGGGTCGCAGCAGAACTGTAAAAACTACCGTGGTATCAGCTTGCTTAGCATTGTGGGTAAACTGTATGCTAAGGTGTTAATTGAAAGAGTTATGGAAGAAACTGATGGAAAATTTGGGATGTGCAAGCTGGATTTAGAAAGAGGATGGGGTGTATGGATCAAGTCTTTTCTATGCGCATGATTGCGGAGAAATTTTTGGCTTAAAACCAGAAAGTTTTTTGTGCGTTCATGGACGTGGAAAAGGCTTATGACAGAGTGGACAGGAACGTGTTATGGCAAACACTGACCTCATTTGGGTAGAGCGCTGGTCTGATACAGGCTAAATTTCAAAAATTAAAAATTCTAAATGTGGTAGAGCCATGCTGCAGCTATATTATGGTTGTAGCACGAATGGGTCGGCTCGACCGGGGAAGGAACACGCTCTCACAGAAAACCAGCGTAAAATAGCAGCTTAACGCTGCTGTGTTTCGTATGGTGAGTGTAGAGAACCGGATACCGTTTTTACTGGCAAAGAGGCATTTCATCTTAGTCCTCACGGGTGACAACGCATCTGCATCTTGAGTCTTTATTGAGGATAGATATAGATGTCTATGGGTCACAGTAACCACTTACCATCAGGTGGACTGTGTGCTCGTTTGTCACCCGATCCTATAAAAAAAGGCATTAAAGTCACTTTACAGGGACTCTAGTGCTTGTGTCAGGATCAACGGGGCCTACTCGGACTGTCTGACACCTAAAAAGGTGTCAGACAGGGCTGTGTAGCTTCTCCATGGCTGTTTAACCTATTTATGGACAGTTGTTTGCAAACTTTGAAAGTTGAAGAATGTGGTTTGAGAATGGGTGAGTTAACCGTCAAATGCCTTTTGTACGCCGATGATCAAGTCATATTTGCATCGTCGGCGGCCGAGTTGCAAATGATGGTTACTTTAATGAACTGGTCATTAAAAGAAAGGGGTATGAAAGTGAGCGCAAGTAAGACGAAAGTGATGGTTTTAGAAAGAGAAGAAAGTAAAACGTTATATCAAATAAGAATAGAAGGTGAGTTGATTGAGCAAGTGAAAGAGTTTGTATATTTGGGATATTAATTTAGCAGGGATGGTAGATATGACAAGAATATAGAACGACGAGTGAACGCAGGAAATAGAGTTAATGGGGCTCCACACGCTATTATGAAGAGTCAGAATGTGTCAAAAAAGGCACGTATGGCAATTCATAATGCTGTGTTAGTCCCTACTTTAATGTATGGTAGTGAAAGTTTGGTTTGGCAGAAGAAGCATGAAAGTGGAATAAAAGCTGTAGAAATGCCGTCATTAAGGAGTATGCTAGGGCTGAATCTGAATGACAGGGTGAGAAATAGTGTAATAAGAGAAAAGTGTGGTTTGCAAGATGACGTTGTGACTAGGATTAAAAAAGGAATGCTTCGGTGGCTTGGTCACGTAGAAAGAATGAACGAGGAAAGAGTGACAAAGCAGATTTATGTTTCAGATGTGAACGGCAAAATCGGCGATAATTGAAAATGGGCCAGATTAGGAGTACCCGTAACCGACGAGTAAAAGAGGCGAGAGAGGTGTGTCAGGATCGCGCCAAATAGAAGTCCGTAGTCTCTGCCTACCCCTCTGGATGACAGGCGTGAGTGTTTGTATTTTGTATTTTTTTATAAATATGACGGCACCTGCACCGTTGTAGATGCGGTGGCGTCGGTCTAGCAAGACAGAATTCTTGTAAACGACACGTGTACCGCACACCTGCGGCATCGCACCTGCGTTACCGCCCGTCCTGCTTGTATAAAACGGACTGAGCGGCCGCCGTTAAGACAGTCTTGGCTCTGACGTGGAACGGTACACTTGTCGTATTCCGTTACTAGTTTATCCTCGACTCATTGGATAATTAATTCGTGTAAACGAATTAATTATTATTCCTAACTACAAAATTTGTCTCTGTACTATACCCACTATACTTCCGACATCAGAAGTGGGATAAAGTCCCCATTTTTGCCCACGTACAATCTTTGAATAGTATGAGAATTATTACATTTGTAAAGGCTATAATGCATTTCACATTGATGGATCTCTTTTTATGTTAAATACCGTAATAAAATTTGCTGTCCTACTTACGATATTGTCGTATCATTAAAGTGTAGAGAAAAGATAAAGTGAAATTATTTAAGCCAAAAGATAAATCCTTTTGTTCGATTTGTTTTAAAAGTACCCTCAAGTATTTTCATTATTTCTGACGTACCTAAATATGTTAACAAATAAAAGAAATGTTGGAGATATTCTGAATGAGTTATAGTTTGCATTCAGTGGAAGTTTAACTTGCTCAAGTAATGTTATAATTTGATACACGAGGTGTGATTTACATGGCCTAGTTTTAAAGTTCAAAATGTTTAAACGATGTACCGAAAAAAAGAACATGATTACTTTAACGTGCTATGACTTAAAAACACTAAGTAGTATTTTTGTGATCTAATGTGATGATAAGTGTTACAGTTTACTCCGAGCATTACGTAGTCGACAAACTTGGAATGGTTTAGTGAAAAGCGTGGAGCTGTAGCGCTCGCTTTTGAGTATGCTGTCGGCTTATGACGCCGCGGACTTATTATTTGTCGCTGCTACTGATCACCATTAGATACATGAGGAAAGTAAATTTATCCTAAACATTGGCTCAGAAACTATTTTGTAAGAATGAGGGTTTCCATTTTTAATTGGTTGCGAAAAATGCCGGAAAACTGAAGTATAACTGATGAAAGTGAAGTAGAGCCAATTGGTTCTGACATTGAAGAGAGTATTTAAGTTTACATGAGGATCGGACCATACCAGAGGTTGTCGTGTAGCCGCAGCTCAGTATTTAGTGCCCTAGAAAGGCGAATGGTGTACCAAGAGTAGTGCTGCATTTCTTGAAATCAAGTTCCGACTGAGTATTTTTAATGTTTTCTTTTATGTGTTACAGTAGCACGTGTGATGTGATTACAAGTGCGTGAGTGTGTGCCTTGCTGGTCGTAACGGACTGCCAGGTCCAGCTGTAACATGGCCTGGTTTCAGCAGATGCGTATGCGCGTATACGCAGGCGCCATCCCGGAGCGCGCGTATGCTGTACATGGCGATGCCTCGGAAGTCGTGTACTCTGTATGCGTGGGAGTCACACTGTGTGCGTGGAAGTCGTATGCTGTGTGCACGGTAATGTTTTCTGAACATGTATTAGGCTCTGTCCTGGCAGGCGCTTTCCTGGTTCACGTTTTTAATGTGGTTCACGTAGTTAACGTGGGATCTCGCAAGTTCAAGTAAGAGTATGTGTCAGATACTTCGTATGAAGACCTATGTTTACTTGTGAAAGCGAAGTGCTTTATTATAGTCCAAGGTATGAGAACAAATTTCTGTTTTAGGGCCTCGTATGTGTGATAGATGAGAGAACAGGCAACTGTGTATGTTGTCCTTATAGTTAACGATTTGTTTTTCACGCAGATCTTGATGACTACAACCCCGACGATGCTTGTAAACCCTCAGGTGCCGTCAAATACATACGTGGAATTGTATGCAGAATACTTTAATTGGATAAAACCCTTAATCTAATGAAGAACCTCAATCTATTGTGGGTCTCTTTTTATATATTTTTTCTTTATTTATCTGAATTTTCAAAAAAGGATAAATTATTTTTTAATATTTCTTCAACTTTAAATTAGCTTGCATACTATATTGTAACTATATATTTCTAGCTGACCCCGTGCCCACTTTGCCGGGCGTCAAACATTTTTACTTGTGATGAAATTATTTTCTGTAGTTTTTAGTGCGGAGTGTTTGGGATTTATTTTCGGAAATTATTGACAAATATTGTTATTTCACATTAAAATATTATCAATCATAATCAAATATAGCCCCTATGTCACTCAGAAATAACGTAGCTTTCTACTGGTTAAAATCGGTTCAGTAGTTCCAGAGATTACTTCCTACAAACAAACTCACAAACTTACAAGCTTTACCTCTTTATAATATTAGTATAGATATCGAATGCCTAATGAATATATGGTACAAGAATAATAAGTAGACTTTTAGTTCTTTGTTCTAAATTATAAAAAAAAACCTAATAAATATTTCTAAGACATAATAAAAAATTATAATATATACTAAACAAGTGCTAGCTTTTCGTACTATATTACATTTCATCCGATATTTACTTACTACTAATTTATATAAAAAATTAAATAAAAATCCGGGAATAAGTTTCTTCTTATTTTATTTGCAAATTCAAGACATTGTTTTTCAAACTTTAATTACGTTTAATTATAATATATATGTCATTTTGTTCGATAATAATTTGTTGCGTCTTGTAGGTAGTAATATAATAAACCCGTTGCTGTAGAAATCTTTTGATTTTTGATCAAAAAATGCGAAAAGTAGCTTTGACTGTCCTCTATTGATGTTAAAACTGCCCAAAGAATTCTGAAGAAACCGAAACAGGTGAAAATCTGAGGGTATAAGATCAGGACTAATATGATGAATGCATTAACATTTCCCAACCAAGCTCTCTTAATTTTTGCTGAGTTGCCAAAGTTGTGTGTGATCTGGCGTTATCATGATGAAAGACCACTCCTTTTCTATTGATCATATCCGGGCATTTTTTGTCAATATTTTTGCTTGAGTCTCATTTGTTGTTAGCAGTAGAGATAGATAGACCTTATTGCGTGTTAATCCGGGTTTCGCTACAGTCGCTACAGACTTGCCTACGTTTGGACCATAATCTTTTTCACATATTCTTGTCGCAGGAGATCAATCTTTTCAAAAACGGTTCGGTGAGCTCGTGTGGTATCAAAACATCGAGCTTTTTTGTACTTTTTTAAATGGGTGAAAACTATTTTGTAGTCAATCTTCAATTCCATTCGCTATATTGTAACTACTAACTTGGCTATTTTGTTCCGCTTTTTCAAAAATGGCATCGACTTTATTCATTTGAAAGTGACCAGAATGAGCTGCATCTTTGACATCAAAGTTCCCGTACTGAAAACGCTTGAACCAACTTTTTGCTACTCTTGCTGATATGCATTAGGTCCATAAACGTCACAATTTTTTTCACGACTTGAGTTGCGTTTTTCCCTTTTTTGTAATAAATCTTCATAGTGTATCAAATTTCTTCGTTAGATTCACTCATTTTGGCAGACAGAAAAACAATTGAAAAGTGGCGGGAAAGTATTTTTTAATTTTAATTTTTCTTTTTCTTAATGTTCTTTAACTACATTAAACTAGCGCGTATATTAAACCAGCCAGATACAAACAGTACAACCAAAGACATTTTTCTTCAATTTTATGCAAACAATATACGAAGAAACTTTTCCCCCCGCCTTATACATTCTTCCTTTTTGTTTTTCCAAATGCCAGTTCCACGGACCGATTGTTATTTTTCTAAAGAGTAAAAAAATCTTAATAACTACCCTGCCGTCAAACTATCCTATTACTTGCGGTACAGAATATCCATTTTCAATATGTTAATTACCAGTCACCAGACTCTAGATATTCTCACTCTGTCGACATCTCAGAAATAAATTGCATTAGCATTTAGTTAAAACTAACAATTTTAACTAATCCAACAACTTTATTTTAACCATTTTCCACTGTTAGTAACGTTTTCAAGAATTATCCGAATAATAATTTAAGGGAGGTCAGAAATTTTAAAGCGTTTACCCATTTAATAATATGATGTTTCTTCCGCAGGATGTTTTAATTTTTTTTAAATGAAGATACAGTCTTCACCAGATTTGACAGCATTCAAGCAACTGAACAGACAGATCTAAAAATGTATGCGGCGCAGCTTGTATTGAACAAGTTATCGAGTGGAACCAGTAGGGTTCCAAAGTCTTTGCCATAGATATGCCTGCCAGAAAGAGTAAACTTTCGAAGCCGAAGACCGAATGTGGCAGCATCATTTCCGGAACATCAGAGATTTTGAGTGAGATTGAGAGATTCTTTGGGCATCTGTATACGTCATCGGTGGAGGCACACGTAAGTCTGAGTAACAGTCCAAAAGCAAGTCTTATCCAATATTATTCTGATGATACGGACGGCAAGTCCCCGGGTGATCATGGAATTAAGGCTTAGATTCCAAAGCTGGGTGGAAAACCGGTATTTGAAGTCCTGAAGAAGGTTTTTAATGTCGTTCTCCATGATGGCACTACTCCGGAGGCGTGGGGCAAAGGTGCGGTGTTATTGTTATTCAAGAAAGGCGACATAGGTTTCACTTCTAAGCCACGTCTACGTGCTGTTTTTGAGAGTCATTACGAATCGCCTCGCACGCAGACTCGACGATATCCAGCCTCCCAAACAACCTGGTTTCCGAAAAGGCTTTACCACCATAGACTACTTACATACCCTTCGGAAAATTGTACAGAAGACCGAAGAGTACAATCTGCCACTTTGTATTGTGTATAGGGATTATAAGAAAGCCTTTGATTCAGTCGAAATATAGGCGGTGCTGCAGTCCCTTCAGCGGCGCTAAGTTGACTGTCCGTATATCGAAGTGCTGCAGTGTTTGTACAGTAGGGCTACGATGGCTATCCGAGTACAGAATCAGTTTACGAATTCTATCCAACTGCACAGAGGTGTAAAACAGGGTGACGTAATATCCCCGAAATTCTTCACCGTTGCATTGGAAGATGTTTTCAAGCTACTGGACTGGAAAGGATACGATATTAACGTCAAGGGTGAGTACATCACTCACCGTCAATTTTGCGAAGATATAGTCCTTATGGCAGGATCGCTGGAGAACGCGTTGCTTGAACTATTTCTTATTTTATGAGACATAATATTTGAGAGGATGGCTCAAAAAAGTGTCCGCCACGCCGGCACCGGTCCATACGTCAAGCAGATGGCAGCGCCCACGCATATTCTCTATTGAAATTAGGATTTTTTTAAATTTCAATAGCTTCGCAAATCATCCTTGGTAGGAGTCGGTGTTCTTTTGCGAGGATTTGTGATCTATCAAATATAATGTAATGGTGGGGACGATCTAGAACATGTTCACACACTGCAGATGTCCCGGAACGTCAGTGCTTCAATCTAGCTGTATGTTCTTTCACGCGGGTTTTAATGGATCTTTTTGTTTATCATATGTAAGAAAGACCACATTCACAATCCAGCTTGTACACTCCTGCATCTTGTAGAGGGATATGACACTTGATGGATGGTAAAAACTGACCAATCTTCTTCGGCGGCTTGAAGTATGTTTTAATGGAAGCTCGCTTCAAGATGTATCCAACCTTGTCTATGACTCCTCTGACATAGGGTAGTACAGCAGGCACAGGCTCGACTGTGGCCGGCTTCACTCGGTCACTGTGACGTAGCCGCGTGACCCGAAGCTTGTTGTCTTGTAATACTTGCTCGGCGTGCTGAAGCTCGGCGGCCAGATGTTTTCTGTCACAGATCCCTCGGGCTCTCTGAAACAAAGATTTTCTCACGGTAGCTAACTATCACGTCTAACTGGAACGTCAAATACCTCAGTTCCCCCGTGACCATAGGTGCTGTAAAGCACCCGAAACGTCGGGAATTAAAAAGTTAAATTAAACGCGATAAAATTCTTAAAAATTAGTTTCATTTAATGTGTAATCTTCGCGTTAATATAAGAAATCATTATACTATAATTATTACTAATTTATGTCGTAGAGCCATACTGAAGCAAAAAAAAACTTTATTTCACATATCCACTATGAACCAGAGTCCTGAGAGGTGACAACGTATCTGTAAGACTGCATTACACAGGAAGCAGGAGTGTTATCAGTTCTGGGCTGACGCTTCGGCGGCTCAGGATGTATGCACCAGCATGTTTAAAAAATGTATAACTTCGCTTCCAGGTCCTTCAAAAGAGTTATTGTCAAGGCAAAGTATGAGCACATTGGCAGATTTGGCGAGAAATTAGATTGCCTTCATTCAGAAACCCGTGCATACTGATCTCTCGCTAACGCTGTCCAAAGGAATTTCTGTAAACCATCATTACCATCTCTGCACAGGGAGGACGATTCACTGACCCACGCTGAAAAAGAGAAAGCCGACCTTTTAGGCTCCCTTGTTGCGTCCAACTCGACTCTTGATGACGGATATGTTCCCACACCGCCAACCACCCCGTAGTATGAGTGCTATATGCCTGATGTGCGATTGACACAGTGCTCAGTGCGCAAAGCACTCCTCTCTCTGGAGATTCACAAGTCAAGTGGGCCTGACGGAATCCCCCCAATTGTGCTGAGAATGTGTGCTCCAGAATTGGGGCAGGTTTGTGGCTTTTCCGGTACTCCTACTTCCTAGGCGTTGTCACAAATTCAAGGAAGGCTTTCGTACATACGATCCCTAAAAAAGGTAACCACTCTGATCCGTCCAACTACAGGCCTACAGCCAGCACCCGCTTGTTCTCGAAAAAAATGGAGTTCGTAATTAACTGCCAGCTAATGCGGTACCTTGAAGAGGACCAGCTGATTAGTGATCACCAGTACGGTTTCGGAGTCGCTCAGCTGGGGATCTTCTTATTTACCTAACATATCGATGGGTGCAGGCAATCGAGTCTAAGGGGGAGGCTTTGACGGTTAGTTTGGACACAGCGAAGGCCTTCGATCGGGTCTGGCACAAAGTGCTTCTTCCCAACTTCCTTGCTATCGGCTTTCCGAGAAATTGTGCAACTGGAACACTAGTTTTCTTGCTGATCGGAGCATCAAAGTCGTAGTAGACCCCTTTAGGGGATGAAACCCTTAATTTAATTAGGAATATGAATATATTGTGGGTCTCTTTTCATATTTGTTATTTTTATTTATATTTCTGAATGTTCAAAAAAGGATATAAACTATTTTGAATGTTTATTCAGCTTTAAAGTTAGCTTGCATACTATATTGTAACTATATATATCGAAAGCATAATGAATATATTGTAGGAGAATAATAAATATACTTTGAGATCTTTGTAGTAGAATTTGAGTTGAAGGCTTAAGAATAGTGTCAATGATAAAAAAAAAACTAATAATTATTTGTAAGACAATATAACAAATTCTAATATACACCTAACGAGTGCTAGCTTTCGGGTACTATATAACATTTATCCGATATTGACTTAAGAAATTGATAAAAACTTTTAGAAAAATTTACTTCGCAAATATCCGCGTTATAAAATAAAATGATGTGTCTTACCTAGTATGAAGAGCACCTCCCGCCCTCCTGCAATTGCGTGCACTATCCCCGTCACCACTAATTCCAGCACCACTACTCCCAACACCATTACCACTCTTATACAGATCGATGACGCAACCACTTTCTACTTATATATGTATAAAAGGCAGTTGTTTTGGCTCGCCGCTCACTTAACGGTTAGCCACCGTAGAGTCTATTATATCACCTGAGGATGCCCCGTGTAGAGGCGAAACACGTGTCGTATTGTCGTCAGTGGTGTGTCTTGCCTAGTGTAGTGAAAACTGTGACCTTTCAATAACATCATTTTAATTTCTTTCAAAGAAGTAAATAATTTATTTTTGTATGACAATATTTTATATCATCACACTTCATAAACAATAAAGCCCTATTGTTTAAATAATAATCAAACAAACCATATCACGTGTTAAAACATTTAAATTTATCTCAAACTTATACATACATTTTTGAATCATCATTTATTAAAAACATTATGTACCTCTTTTGTACTAAAATAATCTAATAAACTTTATTATACATTAATATATTTATTATACCATGAAATATAACTTCTATGAAAACTTTGCTTGATAATATATATTTTATGGTAGCATAAAAGCGAGATAATAGATAGTGCGTACCGTAGCGTAGTGAATAAATGTTTGACTATAGGCGCTGAGTTCGAATCCCACACGAATCAATTATTTTTATGACCTACAAAATAATTCCGTGTCCAGACTCGGATATGAGATTAAAACATCCAGATGTGAACAAACACATGATGTTTAAGTAGTAACGAAAGTCTTCATGATACAGGAGAAAATCCTAATGTGGGACCAGCGTTTATCACATGTTTTTTTTTGTGACAAACGTGCACACCGTCAATTATTTTAAAATAAAAATAATTTAAACTGTATTTCGATGATTTTTACTCGAAACGACGCATTAAATTTCACAACACGCAACACAATGTGACAACGCATCTGCATTTTGATTCTTAATCGAGGATAAATGTAGATGTCTATGGGCCTCAGTATCCACTTACCATCATGTGGACGTGAAAAAATAAAATAAAAAATATTTTCTGTGTTAAAACATGTTTGTTTTTATAGAATAGGGGGCAAATGAGCTCACCTGATAGGAAGTGCCGCCCATGAAAAACCGCAACACCAGGGGAATTGCAGATGCGTTGCCGGCCTTTTAGAAAGGTATAAGCTCTTTTCTTGTAGGTTCCTAAGTCGTGTCGATCCGGAAAAAATCGCTGGTGGTAATCGATTACAAAGAAGTTGTGCGAGGGAGAAAACTTCTTCTAAATCGCACAGTGGTGGACCGTCAATCATCCAGATGGTATGGATGTTAACGCGAGTTTTGTCGCGATGTGGAATGGTGAAATTGAGCGGCAGGAATTAGTCCGAACAATTCCTCAGAGCACTCCCCGAGGTAGATTTTTTTTTATAGGAGAGGGGCAAACGAGCATGGGGCTCACCTGATGGTAAGTGACTACCGCCGCCCATGAACAACCGCAACACCAGGGGAATTGCAGATGCGTTGCCGGCCATTTAAGAGGCTCTTTTCTTGAAGGTCCCTAAGTCGTATCGGTCCGGAAAAATCGCTGATGGTAATCGATTCCACAAGGAAGTCGTGCGAGGAAGAAAACATCTTCTAAATCGCACAGTGGTGGACCTTCAATCATCCAGATGATGTGGACGGTATCGGGAGTTCTGCCGCGATGTGCGTTCATGAAATTTGGCGGCTGGGATTAGATGCGATAAAAAACGCAAAGAGATGCAACATCTCTACATAGTGCCAGTGTATCAAGCCGATCAGAAAGAACTCGGTCGTCGATGATTCGAAGCGCTCTGCGCTGGAGGCGTTCAAGTGGAAGGAGCTGGCACTGGGATGCCCCGGCCCAGAGATGAGAACAGTATTCCATGTGAGCCCAAACTTGCGCTTTGTAAAGTTGCAAGCGATGTGCCGGCATGAAATACTGTCTCGCTCTGCTGAGCCGCCAAGCTTTTTAGAGGCCAATTTGGCCTTCCTTTCCAAGTGACCACGAAACTGCACACTATTCGATATCTCGACACCAAGGATTCCGATGCTTAATGAGGCAGCAAGGGGAGTGCCTTTAAACTGAGGAGATACGACAAAGGGGTTCTTTTAAGCGGTAAATGCGCAAACTTGTATCTTCTTGGGATTGAACTGGACTAGATTTAGTCGCCACCAATCCGAGACTTTGTTAAGTAAAGACTCGACTTCAGACACAAGTTTGTCCCGGTACTACGCGACGTTTTCCCGAGAAACATAGGCACGACCGGTATATAAGGCATCACCAGTGCTGCCGTCTGCATAGCAAGGAATGTTACTAGTTTGCAACATATCATTGATATGCAGGAGAAAGAGCGTTGGTTGCGTTAGCACGCAGCCTTGTGGAACACCAGCGTTGATAGGCTTGAAGTCAGAGCATGCACCGTCTACTACAACCTTGATGCTCCGATCAGCAAGGAAACTAGTGATCCATTTGCACAATTTCTCGGGAAGGCCATAGGAAGGAAGCTTCGAAAGAAGCGCTTTGTGCCAGACCCGATCGAAGGCCTTCGCTATGTCCAAACTAATGACCAATGCCTCCCTCTTGGACTCTACTGCCTACGCCCATCTATGAGTCAGATAGACCAGATGATCATCAGCTGATCGACCCCGACGAAAACCGTACCGGCGGTCACTAATCAGCTGGTGATCCTCGAGGTACCGCATGAGCTGGCGGGATCAGGTGGACCAAAGCTGTCTTCCATGAATTCGGGACTACGCCTTGGGAATAGGAGTACCGGAAAAGACGCGTTAAAACCGTAAAACTCCGGACCACACGTCTTCAGCACAATGGGAGGGACACTCGACTTGCTGACGTCCAGGGAGAAGAGTGCTTTGTGAACCGAGCGCTGTTTAAACCGCACATCCGGCATAGATCATTCACATCGCGGGATAGTTGGCGGCGTGTTTTCCCTGTGATCTAGAGTCGAGTTAGGCGCAAAGAGAGAGCTAAACAGATCGGCTTACTCCTTTGCGGTATGGGCCAGTGAGTCGTCCTCTCTGTGCAGAGATGGAAGAGATGGCTGACAGAAATTCCCTTGGACAGCCTTGGCGAGAGAACAGAATGCACGGGTTCCCGATGGAAGGTGAACTAGCTTTTCGCCAATACTGCCGATGTGCTCAGACCTTGCCTTGGCTATGACGCTTTTGACGGACCTGGAGGCGGAATTATACTTCCTTTTAAGTGAGCTGGTGTTTATATCCCGAGACGTTGATGCGTTAGCCCTGGCCCGGTAGCACTTCTGATTATAGCGTGATGTTATTTGGAGCAACCAAACCATGGCTGGGATCTGCCTCCGATGGGCACCACAGAGGATGGAATAAAAAGTTCCATACCCTGAAGTAGCACATCAGCAACAGAACCGGCAACAACTCTGGAATCTTCCGGCGAGAAGCAAACCCGCCCTCAAGGGTAGGATGCAAAAAAAGACCGCATCCCGTCCCAATCGGCTGACCTATAGTGCCAAACGCCGTGGAAAGCTGCAGATCGCAACTGCGATTGGAGCGTGAGTGGCACCGTACTCCGGATCAGACAATGGTCCGAAGAGCCCAGAGGCGCATCGATGGAGACCTGATATCTGTCCGGATGAGAGGTCAGCAGAAGGTCCTATATCTGGGATCCGCGTAGGTGAAGTAACCAGTTGTTTTAGACCATATGCCAAAGCAAAGTCATAGACAGATCTACCCGCATGATCGGTTAAACGAGAACCAAGCCATTCAGCGTGGTGGGCGTTAAAATCCCCGAGTATCACGATCTTTGCGGATGGGACCTGTTGTAGCACGGAGTCTGCAGCCATTTAGACGTGGTCGATGAGTCGGTCTGTTTCGGCATTACCGCTATGGGACCTATAGAGGCACCCGTAGACGCGGGGATGGTCGTCGCTTTCTACGCGCAGCCATAGGATGGACAGGTCCGTACCTTCAAGACTGCCGAGGCGTCGAAAACAGAAGTCCTCTCTGACGTATACGCAAACTCCAGCCCAGGGCATAAAGGAGTGTTCTAATTTGTACCCCGGGTAGGAGAAATATGAAGTATCAACCGGAGAGGACAGCTGAGTCTCGGATAAAAAGAGCAAGGCCGGCTTCGCTGTTAGTAGGTGGTAATGGACAGCGTTAAGGTTGGAATGAAGTCTCCTGATGTTGCGAAAAGTCACGGATAGCGTGACAGGGGTCGCCTTGGTTTTATTGCTCCACTTACCCCGAGCAGCATTAGTCGCGAGCGGAAATTTGCCCCCTCCCCCCCGCAGAATACGCGGGGCAGCACCAACGCTCAGGAGTGGAGTAGTTTGGTCGTGGATGCTCAGCGAGGGATTCTCCAGGGGTGCTGGTACCCTTCTGGGGTAGTCATTTATTTAAATTCACTACCATATTGATGGGGGGGGGATTGGGCCTCCGACCACCTGCACTCACCAAGCGCAACGCTGAGGTAAACCTCTACTTCACGCTGGTATTCTGTGAGGTCGTGGTACCACCCCGGTTCTAGCCGGCCAATTCGTGCAACAGCAAAAGCTGCCGCGTGGTTCTACCACTGTTAAAAACATGTAACTAAACTTCTCCATATCCATTCATCATATTATAATAGTAAAACTGATCCGCTGTCATGTTCCACAGCCATGACCATAGATTACTAAATAAAATACTAGGCCATTATTGCCTTTATACACTACGTTAAGCGTCACACATACGTTTGTCTTATTATCCACGGCAGATCCAACTGGCGACAGCTACGGCATTCTTGTGTATCATTCCTTGTGTTGTATGTACAAAACTAACATCGGTACAAAGTAAGCTCTACTACTACTGCAACTTAGGCCCATCAGAAATCCACTGGTGAACATAAGCCTACCTCATATATTTGCACAAAAGTACGGTCTTGAGATATCCGCCTCAATCGATTGCCTGCGTGTTCTGAGGGGTCGCCCAACACTGCACATGCCAGTACGAGGCTGCCCCTCGAGAACATTTCTCCCTCATCGGTTGTCGGTTCTTTGAGCTACATGGCCGGCTTATTGTCACTCCAACTTACAAATCCGCTGGGTTATGACAGTTACTATTGTTCTTTAACGGATTTCCTCGTTACGTTCATTATGCATTGGTTTTTCAACCTTAATTTTTTTAAAACAGATATTCGGAACCTTAAGTTAAGTAAAATGTCCTACAATTAAGTAAATTACTTATGCAGGTGGCTTTAGAATACTCGTATACCTACCTTGAAATTAAGTCATTAAGCTAGGATTTCTTTCAGTTAAGGCAAAGATAAATTGAATCGTTAAACGTTAGTCGCTGTTTGTTACTTTCTTAATTGTCTTCTTAATACAATTAAAAAGCAATGTAAGTGTCTTTATAGAACTTAAGGGAATTAGGTTTGCTTTTACGTAGAAATTGTCTCATAAGAGTAAGCATAGAGTTCACTGCACAGCTACACTACAGATTGGTGGAATTTACAAATCCTCGAAAGCAGATATTTGTTACAGTTCTCACCGCTTTTTATTTCTTTTAATTTTTTCAACGTTGATCATACGGTACTGTAATCAAATGTATATAATACTATTTTAGTAATATTTAGGAGGATTATAGAGGAGAAAGGATTTTGAATAAAAGTAAAATTTCCTAGGTTCTTCAAAAACTATTGAACTAGTATTTTATGACAGAAAAGCAAAATGCAAAATTTGCTATGGATGATATTTTTATAGATTAGGGTAACAAACGAACACACAGTTCACAGTGATGGTAAGTGGATGCTGTGGCCCATTGTCATCTACATACATCCTTAATTAAGAATCAAAATAGAGATGCGTTTTCATGAGTAATAAGATGGAATGCCCTATTTCTAGTAAAAAGTATCTCCGGTTCTCTATACTCACCATACGAAACACAGCAGCATTAAGCTGCTATTTTACGGTAGTATTCTGTGAGAGCGTGATCCTACCCCGGTCGAGCCGACCCATTCGTGTTACAACTAT
The DNA here is from genome assembly GCA_963668995.1 of Parnassius mnemosyne. Lineage (NCBI taxonomy): Eukaryota > Metazoa > Arthropoda > Insecta > Lepidoptera > Papilionidae > Parnassius > Parnassius mnemosyne. The sequence continues at coordinate 20,721,162 of CAVLGL010000024.1, forward strand.
TATATAGCTGCAGCGTGGCTCTACTCTATCTATTAAGCAATCCCAATCATAGCACAAAATTTGTTTACTTGCGTCAGTACACCCTGGGAAAACGCTGAAAGCTACCTAAGTCTTACTCTGAGCGATTTCCTTCACTCACCACACGAACTTTGTGTTCAGTGTATGCGAGATTATTCTATATCTTTGTGACCTCTTGGCCTCGAGGACATGAATATATGTTAGCATTTTAGTATTTTCACGTTTAAGCTATATTACTGGTATAGTTGTAGCACCAATTGGTCAGGTTGACCGGGGAAGGACCACGCTTTCACAGAATACCAGCGTAAAATAGCAGCTTAACGCTGCTGTGTTCGTCTGGTGAGTGTAGAGAACCGGATACCCTTTTTACTGGAAACGAGGCATTTGATTTTAGTCCTCGCGGGTGACAACGCATCTGCATTTTGATTTGTCATCGAGGATAGATGTAGATGTCTATTGGCCATGGAAATCACTTATCATCAGGGGGACTGTGTGCTCTTTTGTCACCCTTATCCTATAAAAAAGGTGATAGAAAGTACTGACAATATAATATGAGATTGATTTGAAAAAAAAGTAAAACGAAATAAGAAACGGTGTAGCAGAGATTGAGATTTTAAAGTACAAAAAATAAATTAACTATTTGTCACTGGACCGACACTGTATTGCGGCCTGAAAAGTTCATAACAGGACGTTACTACTGTTTAAACTCAAGATTACTTAGTATAACTGAAGTGATGAAAAGAGAAAAATTTTGAATATTTAATATGCTTTTTGTTACCTAATAAGTAATGATTTCTTATATTTACGCGAATGCTACACATTAAAGTAAACTAATTAAAAGGATTTTATTGCGTTTATAACTTTGTAATTCCCGAAGTTTTGTGTGCTTTCATCATCCATGTCTGTGGGTGGACTGACATGTTTGACGTCCCAATGTCATAGTTACCACGGCTACCTTCAGTTTCTGAATATTAATTTACGGTACGATACACGCAGAACGAGCTTACAGTATCTTACAGTCTTGCAGTGGTACCCTAAGGTTTAGATTTAATTTCTTTTAATTTTTATTAATTATAGGATATTTTATTAATTATAGGAAGACCGTCGACCTTCAGCACGTCAAGCAAGTATTGCAAGACAACAAGCTTCAGGTCCCACGCCTACGTCGCAGTGTTTGGGTGATACCACCCGCAGTCGAGCGTATGACTGCTGTACTACCATATATTAGATATTTATGACTTACCTCACCTTGTAGTGGATAGTCATGATATAGTATTATTTGCTGATGATACTTCCTTGATTTAAACTTAAACGTCAACCATTTAAATGTGACGAAGTGAATAATGCTATATCAAAATTAGTGCATTGGTTTAACGTTAATAATCTGCATTTGAACGGAAATAAAACTAATTGTGTTAAATTTACAACAAGGAATGTTAAAAATCTGAATATCAATGTCTTTTTAAATGGAGAGGAATTGAGCCCTATTGTATACACTGTTTTTCTTGGCATCATTCTCGACGCGAAGCTTCAGTGGGGCCCCCATATATCCAAATTAGCAAGCACACTAAGTTCTGCAGCCTATGCTGTAAAAAAGATTAGAGGTCTCACTAGTGTCAAGACAGCTAGATTAGTTTATTTCAGTTATTTCCATAGCATAATGTCTTATGGGATTTTGCTATGGGGACATGCGGCTGATTCAGAAACTATTTTTGTTTTACGGAAGAGGGCCATTAGAGCTACTCGTATTTACAATCTAAACCCGAGTCTCTTAGAGATAAATTTAAAGAAATAAATATATTAACTTTGGCCTCTCAGTATATTTACGAAAATTTAATGTATGTTCACAAAAACAAAGATAGTTTTAGTAAAAAAAGTGATATACATTCTGTAAACACTAGGAACAAACACAAGTTAGTGATGCCAGTATCTCGACTCCACAGAGTCAGTAATTCATTCTTGGGGCAATGTATACGCTATTACAACAAGGTCCCGGAAAGTGTACAGGTTCTTTCTATTACCAAGTTTAAATTTTTTATTAAGCTGAAACTGTATAAAAAGGGTTATTATAGTATAAATGAATACATGGTTGATAATAACCCCTGGCAATGAGGTGGTCGCTTCCAAGCGGTTTCTAAAATAAATCTTGTAAATAGTTCGTAATCATTTATATTGTAAAATTTATTTTAAAAAAAAGTCCCGCTGGGTTTCTTGCTGGTTCTTCCCAGGACAGAGGGTTTTTTTTCGAACCAGTGGTAAAGTAAAAAATGACTTTCAATAAGAATTACACATGTAATGTATATTGAATAAAAATTATTCTATTCTATTCTATTCTAGAGGAGTCACAGACAAGATTGGCTACCAGGTAAATTTTTACCATCCGTCAAGTGTAATATGCCTTTACAAAATACAGGAGTGTACAAGCTTAATTGTGAATGTGGTCTCTCTTACATAGAAAAAAGAAAAAGATCTATAAAAACCCGCATAAAAGAACATATAGCTGATGTTTAACACTGACTTTCCGGGAAGTCTGTAGTCTGTGAATATGTTGAAGATCGTCGCTGCTACTAACATCAGATTTGATGGATTCCTACCAAAGATTATTTGCGAGACTAGTAAAATTATAAAACATACTAATTTCAATAAAGAAGATGTATGGACCTTATCATCTGCTCTCTTTCAAAATTAAATCCAAACTTAAGCATACCACGGAGCATTAAGCATACTGCGGAGATCGGACAAAACAATGATATTCAAAAACTTCAGTCCCTCCCGTTACCATGGATTCTGTAAATCACACGAAACGTCGGAAATCAAAAAAACTAAAATTAACCGCGATAAAATTGCTTTCATTTTACCTATTATGTATATTTAGGGTATTTTTGTCAGTTTTTTGAGTTACAATTGAAGCTGAAAGAGAATCGATTTTTTTTATTTTTTGAATTCGTATTGATAATAAATACGATTTGAAGATATCATTAAAACTATATATTGTACGCGGCAGAAAAGTAGTACTAATAGTAGAAGTGGTATCGGAATTCCATTCCCTCCTCGATCGGGGCAAATTCTTATGCAGCTCATGAGATAAAATAGCATTGATAAGTTATTTATGATAATATTAATCAACTTTATTTCACACTAGCTGTTCTCCGCGACTTCGCCCGCGTGTAATTTAGGGCTTTAATTATGTTGCACGGAACTCAAATTCTTTTTCTAAAATAGAAGTAACCATGTCACTCCTTATAATATCAACTATCTGCGAGTGAAAGTCCCGTCGAAATCGATCCAGCCGTTTCGGAGATTAGCTGGAACAAACAGACAGACAGACAGACAGAAAGACAGATAGGCAAAAACTTTTAAAAATCAGGTGTTTTGTTATAAGTACCGTATATACTTTCAAATGAATTGAGTAAAAACTTAGATTATTAATAGGTCATTGTGCGCTCTGACTAGATACCGCGCTACCTGAAAATAACAGCTCCGTGAATGCGGCATGTCAATACTGTAGTGTGTATAAGACATTTGAAAGGATACTAGTGTGCGTGGAAAATTGTATATGCCAGCAGCTTAACTATTGGGAAAATTTATTTTATGCTATGGCTTAGTAGTTAAGTTCATAGTTATGAATGTAGACCAGAAATACTTAAAAATGAATAATTTATTAATAGAGAATGTATCAATATATTTGTGTATATTATGTATAGGTTTTTCTTTTGAATAAATGGCATATAAATGATAAGTCCTCATTTTTATCAGTTTGATTTTTATATTTAAATGTCTGAATAATATTCACAAATTATTTAAAAAAATAGTTATATATTATATGGTAACCAAAATAGTGCTTTCTATTTCTATTCTACGCGTCAATATGCACAACTTTTACTAAAGATCTATCTTCGAAATCGCATTTATTACATTTAATTATAACATATATGGGTCCATTTTGTTCGCTAACTTGTTGCGATCTTGTAGGTAGTAACATAATCGCGTTGTAATTAAACATTTTATGAAGAAAATGTCTCGTATGCATTACTACTATTAGTGTTAGCGACGCGCTTAAAAAAGTATATCATTTTCATTCCATAAAAAATAAACAATTGTGCGTTTTGAAAATATTGCTATTAAATTGAATAAGGCATCTCGAATAATGTTATTTTGACATTACAAACAGACATTTCATTTTAATTTATTTGTATATACTCATAACTTATCTGTAATTGGTTTCTTGATCGAGTATAGATGAAGGTATATGTGGTATATGTCATCTACACACCACGTATTGTGGGTTGCCAACAGTAGCAGTACTATGTATTAAAGTAGTGTAATGTATGTTCATTAAACGTTCTATATACAGTTTAAATATTTTGTTTGCACATTTATTTATTATTTTAATAAAAACCATTATTTCAACGAGGAAAGTCAACGGAACCTCAGTATATCGGTAATTTTTATATTTTTAAATGTTAAAAAGGATATTAATTTTTGTAATTTTCGTCAGGCTTAAAAGTTAATTTGCATACTATATTGTAATTCTATATCACATCTTATAAAGATATAGTATGAGTAGTAAGTAGATTTTGAGTTTATTGTAGAAGAATTTCAATAATTAGAAGAATGATATAGAAAAAAACTTTTTCTAAGACTTAAAACAATTTTTAATTTATATAAAACAAGTGCTAAAATTCCATACGATAATCATGTTTCATCTGCTACTGGCTTAAGAAATTATTTTAATGAAAAAATAAAATACATTTTGACCTTTGTAGGTCCACATTCCATTTCCACGTACTGAATGTTATATTTGAAAAAAGTAAAAAAAAGAAAAGGTTTAAAAGGGTCACAAATTTTAAAGCGTTTTTCCATTTAAAAAGATAAAATGTTTTTTCCGCATAAATAATTTACCTTCATCACGCGAGCAATCTCTTAACACGAAGTAACGTTAGATCGTAAAACAGTCACCTTTCAATAATAACATTTTAATGCCTTTCAAAAAAGTAAGGAATTTATTTTTATATGATACTAGTGATCCGCCCCGGGTTTTGCACAGGTACTTACTTACTTACTTATCTTCACGCACAACCCCTGACGGGGTAGCCAGAGAGAACAGATCGCCAAGTGTTACGATCCTTACATACCTCTTTCGTTTCTTTCAGATTCATTATCTTCTTCATACATGCACGTCTAGGTATCCGAGTACTCTTGACCCTCCCCTCTTCGAGCAATTTGCTCACATGGTCCTCGAAAGTTAGTCTCGGTCTACCTCGACACCTTTTAATATTAAATTTCGCGCTATTTATATTCTTCACCATTCGGTCTTCACTCATTCGCTCAACGTGCCCAAACCATCGAAGCACGCCCTTATCAATTTTTGTGATAAGGTCATCTTTCAAACCTGCCATATTGCGAATCTCTTCGTTTCTCTTTCGGTCGGCCATGGTAACGCCGCACATTTTACGAAGAGATCGCACCTCCACTGCATTCAACTTGCTTTTATGCTTCTTCTGGCATACCCTGGTTTCGCTGCCATATAACAAAGTCGGTACCAACACTGCGTTATGTATTGCAAGGCGTGCACTCTTCACTACGCCTTGCCTTTTGACTAACGCAGTCAGGGCACCATTGACTTTGTTCCCGGCAGCGACACGCCTGTCCACTTCTAAATCACATCTTCCATCCCGGCTAAAAGCACTCCCCAAGTATACAATTTCATTTACCTATTCTATCTAGACATTCCTGATTTACCCATATTTCACACTTCGTGCTCTCTTCGTCCCTTTCAAATACCAGAACCTTAGTTTTATTAGCGTTCAAATGGAGACCTTTAATTTCACATTCCTCTTTCATACACGTGACTAATACCTGCAGTTCTGCCTCTGATGGTGCAATAAGCACTGCATCATCAGCATACAGCAGACAATTTACTTTTATGTCACCCAATTTCACACCCAAACAGCTTTCTTTCAGCTTCTGTAAACAGCTGTCGAGATACAGTATGGACAGCCTGGAAGACATGACACAAACCTGTTTTACGCCCGTTTGGACGCTAAACATGGGTAACAGATCATGCCCTACCCGCACACAGGCTTTAAAGTCACAGTAAAGTGACTGCACAGCCCTTAGAAATCGATCATCCACACCATACCCCGGCAACAGTTCCCACATTTTCTTCCTTACAACCTTATCAAATACTTTCTCAAGATCCACAAAAGCATAGAAAATCTTCTGGTTAGCAGCCAGAAGCTTCTCCGTGATCATGCGGAAAGAAAACATTTGATCCGTGCATTCTCTTCCAGGTCTAAATCCGCATTGTGCCTCCCATAGAAATCTTTCCGATTTCTCTTGCATGCTACGTGTCAAAACCTTCGAGTAAACTGCTAAACTTATTTACTTTACTTGCTAAACTGGTCAAGCTGATCGCCTGATAGCACCCGCAGTCAAAATGTGAACCTTTACCTTTATGTAAAGGCACAATGACTTCGGATCGCCAATCATCCGGGACATCCCCCGTCCGCCAGCACAAATAGCACAGCAGATGAAAGCTGTCACGGCGTCATCCCCGGATCCCTCACTAAGATCATCACACGCATACATTTCTCTATAAAATTCGCTCCATCGCTGCATGCCGTCCGATTTTTCTGAGAGGACGTCATTAGTTTTCGAAAGCACTTTGTTCATTTTTAAGGCCGTCGCACCACTTCGGGTCCTTCCAACCTCTTTCCAGAAGAGTTTGGAGTTCTCCTTGAAGTTGTACGACAACCTTTCGTCCGCTTCCATTCTACACCTTTCACGCACTTCCTTAATCAATGCTTTCATGTGAACTTTCTGCAGCTTATATCTTTCTTTCATCTTCTCTATCATATCCTTATCATTACTAGAGGCCAAGTAGTCTAACCATGCTTTCTTTTTCTTCTTTACAGCTTCTTTCACTTCATCATTCCACCATGCATCTCTTCTTTTACTACTGCCTCTTTTTATTGTTCGACACACTTCTTCTGCTGCACTTACCATTCCATCCCTAAGGTTCTGCCATGTTCTTTCCACACATTTTTTTCTGCCATCGATGGTGTCAAGTTTTTCGGCTACCTTCGCATAATATTTGTCCCTAGTATCCGCTTCCTGAAGCTTCCAGCTTCGGATGCGACAGACCGGCTGTGGTTCTGTTACTGCCGTCCGGTAGCGCCAACCCGCGAACAGACCCCTAAATCTAGTAATCACTAGATAGTGATCCGTTCCCAGGTCAGCACCCCTGAACACTCGCGTATCCATCACCTGTTTTCGCAGTCGGTCATCCACCAGGATCAAATCGATCATACTTCTCTCATTCTTTCTTTCTCTAGTATACATTTACTTACGGTTACTGTATGGTATGCAGGGCCATACACTAATATCCGAACTGTGACTCAACAACTTAGCTTCACACGAAGCATTGTTGTTACGAACTCGTAAGTTGAATACCGGTATAGTCTAGGAAATGAAGCATTTTGGCTCGCAATTTTTTCGTCCACATGAATTTACTTGAAATTTTCACAGAAGGTAGGGAAAAGCTCTAAGATCATTGTCTATATCATGCCGCTGTACGCTAGAGCCTTGGGGGTGGTTGCCACCCCATCTTGGGAGGGGAATTTTTTTATTACATTTTTACTGTAGGAATCGACGGAAAAAATAAATTCTAAGAAAAAAATGTTATATACTTTTTTTCGTAAAACTAATATTTTTTGAGTTATTCAAAGTTGAAAGTAACAGTTTTTTGACGAAAAAATCGACTTTTTTAAATGGTGTTTTGCGAATTACTCTAAAAGTACGAATTTTATCAAAAAAAAGTGTGGAGAGCCAAATTGTAGCTTTTAAAAAAATAAAAATAAAGCTTTTATTCTAATTTTTCTACGACAAAAACGAACTGAGATACAGCAAATTAATGCTTAGCTTTTTTCGTCAAATGCAAAAATTGGAAGATTTAAAGCGAAATAACGTGAAAAATTTGCATTATTCGAAGAAAGCTCATAGAATCTTTTTTAAAGTATTTAATTAGAGCTTTCAAACAAAAAAAATGTCTCTAGCATAAAAATTGACCGACTTATGATCAAAATAAGATCAGTACCCGCTTTTTCTACGAAAAAAATCTGTGAAAACAGCCCCCAAAGTACCCCCTAATTAAAATTGATCGCCATCCTTCTGTGATTCTCTTAATATATGTACTATTAAACAACCCAATTTAAAATGCCTAATTTTAAAGAAAATGGAGTTTAAAGAGAAAACGATTTTATTCAATTTCATGTTTAAACCATTTTCTTAAAAATATCTCCCAAAATACTAAAGATACGAAATAACCGATTAGGTATTTAGTTTTTTATTGACAAAAATTTCCCTGTGTGCAGATTTTTTGTACAATTAATATTCGGCGAGATATAGCCTATAACACCTACATTTATGATCGAACATCACCTTATTCAAGCGCTTTAAACTCTCCCCATTTAAAAATTAAGAGATCTAAACTAATTTAATTCACATAGTCTTATAGCTCCTGAAAAGCCCTATAAAATCGTTTCTGAAAAAAAAAATTTCTATCACCTAAAATGAAGGAGCTATGTTTAAAAAACCGATCAATTTTTTTTCGAAAAATTCGAATTACCCGCTTAGGAGCGTAGTAATCTATATAACCGGTATATTCGGCCGTTATACGTTATACGAGTATGTTCCACTTTTCCGATTCTTATTGGAAGACAGAGAAGAAGAAACATTTACTGTGAATGTATATTTCGTTGATTTCTCACCAGAGTATTCTAAAGTTCGAAGACAGTAGCACGTGCTCTGACAATTTCAATGTTTTGAAGGGTTGTTTTTAACAAGGGTATGTTGAAAGATTATGAAATTGTATCCTAAAGCATGAAACAATCATTATTTGACTATTTACCCATATTAAGTGTTACGGCCTACGGCTGCTCCCATAAAGGTCAAATCCTCTGGGGCCCATTCAGCCGAGTTTCAACGAACAGACGTAGGTCGGGCCTCCTAAGGCCAAAGTGGAAAATCTCTAGTTACACTAAACAATAAGGGGGAGCGTTCCATACTACGGCCATTCAACAGGGAGAATATTAGACGGAGCTTACTTACCTATATCCACGGCGACTGCTCCCTCAGGATTCGGTCAGGTCGCATGTGGTTGTGTGGTGCAAGGGAAATAAGGTGCTGTGATGTGTATTTGGGTGTGACTGATGGTGATTGACTTTAGTAGACCTTTGCCGTCGGCAGCAGCCCGGGCGTCAGCACCGCTCCAAATTGAGGTAATCTTCCGCGGCGCCGTCCACAGTCACTTTCTTCGTTCATCACGATGACAGTCCATTAACTCTATCGTACTATTAACTAACTTACAGAAGCCACTAACTCTCGTTTGTTATAAAGCTTAACACACAAAACTAACAGGGAGTTTCCGGATCAAAGGTCACTACCGCTTCGCGTAGCAACAGTTATTTCTAGAATATCAAAGGCCGCTTTAGCAAATATTGTCGAATGCACTAATACAGATTCTGAGTCAGATACAATGAGTCCCTAGGAAGCTCTCCAGCAAGGAATGCGCGTCACAAATCCTAGACAGTATATTTACTAGCCGCGCCTAATTATTCCGAGTTCCCGAACAAAAATTGACAACGTGCTGACGTTAGCACAGCTGGCAGACGACTACTGCGCTTGCGCGTTCTACGCACGACCGAATGTCAAACCGGTATGGCACCGAGCCGCGCGCCCTCTGACGTCGATTCCGAAAACAGCGTTTGGCGCGAACATTTAGGTTTTTAATGTTATTTTATAATTTTTGACAATAGGGGGCAGTTTTCACCCCTAAAAAACAAAAAGCGTACAATGACAAAATATAGAAAATGAACTAGAGGGTGAAATAAGCATAATCCCAATTTTTTGTACAAATCGGTGCTGGATGAAAAAATTGTGAGGTTTTACCATTTTTTTAGCTTCATTTCCTGGACTAGTAAGTTTTTGTAACAGAGAAAACTATCTTATTGCATTTAAGTGCACAGGTTCATATTATTTTCTGTCCCAGATATATAAGTGTTCTTTTGAAAGTTAACTGCAAATTTATCTAGATTGTAGGTTTATAATATTAGTCATTCCTTTCTCAGTTTTAACCTCCCACCCTCCCTCAATGGCGCGCACTGTACCCGTCGCCGTCAATCCCAGCACTACAACCCCCAGCACCAGCACCAGCACACTGGGCACGACACACCACTCTCGAAAATACGACACGTGTTTCGCCTCTACACGAGGCATCCTCAGGTGAGGTAGACTCTGCGGGGGCTGGCCGCTAAGTGAGCGGCGAGCCGAAACTACTGCTATTTATACTACTTGCTGACGCAACCGTGCTCCAATTACGTAGCGAGCGATTACGTCATGCGATCAATCACCGCCTGACGTAAGCCGATATTTGCTGTGAAATTAACAACAAACTACTGCGAAACGTCCGCCTACCCCGCGCCTACAACCACGCAACCAAACGCTGACCACCGCACCGTGAGGGTGACAAACGACCATGTTGCGAGGCTATATATCATCAAGGAGCAGGCTTAAACATGTTTAAGAGAGGCGAGTTGGAAACATTTGTTTGTTCATTCAGCAGTGCAACATTACCGTTATTATTTTTTAATATCTCTAACTGTTCCAGCACACACAGTCGTAGCCCTTTATTACAAGTATGTAAGACTTTAAAGGAGTGGTCATTGGATAGGCTGTGTCCAGTGTCTAAGAGATGTTTAGAAAAATGTGATTTATCGTTGTTACAATTCGTGTACGCGGCTAAATACTCTTTATAACGTGTTTCGAAGTTGCGACCAGTCTGACCCACGTAAACGTTGGCATTCGTCACAAACAAGTTTATAAACACCAGACTTTAGACGAATATCTAACTTATCTTTATAATTACAGATACTCCTAAGTGAATTGTTAGTTTTGAATGCCACGTACACGCCACTCTGTCGAAGAGTATTAGCTATTTTTTCAGATATAGCTTAGGTTCTATATCTGACTGCCAACATATCGACGATCACTTTGAGGTTTAACCGCGTACAGAGAACTGCGTACGACAAGTTTTTGTTTCTTTTTTATTAAATTGTCAATGATATTCTTTGAATAACCGTTGGAGACCGCAATTTGATAAATCGCATTAAGTTCTTTTAAATAATTTTCTTTACTTAACGGTACAGTAAACAATCGATTAACATAAAAATAAAAAGCGGCTAATTTATGTTGCCACGGATGACATGATGACGCAGGAATGACTGTGTCGGTATGAGTTGGCTTTCGATAAATTTAAAATTCATGTAACGACTCTTTCCTTGTTATTGTTAAGTCGAGGAAATTAAGGACACAATCTTGTTCCAATTCAAGCTTCAATTTAATTTTTACGTGGATTTTATAAATTTTATTAAGGAAAACATCCAGTTGTCTCTTTGTGCCAGTCCAGCAAATAATTATGTCGTCTACATATCGATAATAGTATAAAATATTTTGATTGACAACTATGTGTTGTTTTTCGAAATTATCCATAAAAATGTCTGCCATAAGAGGACTTAGAGGGGAACCCATGGCTAGCCCTTATTTTTGTAGATAGAAGTGGTTATTAAACCGGAAATAGTTTTGTTTCATACAGAGAGAGGTTAAGTTTAGAAGATCATTTGTTTCCCCGGGATGTAGACGACGTTTATTAAAGAGATCTACGAGTATACGCAAACAGTCTGGGGATGGGACATTTGTGAATATTTTTTTATTTGTAATAATTTAAAAATCCACCAAGTATTATATTCTGAACTTTCTTATAAATTACATAATATTGAATTTGATATTTTGGACCGGAAAGCCAGAGAACTAGCTTCAATAGTTGTTTACGAGAAATATAAAAATTCAGTCCCGTAAATTACAACGACTTGTATCCTCTGCATCACGTAAGCGCAATAATAACATACATACTGAATATCATCAACCTTGTTCCTGAACACTTTCTCTATAGGAAAATCATGTGTTTGGGAATGGAAGACACGATCCAAAAGAAACTCTGTTAAGAAAGCAACTACGAGTAAACATACACTGCCTGTATAGAAGCCTTTTGACAAAGAGCTAGTCGAAATGCAGAACTTTTTAAACCAGTTGCCAAAAATGCCTTCGCATTACTGCAGACAAAGAACAACACAGACTTCCCTACAGCCCGATATCGAGTCAAAGCGACAACTGTACGAACTTAACAAAAGCCACTGCAGCGATAAAAATGTTAAGCTTTTGTCGATTGCCACATTTTCAAATACATTAACTGTCCAAAATGTATCAATATTCAAACCAAAGAAAGACCAGTGTATCATTGGTAATAGATATAAGTTAGGAAAAACTAGCAAGGATGATTATGACGAGCGTTTGAATAGAAAAGAAGCAGCAAGAGCAGAGAAATAATCGGATAAAAAAGAAAAAGAATTTGTGTTTACGGCAGATCTACATGCGGTGCTTTTAGCACCACGGTCCAACGTGTTTACAACGCCTTGTTTGTTATAAAGCTTTGTTTTGTAATAATGCTAGCAACATTATTATAAAACAAAGCTTTGTGTGCACAACTGGTGTACATATGATACATACTTTTACCCATACCTACAAAAATACATACATTAGCATCACGTCTGTCTCCCAGTCATCGTGGGCAGAGATTAAAGGTCTTCATTTTGGCACATCTATCTTACCCATAACTTTCGCTTTGCTCACACATGGTAAGTCGTTTAAAGTTCTTAATTTCAATTAAAATTAGACCTGATAGACTATCATTTTCATGCATCCTTTACATCTTCTTTAAAACATGTTCTCCTATTTATACGATCAAGAAGCGTACCTACGTGGTTTTGATGTAGTTATAACGATGATAATGTTGATCTTTTTCCAGGTAACCGACATGAGGTGTCTCAAGTACGATCCTTCCGGAAGACTTTATTACAAACTCAGATTCTCTGACCAATATACATTGTTGAACCAACGCAGAAACAACAATGTGGACCAAACTATTTGAAAATTTACCGCAAATGTACGACCAACGCAGTAAAATAAAAAGAAAACGTATTTAGATCTACAAGAGTTAAAAAATACCAGCCTGATGACTACCAAAATTATTATGAAAACCTCCCTCACGAATAATAAATAACCTAATACAAATTAATATTGTTTATTTTACCTTCATACTAAGTAAAACCAGCTAACTCCATATTCCATACCTTTATTTAGTAGGAAATGCGGATATCTCAAAAAGCGTCTATATTTTAGTAATGACAATATTTTAAATAAAACAGTCAATGAAATTTAGTAGCTATTAACATAATACACCAACGGGATTTAATTTTTTTTAAATTTCTATTAAATTAAAAATCTAATGAAATTAGAAATTTTTAACTGTCTCCTGTAAAATTTTGACATATGGAGTTGGCTGATTAAGGTATCGATATGAGAAGTCAAGTAGTTCAATGTTTGACTGAACTACTTGACTTACTGGGTGAAACTAAGAAGTGAACGAAAGTTCTCTTCTTAGTTTCACCTAGTAAGTTTGTGTTTCGGTGGGTAGAGTGTCATCCCATCCTAACTTGGTAACAATAGCTTGGCCGTAATAGCGACAGGTGAGAGCCAGCCTAGAGGGTCATAAAATTTGAATATCTCCGAAAGTAGCGTTCGTTTAAAGGTTTAAAGGTTCTTTGTGTCTCCAGTAGCAAATTTGAAGATGAAGTTTCGTTGGAGCTATCCTCCAGCATATCGGTTAAGTCAAATTCCACAGATTTTGGTTCACGTAGTTTTTGTAATAGGTGTTCCATGCTTTTCGGTAAATTAGTTGATGTTTTTATCTTCATAAGTTTCTAATAGTTGTTTGTGTCGTTCATTGAAGTCACTCCACTGCGCTTCAAGAGCCTCCAGTCATTTTAACAAGTATTCTTGATTATTTCTGTCTTAACTATCTTTCTTGTAGTTAGAGCAGAGAGTTTTGATGTTATTAACACACTGTTGTTGAAGTTGCAGCATGGTGTTGTAGTTGAAGTAGTTAGTTGATTGTAGTAAAAAGTTAGAAGAAGAGAATGTGAAGTTCGTAGCTCGGTGTTCTGGGACGTAGTTGTAGAGGTGGCAGATGTAGAGCTCCGTGTTGGTTCGTCTAAGTTGTTGTGTAGTACGTGATAGGATTCCTCTCCGGTGTGTACGCACTCTAAATTGTTCTGGTGATTCCCTCTTCCAGGAGGCCAGTTAACCGATTACTACCACTGATCACACACTGTTACACTTCACTTTTGAACTTTTACAAGAAGGACCATAAAATATATGGTTTGCAAGACCATACACTTTCAAGAAGTAGAGTTGAAGTTAGTTGATGAGCACGTCACAAGGTTTATCACAAAGTTTAAAAGGTTTACTAAAAAGTAAAATAGTTACGAAGTTACTGTGGCAAATCTTTCCTTGAGTAGTTAGTGTTTAGTAAGACGATTTTTGACGTACTGATTTGAAGTTTAATATAATAAAATTACTACTGATTAAACATGCGCTGTAAAGTAAAGAAAGTAGGTGTCAAACGTGAGCGCAAAATAAAGTTGAATGTACGATGGCTTGCCCGTATCGTCAATTTTGGTATACCAGACGAGATGTGTCGTAATTTCCAGAATGCTGCCCAGCCGAATTGAATCCGTAAATTGCCATCTCGGTCGAAGTTATAGTTACTTAGTCGGACTAGTTGTCCCAAGAAAACATACTCGACCGTGTGGAGTTACCAGAGCTACCATCGGGCGCGTCCCCAATTGGCAGATAAGGGAACGCCATTCAGATATGTGTGGCAGCGGGAAACCGTCATAGACCAAAACTGGCTGGGTTGGGGCGTACCTTTGGTTCGGAATGGAAAAAAACGACCGAGGGCTTGTTTAGAGATTGCACGGTGAGGTTTCAGGTGCACTCAGCTTTTACCAATGCTGGGCAACGCGTAATAGCGGGATTTTCAGGAACCACACCCTATAAAAAAGGAAATTGAATGGGCCCAGTATTCTCTCACCCATACTCTGGGCAGGTACGGGAATAACCCGTATTGACTCTGCCACCGGTTGAATCTCTGAATCCTTTTGGCGTGAAGTGGATCACGTCTCGCGGCACCTAAGGGGCCGAGGACTCTTGGCTTAACCGCCTGGAGTCGCGAGAATGACAACCTCTTTAAAAAATCATCGATCGGATGGAATCAGATGCAATCCTACGAAGCGATGTTTGAGAAAAAAGAGATGAAAAAAGAGACGTTTAACTAAATCAGTATCGTCCAGCGAGAATGAAACTTTTTTAACAGTGGTAGAGCCAAGCGGTAGCTTTTGCTGTCGCACGGATGGGCCAGCTCGAACCGGGGTGGTACCACGACCTCACAGAATACCAGCGTGAAGTAGAGGTTTACCTCTGCGTTGCGTTTGGTGAGTGCAGGTGGCCGGAGGCCCAATTCCCCCCCCCCCCCATCAACATGGTAGTGGAATTAAATACAAGACTACCCCAGGAGGGTACCAGCAACCCTGGAGAATCCCTCGCTGAGCATCCACGAACAAACTACTTCACTCCTGAGCGTGGGTGCTCAGGCTGCCCCGCGTATTCTGGGGGGGGCAAAATTCCGCTCGTGACTAATGCTGCTCGGGGCAAGCGGAGCAATACAACCAAGGCGACCCCTGTCACGCTATCCGTGAATTTTTGCAACATCAGGGGACTTCATTCCAACCTTAACGCTGTCCATTACCATCTAGAGACGGCGAAGCCGGCCTTGCTCTTTTTAACCGAGACTCAGGTGTCCTCTCCGGCTGATACTTCATATCTCTCCTACCCGGGGTACAAATTGGAACACTCCTTTGTGCCCCGGGCTGGAGTTTGTGTTTACGTCAGAGAGGACATCTGTTTTCGACGCCTCGGCAGCCTTGAAGGTACGGACCTGTCCATCCTATGGCTGCGCGTAGACAGCGACGACCATCCCCGCGTCTACGGGTGCCTCTATAGGTCCCATAGCGGTAATGCCGACACAGACCGACTCATCGACCACGTCCAAATGGCTGCAGACTCCGTGCTACAACAGGTCCCATCCGCAGAGATCGTGATACTCGGTGATTTCAACGCCCACCACGCTGAATGGCTTGGTTCTCGTTCAACCGATCATGCGGGTAGATCTGTCTACGACTTTGCTTTGGCATATGGTCTAACACAACTGGTTACTTCGCCTACGCGGATCCCAGATGTGGAAGACCATGTACCTTCCCTGTTGGACCTTCTGCTGACCTCTCATCCGGACGGATATCAGGTCTCCGTCGATGCCCCTCTGGGCTCTTCGGACCATTGTCTGATCCGGAGCACAGTGCCACTCACGCTCCAATCGCAGTTGCGATCTACAGCTTGCCGCCGTGTTTGGCACTATAGGTCAGCTGATTGGGACGGGATGCGGTCTTTTTTTGCATCCTACCCTTGGGGGCGGGTTTGCTTCTCGCCGGAAGATCCCAGCGTTGTTGCCGATTCTGTTGCTGATGTGGTACTTCAGGGTATGGAACTTTTTATTCCATCCTCTGTGGTGCCCATCGGAGGCAGATCCCAGCCATGGTTTGGTCGCTCCTGTAAAATAGCATCACGCTATAAGCAGGAGTGCTACCGGGCCTGGGCTGACGCATCAACGTCTCGGGATTTAAACACCAGCGCACTTAAAAAGAAGTATAATTCCGCCTCCAGGTCCTTCAAAAGCGTCATTGCCAAGGCAAGGTCTGAGCACATCGGCAGAATTGGCGAGAAGCTAGTTCGCCTTCCTTCGGGAACCCGTGCATTCTGGTCTCTCGCCAAGGCTGTCCAAGGGAACTTCTGTCAGCCATCCCTCCCATCTCTGCACAGAGAGGACGACTCACTGGCCCATGCCGCAAAAGAGAAAGCCGATCTGTTGTGCTCTCTTTTTGCGTCCAACTCGACTCTAGATGACGGGGGGAACACACCGCCGACCATCCCGCGATGTGAGTGCTCCATGCCGGATGTGCGATTTACACAGCGCTCGGTTCGCAAAGCACTCTTCTCCCTGGACGTCAGCAAGTCGAGTGGGCCCGATGGAGTCCCTCCCATTGTGCTGAAGACGTGTGCTCCGGAGTTGGCACCGGTTTTAACGCGTCTTTTCCGGTACTCCTACTCCCAAGGCGTAGTCCCGAATTCATGGAAGACAGCTTTGGTCCACCCGATCCCTAAAAAAGGCGACCGCTCAGACCCGTCCAACTACAGGCCTATCGCCATCACCTCCTTGTTCTCCAAAATAATGGAATCCATTATAAACTGCCAGCTCATGAGGTACCTTGAGGATCACCAGCTGATCAGTGACCGTCAGTACGGTTTTCGTCGGGGTCGATCAGCAGGTGATCTTTTAGTTTACTTAACTCATAGATGGGCGGAGGCAGTAGAGTCCAAGGGGGAGGCATTGGCCGTTAGTTTGGACATAGCGAAGGCCTTCGATCGGGTCTGGCACAAGGCGCTTCTTTCGAAGCTTCCTTCCTATGGGCTTCCCGAGAAATTGTGCAAATGGATCACCAGTTTCCTTGCTGATTGGAGCATCAAGGTCGTAGTAGACGGTGCATGCTCTGATTACAAGCCTATCAACGCTGGTGTTCCACAAGGCTGCGTGCTATCACCAACGCTGTTTCTCCTGCATATCAATGATATGTTGCTAACTGGTAGCATTCATTGCTATGCAGACGACAGCACTGGGGATGCCTTATATACCGGCCGTGCCAATATTTCTCGGGAAAACGTCGCCGAGTACCGGGACAAACTTGTGTCTGAAGTCGAGTCTTTGCTTAACAAAGTCTCGGATTGGGGCCGACTAAATCTAGTCCAGTTCAATCCCCAGAAGACACAAGTTTGCGCGTTTACCGCTAAAAAGAACCCCTTTGTCGTATCTCCTCAGTTTCAAGGCACTCCCCTTGCTGCCTCAGCCAGTATCGGAATCCTTGGCGTCGACATATCGAATAGCGTGCAGTTTCGTGGTCACTTGGAAGGGAAGGCCAAATTGGCCTCTAAAAAGCTTGGCGTGCTCAGCAGAGCGAGACAGTATTTCATGCCGGCACATCGCTTGCAACTTTACAAAGCGCAAGTTCGGCCCCACATGGAATACTGTTCTCATCTCTGGGCCGGGGCACCCCAGTGCCAGCTCCTTCCACTTGACCGCATCCAGCGCAGAGCGATTCGAATCGTCGACGACCGAGTTCTTTCCGATCGGCTCGATACACTGGCACTGCGTAGAGATGTTGCATCTCTTTGCGTATTTTATCGCATCTATCACGGGGAGTGCTCTGAGGAATTGTTCGGACTAATTCCAGCCGCTCAATTTCACCATCGCACGTCGCGACAAAACTCGCGTTACCATCCATACCATCTGGATGATTGGCGGTCCACCACTGTGCGATTTAGAAGAAGTTTTCTCCCTCGCACAACTTCTTTGTGGAATCAATTACCACCAGCGAATTTTCCGAACCGATACGACTTAGGAACCTTCAAGAAAAGAGCTTACACCTTTCTAAAAGGCCGGCAACGCATCTGCAATTCCCCTGGTGTTGCGGTTGTTCATGGGCGGCGGTAGTCACTTAACATCAGGTGAGCCGCATGCTCGTTTGCCCCCAATTCTATAAAAAAAAAAAAAAAAAAAAAAAAAAAAAAAAAAGAGACGAATTCTGAGACAACACAGCACAGAACAGGGTTCGGTTATAGGATCACTTCTGTGGAACATCGGTTACGACTGGGTGTTACAGGGAGATATTCTCCCGGGTGCTGGTATAATCTGCTATGCAGACGATCACTGCCTGGGGTGAGACTTATGAGGCAGCCGTCCGTCTTGCCACTGCATCTAAGGCACAGGTTATTGGCAGAATCAGGATATTACCGCTCTGCTGAGCACGCGAAGCTTTTTGGAGGCCGAGGCAAAGTCAAAGTACATAGGCAGATATGGCGAAAAACTAGTTCACCTTCATTCGGAAATCCGAGCATTCTGGTCTCTCGCCAAGTCTGTCCAAGGGAACTTCTGTCAGCCATCTCTTCCATCTCTGCACAGGGTAGTCCACTCACTGGCCTACGCCGCAAAGGAGAAATCTGATCTGCTCTTTATTTGCATCCAATTCGACTCTCCATGACGGGCAGAATATACCACCGACCATCCCGCATTGTGAGTGCTCCACGCCGGATGTGCGGTTCACACAGCGCTCGGTTCGCAAAACACTCATCTACTTGGACATCCACAAATCGAGTGGGCCTGACGGAATCCCCCTGTGAACTGTGCTCAGGACGTGTGCTACGGAGTTGGCAGCGGTTCTAACGCATCTTTTCCGGTACTCCTACTCCCTAGGCGTAGTCCCGAAATAATGGAAGGCGGCTTTTGTTCACCCGAATCCTAAAAAAAAGCGACCGCTCTGACCCGTCTAGCTACAGGCCTATCGCCATTACCTCGAATAAAATAATGGAATCCATTATAAACTGCCAGCTCATGCGGTACCTCGAGGATCACCAGCTGATTAGTGACCGCCATTATAGTTTTCGTCGGGGCCGATTATGTGGTGATCTTCTAGTCTACCTGATCCATAGATGGGTGGAGGCAGTAGAGTCCAAGGGGGGGGGGGGGCGCATTGAACGTTAGTTTGGACATTGCGAAGGCCTTCGATCAGGTTTGGCACAAAGCGCTTCTTTCGAAGCTCCCTTCCTATGAGCTTCCCGAGAAATTGTCCGATTGGATCACCAGCTTCCTTGTAGATCGGAGCATCAATGTCTGTGTAAACGGTGCTTGCTTCGACTACAAGCCTATTAATGCTGGTGTTCCACAAGGCTGCGTGCTATCACCAACGCTGTTTTTTCTGCATCTCAATGATATGTTGCGAACCGGTAACATTCATTGCTATGCAGATGACATCAATGATGATGCTCTGTACTCTGGCAACTCGGAAACTTTTTCTTCTTTTCTCGGAAAAACGTCACCGGGTACCGGAACTAACTTTTGTCTGAAGTCAAATCTTTGCTGAACAAAGTCTCGGATTGGGGGCGACTAAATCTAGTCTAGTTTAATCCTCGACAAAGACACAGTTTTGCGCGTTTACAAAAGAACCCCTTTGTCGTATCTCCTCAGTTTCAAGGCTCTCCCCTTGTTGTCTCAG
Source organism: Parnassius mnemosyne (assembly GCA_963668995.1). Taxonomy (NCBI): domain Eukaryota; kingdom Metazoa; phylum Arthropoda; class Insecta; order Lepidoptera; family Papilionidae; genus Parnassius; species Parnassius mnemosyne. Next base: position 20,741,354 of record CAVLGL010000024.1, read on the forward strand.
CCAGTAACGGACTCTTCAGCGTCGAAATATCTAGTGATGTGCCGTTTTGTGGTCATTTGAAAGATAAGGCCAAATTGGCCTCTGAAAGCTTGGCGTACTCAGTAGAGCGGAACAGTATTTCATGCTTGCACATCGCTTGCAACTTTACAAGGCGCAGGTTCAGGCCAAAGGATAAGTACTAGAAAGAAACTTTTGTTTTGTACTTCTACTATATGCAATAAATATGGCAAAGAACAATTTTATAACTCGTGCATGTAATCTTATAATAACATCTTTTCACATGTTGATGTATTTTCTCTGTCATATGGACAGTTTAAAAAGCAAATTGAAACTGTAATGGATAATAGTTAAAATTAATATTTCACTTTAATATTACACTTTACTATGACTTAACTTTAGTTTTACACACCAAAGTATATCATGATTTTCTCTTGTTGTCGATGAGTTACTTAACTGTTTAAACTTTATTGTTAAATGTAAGTTTAATATGTGTTATGTACTAGACTAAAATTATGTATGTTTACCTTGAAAAAAAAAATAAAAGAAGATAGGCAGTAGTATCTTCCTTATAATTCGAAATGATAATAAAAATAAGGTTGCAACTACGGCAAAACCCTCCCTATGAGGAAATTTATGGGGAAAATCCGATGTTCAACATAGGACTTTTATAGGCTGTAATGTATGCATTTTTTCCATCGTAAAACACAATTTTTTTTCAGAAGCACTTTTACAATTATATTGCACCTAACGTGTATCTCGTGACTTGTTGTCACCACACTTTCGTCCTTCCATAATCTGACTTCAAAATATGGATTCATCTGCGAATAGAACCTGATCCAAGCTTCGTCATTCCCGTTTTCGTTTTTGCGAGCAAAATTAACTTGACATACCTGATGGCATGTGGCAAGAAGGGGGCTTCTGGCAGGTAAGTGTGCATTTATTCCGACCGATTTTAGTATTTTGCTCACAGTTTTGTGCTTATTGTAATCCCTCGAACTTCTTGGAGCTTTATTCTTACCTCAGAAGAACTTAATTCCAGTTTCTAAGCACGCTGATGATGAGAAACGGGTAATCAATGGACAGTTTTCCGTTTTCCGCCCCCGTCCTGTGAATTTTGGTTGGCCTGTTGGTCTAGTGGTTAGTGACCCTGACTGCTACGCCGGAGGTCGTGGGTTCGATTCCCACCCAGCACAAATGTTTGTGTGATGAGCACGATCATTTGTTCTGTGTCTGGGTGTAATTTATCTATAATATTTATGTATTTAGAAATATATAAGTATGTTTATCAGTTGTCTAGTACCCATAACACAAGCTCTGCTTAGCTTGGGACTTGATGGCGTTGTTTGATATTTGTGGAATATTATTATTATTTCGTATACTGTCTGGTCTGCCGATACCTCTTGACAACTCGGTGTAGCACAGATTTTGATACTCGTAATGTTGGGCCACATGTTTGTAGGTGTGCCCAGTTATAATTAAAATAACAGCCTCAGCAACCTGAAGGACGTTTAGATATGGCATGCTTAGTTTTTTTTGGTCCATGAAATATTTTTTCCGTGTCCAACCCCGGATATTAGTTTAAAATTTTAGGTGTTTGTCCACATGCTATTTATGTATTATCAAAAGCCTTCATGATACAGGAAATAATTCTAATGTAGGGCAAAAGTTTTTTTTACTTATTTTATCTTGTGACAAACGAGGACATAGTTAATTATTCCAAAGTAAAAAAAAAAATAAACGGCGTATATTTCGTTGTTTGTCAGATATAACTAGCCTTCTCAATAACCATTCATAACATCATAATAGTATAACAGCTACGACTATTGTGTTCCACAGCCATGACCATAGGTTACTAAAAACATACTAGGCCATTACTGTCCTCATACATTACGTTAAAGGTCACATATTCGTTGGTCTTATTATGGATGACAGATTCAGTTGGCGATAACATAAACGGTATCCACATGGATACGTACACGTGTTTACAAAACTAACGTGTTTTAAAAACTTTAAAACCTATAGTTCCTTATAAGAAACATAAATATGTAGGCGACAAAGGATTATATAAATACTGCAAAGTTATTGATTAAGTTATTACTCTTAGATAAAACTATACATGTACAATTATGTTTAAAGTTACTTAATCCATAAATACATACATACACCGAAACCATGAGAGTTTTTTTTCCTTCCAAAATACAATAATATTCACGGTACCAGAACTTTCAATTTCCCTATTATTATTGCCTCATATTCTGATTGAGGTACCGGAAGAAATTCAGAACGTTATTGTTGATTCAGAATCACATATGGCAAAAATGAAATCTTGTTTTCTTGTAAATTGACAAGGAAATTTAAGTTTTTCATTTAATATACAATAGGTACGTATAGCAGTGCAAGCAGTCAGATAAGTACCTGATTTCGATAATGTAATTAAGTTACAGAAATTCATACATTATAGGTAAGGTAGGCACCGGTAATGTACTGGTAACATTGTTTTAACGAAACTGTGGAAAAAATGTTCTTTTACACACAACACACAGTCACTGGTGTTAACTGCAAATGTAAATTTGTAATCGAAAAAAAATATATTGTATTAACTATTTTACGGTTTTTCCCTTACTTATATTGAACTTGCTTCTTGCCAAAATTTATGATACTAGGACAACGGGAAGCGCCCTATAGATTTTGAGGAGTAAGCTTGCGAGTATCAAAATATGTAGCTATATCTTTTAGCTGTAGCTTGAATGTTTTATACATACAAGGTGTGATATACTAAATAAGTCAATGAAAAGAGGCGTGTTGCTGCTTCTATAATTTTAATTAGACTGTTCTTATTCTACCTTAACACACACACATATATATAGTCGTGGGGTTTATACTACACTACACCTCTCAGCGACAAAAAAAAATGAATACATTTGGTTTTTTTTAAACTTATAAAAATAAATATAAAATATGTTTATTATTAATATAAATTACAAAAATACAATGGAATTATATATTATTTGACCTAAATATAAATTACAAAAATAAAATATAGGTATATTCTATGGGTAGTTCGGGTGGCCAGTTCCCTCTGCCCTATAGTAATTTCAAGGTCACAATAAAATCGGTATGAAATATCATACATACATACAACATACTTATTTGACATAATTAGGTAATTCGCGAAGATCTAGTATAGTTGTACATTGATTTATATTTTGAAATACTCTTCTCTTATTTATTTATTCATACTTTTTCATTTCATTCCTTATTTTCGATTGTTAGGCCTTGTTATTATCTTTTTTTTTCATAATTCTTGTACGTACTTTTTTTTCTTGATATTCTGAACTTTAACTAGCTTTATTTCTCTCTATTCACTTATATATATTTATTTATCATTTAGATACCGGGAATCGGAGTATTAATTCATTTCATTTATATTTTATTTCGTGATATTTATCACGTGGGTACTTTATACATATGGGCCCCCTATTTACTTGGGTATTATATTACTTTTTCACTGCATTTATTTCATTTTATTGGTACAAAAACTTTTTTTTCATATTATATCAAGGTAAAACCTTGGTGTACCTTGGGTTGTGCGCACAACCTTGAGATCTACGTTTAAGTCATTTTAAAAGGACTCCAACAATTGTCACGGAGGAAACCTAAGTTCACACTATGATCCAATGAAGGATATGACCTCTATGTACCATTATTAAGGATAACAAATGTAAGACTTCTCTGGTCCCCAACAGTACTAATATGAGTAAACTCGTTCACATCACTTGTACGGAAGGTATTGTTCCCAAGTACCCGTTACTCCCGATTTTATCATCCAATCATGGAAACATACCCTGCTCGAGGACTATATGCTTTATGCCATTACTTATTTATGCAGGTCAACTTTTGTTTTCTTTCTATTTATTTCTTTACATATATCGTATTTACTAACCATTATTTAATTGAACCATAATTTTCACGTACACGGCTCGCGTACATACATGATTATTATCATGGATAATATTCTTTTAGAATTCATAATAAATTCTCATTTACCTCATTAACAATACATTAAAACTTATTCCGTATTTAATAGTGTCAGAAACACCTTAAAAATTAATCGGTTATTAGGTTTTCCACACTCTAAGCTGATCAAGCTGCTGATTGTATATGGATATGCTAACCTCCGATAATTTTTCTTTACCTATGCCACACTTTCTACTCATATATCTATCAATATTTTTCACTTATAATGATAAACTCCGTAACTTATCCATAAATTTACCTACGTCTTTTATAAATTTTTATCGTATAGTCTCGTATAATATTTAGTTACATCATTGTCAGTTAGGGATCGAGGCTCACAATATGGGCACAATAAAATTTAAATTAATTAATTCTATACATAACATAATGAGTTTCAAAATCGAATTAAACGAAGTAATTATTTTCATAATCCACACAAAAAGGTCAGATATTCAAGCTACTATCCCAAAAGTAATGAACTATAATAGTTAAAACCGTTAGATATAAAAGTTTAATCAATATTAAATCAAAAATAAATTATTGCATTTCATATTAAGATATAGAACAAAGAAGTCAAAGCAACGTAATAGTTTTCAATAACAATAACATAATCGCATAACGACAGACAGATCAAAATACAAATTGTAATCCCACTCTTAGCAGCGCAAGCGATTTGAGACACCTTTGTTTTAATTAACAAAATACATACCTATATGGCAACGTTTGCGACTACATCGTATTATGATCACCTAATTTAAACGTCACTTATACAATGTTATTATTACATACATAATATATGGATACAAGTAAAATGATAGTTTTAAATTCCTTATTTACACAGAATTTTAGACACATTACTTTTGCTTAGATCGAAAAATATTTCTAGAAGTATGGTATTTACTATATCGTTTACAGAATATAATTGAATAATTACTGTAACACATATCAACTTTACACAACAAACATTAATTTATTTAAGCATTCAAAAGACCAATTTTAATTTTTAAGTAGGTTTATGTATATAAGTAAAACTTTAAGGTTCACTGCCTTTATAAAAGAAAAGAAAAACTAATACTTATTAACAATAATGAATTGTTTTTAAATAAAATTTACTAAACTGCATTACAGAAAAAAAAAACAACGAAATATATCATATTTAACAATATATCAGTATTATTTTAACTATACGAAAAATTAATTTATGGTAAACTATGGTAAATAACCGTAAAAATGTAATCTACTATATAATTTCATTCATTTTCGTACTTGTATTGCCTGATATCTTCTCTAATCAGTGTAGTGTAACACAGGCTCGGCACGCACTTAACTAACACGTCCACTATCGCCCAAGGCTCTCGTTTAACTGACGCGGTGCGCTCGAGACAGTGAATTATATATAAATGTATGTTTGTGTATTTGTGCATGGTAAATTATTAATAAATAAAACAAATAACAATATTTACTGTATACTATATATATGCAAACACTACATCTCTTTCTTATCAAGATTTATTTTCTTTTTTTCATTATAACTCATAACAATCACAAAGCAGCTTGTATTGTCTGTATTAATTATTATATATTTTCGTCTTCTTTATCTTGTTCTAGATTTTATTCATCGCGTGGAATAGCCGTCCATCCGCCTCCTACTTTCTTCAAATGTATCACATTTCTCTTAAACCTTTGGTTCGTTTCACTATTGCGTACTGTGCAGTCACCGTCTCGTGCACTCTCTATGACGTGTGGCGTCGGTTTAAAATTTGTTGTAAGATTATTCGATTTTTCCATTGATTTTACGTAAACCTTATCACCCTGTATTATATATGAGTGAGTTGCTCTGCGTTTCCTATCTACATACTCTTTTCCTTTTTCTTTTTGTATTTTGTTTCTATCCCTGATATCTAAATCATTTAGTCTGTAATTTATTTCACCTATTGATGGAATTTTATCCCTACAATTTCGTTGAAAAAACAGTTCAGATGGTGACCTCCCGGTAACTGTAAGGAGGGGTGCTGTTATACATTAGAAGATACTCCCACAAACATTCTTTTAAATCCTTTCTCTCGATCTGGCTGATACAAAGACGTTTTAAAATATCTCTGTTTTGTCTTTCAACTTCGCCGATCATTTGAGGCCAATATGGTACAGTACTAAATAATTTAATGTTCTTTGCAGAAAGATCGAAACTCTTCACTAACGAACTGCTTGCCATTTTCTGCTGTGATAGAAATAGGATAACCAAGTCTACTGAACATTTCTTTTACTATTTTAATAATCTGTAAACTTGTGATGGTTTTTGTAATTTTTACTTCTTTGTATCGACTATAGTAGTCGACCACCACTAACAGATACTCGTTACTTGGCAATGGTCCTATTAGATCCATTGAGACATCTATCCATGGATCTGCAGGCAACTCTCGTCTCTTTATTGGTGCAGGTGGGTTTGGTAAACCCACTAACTTACATCCTTTACAGGCCTTTAATAATTGTTCTACGTCTTTATCGATACGGGGCCACCGTACCTGTAAGAGATTAAATTTATAATATAAATATAAAATAATACATTGTAAGACTTATATATGCCATGAAAGCGGTAAAATAGTATTTTTATTAAAGGCGATAAATATCACACCTACATGTAAAATGCCACTAAAATTTAGCTAACGACATTGTATTTCGGTTCGAATCGAGAGGAGTGATTAGTTACATCTACTATTTTTCCATCAAAAATCTTATTAAATAAAAGTTGTGCTAATAGACATATGTTAAAATAAATCATTATTTTATTATTGCTATATAAAGAAAATAAATTTTGCACACCATAAGCGTGGTCTCATATGCGAACATATAAGTTATATAAATTATTAAAATGATCATAACAGGGTTAAAAACAATAAATCATAATTCATAATCCAAAGTTATTTTTCCGCGGGTACTCTAGGATTTAGTTTACAATTGCAATGCTAATAGTTGCACATTGCTAACCTATTTTTGTTGATATCTTTATGCTAAACAGTTGCTTACCATTTTTCTCGTCGCCACTTGTATTATCTGCTATCTTCTCTAATCAGTGTAGTGTAACACAGGCTCGGCACGCACTTGACTAAACATGTCCACTCTCGCCCGAGGCTCTCGTGCAACTGACGCGGTGCGCTCGACATAGTGAATTATATATAAATGTATGTTTGTGTATTTGTGCATGGTAAATTATTAATAAATAAAACAAATAACAATATTTACTGTATACTATATATATGCAAACACTACATCATTGTATCCTGCACAGTTATAAAAATAATGTGAAACAATAAACAATAACTAAATAAAATTGAATATAAAATTGTCTTGTGCCTTAATACAAATACCATAAGTGCCTAAAATGTAATGAGCTTAATTTTTGATATTGTATTATGATTGCATTTGTTTTATATATAAATAGTGATAAAATATTGAAAAATCAATTGTATCGTGAACTATCTGATAAATAATTTGAATTTAAACATACGTGTATTAAATATAGAATATTTAATACTTAAATTCAACAAATATTATAGCAAAAAGAATATAAAAACAATTTCCAATTGATAAATAAAGTTTTAAATGGAATTAAAATCACACAGGTGCGAAGTTATCTTTTCTTTGTTCTTCTTTGTTCTTCTGGACGAAGCTTGCAAGAGTACAACCGCAGCTTTCCTTTTTAAATAAATCTGCCTTTTCTTGAATAATTTGGGTATTTGGTCATTATATAAAAAATCCATAATTTATTTTTCTCACTCTGTAGCTGTTGTCTGTTGTCTTCAGATAGTATACGTACTTTTTAATTTTTAGTTTCTGCAAAATTATTATTGTGGCCTCTTCTTTTATTCATATTCATTTAATTTTCGTCACATCTGGTATTGCGTCCATTCCGTTGTAATATAATTGTTTTTAAACGATCAATCCAAGATGATTTACATTATTTATTTATTTTGTAAAATTTTCTCCCTTTATGTAGGCCCGGCGGTGCGCGTGCAATGTAGCAGCGCACCGCCTGGCAGGGTTGCCATGTGATATATTAAATATCTCAATGAAAAGAGGCGTGTTACTACTTCTATAACTTTAATTAGACTGTTCTTAGGGGACCATAGACCTGAGTATTCGATATTAATTTTAACTTGATACTTTTTCCTGTTCCTGAGAAAATAGGTATTGACAGACGGAAAGATGGTGGGGCAGATCATTGATTTATATGTCACACTAGATAAGTAATTGCCCCGAAAAAGCATTGCCACTTCACATATGGCCACAGCCATATGCCCAACTAACGTCGGTTCAGTGTTCAATGTGACGCGGACCGAGTTGAGCCGAAAGATTCACGACAAAAAATGGGTAAATTCCTAGTGAAAGAATGCGATTCAAGGTCATCATCATCATTACAGCCCTTCACAAGTCCACTGCTGAACATAGGCCTCCCCCAAAGAATGCCACAAAGCACGGTCCTGAGCCACCTGCATCCATCGACTTCCTGCATGTCTTACCAGGTCGTCACTCCATCTCGTGGGGGGACGCCCTACACTTCGCCTACCGGTACGAGGCTGCCACTCGAGAACCTTTTTTCCCCATCGGTTGTCGGTTCTTCGAGCTATATGGCCGGCCCACTGCCACTTCAGCTTACTAATTCGTTGGGCTATGTCGGTTATTCTGGTTCTACTGCGGATATCCTCATTCCTAAGTTTATCACGCAGAGAAACTCCGAGCATAGCCCTCTCCATAGCTCGCTGAGCGACCTTGAGCTTCCTCATACGGCCAGCAGTGAAGGACCACGTCTCAGTTCCGTAAGTCATCACTGGCAACACGCACTGGTTGTACAATTTCGTTTTAAGGTTTTGAGGTATGTCTGACGAGAAGATGTGTCGTAGCTTCCCGAACGCTGCCCAGCCGAGTTGAATCCGTCGATTGACCTCTCGGTCGAAGTTGGACTTACCTAGTCGGACTATTTGTCCCAGGTAAACATACTCGTCAACAACTTCGAGCTTAGTGCTCCCAACAACTACCGGCATAGGTGTGACATGGACATTAAACATAATCTTTGTTTTGTCCATGTTCATCTTAAGACCTATCCGTTGGGAAACACTATTGAGGTCATTGAGCATAGTGCTTAGGCTCTCCAGCGATTCTGCCATAAGGACTATATCGTCGGCAAATCGAAGGTGAGTGATGTACTCGCCATTGATGTTGATACCGTACCCTTTCCAGTCCAGAAGCTTGAAAACGTCTTCCAATGCAGCGGTGAAGAGTTTCGGGGATATGACGTCACCCTGTCTTACACCTCTCTGCAATTGGATAGGTTTCGTACTCTGGTTCTGTACTCGGATAGCCATCGTAGCCCTACTGTACAAGCACTTCAACACTTCGATATACCGACAGTCAACTTGGCACCGCTGAAGGGACTGCAGCACCGCCCAAATTTCGACGGAATCAAAGGCTTTCTCATAGTCCACATACGCCAGACATAGTGGCAAATTGTACTCTTCGGACTTCTGTACAACTTGCCGAAGGGTATGTATGTGGTCTATGGTGCTAAAGCCCTTTCGGAAACCGGCTTGTTCGGGAGGCTGGAAGTCGTCAAGTCTGCGCGCGAGACGATTCGTAATGACTCTCGAAAACAGCACGTAGACGCGGCTCAGAAAGGAAATCGGTCTGTAGTTCTTCAAGAGAGCGTTGTCACCTTTCTTGAAGAACAAGACCACCGCACTCCTGCTCCACGCCTCCGGTATAATGCCACCATGTAGGACGGAATTAAAGAGCTTCTGAAGGACTTCAAGTACCGGTCTTCCACCCGCTTTCAGAAGCTCCGCTGTAATTCCATCCTCGCCTGGGGCCTTACCGTTTTTAAGGTGCTGGAGAGCCATTCTAATCTCGCTCAGACTGACGTCCGGGATATCTTCGGAATAGTGTCGGATGAGACTCGCTCTTGGATCGTTACTCACACTTGCGTGTGGCTCCAACGATGACGTGTACAGCTGCCCATAGAACCTCTCAATCTCACTCAAAATCTCAGGTGTCCCGGAAACGATGCTGCCACATTCTGTCTTCAGCTTTGACAGTTGGCTCTTTCTGGCAGACAGATCTCTGGCAAAGACTTTGGAGCCTTGGTTCCGCTCGATCGCTTCTTCAATACGAGCTGTATTGAAGTTGCGTAAGTCCCGCCGCATGCATTTTGAGATCTGTCTGTTCAGATGCCTGTATGCTGTCAAGTCTGTTGAAGAATGTAGCTTCATCTCCCGTCTAACAGCCATGAGATTAAGAGTGTGATCGGAGAGTTTTTGTGTTCTTCTGCGGCGGGTCTTGCAGAACTTAGCTCCGACCGCATGGACAGTTTCCACGAGCTTGTCATTCATATCGTCCACCTCATTGCAGTCTTCTAGGCACTGAAAACGGTTTTGTAACTCGAGCTGAAAGGTTTCGGGACTTTGGATTAGAGCACGAGGGGGACGGAGCGTTGACTTCATTAGACGAGACCTCTCCAACTTAACGTTTAGGTTCAGTGTGCCTCTAACCATTCGGTGATCGCTACCAGTTTTCACCCTTGCGATCACGGAGACATCACTGAACAGTTGTCGTCTGGTCGTCATAATGAAGTCAATCTCATTTTTTGTCGAACCGTCGGGGCTCGACCAGGTCCACTTCCTGTGGGGCCGCTTCTGGAAGAAAGAGTTCATCATAAAGAATCCCTCTTTCTCCATGAAGTCGGCCAGCTGCTGGCCCCTTGGGTTCCGTTGCCCTATTCCAAATTTCCCTACTTTCAGCTCACCGTTCTCTCTTGTGCCTAGTTTTGCATTGAAGTCTCCCATCAATACCGTATATTGGGTTTTTGAGGAATGCATGGCTTTAGAGATATCCTCATACATTTCCTCCACCTCCTGATCGGGGTTTGCCGAGGTTGGTGCGTAGACCTGTATGACCTTCAGCGAATACCGTTTGGTGATTCTGAGTATAAGGTACGCAACCCTCGTCGACACACTCCCGATCTTTACAACGTTGTTAACGAGAGACTTGTGGACGATAAATCCGACACCTCCTTGGGACAGATGGTCGCCCTCCCGGTGATAGAGCAAGTTGCCGGATTCGAGGATTACCGTGTCCTCCCCCTCTCTTCGGACTTCGGATAATCCTATAATATGCCAGCGCAACTTGTCTATCTCTTCTTCCAGCTCCACTATCTTCTCGTCAGTCCTCAGGGTTCGTGCGTTGTACGTTGCCAGGTCAAGTCGTCTAAGGTGGCAACCGAACCTCCACCGGAGATTCTTAGCACCCCCTGCCCCGCCGTTACCATGGTCGCCAATTCAAGGTCACAAAAACATAATTAATGAAGCGGAATCACTTTTGACATGTAAATTTTGAAAAATGAAATAAAATATCGAATATTGCAATTTAGGTTCAATGTTGCCACTTTTCTGCCTTTGTAATTTTCCCATATTACACTACTACGACTACATATATAATTTAAATATAAATGAAATAAGTTAATTTGTTAGCCCTGATTTTAAATAGTTTGGAAATTGTAATAAAAACTATGTCTCAACCTTTATACAAAGGAATTAATTATTCTTATTTTAAAATATTCATGAATGATCTATTAATTATATTTTATTACCTATTTTATATTAATATTTTGTGTATGTGTCTATGCGAGGGAGAGGGTGAGTAGTAGTATAAATATAGTATAATAACATAGAATTATTACGCATAGAATACTAGTATGCGCACCGAAATTGAAGCAAGTAAAACTAACGCGAAACCACGTAAGTTGACTCAGCGACGCGTCAGTGCAAAACGTCACGTCTTACGGAGAAGAGCTCGCGAAAAATTGTAAAAATTACCGTTTGTGTTGTAAAATATTGTCACAACGGTGATGATAAACATAAAAGAAGTGATGGTATTACATTTCACGTATAACTTTATACATTTAATTCATTATAAGAACGTAAAACTAAAAAAAATACTTACCTAAGCTCTCATAATACAAATTTTGCTAGTTGTGGGGAAAAAATCACAATTTTCTTTTAAAAATATTTATTTTCTATTTGTGTTTAAAACGTTTAATCGCAACGCTCTGTGTAAAACTCAAATGTTTATATATAGATACTACTTCTCTAAGTGTTAACATTATATTAACAATGGGTGCCTATTTAAAACTAATACGGAATGATCAGCTAATCGCGATTCATCGACGCCATTTTAACGCAACTATTTTATTTTAATTGCTTTTTTTATTGACTAAGGCTACGTTTTAAAATATAGAATAAAAACTTTTTTATTTACAACATCAAGAGATTATTAATAAGAACGCCTTTACTAACCAGATATCACTATACACCTAAACATTAACCAGATGTTACGTTAGACCCAAACATAGCCTATTTTAACCGACTCCCAAAAATAAAGGTCAGCAATATATATGCACACTGATTCTAAGCTTGATCAATTCGTATATACATGCTGAAATTTTAGTGGTTGTTGTCCCGCAGCCAAATTATACTGTCTCGATAATAGAGCCAATTTATTAAATTCAAAATATTACAATTAAAAAAGGGCAGATTTAAAATAGTAATACCTCACAAGCTAGTCGAGCACCCAGACTAGTTTATGTCGTATCACTACGCTTGAGAGTTCATGTTATGAACATTTATTAGTGGCCCTTCACTGTGTAGGAAGCGCGCGGTAGCGCGTGCGATAGACGTAACACTACATTACGTCCAGCGAATTTATTTTTTCAGACTTTATTATAGTAATTCGGTATAAGCTAGCCTGCACGCCCGACCTACTTGCGAGATATTGCTATTGGTTTGAGATCGCATTCGAGTTTTGTTTTTTTCGATTTTAAATCTGCCATTTTTATATCCTAATAATTTTTATTTTAATAAATCTATTGTACTACTAAGGCAAAATCATTTTACTTCGGGAAAACAACCATTAAAATTTCAGCGTGTATATATTGGATGAATCTATGTGTATATCCTTTCAAATAAAAAATCTAAATCGGTTTAGAAATCGTAGAATTCTGAGGTAAAAAACATTAAAAAATACACCGAATTGATAACCTCCTCCATTTTTGAAGTCGTTTAAAATTAAACATTGCACGATGTGCTTATTGTATTCGAGCAAATTAATTGTGTTTAATAATATTATTAAATTTTATTACGTCAGCATTTTTGTACCATTAATATATGTATAATAAAGTTATATTAGAACCATCATTATCGTGTTTATTTTATGCCATTTTATATTCTCATAAAATACATCTTCGTACGTAATACGTAATCTTAATTATATCGATTATTTAAAATTAATCAAAAAAATAGTAATTTGCACAATTTGATTGCAAACGCCAGAAACTGGTATCACTGAATGGCATGTATGTGTGCGTGTGAAGAGCGTAGGCACATTCGACTCACGCCCACTAACATGACCTTGCATCATTTTAACGCTCATGTTTTGTACTAGACTACGTTTCTATGCGTAATAATTCTATGTATAATAAATAATACGATTGCTGAGAAAGGAGACTCACTGAGTGCCTTCGAAATATACTCTTATTAGTTCTAAGCACTTCTGGGATCAAGACAAACTAGGGCCAAAAAGCGATGGTAACCGTGTTTATTTAAGCGGAATAGTACGAGCACCATTTAGTATTATCTTAAAAATTTATTCATAACCACAGTTTTTGTAGCTAATATCATGAGACAAAGACTTGCCAATGCTTTCACAATTCATGCATATTTTAAACTCAGATCTTCTTGGTTAAGAAACCCAAATTTTTTTTTGTACATGATTTTTTTTGTTTGATTTATTAGTACAATAAAAGATATTCCAAAAAAAATCTTTCATTTCATTAGTCATACTTCTATTCATCGGATAAGCAAACATACATATTTAAAATAAAAACAAATAACTGCAGCTTAAAAAAAACTCCTTTTTATTGCTTATTTTGGGTAAAATTTCATATAGTAGGCAATACTAACCCATCACTGCATGTTTGTGTGGTTATCTTTATCTAATCTTAGCGACGGTATTGGTTTCGCGACTTGTGTGAGTGAGACAGATATATGTTTACTTAAAAAGATTCAGTGGTTTCAAAGCTACGTCCTCGCGGTTAGATAGTGGTTTCACTTATTTCGATGCGCGGTAATGTAGTTTGCCCCTCTAGTCTTGTATAACTCAATGGGGCAGACCGACAACCAATATAATTAAATATATGGGTTCCATTTTTTCGGTTTTTTACCTTACTTGGTTTTATTAATAGCTGTCGCGCAAAGAGTTTTGAAGATTGCCACTTTTTAGGTTTCTTGGCGTGATAAATTATATGATTAGGACATTCGCAAGAAAGGTTGAGAAGCCGAGATAAACCCGGTAAGCTGACGTCGGTCTTAGAATAATAACTGTTGGAGAATAGAGGTTTTCGAGAATAGAGGTTTATAGCAATATAGAACTAAATAATAAAGATAATATTTTAAAAACACGAACAGTAGATGAATGTTAGTCTCTATATTTTCAGTGGGTTTGGGATTAAATGCGGATAGTTTTTAAAACATTTAAGTGACGCACCAGAACATTATGACCTTTTTTATAATATGGGGAAATGCCTACGCATACCCACCTTGCGGGGCAAGGACGAGTTATGTCGGACTCGCATCGACTAAAACCCCATGGTACTACCTTCGTCGCCATGGGGACGCTTTCGCACAAATCCGCGGCCGCACCAGCGCTGCCCAACCCATGGCCAACCTACCCTATCTCTTACTCAGCCAACGCACGCGCCATCCTCCACGGCCACCAACTACACCTGCCATGGGCCAGGAAAAACGAGCACTCAGAAGCACTAGCCTTCCTGAACTCAGCGGCGGTCAAGTCTATGGCTCCGCCGCCAACCAAGATTGTTCACTGTTGACTAGTGACACTGTTCTCCCCTCGCAGCACCACCACCACTCGGGCTGGCCATTTGGTTTTCTCTTAATTCACCGTGGGTGACCAAGCTACTGCGCCCGCTCGCTTTGATAATACGGGGGGAGAGTCAGTAAGACCTGCTACAAAACTGATTTCCAAAAAATACAATTATACTGACTTTCTATATACTTCAAACCGGATTACAACAGGGGCGGAAGGTGTAATTGGTGAGAATAATATATTATTTAATTCAAATTATTACTTACTCCAAGGGAGAAAACCAGCCTTGATTAGAATTTATTAATGATGATAGTCAACAAGCTGTGACTTTTGAATTGGGCAGTGTGGCGAAGACAAATCTGTAATACTGGAAACTAATTTAGGTATCAAATTTATTTTTATGAAAAAATGTATAACATCTAGAGTTAATAATTCTGAAGAAAGAATGAAATAATACGTAATTATAGAAGTTATAATACTTCAATTATAATGTAATAGTATATTATTTAATTTATCCTATAGATACGACAATTTTAAAAAAAAGGAGAATTTTTCGTTTAAGTTTTATTCAGGTCTATTTTGTACTTTAGATTATTTTTTTATGAAACACAATATTAAAAATAAACAATACTTATCACAAAATGATGATCTAATATATAAGTTTTGAAAAATCGGCGAGAAACTCTACAAAAAAGAACACTAAAAATGTAGCCAAATTTAATATCACTTCCATCATAATAAGTACAGTTAATAAACTGGCGTATTGCCTATCCACATTATAAAAATTGTGCTAAATATAGGTAATGCATATAGAATACACTAAATAGAACACTGCTCGGTCAAGACAAATCACTTAGGATATCAGCAAATCAACTTAGTCTATCCAAGCTTAGTTATGTCGCTCATCTGTCAGGTTTTGCAAAGGGTATTTGATGGGAAACCAAATTATTTGAATATCTAAAATAAAATTTATTTTTAAATATAATCATGAAGATGAATAATGACATTAACATGTTAGTCAATATATTTCTTTCATTTGCATTTAAAGAATTATTTCCCAGTAAGTACTATGACAGCCTCAGATCTGGGCACTGACTTTAAATTTCATACAACGCACCAAGAGCAATGTCGTGGTTTAGAACCCCATAAGCACGACACCACTTCAGTTATCCGTTAAATATATATTATTTAATATAATATATTACGTGATAGAGCCACGCTGCAGCTATATTATGGATGTAGCACGGGTTGGCTCGACCGGGGTAGGACCACGCTCTTACAGAATACCACCGTAAAATGGCCGCTTAATGCTGTGTTCCTTATATAGCACCATGGTCTGCGCTCGCTAATCCGCTTGCCAAGCGTGGCGAGTATGGCATTTACCCCCTTTAATGGGGCAGGCCTATGTTCAGAAGTGAACTGTCGTGGCTGATGATTACAATTTGCTTTTCCCCGCGATGATTTCATTTCAACAGCGATTTCCCACATGAATATGCAAATATAATAACAATGTTTTTCTTTATAGAGTAAGGGTGACAATCCAGCACACAGTCCACCTGATGGTAAGTGGATGTTGTGGCCCATAGACATATAAATTTATCCTCAATAATAATCAAAATGCAGATGCGTGACACCTCTCAGGACTGAGAATAAATGCCTCTTTTCCAGTAAAAAGGGTCTCCGGTTCTCTACACTCACCATACGAATATTCTGTGAGAGCGTGGTCCTTCCCCGTTCGAGCCGACGCATTCGCGCTACAAATACACAACTAATATAGCTGCAGCATGGTTCTACTACGTATAAATAAAAATATATCTCACAATATGCATTTGGGTAGCGCAGCTGGCTCTTGCCTACTTCATCATCATCATCATCATCATTACAGCCCTTCACAAGTCCACTGCTGAACATAGGCCTCCCCCAAAGAATGCCACAAAGCACGGTCCTGAGCCACCTGCATCCATCGACTTCCTGCATGTCTTACCAGGTCGTCACTCCATCTCGTGGGACGATTACCCCCCTATGAATGACAGTAACAAAGAAACGGCCTACTTCATAACTCTCTCTAAATGAGAGGAGCCTAATACGCCCAAGTGTAGTTTAACATTTTGTTTAATAACACATTGTTTATACAGCACAGTTGCAAATTTTTATGTTTTGTTATTATTTTTATTTAAATGAGGCAAATTAATTTTTATAAAATAACTTTCAATTACCATATTTACCAATTATAATTATTATTTATATTTTACGAAGTCACTGATTCGGCAATGTATCAAATGTGATTTATTAAGTAGTTACATACTGTCTAATATTATCTCGTATTATTTGCATGAATTATACTGTATGAATTTGTTTAAAAAATATTACAATCAAAACTATGATCCTTCAGCTAATAGTAGGAACTCATTAATAACCAAAAGTATATGAACCATGAATATACACAGAACAGCGTTAAAAATATATTAAACACTATAAAATTAATAGGTATTGTCGCTTGCTGTACCAAATAATAAAATCTAAATCCAGCAGTGCGGTTTCGTGCTGTTTAAGTGAATGAACGAAAGCTCTTGTGTTATTTATTTTGGTCTGGGTCTACTTGAAATTTTGTAATAGATATTCCGGTCTCTGCATTGTTATTGTCGAGAGTAATAAAGCAGACACTTATTTTATAGAGATTGGTGTCGCTTATTAATAATAAGACATGACTTCGAGACAGGATAGTAAAACTAAACCGAGTATATGCATTTACACCCGCTGTCTGAGCTTCTTCATTCTTTTCAGCAGTCGTTGTACATGGATTGCATTTGCATAATTTAATTTATTCAATATAACTATATAACTATTCATATATACGCTACGGTTCTGACAAACTTTGTATAGAAACTTCAAATGGTAAAAGCAGCTGCGCATCCCCTCGAGTACATGACTCTCAAAGCGTAAACTACAATCAAATTTACACATACATTTCATACCTCTGATTCTGACACTGGCTGTATGAGTTCATTGTCAGTTTGAACTACTGGCTGAAACAGTGATAACTTTGAAAATCTAGCACAATAGAGATTTGTTAGGACCTTGTAAAAATACACTTGAAATCTACATTCAACGATTTGAGTCAATGTTCAAAATAAAGGGATTTATGTATTTGCAATATTATATTATTATTATCAAAATATTTTTTTGTAGAATAAGAGTTACAAACGAGCACACAATCTACCTGATGGTAAGTAGATTCTGTGGTCCATAGACATCTACACCAATCTTCTATAAAGAATCAAAATGCAGATGCGTTGTCACCGCTGGGGACTAAGATGGAATGCCTTGTTTCCAGTAAAAAAGGTCTCCGGTTCTCTTCATTCACCATACGAAACACAGCAGTATAATGCTGCTATCTGTACGTAGCGGTCGCATAATGAATTGGCCTAACTATGAACCAATGAAGGAAATGAAACGAAACCAATTTTATTTTTCAATATAATCACCATGAATACTAACACACTTCTGACATCTGTGAATCAACATCTCTAAACCTTTATAAAAATAATCACATTTTTTATCCTCAAAATGACTGAAGACGGCCGCCTGCAACTCTTCATCGCTTGAAAATTTTCTTCCTCTTAAGTCCCGCTTTAAATTTGGAAATAAATAATAGTCGGACGGGGCCATGTCTGGACTGTAAGGTGGATGTTGAACTTCTGTGAACCCGCATTGACGAACTGCATCCTTCGAAACACCAGCGGTATGAACAGGGGCGTTGTCATGGAGCAACAGGACACCTTTAGACAGCTTGCCTCTTCGTTTTTCCTTTATCTTGTCTCGTAATTTATATATTAAAGAAGCATAATAATCGCCGTTCACGACTGTATTACGTTCTTTAAAATCCACCATCAAAATGCCTTGAAAATCCCAAAATATTGTGCACATCAGTTTTTTAGTCGATTGTTGCACCTTTGCCTATCTAGGGGGCTTTTCACCCTTATAACGCCATTCCATTGACTCGCGCTTGCTTTGTGGATCATAATACAAGATCATAGTTTCATCACCAGTCACTAGCCGCTCGATCACAGTCTTTGGATTTTCGCCACAAAGATCCAAAAACTCCGAAGCGCAGCGCACTCTTTCCAGTCTCTGTACCGCTGAAAGAAGTTTCGGTACCCATCTTGCACTCACTTTTTTCATGTGAAGATGTTCATGGATCGCGCGATGAACGGTACTCTTAGAGAGCCCAAGCCTTGCTGCAATTTCTCTAATCTTCAAACGGCGGTCACTCAGAACCTCCTCTTCGATAAGAGCAATCGTTTCAGGAGTGAGCACTTCCACAGGTCGACCGTCGTGGCCAAAGTCTTCGACGGTTTCTCTCCCGAGGCGAAACTCTTTCACCCAATTTTTCACTGTGCTATAGGAGGGGGCAGACTCATTATACACGCCATCCAATCGTTCTTTTATTTGGGCAGGGGATAAACCTTCTTTAAACAGAAACTTTATGACACTTCGATACTCAGTTTTCGACATTTTGAAAAAATACGCGACTCTCGTTATTCAAATGCCTGTTAAACTAAGACTAAGCATTTCATGTCGATGCATGTTTCTTATATTAAGTGCACGATAAACGTACTATTTAATGCAACACAACATGTAGCGACATGTCGCGTTGAACTAAATCAGGCCAGTTCATTATGGGACCGCCTGGTATGAGCGTGGTCCTACCTATACTTATATATATATATATATATATATAGAATCGGAAACTGAAAAAAGGGGTTTACCCTTTTTTATAGTATTGTATGTAGACCTAGGAGTACCAAGAAAGCTGGCTGTGATCGATTTACCTAAAATATATCGATTAAAGATTTATCTTGTTAGTTCTAAAATCCATTACGCTGTTTATATCTTTATTACGAATTTCGGATTTACCGTTATAATAAGGCGACTTATAGGCCGTATTTTGTTTCGTACAGTATTGGAACCCGCGACCCGCAGAGCTGCAGTCAAACGCTTAGCCACTAAGCCACTGAGTCACTGAGTCCCAGTGTAAATGTGTTGTCGTAGGGTGTTTATAAATGAAATTATTCATTAAGTGTCATGACTCATGAATCATATAATCTTTATATATAAAAATTACGTGTCACGTTGTTTGTCCGCGATGGACTCCTAAACTACTGAACTGATTTCAATGAAATTTTGCACACTGTGTGCATTTTGGTCCAACTTGAGAGATAGGATAGTTTTATCCCGATAAATGACCCTCAAAATTTTTTATTGCGAATTTAAGGATTTTTATAGGAAGGGTCGTCGGAAAGGGCAGAACGTCTGCCTGGCCAGCTAGTATATTATACATATAAAGAGGACATAATAAAAATCTGTTTATTTTAGGTTTTAGGTTTGGCCCAAATAAAGTTAGAATAACATTTACTTAAAACACTATGTACCTACAAATAAAAAAATTAAGAAAAGGATATAAAACTGATACTATTAATAAAATACTACGAGTGCTACTAGGAAAAGATTTAACCACCATAGCATTAAGCATACATAGAAGTTTAGTTTCGATTTATTCTTCGCAAAATTATATGTACTCGTAGGTGGCCGAAGCATATTTTAAGGGTAGTAAGGGTAAGGGAAGGGTGAATCGAAATGTCAGTACATTAAGAGTTACATATAGATAATTTTTACTCAAAAACTAATTCATAATCAAGAACGAATATTTTAAAAATTGTTAAGTTTGTTGTAAGTAGTTATTCTAATACATGGTGTTTTCTAAATACAGAGTAATGCCAATTTTCTTACCTAAACACCCTAAGTTCGGTTGTACTGACAAATTGTGTAAAAGTCATGTACTTTTGTAGAGTTGTATTTTAGTCTCAAATTATAATGTAAGTTGTCACCATCACAATGTTTGCAAAATGATTTAAAACTGTTAAAAAAATTCGCTAATGTGTTTACACGTTTTAAAATGAATACATTTTTTATCATTTTAATCCCAAGAGTTATTAAAAACAGAACAATATTATTAAAAGTTTAAATGTTCTAGATAAAAATTGAGACAATAAAATCATGCAAACATTCCAAGCCCTTAAAATACAAAATGTTGTGTATTTTTAAAATCACCTAAAGTCGCCCTATTTCATTAAAACATTTGGGTCGATACGGTACCCCTTAACTAGGTCAACGCAAGTGGAGATTTGGGAGGTTAGTCATTATCAGAAGTATATTTTTATAATTTTTTAAGTAGTTGTTTTGTAGTTCAGTTTTAATTTTGACTTGGTTTACTTTTTTATTTTTTTCTACATTTGTAAGTTAAATAAATTAATCGTTGAGCTGAGTAATTAAGCATTCATTCATTAGACTAGTCCACTTCAATAGCAAGAATGATTTTTTAGAACAATCCTGGAAGAAATGCATGATGTTTTTGTAGAAGGTACAGGTACCGTACCTGAAAGTCTAACAACATATTACATCCACGTTTTGAGGTCCAAAGATTTAGACTCTAACGTCTCTAAAAGAATATCTGTGTGTGTAAATTACTTTCCTATATTTGGAGATTGATATGAAGATATTGAAATTTTTTCGTTTCGTATATAACGACGAAATGATATTTTCTTTATACTAATGCTACCATTCGATGCTTAAATGTAAAATAAATAATTGATTAAATAATTATTGTACTCAATTGTGTAGTTATGTGGTCCTTCACTGCTGGCCGTATGAGGAAGCTCAAGGTCGCTCAGCGAGCTATGGAGAGGGCTATGCTCGGAGTTTCTCTGCGTGATAAACTTAGGAATGAGGATATCCGCAGTAGAACCAGAGTAACCGACATAGCCCAACGGATTAGTAAGCTGAAGTGGCAGTGGGCCGGCCATATAGCTCGAAGAACCGACAACCGATGGGGAAGAAAGTTTCTCGAGTGGCAGCCTCGTATCGGTAGGCGAAGTGTAGGGCGTCCCCCCACGAGATGGAGTGACGACCTGGTAAGACATGCAGGAAGTCGATGGATGCAGGTGGCTCAGGACCGTGCTTTGTGGCATTCTTTGGGGGAGGCCTATGTTCAGCAGTGGACTTGTGAAGGGCTGTAATGATGAGGATGATGTGTAGTTATATAAAAATATTAAATAGAACTTTAGAATTCTATAGTGAGGGCAGAACAAATTATATGAACATTAATTTGAAATATGCGAGACGGTTATTTACCACTATAAGAGACGACTAAATGAAGAGTTTGCTATCGCCCGATGTCGCTAGATAAAAAAACTGCTTCCCTACTTATTTTTACAAATAAAAAATGATAAAATTCTTCTATAGTCTTTGCATAAAATTTTGGTATTAAAATATTTAAAGACGAATAAATAATGCACAACTTTATAGTGTTTTGGAGTGTTGCCTGGCATCTTTTAAAAAGTTATGTTGTTTTTTCTTTCCTCAAATGCCGCTTCTTAAAATCTGTCCCACCGGTTCTGTGGTCCCCTGCTACGTCAATCGATAACTTGGCCTTTCAATTACACTGTTATTTGATACAGGATTTTAATAGAATCTTAATTAGATATTCATTAGAAAATAAACGTCAATAGAAATTGGTTGGGAGACGATATTATCATAATTTTCTTCTCAACAAACGCGAGAGGAAAAAAGTATATTAACTTTTGAACATCATCATCATCAGACATCGATATAAAGACATTATAATTGAGAGCTAACGATATCAAAACATGGAGATATGTTGACATAATATGGAATAAAGTTGGTCTTTCAAATATCGGAAATTGTCTCTTGTAAATTTTATGTAATAATTTTGACGATTTTTAATCAAGTAACTAACTCTAGTAAAAGGAAGTAAACGTTGTGCAACTGACAATTATTACTACAAAACCCAAGCATTAAACTACAAACAAATTCAACTCAACTGTTTCATAAGGTTTCATTACTTCCGCGGAATAGGCAACTCCATTCAATAATTCACGCAAAGGTTCTTTAACCTTTGACTTAGTTTAGTAATAGTGTAGTTCATTGCTATAGCAACGTAATGTAATAAGAAATTACAGTAAGTTATAAGATATAAACATAAATAAAATTTTGTTTAAAAACATCTTCACAATATGCTGATGCGTTCCATCGCCTAGCCTCTTAACCCAATAATATGGATGACGACAGCGTCTCAAGTTATTAAGGCGTCTAAGCAGATATAATAACTAAGGGTTTATATGAACATTGGAGCACCTGGTTCATCGTTTTCACTAATAGTCACGCAGAAACTAAAACATTAAATTTTATCGCTTTTCTGCCGACTTCCAAAATCGAGACGGTACTCAATTCGACTGTATGTTTTTTTATGTGTGTTACCTCATAACTTTTTACTGGGTGAACCGATTTCGATTATTCTTTTTTATTTGAAAGCTGGTACTTCTCGTGTGGTCCCATATGAATTTGATCAAGGTTAGACCAATAGTTTTTGAATAGTTATTAATCACATATATTGAAGTCGGCTGTACAAAATTTTTAATTTTTAATTATTACGAATAAAAATCCAAAGTTTATGGCGTACCTGTTCCCGCCAAAATGTGTTAAAATTGTCTTTAATTTTATTTATTAACTAACATAAATTTTAATAATAGAAGCCATTTGAGCCAAAAATAACCCACTTATAATGGATCTGAGTTAAATACTGTTGAAATTTGCATCAATTGTACATTGTAACACTTACCGATTTTATCTTTATTCTACCGTAATATTTTATTCTAACATAAATTCTAAAGTACACGCGATGTCAATGGCAATGGTAAAAAGGGAAATTTCCATTTATGTTCTAGTAAAATATTAAGTGTGAACTGTTACAGTCTTAATTAATATATTACCTTGCTAGTGTTTAAATAATATATCACGTTCTAGTTCGTGCTAAATTTAGGGAAATATAGGTGCATATTTTCCCTGAATTTTCAGTTCACCTACACTCAATTAATACTTTTTTCTGAAGTACAGGCGGCTGACGACCTACAAATAGCAGAAAAGCCCTTCACAGGTCCACTGCAGAACATACAGGCCTCGCCCAAGGAATGCCACAAAGCACAGTCCTGAGCCACATGCTTCCATAGACTTCCTGCATGTCTTACCAGGTCGTCACTTCTTCTAGTAGGGGGCTGCCCTACATTTCGCCTACCGGTTCCCGGCTGCCATTCGAGAATCATTTCTCCCCGTTGAATGTCATACACATGTAAAATTTATTCATAGAATAAAATTGAACTAAAATAAATTCTAAATTACATCTGCAAGAAAAAAAATTGTTCAATTTTTTGACTTTTAGTCAGGTTATAATTTATGTGATGTGATAACTTTTACGTGACGAATAAAAAATAATTTATGATTATTTATATGCAGGCGAATACATTGAGTGGTCACATAACGGCACCTATGGTCACGGAAGGTGGTACGGGGGGGGGGGGGGGGACTCTGGGTATTGCAGATCACTTGGAACGTCAGGAGTGTAAATAATAATGCGTATTAAATGTATGGCTGGACCTGTATTTTGCACCTTAAATAGCCTTCCCCGATCTAGATATTTCACGTGTCGCGTAAATGAGATGATTATACAGTCATAAGATCTCCGATTGGTATTTCACATACTCGTCTCTGTTGACATTCTTTTGAAAAATATTCGCAAAAAATAATTAGAATGTAAGAAATTTATGATGTGAAGATGAAGAAGTGAGAAAGTTAGATAAGTCAAAAGAATTGTGTATACAAATTGAAATAGATTATAATCTATATATACTTAGAATATTTTTTTTCGTGCGGGATTAGAGCTCCATGAAGCACAGAGTTACCGAGTGAGGAATGGAATTTTTTGCGTTCATTGCGGTATTATATTATATAATTATATATTTATAATTATATAATTGTAATTAAAATTAAAAAAAAATTATGGTATATTTGTATAGTATTTTTACGATATATATTAATATTTTCGTTTTATTATACCTTCGCCTATGATCTAAGAAGTGTGTTATAATTATATTAATTTTCGTAGATATTTATGAAATAGGCGGGAGATGTATTGTTTTTTTATAATGCTACAATTGGACGCGCTAACATAATATAGGCAAGTGTTATAACTTTGGCAAAAAGACATGAGTGCTGCTGAGTCTCTTGAGCAGTATTTATATACAAGTTAAATAGTTGAGGTGAACTAATTCCACCTTGTCTCACGCCACATTTCAACTTCTACGTTTCAGAAAGCTTATCTGAACATTTTAAATGATGACGTTTTAACATTTATGTTAAAGGGTGTAAAAATTCAGTATAAGCAACCTGTTTGCATTGCTTTTAGCAAAAGCGCCTTAACGGCAATAGTTCTTAAAAATTGATAAAGAGATTATAAAAGAAATATTTTCTAATATATCTCTATATTCCTTATCTTATTGTATTATCTCCTGTATCTAACATTTTATTGTTTCTCGTTATTTAAAAAGTGCTCTTAACATTTTATTTTCATGCAGAAAATAAGTTACTTTTACAAGAATGTGAAGATACGGCAGATATACTTCTCCTGTTTGATCAGTTGTTTGATTCTTTCAATGGAGCTCCCTCCAAATAAGAAAACATACAAGATCTATAAAAATGGTGTCAAACAAAATTCTTAAAAAATAAAGAATAGAATAGAATAGAAGAATAAAGTTATAAGTTATGAACAATTTCAATCAATAAAAAAATTGGATAAATAACATTGTTACTAGTTAGTAGTTAGTATTTTGATGCATAAATTTAAAGAAGATTCCTTGGAATTTTTTTTCTCTTCAGTAAGATGCCACAGAGTTAGAAACACAAATCCCACAAGCCCACAATTTCAAAGTATTTATAATACTATAACGATTAGTCCCAGCTTTGCACGGTTGATTACTATATCTTGACAACAGCGCTACCTATCGGACCCTATTGTAAATCTAAACCATCCAGGGACCCTCTCAAACGATATTCTGGCCAAGTTTTATACCTTTAAGAGCTATAGTTTGAAAATGTGTTTTTTATAATTAACGCCTCCGCAAACCCCCTTGCAGGTTGAATTTCTTAAAATCCTTAGCTGATTTCTACTCTGCAAAAGAAATATTCTTACCAAATTTCAAGTTCTAGAGCCTTATGTTTCCAGAGTTATTGTGATGAATCCGTAGATAGGTGGAAATCTCTTATACACATATATATATACCGGGTATTAGTGAAAACGTTTTCACAACGTTTTATTAACTTTATTCACTCCATCATGTTAGTATAGCTAAATGAAACGATAATTTCATAAAAAATTCACTAACACACTAACACACAAATCAAAACACACAGAACTCTTATCTAGCTGGGTGCGAAACAATGCCTACTCATTTTACCCTTCCCTTTCACACACGCGCTACCGCCCCCGGCCGGCTCGTGTCGCCTCGTGCTGTGGAATTTACACATGTCAGCTTTGCCAACATGTGGCGAATTCCCAAAATTACGGGGAATTTAGAGTAGGTTGGGGATTTTATGGGGATTAGTATTATGTGGGGAAAATACGGATTTTTAAAACCGATAGCCAGGGCTAAGTCAGAATCTTTTTTTAAAAAATCTAAATACTTACTTTAACAGTTTTTTTAGTTAATTATGAATATCGAATGACTTCCTTTTTAATTATCTTCATTGCACCACATTTAATTTTCGAATTTATTTCGGCAACTTTTGTGTATCATTTAATGCTTTTCATTTCTTAATTTTTTTTATTTATAGAAAAAAAAATGTTAGTTTAAAAGTAAATCTTATAAACTTAGTTGTAAATTGTTTCATTTGTTAAAATAAAATTGAGGGGTATTTAGAGGGAATCTGCTGAAGATTTGTCCTTAAATTGGGGAATTTTAGGGGCCGCTAAAGTGTCTACGTTAGTAGCATCTCACGCTAGGGCTTTACCTCTATCCCAAGGGACCAATGTAATACCGTCAGGTCTCTTGCCATCGTCTCTAAATATTCCACAAGGCTTTAAAACCGAGGAAACATTTATAGAGACAAGAGCCCTTCGGATTACATCGTTCAAAGAACCGTGCCGTGGAAACCTTTCCAGCACTTTTTTTACATGAAAGTCCGTGGAGCCCAATCTTGTCGACGCTGCTAACACAGGGGCACTGATGCGGTTGACAAGTCGCCGCTCCTAGTCGGATTCCTACAGCGATGCGCAAGCTTTCCCCATCAAGTAATGTGCCTAAATTACTTGATGGTAAAGCTTGTAACCAGTGACTCCTTAGTCGAAACAACTAGAAGGCGTGCCTAATCTTGGTCACTATGGAAATTATGAAACAAATCTTGCTGCACGCTCTGTACCAACGGAAAATCCCACTGTTTTGTTGGTTAACTTCGAGTGGAACATTTTCGCCGGGACAGAGCGTTCGCCATGTCTGCCCTGCCTCCGTAGCAAAGCACAGGTCTATTTTATTATTTAAAATTATGTTACATAAGTCACTGACACTATGCACGGAAACAAGGAAAGCAGGCAATGCAACGCTAGAAATATTTCTCACACCAACACCACCAAATTTTATAGGTAAAGCTACTTTACTTGAGTTATCGTTTGTTGTATTTAAAGTTAAATTTAGATTTTTTTCTATAGCTATTTTAAGATTATTATTAATATCTTTTAAAATATCCTCACATATCATAATAGAAATTTTGAATTAACGTGTCTCTGTTAGAACTAGATAAATTTATATAATATTTTTTATTGCTATTTGGTCCAAGGCCAATATTTTTTAAATTTCAAAAAATGTGGGTAAGATCACTGAAAACGTCATCTGCTCTAACTCCCAGTGTACTGTCGTCCAGGTACCAGACATTCAGCTTGGATTTCAAATTTGAAATAATGGATTGAATTATTTCAAATCTGTAAAGTACTGGACATAGTGGGTCACCCTGCTGAACACCGACAGCAGAATCGATAATATGGTTTTCTTAAAACATGTTAGTATTTTGATTGCAACATTGCCAAACGTAATGATAAATTTCGGGGGTATTATTAGCCACTTCTTTCCAGGCTTACCCTATCGATAGAGTTAAACGCATCCCTTAGGTCAACCTTCACAAGAACTTCTGCATCAAAGTTTGTTAAAAATGTACGCACTGAACGTACCGCCGCCTCAAAATCACCTCTAGTCTAGTACCAAAGTCTAGTTGAGTAGGCTGAAATTTTGTTTTAAGGTTAGAGATTATGTGCCTGCAAGCTAATTTTGAAGTTAAGCGTAGAAATGTGGAACCAACGGTAATAGGACGGATACAGACGATATACGAAGCGACGCTGTGTTACCGTAGTTAGCTATCACTAGGTGATTGACTATTACTCCGTCCTAGGTTTGTATACTGACCGGATGACCAGAGTGAACGAAAAATGCAAAACTATTAAATTGAGGTCTTTAGACGTATTTCGATCATCCCAGAGTCATCTCAGCTTATATCCGAACTTATTGCATAAATTCGACATTGGTAACCGGTCAGTAAGGATAAGTAAGCATTTCTGTATTTGCACGTACACTTTTGACACGTTTTTATAGAAGTGATGATGACAAACATTCCACTTGATTATAAGTGAATAATATATGTGGTTAATCATGAATGACAATGATGGGTAAACAGCCAAGACGAATAAGATGGAACAGAAGTCAGGGTCGCCTCCGTAGTAGTAAAAATGGTCACAGGTTGTCTTTTCTCACCATACTAAACACGGGAGTATTATGACGCTATTTTACGCTGGTGTTCTGTGCAAAGATGTCATCGTGCCGATCCATTCAAGCTACTGCCATAATACCGAGGCCTTACTATTTTAATGCCTAAAAGTTCATCCGGGTAGGTAAACCTCTACCCTCTTACCTTTTTTGCCGCCAAACGGCAGATCTTGCACTCTTGTGTCCGGACTGAAATGTACAGAGAAGTGCTGGTAAAATTACCGGATGTGAGGCATTCCATCTAGGTCATTAAAGGTGATAACGCTGTGCTGTAGTCTTCTTTTATTAAATTTGAATTCCATAACCTGCAGTAACTGCTTACGTTACCAAGTTATAAGAGTGATCATTACAAAAATAAACAAATTAAAAATACAGTGAAACCCATGGTCACGGGGGGGGGGGGGGGGACTGAGGTGTTTGACGTTTAAATGTCATAGTTAGCCCGGCCGGCTACCTTCAGTTTTTGGATATTAATTTTTTTGTTCCTATCTACGCAGAATGAGCTTACAGTATCTTGAAGTCTACAACATATAGCTAACTTGAAGCACCGACGTTCCGGTAAGTCTGCAGTGTGTGAACATGTTACAGATCGTCCCCGCCATTACATTAGATTTGATAGACCACAAATCCTGGCAAAATAACAACGATTCCTACCAAGGATAATTCGCGAGGCTAATGAAATTAAAAAAAAAAACATCTTCATTTCAATAGAGAAGATGGATGTGCGCTGCCATATAATTGGGGTCCTATAATTAATAGCATTAAATCCAAACCAAAGCATACCACTGTAAGACTTCAAGATTAATATTCAAAAACTGAAGGTAGCCGGGCTAACTATGACATCGGGATGTCAAACATCTCAGTCCTCCCCGTGACCATGGGTGCTGTAAAGTACCCGAAACGTCGAGAATTAAAAAGTTAAATTATATGCGATCAAATCTGTAAAAATTAGTTTCATTTAATATAATTAGTTTTTAACATTATGAAACTAACAGCGTGTTACACAAATTCGTTATTGGATAATATTAGAAAGCATAAGTAAAGGTCATACACCACCAGTATTAACAACGCTACTATTGTTTCAAATAAATAGATCATTGAACTCATCAATTACATAAATATTTCATTATAATCATATTCTATAAATAAATTCATAAATTTTTTAATAAATCTGAACTACTACAAATATTAAAATGCGTGTTGAAATAAAATACTTCTGTTTAATAACTAATTATGTACAATATTGTACTCGTACTAAAGATTACATTAGATAATTTATTTTTAAATTAAATATAGAAGAACTACGGCTCATCGTAGCTACTTTTGCTTTTACACGAAAAAACAAATTTGTCTTAGAACTAGTCAGTGATGGAAATCAGAAAATAGGTTTTTGGTAAAATGGCACTCAAACTTCTAATAAATTATATAAGTACGTATACATAAAATATGTAAAGTAATCCAAAAGGTTACAGGTCGTGAAGACTTAGAATTATATTACGATCACTTTCATCGGTTTACCTTTCATAACGTCAAGAACTTTTTCTTTTTCTTTCTACTTAAATTTATGTGGGTGTTGAAGACGAAAAGTCAAGCAAAGGAAACTTGCTCGTAGTTCGAATTGTTTATGTATTTTAAGAATGAATTCAAAATAGTTGAATATAAGTCATCAATTTCTAGTTTAGTGTTAAACCTGTGCCATTTATTGATTTCTCGCCGCTTGATTGGCCACTGAATTATTTAAATGTCATATGTCATCCGCTGGCAAATATGATTTAATGCTATAAATGTCGTTATGACAACTTCATACTTTTATTCTATACATAACGAAAAACCATATTATATAAGTAAAATAAATAATAATTTCTTAATCTTAACTAACTCTACAGATCCCAAAAAATAGCCACTAGGAGATAGGGTTCATGAAATGAAACTCAACTATCAATTAGCAGTAGCAGTCAAAAAGAATCGTATATTATGTAAAGAAACCTTATGTACTACTTGGATTATTTACTCTCTAGATAGAGTAACGGCGGCTCAAAAGCGTCGAAAAAAATATCAGCTAACTGTTAGCCTCTAAAGCAATCCCCGCTCCTCACTGTCAATTGTAACGCCAAGAGATACGCACGCACGAAAATGACAAGATTGTGCGATCAAAATCTGCAGAAATTATAAAAGACGTTTACAAACAACTAACAAAATCTCCTACCATCGCTAAGTAATTCAAAACTAATAGTAATTTAGGAAAACAAAACTAATAAATTGATAATTTAATTTACAAAATCAACGCGTCATTTTTTGGTGTTGCCAGTTTTGGATTGAGAATTTCCCCGTATATTTGTCTTAAAAGCTGATGTATGTTCATTTTTACCGACTGCACCAGAAGGAGGGAATACATCATGGTGTGTGTATGTGGGTATATTTCAAAAATTGTTTGGCTTAGCCTACAGCCTAAACGGATGGACCGATTGTGTTTGTTTAGCAAGCTTCCGCGCAGTCGGGTGTTTTTTATTTAGTCTTAAATATTTTTTCTTTATTTTTTCTCTATTTTTTCTCTAGTATTGTATAATAATTGTCAAAATTTTATGTGACCGTTTGAAGACATGATTTTAGGATACTTATTGATCCTATAATTAGAAGTCGATGGGTGGACATAATAAGAAAAAGCCGTGGAGAAGAGTACTGGAAACCATCCAAAACCACAGTGATATGCTCTGAACATTTCCGTGAAAAAGACTTGTATTTTAGTTGAAACTGAACCCGCGTGTGGTTCTTTTCACCAAGTGAACCTAATAAGTTTGATCGTCGAAAAATATTTGACCATACGCTATTATCATATAGCTAAATTAGATAATTTAAAAAGTGATGTAACCTCAAAACGCAAATTATTTAAAAAACAAATTCAAAGAAAGGGCCATTAAGTTAGTAGTTACAAACATTTAATGGTAAAGATAGGTTAAAAATAGAAGAGACTACTGTGCTCCTGCGGTTGACCTTAGATGCAAAGCTTCAATGGGGCACCCATATATCAACTCTTGCTGGCACAACAATGCAAGACGGAATAATTCTTCCCAAAATTATCTATTAAACTGTAGAAACGCTATGGGATAAAATTTTACGGTAAAGGGTACCAGCGGGATAAATTATTTAACTATGACGCGGGCGAAGCCGCCGGCCAACCTATTGTATTTTTATAACTCGATACCATACATTAAATAATAAAACATATTTTGTAAATGCGTAATTGATTTTTATTTGATTATATTTTTTTACAAAAAGAATTTGATTCTAACTCAACAGACAACTAAATACACAATTGAAAGCACCATATTAAAATATTATAATTTATGAATTTATTAATATGACAATTTTACAGTTTTTCCCCATTTTATCGGGATAGATTCATTAGCTGATATCTCCCAGATACAAATGACGCTGGTGTAAGTCATTAGTTATGTATTCTGTCACCATAGCAACCGCTAAGCGTGTGTGGTGCCTCACGCACACACGCTTGTAAAAACTGGCCTGTTTTTGTTGCATCGCTCATTGCGTGACGCGTTATCTAGAGAGTAAATAATCTAAGATGTACTATTTCAAACAAATATTTACAACGTGATATAAATAACACAAGCTATGGACAAAACGACATCTAGTAAAATTAAAATAAACTAAATATTGTAAACAAAGTAACTGACAGATTTCATACACTAACGAACATACAAACTGCATTAACTTTTTGAATGTTTATGTCATACAGATTTTACTGATTGTCTAATCGCTTTTGAATAATCTTTGAATAAAATACAATATTAATGAAATATTACATACCTATATACAACGTTACTTAATCAACCACTTTCAATTTGTAACTCGATTTTATATTATTCATAAAACCCATTTAAAAGCCATTTTTTATTTTTATGAACAATGTTACCTCCTCTTGTCGTTATCTACAATATATTCTTCAAAGATCTAAACAAGATTTTTATGAAATTGTGGAATATTGTTCAATTTTGCATCTTAGCTACGCTGCAATTTTATACCTCGTTTCAAATGCATGTGTATGATGCTGAAAAGAGAAATCCAGTCTTTACCATAACTGCATTTTCAAGAACATGTTTTCAAGAAATATGTTTCACTATAGGTATTATTAAATGAGAATAAATGTGAACGTTATAAATTAAAAAGTTATCATCATGATCATCAGCTCGTCAAAGACCACTGCTGGAAATGGATATGTTTCGTTGCAGGCTTAGACAAAAAAATATCGATATGTGCTCTTAAAATTAACGACATATATCGTCGATATTTTTAATCGTGATTTGTCTATATTCGATATTTATTTTAGAGTATCAAATTCGTATCAATTTCGATATATTTTACAGCCGTCCACTTATTTGCGTAATTCCTGATGCGGAACGACCACAAATACAGTTTTGTATCATTAAATAAATGTTTGAACTACGCATATGTTGAATAAGCATAAATAAATAAAAAAATATTCGTGTATATTATTTTATACGATTTTTCAATATTTTGGGAATATGTATAAATAATCTTGACTGCTTGACAAAAATGATGATATATGGATATTTTCACTCGATAGTTATCGATACTGTTTAAAAACATTGACTCGATAAATATCGATATGTTTTTTCTCTTGCCCTATTCCGTTGATGGAAAGGTAGATTAGGGATGATTAAGGCAAAATTAAGCGTCACACTTGGCAGGCGGATAGACGATTGCACTACCGACGTGCCGCACTATCGTCATTGCTGCCTATCGCCGGTCCGGGTATAACGCCTGGCATAACAACTATGGTTACACTGACATCTATCGGAAGCCATAAAATCCTTTAAGCATATCCCATAGTTACTTCTTACGAACACTAACACGACAAAGGGTGATAGATTCTTTTACGCCGCCTTAACGAGATATACATAAACATATTTTTAATCAATTAAGAATACATCTGCCCAAAAACAAACCACTACTAGAAATGAGCCTCTCCAATAGTAAACGGCAAGCGGGCATGGAAGCTTGGAGATGAGTAATAGACGTTTCGCAGCGTTGCCGTCCGGATAATGTACTTTTCATCAAAATGTTTTCCTTTTATTGGAGGTCATGGGATCATTCTAGCATTTACATAATTTACCCCTTATACCATGATACACATAGGACGAGATGCAGTAATAAATTCTCTAACGTCGCCAAAACAAGGTAATCTTCGATTCATTTCAGATCATCTCCGAGGTTAACACAAATTTTATAGCTTATTTTACTTTTTATTAATGTCTTATAAATATTCACTAGATCTAAAGATGCTTGAAGTCAATTTATATTTTTAGTTATTCCAATTATGATTAACGAAATATCTTGATTACAGTAAAACATAATTAACCTATGTACAAGCAAAAGTTTACATTTAAAACGCATATTCAATAAAGGTTCTTCACAAAAAACTTTCAAATTACAATTTATATAACTCGAAAATTTTTTCTACGTTTAACCATAATGTAAAATCATAAAATTAGCTTTTACCGTGCAGAAAATTACTTATAGACTTGCAATAGCTTGTGTTTTTGTTACCCTAGAAAATACGAAAATAATACTTGCTTCATACATCTATTTCTTTATTTTGTTGCAATTTTTTATTTCTTGTTATATATTATTGATTTCATAATGATTTCTTATATTTACGCGAACACTACACATTTTTAAATAAAACTAATTTTACGGATTTTATCGCGTATATTAACTTATTTTTATATTCCCCACGTTTCGGGTGCTTTCCAGCACCCGTGGTCACGGGGGACTGAGTTGTTTGACGTCCTGCTGTCATAGTTAGCCCGGCTACCTTCAGTTTTTTAATACTAATTTTTGGTTCGATTTACGCAGAATGAGCTTACAGTATCTTGAAGTCTAGCAGTGGTATACTTGGGTTTGGATTTGATTTTATTAATTATGGGATCCCAAGCAGATGGCAGCAAACAAAAAGATCTATTAAAACCCGCGTTAAAGAACATATAGCTGACGTGAAGCACCGACGTATCGGGAAGTCTGCAGTTTGTGAACATGTTCAAGATCGCCCCCGCCATTACATTAGATTTGATAGATCACAAATCCTCGCAAAAGAACACCGATTCCTCCCGAGGATGATTCGCGAGGCTATTGAAATTAAAAAACATCCTAATTTCAATAGAGAAGATGGATGGGTCCTGCCATCTGCTTGGGATCCCATAATTAATAAAATCAAATCCAAACCCAAGTATACCACTGCTAGACTTCAAGATACTGTAAGCTCATTCTGCGTAAATCGAACCAAAAATTAATATTAAAAAACTGAAGGTAGCCGGGCTAACTATGACAGCAGGACGTCAAACAACTCAGTCCCCCGTGACCACGGGTACTGGAAAGCACCCGAAACGTCGGGAATATAAAAATAAGTTAATATACGCGATAAAATCCGTAAAATTAGTTTTATTTATTGATTTCATTTGTGTTCAATAATTATTGATGTCAACAATTACATTAATAAATAATACTTATGCGTCTAATTATTTTAATATGGCATAAGATCAAATTCTCAACGGTAACACAGAATATGCGAGGCGCAATTTCAATTGCTGATAAATCATACGTTCATAAAAAACTGGCAAATTAAAAACATCAAAAAGATACGTAAAGTCCTCAAATAGACTACTTGATTATACTGGTGCAGAGTGCCGAAATTTTCAATTCTAAACCTTCTTTAGAAATAATAAAACTCGTGCCTGGCAGCTGAATGCATTTATACAGAATCTGTATAGCATACAGATATCTACATTGTGATCATAGTGTTAAGAGAATCTGTCATCTTATTTCGTTCTAACGGTGTCGTCAAAATCAAAATCCGACTGTTGTTAGTCGCAACAACCTGAATCTGTATCTCACAGTCCAAATCCTCATATCCTCCAAATGTCAAAAAATCCTAGCTTACTGGAACCAGAACGAAACGGAGCAAATGAAGAGGGGCGAGTGTGTCCACGAAAGAATACCACTTGTAGAATATACCAAGAAGCTTACTTTTTTGTACAGGGTATCTATATCAGAAATGCTCTGTGTTACTAAGTTTTTCCATTCATTTATTTGCTTTTTAGTATGTATATACTATACATGAGATACCATTAAATACTATGTATTACATACTAAGTCCCTATAGTGCCCACGTCATCAACTGAGTCGTCTGGGTCACTATCGTGTTCCTGTGGATTTATAATGAAAGGTTCAACTTGATCTTTCAAAACAGCATTTTCAAATCCGTTTCCTGGAGTTCTTCTGAATGCTTCACATGTTTAACCCAGTTTTCCCTGGTAACGTCTTCTATTGCATTATGCAGAATAACTTCAACATCGACTATTCTAAAAGTATGGTTTTACGTTGCACTTTCTCCATTTACCTGAACCCATACGAGTTCAATAGAATTATATTGACACTGATATGGTGGCAGCCGTATTACGACATGACCATGTTCATTTGCCAGTTGATCTCTTAAATTCATTTTTAGGCCTACTCTCTTTAACTTTTCGTAACAGTTCTTCTTTTATTTCATTATTCGTAAATGCGGTGTTGTTTTACGTTGACCACTTCTGAATGTCTTTCTTTTTTTTGTAGCAGATGTTGGTAGTTTTTTCATCTGCATAGAGTGATAGTTGGCGTTATCGATGATAATTATTGAAAGTTCTTCTAATAAGTTCAAAAAATCAAAAAAAAAAACATTCCTTTTAAGTTTTGACATCCATTTCAATTAGAATAAAGCCGTGAAGTGTAAGGATGCTGACTATCTTTCGACTTTACGGCTTTCATTATCAATTTTGCCTCAGTTACAAAACCAGTCTGTGCAGAACCAGCGTGACAAAGAATCAGTCTTTGTCCTTTTCCCACTGGTTGATTTTTAAACCAACTACATCATTTTCTCCAAGCCACATACGTTTTTGGAATAGTTTTGATTCGTCCATGTCTCGTCAATGTAAAAACTTGACCGTTGGTCTTTTGTTTTCTTCCAGGCATCAAATTTTCTTAAAAAATCCATTCTAGCACAAATAATATCCCTTCTTCCCATTAAACATTTCCGCCCTATCGCATTTTTGTTACATTTATATACAATATCTTTTAATATTTTCCTCGTATTTGTTTGTTTGCCCCCATTTAAAATCGGGCATCAATTTAGAGTATTTAGCAAAAATTTTGGCCACACATGGATATTCGCCGTTATCATACATAGTAGATATAATGCATTTTAGCACACTTATATCAAAATTATCAATAATAGTAACTGTAGTTGAGTTTTTTAATATTTTTCCTTGGATTGGCTGGGCTACTGAATTGCGATATTTCCGTTCTTATTCGATCGACTGTCGCCCTGCTAACGCCACAAATAAACGCCACATTTTCCCATGTTTTAAAAGAATTAAGCTGATATAATATTTTGGTTCACTTTTAAATTAATAATTTAAAAACAAAAAATATATTGCGAATCACTATTCGAGTTTTGCTATTATCACTTATTTACTTAATTAATGTGTTTCTTCCTCTAAATTTTCTCAAACGTGGAAGAGTGCTCATGTTATACCCTTTCCTAAGAGATCTCATCCCGTCAACCTCTCTGATTTCCGTCCCATCTCGATCTTACCTTTCGTTTCAAAAACAGCTGACCCTTTTCCTTCATAAGTACAATTTATTGAATTTTTTACAATCCGGTTTCCGTCCTGGTTATAGTACGGCTACTGCCTTAGTCAAAATTACTGATGACATACGGTGGGGTATGGATAATAAACAAGTCACAGTCATGACGTTGCCGGATTTCAGTAATGCGTTCAATACTGTTGACTTTGATATATTGTTGAGTCTGTTGTGTTCCTTTAACATATCTCTATGATGATGATGATGATGTCCAGATTTACACCCGTTCAACTCTTGAGAATTGGCCGAATTCAATCGCTACATTAAATAACGATAAAATATTATTCATGATTGGTGTTAATCATATCATATGGCCTAAATGTCAATCCTAAAAAGTCACAGGCTATCATTATTGGTAGCCACAGCTTTATCTCATGAATTGATTAGTTTTCCGTACCAGCTATCGTATTAGATGGAGTATTATTCCCTTACTTTGAAAATGTTAAAAATCTTGGTACTTATATTGATAATTCCTTAATTTGGATACGCCAACTGAATGAAAATGAACTGAGGTAAGTAAGAAAACCTTTGTCAGCTTCGATCATTTCTTCCAATTCCTACAAAAATTATGCTCGCACAGTTTCTTCTCCTTCCGATTCTCGACTATGCTGATGTAAGCTATGTAGACATAACTGAGGACCAGCTAAATAAGCTCGAAAGACTTCAAAATACTAGTAATTGGTTCATCTCACGTCTCAACCCACACTTATCTGACTTCGTCGAAACATGCATATTCTTTCTATTATACACTGTGTATTATTTCACCCGTCTACTCTTCCCTATCTAAAGCATAAGTTTAATTTTCTGGGGTTTCCAGAGGAACCTCTATACTCTTCAAGAAAATTCATTTTAAGGGTACCAAATCACAATACATCATTTTTAATAAATATTTTACTTTCCAGTCTGTTAAGCGCTGGAATTCTCTGCCTTTGCATATACGTGAAGCACAAACTATTGTAATCTTTAAACGACTACTTAAAGAGCATTATTTGTCTCAAAAAATTACGTGATTATTGATATATTGTGATATTTATTAGCTTTATATTATTGTTATATATATCCACAGAGTTCGTGATCATTGGCGACTTTAACGCCCACCACGCCGAATGGCTCGGTTCACGTTTGACCGGTCATGCGGGGAGATCTGTTCATGATTTTGCCTTGGCATATGGTCTGACACAACTGGTTAATACACCTACGCGGATTCCAGATGTGGAGGATCATGCATCTTCCCTGTTGGAACTTCTGCTGATCTCTCATCCGGACAGATATCAGGTCTCCGTCGATGCCCCTCATAGCTCCTCAGACCATTATCTAGTCCACCACACTCCGGAGAGTGTGGTGCCAATCGCACTGAGAGCGTGGTTGCATCTTGCAGCCTGCCGCCGTGTTTGGCACTTTGGCTTTGGCCGATTGGAATGGGATGCGGTCTTTCTTGAGGCGGATTTGTTTCTCGCCCGAAGATCCCAAAGTTGTTGCTATTTCTGTTGCTAACATGGTACTTCAGGGTGTGGAACTTTTTATTCCTTTCTCCGTGGTGCCCATCGGACGTGGATCTCAGCCATGGTTTCGTCGCTACTATAAAAAAGCACCACGCTACAAGCAGGATTGCTACCGGGCCTGGGCTAACACATCATCGTCCAGGGATGTGAATACCAGTGCCCTTAAAAAGAAGTATAATTCCGCCTCCAAGTCTTTTAAAAGAGTCATTGCCAAGGCAAAGTTAGAGCACATAGGCAGAATTGGCTAGAAACTAGTTCAACTTCCTTCGGGAACCCGTGCATTCTGGTCTCTCGCCAAGGCTGTCCAAGGGAACTTCAGTAAGCCATCTCTTTCATGACGACTCACTGGTCCATGCCTCAAAGGAGAAAGCCGATCTGCTAGGCTCTTTCTTTGTGTCCAACTCGACTATCGGTGATGGGTGGAATACACCGCCGACCATCCCGCGGTGTGAGTGTTCCATTCCGGATGTGCGGTTCACACAGCGTTCGGTTTGCAAAGCACTCCTCTCCCTGGATATCCACAAGTCAAGTGGTGGTGGTGTAGGTGTAGTCCCGAGACCATGGAAGACGGCTTTTGTCCACCTGATCCCTAAAAAAAGCGACCGCTCAGATCCGTCTTACTACAGGCCTATCGCCATCACCTTCTTCTTCTACAAAATAATGAAATCCATTATAAATTGCCACTTATTGCTGTACCCTGAGGATCACCCGTTGATTAGTAACCGCAAATACGGTTTTCGTCGGGGTTGATTAGCTGGTGATCTTCTGGTCTACTTGACGCATAGATGAGCGAAGGCAGAAGAGTCCATGTGGGAGGCATTGGCCGTTAGTTAGGACATTGCGAAGGCCTTCGATCGGGTCTGGCACAAAGCGCTTCTTTCGAAGCTTCCATCCTATGGGCTTCCCGAGATTTTGTGCAATTGGATCACCAGCTTTCTTGCAGATCGGAGCATCAAGGTCGTTGTGGACGGTGCTGAAGTTCCACAAGGTTGTATGCTATCACCAACGCTGTTTCTTCTGCATATCAATGATATGTTGCAAACCGGTAACATTCAATGCTATGCGGATGACAGCACTGGTGATGCACTATACACCAACCGTGCCAATATTTCTCGAAAAAACGTCGGCGTGTACCGGAACAAACTTGTGTCTGAAGTCGAGTCTTTGCTGAA
The DNA here is from genome assembly GCA_963668995.1 of Parnassius mnemosyne. Taxonomy (NCBI): domain Eukaryota; kingdom Metazoa; phylum Arthropoda; class Insecta; order Lepidoptera; family Papilionidae; genus Parnassius; species Parnassius mnemosyne. The sequence continues at coordinate 20,781,407 of CAVLGL010000024.1, forward strand.
CAAAGTCTCGGATTGGGGGCGACTAAATCTAGTCCAGTTTAATCCTCAGAAGACATAAGTTTGCGCGTTTGCCGCTAAAAAGAAGCCCTTTGTTCTATCTTCTCAGTTTCAAGGCACTCCCTTAATTGCCTTAGCCAGTATCGGTATCCTCGGCGTCAACCATAAATACCTATATTTTGTAACATACCTAGGTATCAGTATGTTTCAACCTCGGAAAGGGTTCATAATATGTTGATGAGGATCGATAAGAGTATGTCCTCAGAGTTAACAACCGACAGAGTTAAGGACCCCATCGCCCGCTGACGTAACAGTTAAGTAAAAGAACTCGCACGAAGGAATTTAGGGTGCAAAGACTAGCTTGGCCTTACCATTAAACGGGGTCAGGTCTAAGCGTCTCCTATTAACTGACGCTAATGAAATAGATAATGAAATTTAGGAATACGCGCAAAGGGCCGCTGCCTGCAGGTCTCCAGTGCACGTCTGGAGCTGGCGCTGGACGTGTCAGCATGCGGGGCGCCAGCTGAGCACGACGCGACCACTCAGCAGCCCCTTGTATCCATCATCCCTACCAGCTTGTTGTCGGCATTGTCTTCTCGGAACCACCAACCAGCACCCGCCATCAGTGGAGTACGCTGCATGCGATGGACAATAAATACCAACTTAAAATATTTTAGGGCTAAAGAGGAAGAAACCGGAGGGCTAGCGTATCGGGCTCGAATGCACCGCTTTCTTGCTGAGCTGGAGCCATCTATTCCCGTCAGGGAGTAAAACCCGGCAGACTGAGTTCGGTACATTATGCACTCAAAACATTTGAACTCGAACGACTACGACGTGAGGCTGTAATATTATAAGAATTACCAAACCTTAACTCAAGCCTACGAATTCCCGGCATGGTCCCTCAGTGCTCGCGCACACCAAAACATATCTAAGTGTATTATAATTTTATTTTATTGCCTAATATATGTATATATATATATATATATATATATATATATATATATATATATATATATATATATTAGGCAATAAAATGTAATAATATTTTTGCCATATAATATTATTAAATGCATTATATTGAGTCTTTTCGCCACTTTTCGCTCTACCGGTTCAACTTAAATATTATGTAAAATGATCTTACTCCTAAATAGTTGCGTTTCTCGTCACATACATAATATTTCTTATTTTTTTTGTTTTGTTTTTTAAAAAAATGTTACCCCCACACTAGGACTTTCTCCTGTGTCGTGGAGGCAGTATACAAACATAAATCGCACTAAAGACGCCCTTTTCCCAACCCTAACAGTACAAAGTTTACTCGTACAATTATATAGACACCAGCATACGCGCACACAAACAGAAACACTCAGCCGTCATAACATAATAAACGTATCCGATGTTTCGCTTCAGCGATTAGATCGGACGAAGACCCGGGGACAATCTTAACACAACTAGAACCGAAAACCAATAATTTAACGTGGTAAAGTCACTTTGCAGTTGTATTATAGCTGCAACACGTATAGGTTAGCTCCAGAGTAGGACGACGCTCTCATAGAATACATAGTAATGCTGTCTGTCATATGGTGAGTGTAGATAAGCGAAAGCCCTTTTCAATAGTTCTGAAGCAGTATTTCATAATTATATCAGTATCAATATATGTGACAACTCTTTTGAATTTTGATTCCTAACTAAAGATATATCTCTATGGGCCACAAAATCCACTTACCGTCAATTGGACGGTGTGCTCGCTTATCTTCTTCCAAATTACGGAAACCAAAATATGTGACAAAGTTTGAAATTATCTAGCTACCAGTTCGTACTATTGTGACGTATAAGCTAGGTAAATAAAACAAACAATCTTCTTGAAAGTAACCTCTCACTGAAAGAAAATGTATCGTCTTGGAAGTATCACACTGTGAGAAGTTATGCTCTAATAATCTTAAATAGAAGGCGACAGTACGACGTACGTTCATAGTCAGCAAACTTATGCTACACTTCTTAATGTGACTACATAGTTTTAAGCTTTTACTACAGTAATAACTTATTCATAATAATCTCTAAAGTAAATTTATTATATACTTAAATAAATTATATATTATATAAGTAAATTTATTATATATTTTGACAGTGGTAGAGCCAAGCGACAGCTTTTGCTGTCGCACGGCTGGGGCGGCTCAAACCGGGGTGGTACCACGATCTCACAGAATCCCAGCGTGAAGTAGAGGTTTACCTCTGCGTTTCGCTCGGTGAGTGCAGGTGGCCGGAGGCCCTTTTTACTGGAAATGAGGCATTCCACCTTAGTCCTCACGGGTGACAACGCATCTGCATTTTGATTCGCAAACGAGGATAGATGTAGATGTCTATGGGCCACAGCTGCCACTTGCCATCAGGTGGACTGTGTGCTCGTTTGTCACCCTATCCTATAAAAAAAATACAAAGACTATCGTGTTGTAATAAAAAGACTAACCTTATCAAAAAGTTATTATATTTTCCTGTATTTTAGTGAAGAATGCAGTTTCAGTTTTCACAGTTTTAATTTTTACAATAAGTTACAATGCAACGGACTACCATCAGCTTTACATGCTTTCGTACGCACGGTGTTGAAATACCGCTAACTTCCTCACGCCAGGCTGCTACGAAGTATTTCTTGACAGAAGGACACAACAGTTCACGTTTTACATCTTTAAATTTTACAATAAGAAATACGCATACCGTTTTAACTATAAATATGTTTGATGTCCACGAGGTATTACTTATTAATGTAACTTAAATGTTGTCAGGTGTGCTAAGATCAGTATTATACAAGGATAACATGACACGTGAAATATATTAGACCTTCAGCTTGGTTATTGTTTTAATTATTACAATACCTCTTGCAGAGCAGAAGAATCTAGAACAATTAACTATCCTACTTTTATTGCTTTTTATAACTTTATATCTGTAAATGAGACCACCCGGTGTGGCATCAGAGGCGACTGAACCGAGTAAATGGCGCAAATATCATTCTCTGAGAAATGACTACATATTTTTGCCATTTGATGTGGAGGATATCAGGCCGTGGGGTCAACAGTGAATGAATGTGTGGGAACCTTTTTTCGCGACAAGTTGTCGCCGCTGGTGGAAAAAGGGCTGGTTCTTTTCGCGCACAAATTGTATTTGTAGAGCCATTCAGGTAGTAGTAGTTAGATTAACTGAAACTATACCGCGTGGAGTAGAATTGTATGATAATTTTAATTTTAGTTTTAGTTTTTTTTTTAAATAAATGTGACAAGTGGTCGCCCAATGGTTGAAATTCGACCGTAATTTTTAAAATTTTTAATATTGAAAGTTAACGTTCTTCTGTCTAAGAGCATACTAACCCAAAATTATTTTTCTAAAAACATCTTCTAAAATTATACAATAATGATTTAATAGTTTGACATTGCAATTATTTTCACAATTTATTTTATTTAAATATTTGTTTGCCAATACGCAGTTGTCATTTTTAATTTATTACTTATGATCCAAAAATGAAATTTATAATAATTATTATTTAGGCTGGTATTCTGTGAGAGCGTGGTCCTTCCCCGGTCGTGCTACAACCATAATGTAGATGCAGCAAGGCTCTGCAAAGTGAAGTGGCTTCCATTACATATATTATTGTCTGTAGGAAGTGCACTGCTGAACACTTCGCATCTATATTTCATAGGTCTCTCCTATAGATTGCCTCATAGGGAAGAGTTGCCATGCTTGGCAGGCGGGTTTTTAACCTATTGTTTATTTTATAATTTTGAGTTGTCATCAGGAAGATGCTACTTTCCATCTTCTATTTTAGTTTCCCTCTGTCGCCTCTTACGACACCAACGGGACGATATGGGTACTGGATATTCTTACACCGCTGCGCCACTACACGGTTAAAGTAGCTTACCTAAACACAAAACATATGTATTCACTGAGACAGTTTATTTTGGAAGCAATATCTTTTTTCTGCCGACTTCCAAAAAGGAGACGGTACTCAATTCGACTGTATGTTTTTTTTTATTGTGTTACCTTATAACATTTTACTGTGCGAACCGATTTCGGTGATTCTTTTTTTATTTGAAAGCTGGTACTTCTCGTGTGATCCCATATGAATTTGATCAAGGCGAGACCAATAGTTTTGAGTTATTCTTAATAACTTATATTGAAGTCGGCTGTACAAAATTTTAAATTTTTAATTATTTTATTTAAAACACGAGCAAATATATTATTAGCATTGCTAATATACTCTTTAATCACTCTTGGTTAGCATAAAATGCTTCGTTCACGACAGTACTCGAATGACGGATTCGAACCTACGATCTTTTGAGTTAGCAGTCTTTATCCTGCTTTTAGACTATTTTCGATATAAGTTTAGCTTCAAAGTTGTAGACAAGATCAAAAAAGTTTTAAATTAAGCTATTTGAACCTACGCAGATATATCATATTCCTTACTATTCAATAAAGCGAACAGGACAGCGCTCGCATGCATCGCATTTCATACTTCCATACGTCGAACTTACAACTAGGTACAAAATTGTATGGGGTACTAAGTTCAACTAGTAGAGAGAGCGATATATATGCTAATGTAATTCCATTGTTATGATTACTTTTTACTGGTTTATTTTAATACAATCAGAGCCAGAAATTTAGCTGATGGTACTTAGTGGACACTGCTGTTCACTCATGTCACCCATTGCCAGCTTTCAGCAAATAATGAAATGAATCCAGAATGTGAAATAAATTTTTTCCTTGAATGCGGTTTCTACTTTTTATTAAAAGTAAATTTTTACCAGATATACAATCACCAGAAAGGCAATGTGAATGGTTAGCGTATTTGAAGTTGAAAGAAATATATAATCGCAAATCTATAGGCAAATTTTTATACATTTTGCGTTGTTAATCGTTCATTAGAGCTTCATAAATTAGATTTAGCGAGAAATACCGCCTGCATGTGAGCGTGGACATGGAAAAAATACAAAATTGTTTTTTTTATTATAAAATATAACATTAAGGTGTCAATGTATAACGGATATTCCATTAAAATTGACAAATTAAATAAAGAAAATGCCGTGGTTGCACAGAAGATAAGCGTTCGGTTCAAGAGAAAATGCGTAAGGCTGCAGCCTTAAGCCGCGTATCGATCACGCGCTCCTGGCGCGCGCGCTATGAATAACAGCGCCTACCAGTGCGTTCTGCGGAACGCGCTCCAAATGTTCGAAGTGAATTAACTAAGCGCGCCTGACGCCTAAGAACAGCTGCCGCTTTCATAGTTCCATGCAATCTTCTGTGAGCGCTTTATTTAGGTAAAAACTACTTTTGCTATTCCACAGCAGATCTTTTAAACTATGTAATTGTATTAATTTACAACTTTGGTTATTCGTAGCTTGGAACGCAAGGAACACACAAATAATGAAAACAACCGTCCAACTGGCGTGCGCGCCAAAAGTTAAACTACTTTGATACGATAAAAAACCGACACCATATGGAGCGGCCCGCTTCAGGTTTGAGCGTTCCAACGAACAATTTGGCGCGCGTTCCAAGGCGGTATCCATTTCACGCGGCTGGAGCGTGCGCCAATGTTCGACCTCTTGGAGCGCGTAATCGATACGTGGTTTTATAAACATTCTCTTCCAGATAACCTTTAATTCACCAAGTAAATGTACGGTGATCCCCATTGTCAAAATATCGTCTCATGGTTGAGCATATAGTCCATATGTGAGCATTGTGTTTAGCTCCTGGCCCTTTAGTGTTGATATTTAAAATTAATAAGTCTGTGTCACACACCTAAAATAATTTAAAATATACTTAATTAGGTGTACCTACTTGTGCTAAATAAGTAAATAGGTTTTAATTAATGATCATCCAGAGTGGAACTAGTTTCATGCAATAAAATTATAATGTAAGCCCTTAAGACCAATAAGTATAATTTAAATTTGACCTAAACTGCTGAGCGAAATGTTATCAATAACACTTTTTTTACTGTCAATAATAAAGGGAAGATGCTTTCTTCATGTGTTCAAGAAAGTAAATAGGTAAATAATAACTACGGAAGACAAACTTACAACTTGTACATTTAATAAATGTCATGTTGAACACTTACATTTGCCTCTTCATGCAACTTCGGAGCTATGTAGTTTATGCCTCCTATTGTATCTGGGAATTGCTGTTGGGCATGTCTAATTTTTTCTTTAGCTGTTCGTCGCTCTTTATGGGTTATAGGGAATTTTATGTTTTCTCAACAGTTTTTTTTTTATTATCAGCATGTATTACTCGGCTAACTGGTTTTTGGTTCATGCTGCAAACAAGCATGCCCAACATGCCAACTGATAGCAGCCACTACCATAAAATAGAAGTGCCGCTAGTAGGTATATATTTAGAAGGAAATGAAAGTAAAAGTTAATGCAAACGAAAAATATTGTTAGTTTTTTTAAATGTATATAGACAATTTTACGTGGTAGAGCCATGCTGCAGCTACATTAGTAGTAAGTTGTAGTACGAATGGGTCGGCTCGACCGGAGAAGGATCACGCTCTCGCAGAAAACCAGCGTAAAATAGCAGCACAACGCTGCTGTGTTTCGTATGGTGAGTGTAGAGAACCGGAGACCGTTTTTACTGGAAAAGAGGCATTCCATCTTAGTCTTCACGGGTGGCAACGCATCTGCATCTTGAGTATTTATTGAAGATAGATGTAGATGTCTATGGGCAACAGAAACCACTTACCATCACGTGGACTCTGTGCTCGTTTGTCACCCTATCCTATAAAAAAAATTACATGATGATACTGACTTGGGAATTCACAGAATGTCCGTATGGCTGTTGTACACACATATCTTTCGTAATTCTGTGAAGGTAGGTATATAATTTGATTATCCTCTAAATCCAAGGGATTTTCACTTTCGCGCCGGTTTCGTGCGATTTGCCGCCGTATCACCATAACACGCCTATGTTCGAGCACTGACAAATTCCATGCTTAATTCAATAATAAATTCTGCCATAATTAATAGATTTCAATAAATCTTAAGACATCAACTTAACAGCTTACGATCGTAACGAGCACTTAGCGGGCTGTCAAAATTGGTCGCTAAGATATTCGCTAACATATTGAAAAACGTAAAGTTTACGATAATGTTCGTTAAGATTCCGATATTAGTCGATAGCTTAGACAGTAGAGACTACCAAATATCGTTATATTCGGATCATTATGACTCAAAGACCGATATCGGTTGTTACGCGATCGTTATCTATGTCGAGACTGCAGCCACAGATCTAAAAAGTGAACCATAACAAAAAGGTTTATATCGTCTTGCTTTAATAATTACAAAGGAGTGTGTCTTAGAGACCTAAAAGAAGTGTCATTATTTAAGTTATATAGTCAGCTCGCTATCACGACATTTAGTTTGCGTCAAGGCTGGATGGGTTAGCGGGGAAGGAGTAACCATATACTGACCAAAACCGGCGCTTTGTCTCCTTTCTAACACTAAAAGTGACTTGCTGAAAGAGACGTTTTACGTTAAACGAACGGTCGTGTGCCAAACAACCCACACTGATTTTTCCTATAACATTTGTTACGGCCTACGGCTGCTCCCTTAAAGGATCCAATCTTCAGGGGCCCATGAGCTGAAGACCTCCCGAACGGACGTAGGTCGGGCCTTAATGTGGCCACGTGGAAGTTCCTAATTACATTAAAATATATGGGGGAACGTTATACTACGGCCAGTCGACCGGAAGGAATTTGGATGAAGCTTACTTACCTATCCAAGGCGACTGGTCCCTCCGGAGTCGGTCAGGTCGCATGTGGTTGTGTAGTGCAAGGGAAGGAATGGTGATGTGGTGTGTATCTGGGTGTGACTGATGGTGATTGAACCTAGATCTTGGCCGTCGGCAGCAGCCCGAGCGTCGACACCGCTCCAACTTGAGGGGGCCTTTCGAGGTTATCCACAGTCACTTTCTTCTTTCGTCACGTTGACAGTCAATTTACTCTATCGTACGATTTACTAACTTACAGATGCCACTAACTATCGCTGGGTATAATGGTTACCGCACAAACGCACACGGAGTTTAAAGGGTCAAAGGTCACTACCGTTTCGCGTAGCAATAGTTAATTCTAGAATCAGAGGCCGCACTATCTAATATTGCCGAATGCACTTATGCAGGTTTTGAGTCAGACACAATAAGTCCCGGGAAGCTCTCCAGTAGGAAAGCGCGTCACAATGATAGACCGTATATTTACTGGCCGCGCCGAATTATTCCGAGTTCCCTAACAGAATGGACCGCGTGCTCACGTCAGCACCGATTAAAGACGACTGACTTTTCGCTCGCGACTCGCGCGCTCGTGCCACGCCCTAGCCGAAGTTCAAACCGGAATCGCGCCGAGCCGAGTGACATCTGGTGTCGACTCCGACATCAACGTTTTGCGCGAACAACATTAATTGGCAATGAGCTGCTCAAGTACCGATGTAGTAACCAATGGAGAGGAAAGCGGTCTTCAGTAAATGCGGAAGCTCAGTGTCGCGCGGCACCCTGTTGTATGGAGTGACGACCTAATGAAACATGCAAGGCGTTGTTTAATATAGGTAAGTCAAGATCGTAATTTCTGAGACCTATATTCAGCTGTGGGTTTGTGATGATCCGTAGTTATTACAAAAATGCAGTTTTATTTCGTAGTTATGTTGTACTTTTATTTACAGTGCGGCAACAAACATAAATGACCTCAAGTACCGAGCTTCAGTAAAAGATGTCCTGAAGAAGATCGTAATTCACAACATTAAACTTTTATGTAAGTGGCTATATGTTTGCGTTAGACCTTTATTTTTTTATTTTCGGTGTACAATTTTCGCTTTACGGAAGATTTTTTCAAATGTGTTGTTGAAATTGAAATATAATATTAATGGGCTATTTTAATATAATTGTTCTCAATGATAATGTGGTAGGTGCTTCCACTTTATAAAGCTGTTTTTATGCTGCAGTGTAACAGGTTACTGATAGAAACACAAATAGTATATGGACTACAGCATTATCCTGATAAAAGCTTAAAATGATAAAAACTGCGGTTGCCCACGCGTCTCTGTAATGACAATAGTTTTGCGCCGCTTCACATTGTTAGCAAACCATTCAGGCAATAATTTATCTCATTATTCAAAAGGCCTTAATGTAACTTATTTGCTGAAATACTACATGTATGTAAAAAATTATGATAATGTCCTCCAGACGGAATATCGATCACAGCGGCCAGTCTCTACGGAGACTGGTCAAATGCGCAGGACAGGATTATAATGCACCAATGTGTGCGCAATCACAGATGCGCTCTGTATCATGGAGAGAGATCAAGCTCAGGGCCAAATTGCATACCAAGACACGGAGGTAAAACACTACTACCTTCTTGACTCCGGGCTGCTACTGAGAATATTTTGACAGAAAAACCTAATAACTGATTTGAGTCTGACCCAGTATTCAAATCATGAGATTTGATCATGAAATCAGCATTCGCGCTTACGATCACTGGGCCAATTCAAAAGAGTTATGGTATAACTGATGACCACCGTAACTGATTTCAAACACCATCGCTCTAAGAAACTAACAGGCTAAGATTATGGACACCAAACCCTCGCAATATAAATATGTCTGTACCCAGCAGGACCCTTTATCTTGAATGAATATAGTTGAACATAGTAAGTACTCCTTCAAAATGTTAAAAATAATTTGTAGTTTACTATTTTAGAGTAGTTTTAGTAAGTTTCTATTGGAGGTTTCATTTCAAGTGGATTTTACAAAATTACGTAGGAAACGGCATCACCCTGAACGTGGTTTGTATTTTATAATTAATGTTTTCAGTTCAAAAATGAAAATCAGAATCAGAATCTTTGAATAAACAATCGATGTGTAAATTTCAGTTGAGAGAAACTACTGAAATTCTCTTCTATGTGCATAAGCTTATAATTTTTTATACATAAACAATACTTCACGTTGAAAGAAAAAGAATCACGATCACAGAATACCAGCGTAAAATAGCAGCATAAATCTTTGTGGTAAGGGACGAAAACCAGAGATTTTCTTTACCGTATCGAGGCATTCCATCTTAGTAATCAGGGATGACAAAGCGCCTGTATTTTGATTTCTAAACGGGGGTACATGTAGTTATGTAAGTTCATGCCCACATCATCTACTTGCCATCAGATGGACTGTGTACTCGTTAGATGTATTACATCAACAAAAAAGTGTCGAAAACCGATATACTCTTCATGAGAAATAGACGTACTGAAAAATATATTATGTTGTTTTAAAATAAATATTTGAACGTTTCTTTTTTCATCGACTTGAAATAAAGGAGCATATACTCATTTCGAAAACTTCAGAACAGAACCTCAGCACTGTTTTTAGGTGTACCGATGTTGATGATTCCTTTTATATTTGAAAGCTGGTGCTTCTCATGTGGTTCTGCACTGGTTGGCACTGCTGTGTTTGAGTATAGAGAACGGGAAACCCATTTTATTGGAAAAGAGGCATTCCATCTTAGTCCTCACGGGTGACGACGCATCTACATTTTGATTTTTCTTTGAGGACAAATGTGGATGTCTATGGGTCACAGTAACCACTTAACATCAGGTGGACTGTGTGCTCGTTTGTCACCATATCCTATTAAAAAAAAGTTAATAGGGATGTTAAATATTGCTAAGTAACAGTTAAAATAAAATTATAATTTATAATAAAGTAATATAAAGTATATCAATGAAAATAATATTACTTATGAAATAAATCAAATGAACTTGCAGACCTCCTTATTGTACGTGGCTACTGTAATCTGTGGACACTTGCAGCCGACATTACACAAACAAGGCTACAAATCCGCTGTCATACGCTGTCATACTTGAGTACCATGATGGAATGCCTTATAGCCTGTAATTTTACTCGCTCTCCTTACCCTTCTGACAGGAACACAGACAGTAAGAGTGTGGTATCTACCCAGACGACAGAAAAATAATCCTACTTATGTTCATCGCCTTATGTATAGCGTGCGAATCAAGCTCTGCCAGATGCTTTGCTACTGCACCACCAATTCTTCGAACTTAACCATCACTTACTATTTTTTTTTAAAAAAACCTTACCCTCACACTAGGATTTTCTCCTGTGTCGCGGAGGCAGTTTACAAACATAAATTGCACAAAGACAAACATCCAGACCCGGAACAATTATTTGTAGGCCATACAAATACTTGTTCCGTGCGGGATTCGAACCCGCGGCCCCCAGCGCAACAACTGATTGCTAAGCCACTGCGCCACGGAGCCGTCAATTAAGCCAACTTAGCCTTACTATTTATCTTGAAAGCACTCCTGGAATCGGCCCCGTGGCGCATTAGCTTAGCATTAAGTTGCAACGATGAGGGCCGCGGGCTTGAATCCCGCAAGGAACAATTATTTCTGGCGTAGAAATAATTGTTACGGTTCTGGATATTGTCACGGTGTAATTTATCACGACTCAAACTGCTACTTATTCCACACATTTTGACGTAATCATCATTCTACATCATCTATCACAACGAACATCAAATCATTAATCGTATGCCATTTCTAAATCATACAAATGCTTACGCTTTTTAAACTACTGCAGAAATTTTTTTACGTGGTATAGCCATGCTGCAGTTATATTAGTAGTATAGTTGTAGCACGAATGGGTCGGCTCGAACGGGGAAGGACCACGCTCTCACAGAATACCAGCGTCAAATAGCAGCTTCATGCTGCTGTGTTTCGTATGGTGAATGTAGAGAACCGGAGACCCTTTTTACTGGAAAAGAAGCATTCTATCTTAGTCCTCACTGGTGACAACGCATCTGCATTTTGATTCGCAAACGAGGATAAATGTAGATGTCTATGGGCCTCAGCAACCACTTACCATCATGTGGACTGTGTGCTCGTTTGTCACCCTATCTTAAAAAAAAATTATTTAATTTAGTGAGCATGTTTTCATTTAAAATAAAACTTAATGCATATAGCTGGCATTTAGTCCTCAGTGGTGACAATGCATCTGTAGCCTGCTTTGAAAAATGGCTGCAGCTGTCTATAGACTGCAGTAGCCATTTACCATCAGCTGGACTGTTAGTTCGATTATTATATCAATTTTATTTAAAAAAATCTGTTATTCAATCTGAAGTATATTTTTTTTTTCATGAAAAACATGCATTGGTTTTAAACAAAATAAAAGCAAATACATATTGACCTATTTACAGTGATCAAAATCAACATGGATGAAGTACATAACTTATTTATTATATTTTGGCTTTGAAAAATAAAATACAGTAATGCCTTTACCTTTTTTCCTTTCGTTTTAATTTAAAATCTTAGCGTTATTACTATCAAGTTTTTTTTAATATCTATGTAAATGAATTCGTATTCTGTCTGGTAATTTGCGGTCAATATAATATCCTATAGACATCTACAGCCAACTTAAAACAAAAGGCAGCCGCATTATCACCCATCAGGATTAAGATAAAATGCCTCGTAGCGTTTGTTTATTATTCTAGCTCTAATAAATTTTGTCTTTAACCATAATAATCATTACAACTTAAGAAATACGCTTGTAATAAAAAGGAAAAGCCGATTTTAAAGAACTAAAAGAATAAAAATAATATCGGTTTAACAGCTTCAGAAGTCGGTGTAAAGGCGTAGTGTAATAATCCTCTATACTGAACTTTCGGTCTCGACTGAGACTAGCCATCTGCGTAGGACAGGATTAAAGTGCCCGAGTATATGCAAGCATATGTGCGCTCTCTATTTTCTCACTCTCATAGTCCGATGAGACGGCAAGCTAATAATCGGACAGAGATCATGACTAAATGGCTTAACGTGCTTTTCGAGGCACGGGACCGAAACACTGCCAATTTTCTGACTCGGGGCTGCTGAGCTGAGAATTTTTTGACAAAAAAGTGAATAACTGATTTTATTGCCCAGTCCGGGTTTCGAACCCTCATGACTCCATATTCAGTAGTCGCGTTTACAATCACTAGATCAACGAGGCAGTCAAGACATAGTGTTTAAAAAAATTAATGCCCATTTTGCTTCCTAATTATATAGCACCACGCCTGAAGTATTCAATAAAATAACTCTTAAAATCGTTTCACAATTGATGAAGATATCGCGTAGAATACCTACAGAAAAGAACGTCGTCCAATTGCAAACTTCCCCCTTTTTTTTGAAGTCGACTAAAAAAGGAAACATTATACTAATTTAACATTTAAAATGGGTTATGTTCTTATTTTATACTGCTATGGCCGTGTTATTCTTTTACGTGCTTGTCACGAAGTATGGAGACTTTCTCTTACGTTTCAAATGTCTACAATATGATGTATTCAAAAATTTACATTATATAGACATATATTTAATTTTATTTGCCAAAATTTATAGTTATTTAATCTTTTTTATATGGAATTAAATATACAATTTAAATATAGGTTATTTATTTATTTAATAATTTGTGTACGGCGTTAGTGTCGCACCTATATTGGCATGAAAGTTGTTACGGCCTACGGCTGCTCCCTTAAAGGTCAAATCCTCAGGGGCCCATTCAGCTGAGTTTCGACGAGCAGACGTAGGTCGGGCCTCCTCCAGGCCAAAGTGGAAAATCTCTAATTACACTAAACTATATGGGGGAGCGTTCTATACTACGGCCAATCGACGCATGTGGTTGTGTAGTGCAAGGAAAATAAGGTGATGTTGTAACGAACCCCCCCCCCCATCTTTTTTTTTTCTTTTCTACTATATATCCACTTATATTTGTATTTCTTTAGAATCTATATCTGTAAGATATATAAATATATCAAATTTACGTGACCAGTATAACTTGATCTTTCTAAAGGTTTAAATATAGGCCGTTTAAATTTATGGCGTGATCGTCTTAGTTAGGACCCTTTTTTACGTTGTGTTTGTATAGTAACTTAGTTCTTTTAGGTGTATCTTGGAAGAATGAATATTCACGAGAGCAATCGAAAGCTGTTGGTAGAGTTTTATAAGCTAAAGAACCCCGTTCACGAAGACAGAGCTCAAAAAGGTTAAGAACAATAAATTGTCCCTATTCCACTTGTATCTGGTTCACAACAGTCAATTCCTTATTAATTAATCCCTTCCCGCTTGGAAAAGGCTCACAATATTTATATCAAATACCAGTTACAAGGGCTTCGCTCTCCCACATTTTAAAAAAAATGTGGAGGAGGTACACGGCCCCACACACGCCGCGCACGGTGAGCGCCAACCATTTTAATGCGCTCCCCCCGAAGGGTACGCAAAGTTGGGAACTGGACCGTAGTCCACAGCAAAATAACTGGCGAACCAGTAAAAGAGGACTTGGCCCCTTGATAGTGCGTAAGCACAAACATCGACCGAAGTCGCGCATGTCAATGCGTGTAAACGCCATACAGAATACGATCAAATCCAGCCACAGTGAAATGTACGTCACACGGGTTAGGCAACAATCGGCACACTGACCATAAAAAGCCTTCCGTGAGCGCCACCACCTGCCAGACCGCCGTTCCTGCAGACGTGATGTAAGTGTAAGGCATCACCACCAATTGCATGGTCAGCACGGCCAATTGGCCGCAGAGCGTGTCATGAGTCTACCGCTCACCTCAAGGGAATGGGGTCCCACGTTGCGCGGCTTTCGGCCGCAGCCTTGAGAGCCTCCTCAGATTCTCCCTCCAGCTACCACCCGCATGAGGTCAACACATATGCTCCACCAACCAATACAATGGCAGATATAGCCAATAGGCAGTTATAAGATAATAGTAATAATTCGCCATCAGTAAGGGTTTGTGTCACTGACGTTTTCGATCGCATTTTTCGATCATGTTTGTCTCACCCACCAACAAGTTGCCTTCAATCTCTCAAAGGTGGGAACTTTATAGAGATATATTATTAAGTTGTTATATAAAACATCATGGAGGGCAGACAGTCTGCAGCCCCGCAATGAAGGGACCCGACTTGGGCAAAGCTACTTAGGTAACTACTAGGTTGTGAGTCAAACCAAGACGCAGAGAGCGCCATTGAGAATAGAGACCCGCCAAACAACCATCGTAGAGACGCAATGCTACAGAATGCAACAAGCATCAATACGACTATCGTCGGGCTTACACCATCCCAAGGTCCCCCATACAGTCCCAGCAGACATCACCACCCGCATACCTCCATCAACCAGAACCACAAGATGCATCGAATCAGGTGCAGCACACCCGCAGATCCATCACAAGACACAATAATGCAAGTAGCAGTAAGCATCAATGCAACTATCATACGGATGGCGCCCCCTCACAACACACCCACATGATCCCTATCGACTTTGGTAACAAAATTTGATAATGTTGTTAACTAAAAATACCACCAACGTATCATAGTAGCACGGTACTAAAACGTCAGTAGCCAATACTCCACGTATCATAGCGCTATTGCACTAAGACATGAAGTTGAGTATGCTTGCTGCACTTAAAAGTACTACCAAACACACTCACCCTAATCCGAAAGATAGCCGACGTATCATAACGCTATGCGCTAAGACGCCGCCCACAACCGGTAGGGGTGTGCGATGTCCACGGGCAAGTCGTATTGCTACAACAAACCCGCTTACCACCGGCACTAAGATGATATGTCTAGGACACATCGGTTAGTGAGTCCAAGTTTACCTCGGTCTCAGAGGCTGCGAAGCAACCTACACGCCACTATAATAATCCTTTTCAAGTCCCATTTCTTTCAATATAATGCTTTTACATATTTGAGACCTTCCACATATTTGCTTTATTTCATAGACCATACTACTGTATGTCTTATTCATATGGGACTTCAAGTCATAACTCTGCTATCATAATACTTATGCATCATAGAGACCTTCTATATTAATGCTTTGGTTCGTCAGACCTTACTATGTTAAATCCCTAATATAGGACTAGTCATTGTGCAACCTTAGTACTAGCAGTCGGTCAGCCGACCACCCCATATATATGTACAACCTTGGGTATGTGTCTCCGACAACACCCCAATATAAGAGAACATTACAAGAACACGTTCATTAACTTAGAAATTTTCCAATTATTACACGAACACCTTCATCAACTTCCATTTTTTCTATTATATTACAAATGTTATTTATCTTTGTTATTGCAATATAATCGCCTTGTATTTATATGATTTGATACATTTTGAACATTTTAAGCAGGTTTTTAATAAATTTAGAGATTTTTAGAGACATTTTATGCGTTTACTAATATTATAATATTCAATATTCCAAATGGATATTTTTGAACTTTATGCTTATTATTTGTATTTTATTGTTTAAATTATAATTTCTAAGACATTTTTAAATGTCTGTATAATGAATTTAATTATTATTTATTAATAATAATTATGAGGCGTCACAATGTGATGTGTATCTGGGTGTGACTGATGGTGATTGACCCTAGACCTTGGCCGTCGGCAGCAGCCCGGGCGTCGACACCGCTCCAAATTGAGGGAACCTTCCGCGGCGTTGTCCACAGTCACTTTTCTCGTTCGTCACGATGACAGTCAATTAACTCTATCGTACGATTAACTAACTTACAGAAGGCACTAACTCTCGTTGGGTATAAGGTTAACGCACAAAACGCACACGGAGTGTCCGGATCAAAGGTCACTACCGTTTCGCGTAGCAACAGTTATTTCTAGAATATCAAAGGCCGCACTAGCTAATATTGCCGAATGCACTTATGCAGATTCTGAGTCAGACACAATGAGTCCCTGGGAAGCTCTCCAGCAGGAATGCTCGTCACAAATCCTAGACCGTATATTTACTGGCCGCGCCTAATTATTCCGAGTTCCCGACAAAAATGACAGCGTGCTATCCCAAGCACAGCTGACAGACGACTGACTGCACTCGCGCGCGCTCGACACATCCAACTGTCAAAACCGGTATAGCACCGAGCTGCGCGCCCCCTAGACGTCGATTCCGACAACAGCGTTTGGCGCGAACAAAAGTAATACAGATATTTTTATAAATTTTCAACTTCCATCTCCAGAATATGTAGTGTTATGCTACTTACTTATCATTTCACATTATTTTAAATTCATTTTTCCATTCTGTTTCGATTTTCCGCATTCACCTCAAAACTGGATATTTTACATCACCTTTATTTCCATAGGATTCTGTAACGTTTTTAAACCATAAGAACACAATAACAAATCATTTCTACTTCGTATTTTCACATTATCAGCACTTTTAAATTGGGGTCAATGGAGTCTACCTTTTTTCGATCTTTTATTTAGTTTTCCGTAACTCTGCAATTTCGGGCTTTGTGCGTGCAGTTGCGCTACCTTTTTTCCTATATCAATAATATCTCATTTTTCACTTAAATCTTGCCGTTTTTTCATTACAAGCCTAAAACCAAAATTTGACATGTTTTGACATTGTTGTTTATTTGGTCTCTATGGCAATTATATTCAAATTTGCTACCGGTCTGTTGTTTCTATTTCGATAATTCCACATAAATGCTCTTTTCTCTTGACCATTTACAAAAAATTTGCGTTTAATTTAAATAATTTTTCCGTTCTCTCTAGAAAGGTATAAAAGCCGAACAATCGGTGAAGAAATTCAGTCTCGCTTCAGTTCTCGAATTGTAAGCATCTCCTAAAGGCCTTATCCCGGGGCCGCACTGCCCCGGGATCCTGCAAGCCTCTGTCCTGCCTGAAGCCACTGGACTCTACGAACCTCTGCTCTACCTGAAGTCGCCGGATCCTACAAACCGTTGCTCTTCCTGAAGTCGCCGGGATCCTACAAGTCTCTGCTCTACCTGGAGTCGCCGGAACCTGCAAACCTCTGTTCCGCCTGAAGTCACCGGAACCTGCAAACCTCTGTTCCGCCTGCAGTCACCGGATCCTGCAGGCCTCTGTGCTGTCTGAAGTCGCTGAGGATCCTGCAAGCCCCTGTCTGGCCTGAAATCGCCGGATCCTGCAATCACCGCATTCACCTGAGGTCGTCGCCTAGAGACGCCCACGCCTTCTCAGCTACGCCGTGCGTGCTCGTTCCAGGCGCTGAGAGCACACTTTGGATCTTCAGACTCAGCTTCGACACTAATCTCCTTTTTTTTATTACCTTTTTTAAATAATTTGTAAATCACATCATCCATCCTCACCTTCATACTCCATTTTTGTTATATAAAATTGTAAATATCTTTTGAATCTTAAATATATTATTTGTTTTTGTTGTATTTTTGTTGTTTTGTTGCTCTTAGGTTAGATTCTTTTATTTCTAATTGTCGCTTCACGACATTTTGGCGCCCAACGTAAAAGTTCTCTTTCTATTTTCTTCACCTTTACTGCGCCTTGTCCATTCCCTTTTGATTTAATTGCTTTCTCTTTCGTTCTTAACTCTTTATTTATTCATCCTTTTCATATCTTCCAAATTCTAAAACAACACTTCATCTAGTGTTTCAACTTATCTGGATTATATTTAGACCTACATTTAACACTTCACTTACATTCATCACTCTAATATTTTTATTCTAGATAACTTAAAGAGGTATAATTTTTAATTAAATTTTTATTTCTTAAACTTAACTTTACACATAATTATAACAATGAAAAGGGTTATTAAGTACGAATTCCTTAACAAGGCCGAACTCGAATACGAAGTGAAGATTAGATATGAGGAACCAGCTAATACTGTTTTACTTCTAAAAAAAAAGGTTTTGCGTTTAGTTGCGAATTCTCACCCTGAAGATATTCTGACTTCTCCAATTCCGATTGAGGATGACTTGTCTCAAATTGATTCTACTTTGACCTACTTAGACTGTAAAATTAAAAAATTTTTACAAGGTGAAACCAAATACTTGCGACTAATAGAAACTTTTATTAATCATGTATTTTACAGATTGAAACGAATAGATACTGACTTATATCCAGACTTTAAAGCTATTTTCGATACTTTGAAGATGAAATTTGACGATATTACTAAACAATTTGAATCCTTGACTCCAGCTTCAACTGAAAATGACCCTCCATCACTTGACCCTCCTGTTGACCCGACTGTCACGGAACTCCCTCTTGTTTCTCAAACTTCTATTCAGGTCCATACCCCGTATCCTCCACCACCACCTCAATCTTTTTCTCCAACTAACGTCTTCAAAGATCTGAAAAGACACACCTTCAATGGTAAAAGCTGTCCAAGATCCTTTCTTCAAAAACTTGAAGAATACTGCTTAGCTCGTGGCTTGTCCAAAGACTTGTTGATTTCTCAAGCGTTCGAAATTTTCACTGACAATGCTCTTCATTGGTTCAGATTTAAATATAATCAAAATCCAAACTTGACTTGGAACGAACTTTCTTCTTTATTAATCAAAGACTTTGGTGGTTTTGATTATGATCATAAACTTTTAGAAGCGATTAGGAATCGAACTCAAGGTCGTGATGAACCTATTGTCATCTATATTTCCATCATGTCTGGAATGTTTTCTCGTCTTTCGAAGAAACTTTCTGAAACAGAACAATTGGAGATTATTTTAAGGAATATTCGCCCATGTTATTCAGTCTTCGTAGCTCTAAAAGACATTGACTCTATCGACTCTCTTCTGGCTACTTGCCAAAACTATGAAAAATTCCTAGACAGAGACAAACAATTTAAAGAACCAAATGTACAACAAAGTCCTCTTATTTCTGAATTCAACTACAAGCATTCCACTTCAAGTTCAGTTGACTCTCCAAATTCTTCTAATAACTCACGACCTTTTCCTCCCTTTATGAATAAATTCACTTCATCCTACAAATACCCTTCTAGACAAGTTGATAGTCTCTCTCAAACTAAAGCTCTTCAACAAAGCTCCTTTTGTGTTCGCTGTCGTAAACAAGGTCATTCTTTGAACACTTGTACTCAACCACGATTCGTGATTTGTTTCAAATGTGGTCTTAAAGGTTTTAAAATTGCAGATTGCCCTACTTGTTCTCCCAAACCTAATACTAGTTCAAAAAACTATCTGCTGACTTGAAAAGTAACTTAAACTTTGATAATGACGATTGGACTAATTGGATTAAAACAATTCAAAACTTCTTTTCTTATTACAAAATCTCTTCTACACTCTACTCCAAGGAACAAGATCTTAATCGTCCATTCGTTAATGTCAAAATTTATAACTTAACTTTATCTGGTTTACTAGATTCTGGCAGTTCAGTAACTATTCTGGGTAATAATTCTCATTTGGAAATTCTTAAACTGGGCTGCAAACTTTTCAAGTCAGATCTTATTACTGTCTCTACTGCTAATAATCAAAAAGTTAATTCCTTGGGCTATTTTGACTTACCTGTTTATTTCAATAATCAAACTCATTTAATTAAAGCTTACGTTTTCCCTGAAATATTTCCTTCGCTAATACTAGGTATTGACTTTTGGAAAAAATTTAATCTTTTACCTAGTGTTTTATCTTCTCTTAACTTTACAGAATCTAAATGCTCTGCTATCGAAACTAAAGATACTAAAGTTTTACCTTATGAGCATTTAACTCCTAATCAAAAGAACATCGCTAATGACATCATGCAACGCTTCAAGACAATTTCTTTTGAAGAAAAAGGTATCCTGGGAAGCACACACTTAATCACCCACAAGATTGACACTGGTGATTCTCTTCCAATCAAACAAAGATGTTACAGACTGTCTCCTGAAAAACAAAAGGCGTTAATTAATGAAGTTGAATAAGTAAACAAGATGCTGCGATGGAACGTCATTGAACAATGCGAAAGTCCTTGGTTATCTCCAGTTCTCATCACTCCGAAGAAGAATGGTGAATGGCGTTTCTGCGTAGACAGCAGGAAGCTTAACTCAGTTACACGTCGTGATGCTTATAGTCTGCCACTAATAAGCGAAATTTTGGACAATTTGAGGAATGCCAAATACTTATCAAGCATCGACATTGCGAAAGCATTTTGGGAGATTCCCTTGAATCCTGCTGATAAAGATAAAACTGCATTTTATGTACCTGGAAGAGGTATGTTTAGATTCAAGGTAATGCCTTTTGGTCTTTCTAACTCACCTGCAACTCTACAAAGATTAATGGATATGCTTTTTACCCCTGAATTTGAGAACAAGGTATTTTGCTATCTGGACGACATCTTTATCATTAGCGAGACTTTTGATGAACGCATATCACTCCTCATGAAAGTTCATGAAAAACTTTCATATGCTAATCTGACTATTAACTTTGAGAAGAGTCAATTCTTCAGGAAAGAACTGAAATACCTTGGTTTTCTAGTGGACGAGTACGGTCTACGTGCTGATCCAGATAAAATAAAAGCTATATTAGAATATCCTGTACCTACTTGTAGAAAAGAAGTGCGAAGATTCATAGGCACCTGCAGCTGGTTCAGAAGATTCATTCCAAACTTTAGCACTATTGCCTCTCCACTCAATCAACTAACCTGTTTCGGGAAGAACGCCCCTAAATTTCTTTGGAATTCACAAGCTGCAGCTGCTTTCCAGAAACTTAAAGAAGCTTTGGTAACTGCTCCTGTCCTTGCTTGCCCTAATTTCGAACTACCCTTCTCTGTACATTGTGATGCATCAAACTATGGCATAGGAGCAATGCTTACTCAACATCAAGATGACAAAGAAGTCGTGATTGCTTACATGAGTAAAGCACTAAAAAAAAATCAACAGAACTACTCAACTACTGAAAGAGAAACATTGGCTGTAATAACTGCGTTAGAACATTGGCGATGTTACCTAGATAATGGTAAAGAATTTACAATATATACTGACCATGCTGCACTTAAATGGTTTCAGAACTTATCGAATCCATCAGGAAGACTTGCTCGCTGGACTTTACGCTTATCATGCTTTAACTTTGTCCTGAAACATAAAAAAGGAAAGGATAACGTTGTTCCAGATTTATTATCAAGACATAAGAATCAAGAACGTCCTGATACACGAGAAATTTCACCTCAAGGCGTACATCCTATTACGATTGAAGAACCACCTGATCGTAAACTTGAGCACTACAACAAGATTTTTCTCGGATGCTCCAACAACCCAGACGCATATCCCAACTACACTATCAGGGATAACAAACTTTACCGCTGCATCTATTCTCCCGATCGTCTAAACGATGACTTTATTTGAAAAGAAGTTCCACTACCTCAAGATAGACATGCAATTATTGAAGTTAACCATGGTTCCCCTTCAGAACTCCATCTTGGTATCTTCAAGACATTCAAGAAAATATCTTTAAAATACTATTGGCCTGGTATGTTTAAGGACATTGCCAATTTAATCTCAACTTGTGAAACCTGCTTAACCTACAAACACCCTAATCATTCTCCCTATGGTCTTATGGGTAAACCTAAACTTTGCTCCAGACCTTTTCAAACTATATCCTTAGATCTTATGGGTCCATTGCCTATGACTCGAAGACGAAATCAGTATATTCTAGTAATTAACTGCAATTTTACTAAATATACTATGATTTTTCCCCTTAAACGTGCTACTTCAGCTAATATTATTAATGTTTTGGAAAATTCAGTTTTTCTAGTTCATGGCATTCCCCAAACTATTATAATGGACAACGCTGTTCAATTTCAGTCGCGAGAATTCCACTCATTCTTAAATTCTTATAACGTTCCTTTTATTTTTCACACAGATTTATATTGTCCTCAGGTTAATCATACGGAGAAGTTTAATAGTACAATTATTACAGCTCTAGCATCTCTAGTAGGAGACGATCATAGATCCTGGGACAACCATCTTACTAAGATTCAGTACGCAATGAACAGCGCTACAAATGTAGCTACTGGCTTTACTCCAAACTTTTTAGTCTTTGGTAGGGAAACAATACCTTGTGGTTCCTTCTATACTCCAAATCAGAACCTCGAGGAATTGATATTTATGCCTCGTGATATTTACGCGTCTAATGCTGGTCTCCTCTCATCTATCTTTCACAAAGTTCAAACTAAACTTCACATAGCGCACGCTAAAAATAGCGCTCGCTATGATCTTTGCCGGGCTTTTAAAGAATTTAATGTGGGAGATACTGTTTGGCGTAAAAACCATGTTTTAAGCAATGCCGGCGCATACTTTAATGCTAAACTTGCCCCTAAGTTCATCAAGTGCAAAGTGATAGCTAAACTGTCACCACTAGTCTATGTGCTTGAAGACCCTAATGGAGTTAGAGGCAAGTGGCACATCAAAGATGTAAAATCATCAATTTTCTTAACTTTTATTAACTGTTAATTTGTATATATGTATAAATATCACCATCATTCTCACCTTATTATTTTTATTTCTTTTAATTTGTTTGTTTGTTTGATGATCCAGTGTTCTTCAACACATCTTGCTTTAGGACCTCGAACTTTCGTTGGTTAATCGTCACTTTTTATTTTTATTTCAGACACATCTCGTTGGTGATGTTGCTGATCTCTGGCTTTGAGCCCTATCGCTCTGGCCGTTCTTAATCTTTACTTAAGTCATAGCGACTAAAGCTTACTTGAGGTATTTCTTTATCTTTATCTTCACTTGGGAGCGGTTGACTACTCCCTTAATAATTTTTTTTTCCACGCAGGAGCGGATGACAACTCCTTAAATAAGCCTGAATGTCCTTTCGAAAACACACTTTTAGAGTGGTAGTCATTGAATGTGAACTCCACCCTTACCTGAATGGCAGATGATGAATGTAAGAGATAGTATATCTGATTTTGCCTGGTGATGTCTGTTTCTGCAAAGCTGTGTTTTTATGGTATGGTGGCTACTTCGTATTTTCACATTATCAGCACTTTTAAATTGGTGTCAATGGAGTCTACCTTTTTTCGATCTTTTAATTAGTTTTCCGTAACTCTGCAATTTCGGGCTTTGTGCGTGCAGTTGCGCTACCTTTTTTCCTATATCAATAATATCTCATTTTTCACTTAAATCTTGCCGTTTTTTCATTACAAGCCTAAAACCAAAATTTGACATGTTTTGACATTGCTGTTTATTTGGTCTCTATGGCAATTAAATTCAAATTTGCTACCGGTCTGTTGTTTCTGTTTCGATAATTCCACATAAATGCTCTTTTCTCTTGACCATTTACAAAAAAATTGCGTTTAATTTAAATAATTTTTCCGTTCTCTCTAGAAAGGTATAAAAGCCGAACAATCGGTGAAGAAATTCAGTCTCGCTTCAGTTTTCGAATTGGAAGCATCTCCTAAAGGCCTTATCCCGGGGCCGCACTGCCCCGGGATCCTGCAAGCCTCTGTCCTGCCTGAAGCCACTGGACTCTACGAAACTCTGCTCTACCTGAAGTCGCCGGATCCTACAAACCGTTGCTCTGCCTGAAGTCGCCGGGATCCTACAAGTCTCTGCTCTACCTGGAGTCGCCGGAACCTGCAAACCTCTGTTCCGCCTGAAGTCACCGGAACCTGCAAACCTCTGTTCCGCCTGCAGTCACCGGATCCTGCAGGCCTCTGTGCTGTCTGAAGTCGCTGAGGATCCTGCAAGCCCCTGTCTGGCCTGAAATCGCCGGATCCTGCAATCACCGCATTCACCTGAGGTCGTCGCCTAGAGACGCCCACGCCTTCTCACCTACGCCGTGCGTGCTCGTTCCAGGCGCTGAGAGCACACTTTGGATCTTCAGACTCAGCTTCGACACTAATCTCCTTTTTTTTATTACCTTTTTTAAATAATTTGTAAATCACATCATCCATCCTCACCTTCATACTCCATTTTTGTTATATAAAATTGTAAATATCTTTTGAATCTTAAATATATTATTTGTCTTTGTTGTATTTTTGTTGTTTTGTTGCTCTTAGGTTAGATTCTTTTATTTTTAATTGTCGCTTCACGACAGATAATACTCAACTTGACATATAAAACAGAGTAAAAATCTATTGCGACGTTTATTTTTTACCGTTTATAAACAAAACATTTCATCATCACGTATCAACAGCCTGCAGTAGTTCATAGCTGGGTAAAGTCCTCTCTCAAGGCACACCATGTAGTTTGATTTCCGGCTTTAAGTATCCCGCTGCAAGCCGCCTTGCGCAGGCCATCGCCCCATGTAGCTAAAGGGCGTTTCATACTGCGTTTACACAGGCACGGTCTTTTCACTGCTTGCTAGGCAATTTTTGTTTTGTGTAGTAGTCATACCTATAGTTTTATTTCGGCACTATATATGAGAACAGACAGGGCGCACTCGTTAAAGACTTTCACCTTCAGGCGTACAAATGTAATAATTAAATTAAAAAAAAAACAAATATTTATTTAGGACATGATGCAGAACTGACCTCAAAAATACCATTTTATGCAAAATTATAGTCAATTGGATTTTTAATATACTAACAGTGACAAACGAGCGCACAATCCACCTGGTGGTAAGTAGAGGCTAAAGCATAAAGATATTTACATTTTTTTGATCCTCAATTAAAAATCAAAATGCAGATGCTTTGTTGAGGACTAAGATGCAATGCCTTGTTTCCTTCATCTCAAATAATTTTCATATCTCATTTGAAGTCGAGAGAATCGAGTCAGTATACGAAACACAGTAAAATTAAGCTGGTATTTTGTTAGGGTAGAGCGTGTTCCTTCCCCGGTCGAGCCCTTACATAGCCAGCATGGTTGTATCGTGTATTAAAACGGGTTATGACACTCATGGAACGAAATATGGTGATAGATTATCTTACGCCAACTACATACGATATACGTAGTAAATAAACACTTTACAAATACTTTTGTTAGAATTCATTAATTCGTTACAACCTATTAAAAGTTTACTTCTGAACGAAAGCCTTCGGTCGCGTAGTTCTCGTAGGGATTTTTAGCGTAGTTTGTTATATTACCATAATTTAAAATCCAATAACATTTTTTATTACTTATATTAATTATGAAATTCTGAAAAACAAAACAAAGGAAATAAATTTCCAGACATATTTTGTTCTATAACTCGACAACACGACCCGCTTTCTGAATTTAATATTCTCTACTTTACGGCTAGGCAATAAACTACCCTCTGTGGACTGGATCGGAATTTGTTTATAAGAAGACAATTTCTTTTTGTATGGAGAATGGGCCCACCACAAATTGTGGTGTAATTTAATGAAATACATGTAGATTTATTCCCTATAACCTATAAAATACAAAAGTAATATTAGTTTTACAGTATCTAACGAGAATACTTAAGAAATAAACAATTAAAATATGAATATCACAATAACCTAAAAACAAACCAAAAGCGATTGTCTAGTAGTTTTCATCGGTATTATAAGTTAAAATATTGCACTGGAAAATAATAGTATTAAATAAAGTTGTATAAATATTTTAGTAGTTCGTTCTTCTTTACCCTAGATAATCTACATCCACTCTTCCACTGAGGAAAGTTCTTCCAAACTTCCAAAGAGGAAAGATTTGTTTGTTTGTTTGTTTGTTTATTTGAATTGAATAGGCTCCGAAACTACTGGACCGATTTGAAAAATCTTTCACCATTAGAATCCTACATTATCCCTGATGAACATAGGCTATGTAATATTTTCAAAAAAGTTAGGGATCCGTATGAAAACTTAGTTAATGTAACCCAAGGTGTGAAAAAAATACCAAAAAGAATCCTTATATCGCGTACGCTTCGGAAACTATTGATAATAGAGCAAAGTAATGTACTTCACTTTTATAGAGGATATTAATCTCTACAAAAAGTCTGCAATACCATATGTTTAACTATTACAGTTATGTCACAATAACTACTTTTTCATGTTAAAATGTGAAATAGTAACGCCGGTACAAATACTACTATACGAGTACGTACTGATACGAATAATGTGGCCTAGACATTATTCGTATCAGTACCTGTATCATGCATAACCACCAATTACGTTAACCATGTAATTTTAGTAACATATTTCACTTTTTAAATCTTTGTTAATTCAGCAACCGTCCGTCGTGATGTCTCTCTCGAAGTTCGCATGTCGCAAGGCGCAGATGCGTGATATACGCGGGTGAAACCGCGGGGCACAGCTAGTATACTATATAGGGCATAGATGAGCCATTCTGACAAATTATTAGTTGACGAAACGAAGAGAGTTTCTTCTGCGCTCTCATAGATAGAGTTGTGATTATAAATTACTGAAAAATACACTATAGGGCGCTATCAACAAGGTTGAGTATTATTTCGTACACATTTCAATAAAATTAAAAGGCATTGTATTTAATTACTAACTAATCTGTTTTAATTACTTTTTATTAAGCTTGTTTTATGCATGTCTAAAATATTATAGTATATACATTAAAATAATAACTGAGATTTATTTGTTGAAATAAATAATAAATGACATAAATGCCGGTAGTGGCGCCATATCTTGAAAAATGTGTAATTAATGTGTAACGCTCTTGCTGCCTATGAGATGGCGCTAGTATCAACGTAAAAGCAAGCTATTGAAGACTTTCTTACCCCGTTCGTTACACACTGGTTTTCATACTACATTAGCCAGAAAACGAATATAAAAACAACTCTTTTTTTTAGATTTCATGATTCCGGTTAGAATTAATGAAATCTTCATGCGGTTTACTATAATAAATTGGTATCTTTTTTATGAGTAATAAAGTTAAGTTAAAATTTCTAGTGGACCCAAAAACGATTGTCTGCTTTGTGATTCTTATAAATAGCATTTCTCAAAGAAAAATTATATTATTTGAGTGTAAAATATAGCTGTATTAAGCTAGCAGTGAAAAGTTGGCAGGAACCAATGAAAGTTTCATGGGAATTTATAGCTAAATAGTCGTTAATTGGTCACTTAAAACCAATGTTGTTACTCAACAACATCAAGTAAAAGGTACAAGAAATAAGTTATCTTTAT
Source organism: Parnassius mnemosyne (assembly GCA_963668995.1). Lineage (NCBI taxonomy): Eukaryota > Metazoa > Arthropoda > Insecta > Lepidoptera > Papilionidae > Parnassius > Parnassius mnemosyne. The sequence continues at coordinate 20,809,201 of CAVLGL010000024.1, forward strand.
ACGAAGCTAGCACTAAAGAAAAATATCTATCATAATTGAGTCAAATAATAAGTTAAAATTTGTTGTTAATTTGTTGCAGGTATGGAAAGATAAGAAAATCCATTTCCGAACCTGCCAACATGTAGCTAACTCTCGTGTCCATGCTACCATAGCACACAGTTTTTATAGGCGAGATGCAGTCATAGATTATATTGCTGGCTTAAAATGCAATCAGGGAAGCTCAAAAGCCAGCAAGAATATTCATTCATTCATTACAGCCCTTCACAAGTCCACTGCTGAATATAAACCTCTACCAAGGAATGTCCCAAAGCACGGCCCTAAGCTACCTACATCCATCAACTTCCTGCATGTCTTACCAATTCATCACTTCATCCAGTGGGGTGTCGCCCTACACTTTGCCTACCAGTACGAGGCTGCCACTCGAGAACCTTTCTTCCCCATCAGTTGTCAGTTCTTCGAGCTATATATGGCCAGCACATTGTCACTTCAGCTTACTAATCCGTTACCAATAATATAGAAAGAAAAGTTCAACTAGACCAGGCAACCAGTAGCTTGCTACTACTACCATTGTTCATGCTACCGCAGCACGTGGTTATCATAGGCAACATGCAGTTATAGGTGATGCTAGACGCTAGGTTGACAGGTCCGGCAAATTCTTGGATTTACTTAAACTTTTTTCCAGCAAAAAATTAAGAACAAATTTTGACCTACAACTTGACTCAATTATTATTTTTCACTAACTGGCACCCGGCGCATTGAAGCCGCAGTAAAAATAATTGTGTAAATATCGTTTTGAATTAAAAAGAGTAATATTGTTTACTTAGGAATAATAACACATTCATTTAAGTTAAACGATATATAACTTTCAAATAAATTTATCGGTACAATACGGGCGCCACTTATTGTAAGTTAATTGTACTGTATACTGCACAACAACCTTAGCGCCAGTGCAAGCAATAATTTGACATAGTTTTATCGAAATCGATGAACGATATAGGAGCGCATAAAATAAGAACAAACAAACATTCATTTTTATAGATTAGATCTCAAATATTATTTAATTTTATTTACTGATTGCTTTATGTAAATATAACAGTAACTTGTTTCATATATGTAGAACAGGTTAAAGCTTCAAAATCGGTTTCAACACTACAAATTCTATGCAACTTTCATTGATACTTTTTCACTGCTACCTTGATAGAGCTGTAATATAATAAAGTAGACATCCATAAAAAAAGGATTTCGGAAATTTTCGGAAAGCGGGTGAAATGGGGTATTAAAGTTTGTTTTCTGGGGGCTCTTAATTAAAAACTTACTGTTATTACTTTGTTAATACAATAAATGATTATTTCGACTTTTCAAAACAACCTAAATCCTAAATCACGCAACAGACTTTGATACGGTTTTCACTGTCATTTAGAATTTTTTTACGAAAGTTTAGTATGCATAACATATTTTAATTAAGTTTTAAATAGTAGAGAAATTTCAATGGTTTGTAATTAAGTCGTCATAAAATGGATTTTCGGGCGCTTACTTCGCGTATCTAAGTTATTACTGTAACCATTTTTAACTTTAAAATATTAATTAAAAATAATAACTTATTTGCGAAGCTATTTTTTTCCGCCATTCTGTCATAAGGTAAATGACTTGAATGAAACTCTCGAAGATCAATGCAGCAACACAAACATACTACTCTGTAGACCATGTGCTTGACTTGAAAGATGTTGTTCGTTTCCCAACTGAATTTCTTAATTATTTGCGGCCCTCTGGATCGGCCACATAGATCAGTTTTAAAGGTAGGGTGCCCTTAACCCTAATCCACCCAAATTGTGCAATGGTACATGTTTGCCGGTAAAATCTTTAAAAACTTTCATAACAAAGTACAATACTAACCGGATGTAGAATTGAAGAAGTCATTTCAATTCTTCGGATTCGATTAATACCAACGGATCTACCTTTCTAATTTAAACGACAGTAATTCCCATAAAATAGTCATTTTTAACGACGATCAACAAATGACAAGTTCCAACATTCAAAGTTACGAGTTTAGAACTGAGCGTTGAGTGTTTTTCTACCGAATAACTATATTCTCGAGAGTCACTTTGAGACTAAATCTCTTCGTATTGTTTGTTCGTTAATATTGTTCATACTGTTAATAAGCAATATTAATAATATAATTGTTAATATTGTATATAAGACATACTGTATAAGTACATGATAAAACAAGTAAAGGTAGTAATGATAAAACTTTGAGATTAACAGCTAAAATTAACCAAGATTGTTTGATCTGTTTCACGATAAAATTACTACTAAAACCAATAAACTTTAACCAATTTTGATATTATTTACGTTTCTCATTTAAGCAAGCCGATAAATATAATAATAAATACATGTTATAAAATGAGTATATTTTCATGCATATTTCACCTTTCGTAACGATGCATTATCAATACTAAAGCTGCAAACTCTAAATCAATCGAACATTGCTTTTTTAAACATGGCACCACATTTAAATTGTACCCAAGTGAAACTGGGCGGGTAGTATAGGTAGGCTGCTATATATAGTAGGATTATAAAAAGGATTATAAGAAGGAGCAAGGAGGATTAACAAAATAATCGTATATTACAGATCAATAAAAAGACTTCTCTTCGTTCCTTCGAACCTTCGTTCGAGTTATGCCACGAGCAAATTGAAGAGAATTTGAAGAAATATAACATACATACATACAAATAAATAAAATTGAAGCGTCTGTTTGTAATATAAAAATATCAGCTTTTTACCAAATGCATATGAAAGTATATACGGTACTTATAACAAACACACAATTTTTAAAATTTTTGTCTGTCTATCTGTTTGTTCCCACTAATCTTCGAAACGAATGCATCGATTTCTTTCTTGACCTTCACTGGCAGATAGCTGACGTTATAAGGAGTAACTTAGGCTACTTATATTTTAGAAAAAGAATATTTTAGATGAATAATTATTACATAATTAAAACCGTAATTTACACTCGGGCGAAGTCGCGGGGAACACATAGTTAATTATAAGAAATGAAAACAGACTTTCAAAATCCTTGATAAAAAGTAGAAGAAGAAGGATTATCATGTACATTAGATCAGTTTAAAAAATATAAGAAAACTGATAAGAAGTACTAGATTACTCCGTATCGGAAACATTAAGGAATTTCTTCTTCCATATTTTCGAATGCATTTTCCTGCATCAATTGATCGCCAGACCGTCATCCATTATTCTCTTAGCAAAGAATACCGGGTGCCGGTGGGATTCGCGTGCATTTGGAATAGATAAAGAACATAGAAGTAATTACTCTAAGATAAAGAAAATTTATTTTCAACAGTAAAATATCATCATTTATTTACAATATTATGTAAAAAATACCTGTACGTGTAGGAGATTTAAATAATAATAATGCTTTATTTCAGATATCAAAGTTATTCCATAATAAAAAAAAAACAAAACGAATGACAGTACCTACTTAAAATAATTAAATTACCTAAATTATACTTAAGTAGGTATTTAAGAAATAAATATATTATAAATTGTAAAAAATATTAAATAATTTCCTTGCTCATGATAAAAAAGGTTCTCCAAAGACAGCTTCGTACCGGTAAGCGAGATGCAAGGCGGCCTCTCAATTGATGGGGTGGCAACCTTGTCAGAAATGCAGGAAGTTGATGGATGCAGACGGCTTAGGACCATGGACTGTGATGATGCTGATAATAATTTATGAGCTTGCTGGTTCAATTCTTCATTAAAAGACAATCAATATCGAGGCGTCTAGCAACCAGTTGTAGATAAGAATTGGAAAAGGCTCGCAATCGCTGCATTTTTAACTTACAGTCCACCTGATGGTTAGTCGCTACTGTTATCCTTGGACACCTGCAGCCAACTTCAAACAAAGAAGGCTAGAGATGCGTTGTCAGCTCTATAAACTAAGATAGAATACCTCAAATTATGTTATACTAGGTCTTTATTCCCTATTCTATATACATTGTAAGCACTGCTATTAATCAGCAAAAATAGGAAAGAAAGTAATGCCTATCCAGACGGGTGCCTAAGCTGAAAAAGAATACTATTACTAATAAAATAATATTATATGTAAGCTAATTATAGCGAAATATTGCATCGAAGCCATCTAATGCTAGCAACTGTAAACATATCAGACGCACTGTATTAATACTTGGTGTAATGTATACGTAGCGCTCTATATTTTGTCAGCTTATATGACTCACAGACTGCACATATGATAAAATATGCAGTATGCTCTATATAGTGGTCTTTTTAACCTGAGTGGTGCAACGCTGACTTGCAGCGGTGCAAACCTGCGAGCCAGCATATTTGCTCTAAGAGACAGAGCTCTACGTTCCCTATCAATGTCCACATTATCTGTCAGTGTCTCAGTGACTCACTGACCTAGATATTTATACTGTACACTCTTTTAACGTACTCGTATATGGCTGTTTAGAATGACTGGTACTTTTCAGCAAATTTTTGTACCCGACTTAAAAATCATGAATTCACTTTTATTTGCATTATATTATCTAAGTCCACGGAACTCCACATAGTACTTGGAAAAACTGAGAAGTTTTCTGATACCACTTATAGATAGATAGACTCAGAAATACCAAATCGTTGGCAACTAAACAAGGTAAGTGGCTTTGCTACAATCGTCATACCATCTAGCGATGGAGTTGCCACACTATACGTTTTTCTAAGCACTGTCTTGACTGCATGTTACTTCTACTCAAACGGTTGCTACAAATGCGACAGATGTGACTAGATCATAACCACGTTAGTTTGCAAACACGGAAAGCTATATATGCTATGTATCCGAAAATTATCGTTATTAATTTTATTCACAAAAGAAACTACGAATGTAGTTATTTAAATCTCTCGTCGACTTGTAATTATAGTACACGTTTAATTAATATATTTATTTACATTAAAGTGGTTATTCCAAACAATAGGAAATTACTGAAAAAATTAATGGCTTCGGATAATTTTCACTATAACAATCTAGTATACATTAAATGTAAAATAAATAGACTACTGAAGGGCTGCAGCATAAAAAGCGCGAGATGTCTAGTTACAGCAATCATCAATCCACTTGCCAAGCTCAAATCAATCATCCCTACATCAGGAAAGGTATTGCCAGCTGTGACCTTCACGCGCTGTTAAAGAAGTCGAAGTTTAGAAATCCTTTAATAAGGAATCCTTTCGATATTTCTTGTCAGTGTAATGGTAATTCTGATTTACCACATTATATATGTGGTAGTGTCATGCTGCCTATAAATTATGATTGTAGCACAAATGGTCCAACCGCTCAACCGGGGAAGCACTACGCTCTCACAGAATACCAGCGTAAATTAGTAACTTCGTATGGTGAATGTAAAGAATCGGAGACCCTTTTACTGT